>CM062820.1:196009242-197227506 GCA_031772625.1 Pinus tabuliformis | reverse complement strand
CAAGTGAATTCTTTAGATTCAAGTTGAAATGTAGATTTCTTACCAAACTTGCATGATTTTGAAATACTATTTTCAGGCGGAAATGTGTCTAGAATGTAATGAACTACTCCCTTCTTTCCTTATTTGTATAGTTTAGAAAAGTTGATTTGTGCCAATATGTTGGGATAGAGCCAAATTACTTCATATTTTCTAAACAATTAGTGATCTTTGCCACCTTCTAGCATATATACATTGCCTCGAGTTATGATTCCCTTGATTATGGTCTTACATGTATAAAGAAATTGTTACCACACATTTCTTTGACCTGAAAATAACTTCATGCCCTTGATCACACATTTGACTAACACTTAACACGTTATGTATTATCCCATCCAAAAATAATACATTATCAACTTTGACCTTCTGCTTTAATACCACAGATCCCTTTCCTTTAATAGTAGTAGGTGAATTATTACGAAAATTCACATTATTTCCTTTCTTAATTTTTGTTATGAAACAACCTCACAAAATAGGAGAAAAGATAGATCAATGACTTGAAAATCAACCTCATTAAGGTGGAAACCTCCTTTACATTACACAAATGAATAATTCTTGCATGATACAAATGATAAGGCCTCCTTTCTATATATAGGAGTTGAAGGGGTCCCAATATAATGAGAGCCTACAAAACAATAATATTGTAGGGGAAGAACAATAACAATAGTTGGATTCTATTGGACACAATAATAACAACATGGCGACTATATGGGAACAATAATACAATAAGGGGGTTGCACTAATAACAATAAGGGGTTACACTAGTAGTATAGGGACCTAACATTCCCCTCTCCTTCAAAAAGTGTGGTCCCCAATGCTTGAGTAGTTTTGGATTGTTCTATATAAAATTCTCATCCTCCCATGTGGAATCCTTAGCGGGTAAAAACTTCCACTTGATGAGATAATCTGAAATTGATTGATTTCGTAGCTGTTGATTTCTTGTTTTCGTGACTACTTCATGTTCCAATATGATTTTTCCTTCGTCATCAAGTTCTGGAAATATTGTTTGAACTGGGAGCTTCTCACCTATAAGCTTCTTTGAGAATGAAACATTGAAAGTTGGGTGCAATCAAGAAGATGTAGGAAGCTCCAATTTGTATGCCATAGTACCAATCTTTTGTAACACCTTGTACGGATCATAATACTTTGGTTATAATTTGTTATCCTTCTTAGCTTGCTTGAGGGACGTTTTTTTGTATGTTTATAGTCATACAAATACCTATTCACCTACATCAAAAATTCTCTCCCTGTGATGTTGATCTACCTATTTTTTCATTCTATTATACGCCAAAGTGAGGTTCTCCTTTGAGTCTGAGAACTTTTTGTTGATGCTCAATGTGATATTCCATTTCTTGAACCTTAGAATTTTCTTTTAAAGGTGATATGATGGACGATGGATGACATCCATAAAGGGACATAAATGGGGTCATTTTGGCTACAATATGGATGGAACTGCTATACCACCATTAAGCCAAACGCAACCACTTGACCCATTGTGTCTATTTATCATATACAAAGAAACAAATATATACTTCCAAACATTTGTTAGCTATCTTAGTTTTCCCATCAGATTGAAGATGAGAAGATGAACTATGAGCTAACTGAGTACCCAGACAAGAAAATAAATTTGTCCAAAACTTTCCAATGAAAATGTGATCTCTGTCACTTACAATAATCTTTGGGTTTCAATGTAGCTTTTGAATTGTTCAATAAATGAAGTAGCAACTGTACAAGCCTTGAATGGATGATATAATCACAAAGGTGTGCATACTTGGTAATTCTAGAAACTACCCCCATGATGACACTCTTTCCTTCAAACTTTGGTAAACCTGTGATAACATCCATTGAAACCTCCTCCTGGTGTTTACCTGGAATGGATAAAGGTTGTAATAGACCTAAGGCCTTAATTCTCTCAACTTTATTTTGTTAGAAAACCAAACATTATGCCACAAATATTTGAATATCATATTTAAGGCCATCCCAAAAAAATTATTTCTTAACTGTGTGGTAAGTTTTTAAAAATCTTGAGTGCCCTACTAAAGAAGAGTGCAATTTGAGAAGAATCATTTGTTTGAATTGAGAATCGTCACATACGTTAAAGCAATCTATGTACCATAATGAATCACTTTTCCTGCTAAATGTATCATATGTGTTTGGATCTTGCTACAACTTTTGAATGAGTGCCCACACTTCTTAATCATTCTTACATTCATCCCTTGCTTCATTTATCCAATCTGGTTGGATAATATAAATGGCACAAGACAATGTTTCCACATCCTCATCCTTTCTTGAGAGTGCATATGCAACAACATTTTTCTTCCATTTTTTTGTAGATGATTTCAAAGTCATAATCCAACATATTTGTGAATCACTTTTGTTGTTCTTCTGAATGTTGGGTTATTTTATATTCTTTCCACAACTAGCCCACGTACTTAACTAGGGGTTAGAGCGGCGGAGGCCACATGGGGTTTGAGGGGTACCCGTAACCTCACTTTATGGGGTCCAGGCAGCGCTCCAAAAAATTTTGGTTTTGGACCCTATGTTAGGTTGGGCAGACCCACCTATGGTTTTGTGCATGATTTTCGCACATGTTTTTTTGGACGCAATGGTTTTCGATCCATGGTATTGGACACAATGGCTTTCATTCCATGGTATTGGATGCTTCAGCATGTATAAATATGTATTATAACATTGAAAGGAACATAATGAAAAATCAAGATGGTAGTCACGGTTTTGGGGTCCAGGGGAAAATATTTGTGTATATGTGTTTTATGTGTTATGCGCTCGCATTGTTTATTTTCTATGTTTTAGAATTTGTATGTATGTAATTTTTATACGAGGTTAAAACCTACATTGAAGATAATATTTGTTCTAAAAAGTACTTAAGACTATCATGATCCATTTTTACCTTTAAGTGTCTTCCCATTAGGCAAGGTTGACATTTCTTTAGTGTGAGTAGTATTGCCAACATTTCCTTCTCATAAATAGCTTTATGTAAACACTTTCCTTTGATTGGATGAATTTCGAGAGAAATGCGTACTTTTCTTGCATTAAAACAACACCAATTCCATTTCCTAAGGCATCACATTCCACAATAAAGGTTTTTGTGAAGTTTGGCGTAGCTAGGACCGATGCATAGCACATTGTCTCTTTAAGATGTTTAAAGGCCTTCACTGCTTCTAGAGTCCAAGAAAATGCATCTTTCTTTAGTAATGTTGTTAGAAGTGCTGCTATTCTCCCATAATTAGTAACAAACTTGCGATAACACCATGTTAACCTAAGAAATCCTCATAGATGCTTTATGGATGTGGTAATTTTCCATTCCTTAATGGATTTAATTTAGCTAGGGTCTACCTTAACCCGTTCATGAGATACAATATGACCTAAATATTCCACCTCTTTTACTCTAAAGAAACATTTGAAGGCTTTTGCATATAATTCTTTCTCCTCCAACAGTTTGAGCATCCTGTCAACATGCTGAACATGATCCTTCCAAGACTTTCTGTAGATTAGTATTTCATAAAAGAATACTAACACAAAATTTCTAAGGAAGGGCTCGAAAATGGAATTCATCAAACCTTGAAATGTAAAAGGTTCATTGGTAAGGCCAAAAGGGATGACCAAAAATTCATAAAGACCCTCATGAGTTCTAAATGTTGTTTTGGGAATGTCTTCAATCTTCATTTTGATTTGATGATATTCTCAATAAAGATCCAACTTGGTGAAGTAAATTCCTCCATGTAAGTCAATGACAGGAATGGGAAATTTATCTTTAATAGTAATATTTTTGAGCTCCCTATAATCCAAACAGTTGTGGCATGATCCATCCTTCTTGTGCACAAATACCATCGGAGTAGAGAAATAACTTTGACTAGGTTGAATTATACCAACATCTAGCATTTGTGCAACCATACATTCAATTTCATTCTTTTGGGAATATGGATAACTATAAGGCCTAATGTTTGGGAGTCTCAAATACCTTGGAATGATTCCCCAATTTTTTTTGGAGATCTCGAGAAATAGATGATTTCGATGTGGGAACCTCTAGTGAACATAATTGTGAAATTATGCCCCATTGTTCTTTCTTTAGAAGATTTTTCATGCTATTAGTGTTGATTGTATTTCCAAATTTCCATGCGATACCCCTTAATTCAATTTCCTTTCCTTTCCAAAAAAATTTGAAGAATTTCTTTTGGAAAATGAAAATTTAGCATACCCAAAGATTGTAACCATTGGACTCCTACTACAACATCAACACCACCCATTTGAATTGAAGGAATTGAACTATTCGTTACATATTCTCCCATGGATAGCTCAATATTATGGCACTTTCGAGAGAAATTTATGGTTCCTCCATTTGTAACCGTCATGCGACACTCTAGTTAATCCAAAAATGGATCTTAGATAAACCTCTATGTCTAGAAGACTTCATATAAGAGGTAAAAGGTGCCAAACGGCACATGTTATACCCTGACGTGTAGTGCTGCTATTTTTTAGCAAAAATGTCACCTATTTTAGCTCCGATGACCATGCCTCCTCTTGCTCCGCTTTGGCCATAAGGTGTTAGCCCTGAGGTACTGATCCAAACAGATCCCAAAAACTCTCTAAGTCTTTGAAATCTTCTTATGATCATTCAAAAGATCAAAACCATTGCATAAGGGGAACATTCAAATAGGTGGAAAACGACTATAGGGAGGTAAAAACCCAAGGAAACAGTGAAAAAAAGAGCAATCAGTGGTGGAAACACTGAATGCACAAGAGCCGTCGGATCTGGCCTATCAACAGCCCAAATCCAATCGACGAATCACAATCGGAAAATAGCAATAGAGCGCTTACAAGGGTGAAGGGTTATCATGATATGTGATTGCGATCAGATCGCATCAGTATATCGCATTGGAGCGACACCATGGAGTGGGTCCTATACTGATACATGCATGCGATGCAATTAGTTGGACCTGATGGCTATATAGACATTATTGAATAGATTTTGGGATCTGCCGAAAGGCGTTTTTTAATGTATTTTCACATATTTCGTTATTTAACGAAATACAAAGAAACAATGCCAATGCGACATTACGGACCCAGAAGGGTTTATTAATGCTATTGAACACCATTTCAAGTCCAATAAAGAGGGATTTTCACATTTTAATGTATTTTCCAATATAAAGGGAAATTATAAAATAGGCAGGATTTTGGGAGAGCCAAAGGCGGTAAGTGGTTTAGGCCAGGCTCCGCCTGATCCCATACAATGGCTGCCACATGTTTAGGCTGAGGAGAGAGAAAACCACCCTCATGAGGAGGTTAACTCCAGTATGAAAGAGCCGCCCAATATGGATCACAACCATTGGATCTAGAGCTCCAAGATCAACAATGGAGATGTGATATCGCTACAATGGCGGATCCAATAGGAAAATATATTGGATTTGAGGATATTTGAAGTCTGGAATGAACAGAGTTTTGGCATAATTGCACAATGAAAAGCATTTCTGTGTGTTGATAGGAAGTGGCCGGTTCAGGGGTTCCAAAGGCCCGAGCCACTCTTACGCTGCAGAATAGGTGGCCACCTCCCCTTTCTACGTTAATAAATGATTTCTAATGCAAGAAGAGCGACTCGAGTGGACAGAGGCTAGGAGACAGAGGCTGAGAGACCGATGGACATAAGGGGAAAAAGCCATAGTGCAACAATGTCTAACAAACAGAAATAGTCATGAAACATTGCTAGCATGAGTGAGCTACCTGATAGCCAGGCACAATTACCAGAATTTGGTTACTATGTTGTTAGAAAAAGAGACCTCTGAGGTCATGTGTGTTGAGTCATGGCATCAAGGAATTAGAAGCTAGAGGGGATTGATTAAGAGCTCTCGAGCCTCAGAAATCCTGAGAACATTGTAAAAAGCCTATAAATGGTTGAAAGCTAGAAAAAACAAGGGTTCAACTTTTGGAGACTGTGGAGACTCTGCTCCTCTCAGCGTCTAATCTTCATTCTAGCAATATCAGCTTCTTTTGTTGTTACATATTCAATTCCCATTTTCTCCTTTATTCTAAGCTTGCACTTGAATAGGTTATTCATATTTTCTTCTATGTCTAATGCCAGATAACTGTGATCTTATCTCTACATTGATAAATTGGATTTGCAAGTTTCATTTACCTTTTGTAGCTAGCCGTTCATATGTGTTTATGTATGCATCTATTGGTATAGTCAGTATTCTCCATCTATCCACTGAATCTATAAACTATTGAGCATTAGTGGTCTAAATCCTTGTAAAGATAAGGGTGTTCATGCATGTCTTGAGTGAAAACAGAGTTGAAACAATCATCTAACTTGAACCAAACCATCATCCATTCCAATAGTTCCGAGAATGATATTGAAGATTTATATGTTACCACGTGATCTGAAAATCACCCTACGAGTGACCTCAGTTAAAGATTTATTAAAGGAAGGTATTACAAACTTATGCGTTGGTGTGTGTCTATGTTATTTTAGGCAATGGTTCGATCAGATTGAAAAATACACAAACACTGGAAAATGGAAAGCAACAGAGAAATATAGTGAGAAAATATAAGAACATAAGAATTTAATAAGGAGTTCACCCTATCCTCCAGGGCTACATCTCCGATCGGGCTCTTAGTGGTGGCCTTCTTTTATTGTGTCTTAAAGTAGATAATTATAATGAAGGTGCTCAATATGAGTCTCTTGAAATAGAATTTTCTTGGCAGGGTGGATCTTGGATTCCCCAAGCCACTATAGTGCAGAGACTCTTTTCGTCACCAGCTCTGTGACCTCTCTGGTATTTAATGGAAGCAGCCCAATGCAGTGCTCAGTCCTGACAGATCCTCTTAGGGATGGCTTGAATCTCTCAAGCTCTTTGGTGCTTGATGCTACCTTTTGTCAGCTCGGCCCTCTGTCTTCTTTCTACTTTTTGCTTTACGATCTTCTTTGCTTTTGCTCTCTCTTCCTTTTGTTTACTTCTATTCTCTATTCTTCCTCTCCTTGTCTTTTGCTTGTCTGTTCATGGATTTAAATCCATTCGAGCTCATGGCTATTCGATTCCCCTTCCAACTCCATCAGATCACCTGCTACAACTTCACTTGGAGTTCCCTGTCTTAGCAGCATCATTAGGCTCACAGGGAGTGGCCACTTGTCCTCCTGCGAACTGTGCCAGCTTGTTTTGTTGGTTTAATTTTTTAGTTACTTCATGGAATGAGTCATACGCTACCTAGGCAATCAAATTAGACCTCAAATTCTTATAGATCGCGACTTAATCCCCTATCAATTTCGGTTTCCCCATCAGCTGTGATATCAGTCGTTAGATCCAGGGCCTCTAGATCCAGATTGCTCGACTGTTAGCACACGATGAGTGATGATTTTCTTTCTCTTCTGCTTCCCAGGCATCGGGCACTGAGTGGAATCACTCCATTTTTTCCAAATCTGTTTACCGCCCAAGGGTGCACCCAATAAATACCATCAATTTTTGGAGAGCGGGTCTCACCTTAGCCTTCAGCCTTTCCCCCCTGGTTTTCCTGTCTCCCATGCGACTGAGTCCTAACGACCTCTCCTTCCCAAGGGGTTTTTCCCAGCCATGTGCGATTAGCACTATCGCACATCAAAAACTGCCTCTTTTTCCCGATTCGGGCTCCCTAGGGGCTAGCTTTTCCCCCTGCGTAGTCTCCATGGGCCTCAGTCAGTGCTATTTGACTGAGGTCCATGTCGTTCCACACTGGCTACTAACTGCAACTGTTTATAGGTGTTTCTAGTCACTTCTCTTAATTCTTTGAAGCCTGTCTAGACTTGATACAGTCATGGTTCTCTGATAGCTCTTCTTTGATGAAATTCGGATCATGGCCTTCTTAGTCAAAAAGCTTTTGGACCACAAAAATTTGGTTTTTCAAGCATCAACTAAGTGAGGGTACTTCTGTCTCACTTGTCCAATCTCAATGCACTTTGCACTTCTTGTCTTTGAACCTTTGAGCCAAATTCTAAGGTACTCAACATCTCCTCTGCACGTTGTCCTCGCCTTCCTCTCCAGCACTGTCTCCCTGTAATTCATTAAGATATTTAGGTAGCAGGTCATCAATAGAAGGCAATTGACTTTGCTCTTCAGGATCCTCAAACATTGAAGGTTCAAACAATCTCAAGCAGTCTGCATTTAGGATTGAGTAGATGTGCATGTAAGATGGTAGATCAAGGTGAAAATCATTTTCACCAATCTTCTCAAGTATTTTGAAGGGTCCATACCTGATAGGATTTATCTTTTTACCTTAACCTTGCATCATGTCCTTGCTCATATATAGCCAGACCTGGTCATCGACTTGGAAACTATGCTCCATCCAATGCTTGTTATGCCTAGCCTTGTATTTGGCTTGGCTCTTTTCCAGTTGTTCCTGTATTGCCTGGTGGATCTCCTAGATCTATTCAATGAACCTAGTTGCCTTGTCCACATCACTGTGTCCATTAACTATGTTATCTTTAACAAAGACAAAATTCAAGGGAGACCTTGGTGTGAACTCAAAATGAGATCTTTGTGTAGAAGAATGTTTTGCTCTGTTGTAAGCATGTTGCACATAATAGAAATGTTCATCCCAAGGCTTAGGGTGTTTGTTGCAATATCCTCTGAGTAACTGGATCACTATCGTATTAACGACTTTTTTCTGGCCATCAGTTTGTGGATGAAAAGTTTTGCTTTTCTTTAGTTTGGTGTCCATCAGTTCCCACAAACTTGACCAAAACATCCCAATAAATCAGGTGCCTTGATAAGATAAAGTGGAAGTGGGTAACCCAAAATGAACACATACATGTTCAAAGAATAGTCTTGCAGTATGCTCAGTTGTAATATATTTATTACAAAGTATCAAAATACACATTTTATTGAAGCTATCCACAACAACATATAGATAATTATGACCTTTCCTAGATTTAGGCAGTCCTCCAACAAAATCCATCGAAACACTTTCCCAAGGGTGAGAAGGAACTGACAATGGAGTGTACAAGCCTAGTTTTCTATTGTTGGGCTTGCTTTTAGCACACATAGCACACCCTCTTACATATCTAGAAACTGTGTCATTCATTTTTGGCTAGTAACAAAATCTTCTGTGCAACTATTTTACTTACCCCAAAGTGACCTGATATAAGAGAAGTATGTGCTTCTATAGTTATCCTTACTCTCTCAACTTGTGGAATGCAGAGTTTCCCACAATGATATAATAGTCGGTACTTTACATGATAATCCAATTCTTCTACTCTTTTTCCTTGACTCAAATTTGCATATACATCTTTAGAGTCTATATCTTGAGCATAATTTTCAATGTAGCTTTCATGTAACATGAATTATGCTTAAGTATAGTAGATGCATTTGTAATGGGTCTAGATAGCATGTTTACAACTTTATTATGTATGCCCTTTTTATATCTAATGACTAAATGAAACTGTTGTAGAAAACCCATCCATCTGTAGTGTCTTTATTGTTGCAACTTAGTTTGGGAGTGTAAATATTGAAGTGGTTGATGATCAATATGTATTACTGTCTCTTTGCCCATTAAGTAATGTTTCCACTTTTTCACACTCTGAACTAATGCATACAATTCTTTATCATATGTAGGATAGTTAACTACTGCAGGATTAAAAGTCTCAGAATAATAACATATGGGTTTATCGTGCTGTGTCAACACTGCTCCGATGGCATAGACACTGGCATCTATTTGGATCTCTAATGGTCTTTGAATATTAGTCAGTGCTAGTACAGGTGTTGTACGAATCTTTTCTTTCAAGGTGCCAAAGGCTTTTGGACGTTTGCCTCCCCACTGAAACACCTTGTTCAATCCTGTTAAAGCATGTGAAGGAGCCGAAATTAAGGAAAAGCTAGAAATGAACTTCCTCCAATATTGTGCTACTCCTAAGAAGCTTCTCACCTTTGTAGCAGACTTGGGTTTAGGCCAGTTTACAATGACTGCGACTTTAGAGGGATCTATTTTCAATTCACCACCCCCTACTATATGACCCAAATAAGTTAGAGATGTTTGGCCAATTCACATTTTGAAAGTTTAACATGATTTTTTTCTCTTTTCAAAACATCTAATGTCTACCTAACATGCTTTAAGTGTTCTTCCCGTGTTTTACTATAAATCAGAATGTCATCCAGATACAAAATAACAAAATCATCAAGGTTTGAGTACATCATTCATTAATCTCATGAAAATAGCAAGAGCATTAGTTAAGCCAAAAGGCATAGCCAGCCACTCATACAATCCCTGCTTTGTTTTGAAAGCAGTCTTCCATGCATCTTGTTCTGCAACCCTGACCTGATGGTATCCACTGTGCAAGTCTAGCTTGGTGAAATAAACAACTTCTTTCAATTGATCCAAAAGATCATCTATGTGAGGAAGGGGATAACGATTTCTAATTGTAATCTTATTCAATGCTCGATATTCAATCCACATTCTCCACGAGCCATCTTTCTTTCTCACCAAAATGACTGGTGACCCACATGGTGATGTGATAAGCCTGATGAACCCCTTCTCAAGCAACTCCTACACTTGCTTCTTGATTTCAACATTCTCTAAAGCAGACAACATGTACATTCCAATGTTAGGCAATGGAACATATTACTACAAAATAATATCATGTACTATTTCCTTCTTGGATGGAAGACCTTTAGGTTCTTGAAACAAGACATCATACTCTGAAACAATTGTTTCTATATCAGGTTGATGTTTAGCATTACAACCCTCAAATACATTGGTTTTATCAGGTTTCTTTTCCTTTACAACCATCAGTAAGAATTGTTTGCATGAATTTATCATTCTTTTCATCTGCCCTGAGTTTATGAGAGTATAATTATTCTTGAGCTTGTGAGCTCTTACAAAGTATTATATTCCATCTTTCACAAGTAGATACTTGTTCTCAGCTCTATAGAAAATAGCTTTTCTATCATACATGTAAGGACTTCCTAAAAGAATTCCACATATATCCAAAGGAATTATGTCTAACTCAACCTCATCTACAAATGTTGACCCAAAAGAAAACTTGAGTTTGCACTGTCTAGTCACTTGTAGTTGTGCTTTATCATTCAACCCTCCTAATGTGTATGGTTTCTTGTGAGGTGTAGTTGTTAATCCCAATTTCTTTACAATTGCTTTAGAAATTAAATTTGCTTGTGAGCCACTATCAAACAAAGTATAAATCTTTTTATATTTGGAAACAACTTGAATATGGAAAATCTCATCTCGTTTTCTCTCATTTTCTTCATCAATAACAGATTGAGTAGAATTACTAGTAGATGCCTCAGAATTCTTACCTTTTATACCTGTGGCTGCAATAGTTGTTTCATCTCTTGATTCTGACCCCAAATATTTCTGAATAGCTACAACAATCTTCTTCTTCTTTCCCTCAAAATTCCTAGGTCTTAGCTTTGGATGAAAAATCCAAAAATGCTCATCATCATGCCTATCCTTTTTATAATGAGTGCATGAAGCGTTGCTCTTCTATGAAGTGTTAGACTTCCTTGCCTTTCACTTATGCTTTCTTTTCTCATTGCTCTTGCTTGCATTCGGTTGGAAGAGTCCCCCAACTTCTTGATTTCCATTCTTTCCTTTAGCTTCTAGCTGAGTAGCTTGTATAGATACCTCATCTATACTAGTGGGATTAAACATGAGGATGGTATGCCTCAAGTAGTTGTGTAGACCACCAATGTAATTCAACAGATTTTTTGGTGAGTCTAATGAGATTCCTAGAATCAATGCTCTCTTTCTAAATTCTTGAGTGTAACCTTGCACACTTTGTCCATTCAACTGCCGAAGAGTTTTCCAACTCATCATTGCTTGTTGCATGTAGGCCAATGGATAGAACTACTTTTTTTATTGCAGAAACAAATTCATTCCAGATAGAGATAGTCTTGCCATGTCTTTTCATATCAGCTTGGGTTTTGCCTTCCCACCAAACTAAGGAAGTGCCTCCTAGGTGTAGGCTTTCCTGCTGAATCTTTCTCTTCTCTAAGTCAATGTTCTGTACTTTAAAATAAACATCAATTTGTCTAATCCAATTGTCCAACTTTTTAGCATTTAGCTCTCCATCATATATAGGCAAATCAAATTTAACATCTAGCTTGATCAAAGATGCTTTCATGTTACGCACAATGCTATTAAGAGGTGTGAGAAATCTTTGTTCTTTCCCTTTTCATTTGGAGTGGTCATGGAAGTGAGAATCATCTTCTTCTTTGTCTTGTTTAGAGCCTGATGAGTCTTGATCCTTATGATTTCTAAAGTCCCTATACATTTCTTCTACCATGGACTTCATGGCTAGGAAACTTTCTATGAATTGAGGGTCTGGCCCTATTGAACCTTCCTCTAGCATTGTATTCCAAGGATAGACTCTCCCAATTTCAGGATTAGTTTTGACCAAATCTCCTCCTCCTAATTTGAGCTTTGATCTAGTGAGCATCCAACAGCTAAACCAACGCAAGCTTGTCTAACCTTACAGCCTAAAGCTCTGATACCATTGATTTGAAAATCACCCTATGAGTGATCTTAGTTAAAGATTTATTAAATGAAGGTATTACAGACTCATGTGTTGGTGCGTCTCTATGTTATATTACGCAACGGATCGATTAGATTGCAAAATACACAAACACTAGAAAATGGAAAAGAGCAGAGAAATACAGTAAGCAAATATAAGAACACAAAAATTTAATAAGGAGTTTACCCTATCCTTCAGGGCTACATCTCCAGTCCAGCTCTCAGTGGTGGCCTTCTTTAATTGTGTCTTAAAGCAGAGAACTACAATGAAGGAGCTCAATATGAGTCTCTCGAAACAGAATTTGCTTGGCAGGGTCATTCATGGATTCCCCAAGCCACTAGAGTGCACAAACTCTTTTCCTCACCATCTCTGTGACCTCTCTGGTCTTTAATGGAGGAATCCGAATGTGGTGCTCAATCTTGATAGATCCTCTCAGGGATGGCTTGAACCTCTCAATATCTCTGGTGCTTGATGCTACCTTTGGTTAGCTCAGCCCTCCATCTTCTTTCTGCTTTTTACTTTACTGTCTTCTTTACTTTTTCTCTCTCTACATTTTGTTTCCTTCTTTTCTCTATTCTTCCTCTACGCGTCTTCTGGTTGTCTATTCATGGCTTTAAAGCCATTTTATCTCATGGCTATTCGATTCCCCTTCCAACTCCATCAAATCACCTGCTACAGCTTCGCTTGGAGTTACCTGTCTTGGCGTCAACATCAGGCTCATAGGGAGTGGCCACTTGTCCTCCTGCGAACTGCACCAGCTTGCTTTGTCAGTTTAGTTTTTCAGTTACATCGTGGAATGAGTCATCTGCCACCATGGCAGTCAAATTGGACCTCAAATTCTATAGATCATGTCTTAATCCGCTGTTAATTCTGGTTTCCCCATCAGGTGCGATCTCAGCCGTTAAATCTGGACACCATTCGCACATTTCGCGCGGTTCACTTGCTCAACTATTAGCGTGTGATGAGTAGTAGTTTTCTCTCTCCTCCACTTGCCATGTGTCGGGCGCTGAGTGGAATCCCTCCATTTTCACCAAGTAGGCTTACCACCCAAGGGTGCCCCCGATAAATACCGCCAGCTTTTGGAGCACGGGTCTCGCCTTAGCCTTTAGCCTTTTCCCAATGGTTTTCCCAGATCCCATGCAACCGAGTGCTTGGGGCCTCTCCTTCTCGAGGGGCTTTTCCCAGTGATGTGCAATTAGCGCTAATCATGTATTAAAAACTGCCTCCTTTTCCTGATCCGGGCTCCCCAAGGACTAGTTTCACCTCCTGTGTAGTCTCCATGGGCCTCGGTCAGTGCGCTTTAACCGAGATCCTTGTCGTTCTACACTGGCTGCTAAACGCCACTATTTAGAGGTGTTTCTGATCACTACTCTTAATTCTTTGAAGCCTTTCCCGACCTCATATAGTCATGGTTCTCTGATAACTCATCCTGGATCCAATTCAGATCACTAGGCATCTCCAAGCTACAACTTAGGAGAGTTTCCTAGAGTGATAACATAATTAGTGTTGTTGCCGGGGAGAGGAGACTAAAGCTCAGTTTCCTTGGGAGATGACACAGATACAACTTTGATGATAGACAAAGTCTAGGCACTTTTTCGGTTGTAATCATCCATCTGGAAACTCTATTGGAGGATGAACCTCTTGGCGACTCCAATTCATTGTTCTGGCTCAGTTTGTGAGGCATACTCAGAGAAATCCTCAGAAGCCACAAGCTGACCCAGTATCTGGCCTTGGAAAAATCATCAACGAAATAAAGGAATTGCAAAAAGGAGCATCAGGTTCAGGTAGTTCTCAACAATATTCTATATCTCTTGAGGAAAATCCTGTAATAGAACAAATACATGTTGAGAGTATAGCATCTAATACTAGCTGCAAAGAAACAATCTTAGAGATTCATAGAGCTCCTTATTCTTTAGGTTTTCCTTTTATTCTAAGCCCAAACGAAGCTTCTACTCCTACCCATCATACTCCTTTAGTCTTCTCAGTCACTCCTCAGACCTGTGTCATTTAGACTTCCAATGCCCTTATAGCCACCACAACTATGGTAGGTCCACAAGCACCTACCAAAATGGAAAGAATCATAGCTACTAGGTATGGACCTCTAGTACTGCCCACTCCTTTGAATGCCATGCCTACTGGAAAATATTAGAAGTATAGGCCGAAGTTCACTGGAACTGAAGGTGTTACAACTAAGGAACATCTTGAATCATTCTATAGCTATGCTAATAACTTGGACATTAGTGAAGATGATGTATGGATGAGAGTCTTTGTCCAAAGTCTAGATGGAGAGGCTAGGAAATGGTTCAGAGAACTGACCGCAAGGTCTATAGTAGATATTGAGGCTTTATGTGATGCATTCCTAAAGCATGGGGGGGATAAGGAGGATCTACTCTACTACCACATTGAGTTTGCGAACTTAAAGAGGGAAAATGGTGAGTTATTGTCTAATTTTAATAAAAGGTTTAACCGCATGTACAGTAAGATACCAGCTAAAGTAAAACCCACCACTACCTTTGCTAAACTCACCTATGCTAGTGCCTTTGATTTTGACTTCTATCTACTGTTGATAGAGAGACGATGTGCTACCTTGGCTGATATGCAGGATGCAACCTTGGAAGTGGAATTGAACATCATGGCTATAGAGAAGCTCAAGGGAAATGTTGATAGAAGGAGACAGAGGGGTGAGTCTTCATCATCTTCAGATCCCAAGATAGATAAAATGAATAAGATGATAAAGTCATTAGCCTCTAAAATATCCAAACTAAAGGTTGAGTAGCACCCTAGGAAAGGAAGAGTTCCTAATACCTCTACTCCTAGAAATCCAAATCCATATAGAAGAGCTAATGAGTGGTTGTAGATTCTACAAAGAAGCAAAGATGCCAATGAGGAACAACGGGTAAGGACCCCTTTCCAAAATGTAGTCATGGAAGAAGAGTAGTTTGAAGAAGATGATGAGATCCATTGTCTTGAAGACAAAGACAGTGCCTCCTTTTTGACCTCAGCTGCATATGAAAAGTCACTATTCAATGACAAGATCAGCGAAGAATGGGATGGTGAAGTTGTTTTACAAACTGAAGATCAAAAGAGATATGATCTGAGGTCGAAGATGAATAATGCCAAGGAACTCCTATTCAAAGAGTTGATATCCCTGCAATACAGCAAGCTAAAAAGTAGAAACGACCAGTAGTTGATCCCATCATCATCAAAGCTCCAACTCACGAGCTAAGAGGCCTTGACAAGTCTCCTTCTCCTTTTAGGTTTGAATCAAAAATTCAGAAGCTAAGCATACCTATACCTCTGATCGAACTCGTGAAGAATAAGTCCTTCAAGAGATCTATCCTCGAGGCCCTTGAGCGTAAAGCCCTCCAAGCCTCCACTGACTATGTAAATCTACAAGATGACAAACCAGTTGTTGTTCTCAGCCCATTGTTTGAAAATTTTGATGGCAACTCCCCATCATTCCTATGTCTCTTTGAATATTCATGACAAAATCCTTTACAACTACCTTCTGGACATACGAGCCAGCCATAATCTAATGCCGAAGGCTATCACGGATGAGTTGGGTGTTGACATTACCAAGTCTTATCATGACCTATTTTCTTTTGACTCTAGAAAAGTGAAATGTTTGGGATTAGTCAAATACCTAGCCATCACTTTGTCTCAGCTGCCCATGAAGAGAATGATGATGGATATTTTGGAGGCAGTAGTACCCCCCAAGTTTGGCATGTTTCTTTCTAGAGGTTGGATCAAGAGATTAGGTGGAAGATTGCAAAATGATTTATCCTATGATACTATCCTAGTTTTTGAAGGTGAGAGTAGGACATTATACAGAGAAGCTCAGTTGGCTTATATCATTAGTGATGAAAGGAATCCAACTAATCATCCAATCTATGCTGTCGACACTGATTTTGGAGCATGCATTCTTCAAATTGAAGAATCCCAGTTGGCCTCTATGCATCTTAGGAAACCAGTTAGGCAGATCACAGAGGAAGAAGACCCACAAATTTGGGACATGTTCCTTCATGGAGCTTGCTCCAAGAAAGCTACCAGGGAAGGTGTAGTCCTTGTGTCCCCCACACAAGAATGCATTAATTTATCTTTCAAGTTAACTTTTCACGTCACAAATAACATAGCACAATACGAAGCCTTGATATTGGGCTTAAACGACGCTAAAGAAGTGGGCATCAAAGGTCTGAAGGTGTTTGGAGATGCAGACCTTATCATTCAACAGGTCAACAAAAATTTCCAAACAAATCATCCAAGGATGAAAGCATACAAAGATGAGGTATGGAAGCTCAAGGATTTATTTACTAGTTTCAGCATGTGTTACATCCCTAGAATGAAGAATCAGCTTGTTGATTCCCTTGTTGTGTCTGCTAACATGTCTATTCCTCTCTTTCCTCCTAAATTTCCTTATGATGTTTAGGTGAAATATAGACTATCTCTGCCTGAAAATGTCAAATACTGGAAAGTTTTTGAATATGATAATGAAATTAATAGGCTTTTACAAGTGTTTATGAATTTCTCTAAAATGCACATTGACCAAGAAAACAAAGCCATTGAAGAATACAACCAATCCAAGCCAAAGGATGAGATTGGTCAGGATAGCATTGTCCAACGGCCTAGTAACCATATCCCAAAAGGATTGGTGCACCTAGAAAAGTTGTTTGATCATAATGATGTTCCTTATAACCCTACCAAAAAATAAAATGAGTTTGTTTTTCATAGACATAATGTAGGGAGTCCAACCAATCCAAAGTACGTAAATCTGTCCACTCACTTTTCTTCTGCCCAAAGTTCCAAGTATTGCACTGTGATGAAAAAATTTGTTAATTTTTTGCTTGGGAGTATAGTGATCTTAAGACCTATGACACCAACATCATTCAACATAAGATTCCATCGGAGAAGAACACCATCCCTTTTAAGAAGAGATTAAGACCTATCATCCCTCTCTTATTGCATTTAATTGAAAAGGAAATTAAGAAGTTGTTGGATGCCTAGATCATAGTTCCCCTAAGGTATTCAAAGTGGATAGCTAATCTTGTGGTAGTAAGAAAGAAGAATGGAGAAATCAGGCTTTGTGTTGACTTCAGGAATCTGAGCAGATGCTCTATAAAAGAGAACTACCCCCTGCCTAAGATGGAACACTTGGTGCAAAAAGTTTCTGTGGATAGATTCATGTCTTTCTTAGATGGATTTTCATGTTATAATAATATTTTTGCACACCCAGAAGATCATGAAAAGACCACCTTCATTAATTTGGAGGGGGAAGGTATTTTTGATGGCCGAGTTAATGGGTGGTTTTTGAAACTTTACTTCATATGAGGCTTTAAGGCTTTAATATTGTAATAACTTTTTTTTCATTTTTTGTTTTTAGGTAAATAAACTCCATGCCCAATGGAAGACTAGGAGATAAGTTCTTTCTGGGCGTTACTGGAAAGGCAATGGTCTACAGTTCTTGAAACCTCACAGGGAGGTTTTCATCCCCAGAAGGAGCCAGTGTTAGCCCCTGAGGTGCAGTGTTGCTATTTTTAGCATAATTTCCCTTGTTTTAGCTCCAACATCCACACCTCCTCTTGCTCTGCTTTGGCCATAAGGGTTTAGCCCTGAGGTGCTGATCCAAATAATTCGAAAACACTCTCTAAGTATTTGAAATCTTCTTACGATTATTTAAAATATGAAAACCGTCGCATAAGGGGAACCTTCAAACAGGCGGGAAAACAATATCGAGAGGCAAAAACCAAAGGAAATAGTGGAAAATAGAGGTATCAATGGTGGCAATAGTGAATGCATACGAGCCATCAGATCTGGCCTATCAACGGTCCAGATATAATCAGCGAATCGCAATCGGAAAATAGCAATGCAGTGATTATAATGCCCCGGGGTTATCGTGATATGTGATTGCAATCAGATCGCATCGCTATATCGCATTGCAACAACACCATGGAGTAGGGCCTATACCCATACATGCATGTGATGTGATTAGCTGGACCCGATGACTATATAGACATTATTGCATAGAATTTGAGATCTTCCAAAAGGCATTTTCTAATGTATTTTCACATATTTCATTATTTAACGAAATACAAAGAAACAATGTTGATGCAACATTACAGACTCGAAAGGTTTTATTAATGCTGTTGAACACCATTTCAAGTCTGATAAAGCAGGATTTTAATATTTTAATGCATTTTCCAATATAAAGGGAAATCATAAAATAGGTAGGTTTCGGGAGAGCCAAAGGTGATAAGTGGTTTGCACTGGGTTCTGCCCGATCCCACACAACGACTGCCATGTTGGAGAGAGAAAACCACCCTCATCAGGTGGTTGACTCCCGTACAGAAGAGCTGTTCGAAATGGATCACAACTGTTGGATCTAGAGCTCCTAGATCAATGGTGGAGATATGATAATGCTACAAAGGTGGACCCAATAGGAAAATAGACCAAATTTGAGGACATTTGAAGTCTGAAATGAACAGGATTTTGGTGGAATTTCACAGTGAGAAGCATTTCTCTGTGTTAATAGGACGCGGTTGTTTTAGGGGTTCCAAAGGCTCGATGTGCTCTTACACTGTAGAATAGGTGGCCACCTCTTCTTTCTGCATTAAGCAATGATTTCTAATGCTAGAAGAGGGATTTGAGCAGATAGAGGTTGGGAGATAGAGGCCAGGAGATAGATGGACGGAAGTGGAAAAAGCCACAACGTAACACCGTCAAACCAAAAGAAATAGTCATGGAGCATCACTGGCACAAGCAAGCTACTTGACAACGAGGCACAATTACCAGAATTTGGTTACTATGCTGTTAGAAAAAGAGACCTCTGAGCTCATGTGTGTTGAGTCATGGTATCAAGTAGTTAGAAGCCAGAGGGGATAGATTAAGACCTCTCGAGCCTTTGAAATCTTGAGAGCATTGTAAAAATCCTATAAATGGTTGAAAGCTAGAAGGAACAATGGTTCAACTTTTGGAGACTGTGGAGACTCTACTCCTCTCAGCTTCTCATATTCATTCTCGCAATATAAGCTTCTTTTGCTGTTACATGTTAAATTCCAATTTTCTCCTATGTTCTAAGCTTGCACTTGAATAGGTTATTCATGTTTTCTTCTGTGTCTAATGCCAGATAACTGTCATCTTATCTCTGCATTGATAAATTAGATTTGCAAGTTTCATTTACTTTCTGTAGCTATCCATTCATATGTGTTTATGTATGCATCTACTAGTATAGTCATTATTTTCCATCTACCACTGAATCTATAAACTATAGAGCATTAGTGGTATAAAGCCTTGTAAATCTAAGGGTATTCATGCATGTCTTGAGTGAAAGCAAAGTTGAAACAGTCATTTGACTTGATCCAAACCATCATCCATACTAATAGTTCTGAGAATGATATAGAACATTTATATGTTACCTGGCATCTCCGAGCTACAACCAAGGAGAGCTTACTAGAGTGATAATAGCACAAATCCTTTGTAAATCAGAGGAAAATGAAAGTCACAGGTTGCTCCCAGAAATAATCCCATTGTAGAGATCTCCTCATTTTGAATCCAAAACAACTTGAATGGGTGAAAAAGTACTTCAGATGAAGAAGTTATCACAAGGATAAGATCCCCTTGTTCTTTGAGAAAAGAGGCTAAAAACGTTAGGAAATAGCGAAAGAAGGCATATCGGAGGATTAAACCAAATCCACATAGGAGCCTTCGGATCTAGCCAATCAACGGTCTAGATCTGATTGGCAGGTCGGATCACAGGAAGGCACATAACATTCATGGGACTAGGCTGATGTGATACCACTATCTCCGATATCGGTGGATCACAGTCAGCGTTGGCATAGACCCTATTATATGGAAAGGTCTCAGACTTGTGCGATCTGCGATTGTGACTTGTCGCATTGTAGAATCGCGTCGACATGTTACAGAGGAGCGGGGTGCATATATATATATATATATATATATATATATATATATATATATATATATATATATATATCTGCGCAAGGCGATAGCTAGACCCAATGGAAAAATAGGCGAAATCTCATAATATTTGAGATCCACCAAATGCGATTTTTTAAATGTATTTTTGAAATACAAAGGGACAGAACAATTGCAATATGCGATAGTGAATACTAGGTAGACCCGATAGCGCTATAAAGCAGGGTTATGGGAATTTCAATTCTGGATGAACAGTGTTCTGCGGATTCTTCAATGTTTTGCAGTGTTTTCCATTATAGTATATATATGGCATCTATCCCAAAGAGCATTTAACAATGATTGCTATTTCTCAGAGAAGGGATTCGAGAAGACAAAAGTGGGAAGAAAGAGAGCCCGAGAGGGACAACGAACAAGAAGCACCGTTTTGGCTTAAAAAGCAATAGAACAACAGAACAAGGGGACTGTTGGTCACTGAGTGTGTTATCAGGTTTCTGTTGCTGAAAGCTAAGCCAAAGTAGGAACCTAAGACAAAATGGGCAGTGCAGAAGCAAAATAGCAGCCAAGGAAGTCACTTGGAGTTAAAGTGAAAAGTTCAGAGAGAGTTGTAAACAGATAAAGGGCAAAGAAGCCAGATCCGAAGGGCCAAGAGCCAAAGAGCCAGAGTTAGAGCCAATAGCCAGAACCAAGAGCCAAGGAACTAGAGTCAGAGCCAAGAGCCATAACCAAAAGCCAAGAGCAAGAGCCAAAGAGCCAGAGTTAGAGCCAATAGCCAGAACGAAGAGCCAAATAACTAGAGTCAGAGCCAAGAGCCAGAACCAAAAGCCAAGAGCCAGAGCTAAGAACCAGAGCTTCAAAAGCCAGGGGATAAAATGGTGTCTGAACCCACTGTTCTGTGTAAAAATAGTAGGATTTGAGTCAAGATCTTGTTAAAAAGACTTATACCATAATCCTAGAGAGCCTAGTTGAATTGACTAGAGCCCATGGAGATGTAGCCCAAGAGTTGTGGGTGAACTCCTAATTACATTGTTGTCTTTGTGTGATTGTTTATTACTGCTTTATTTTTTGTTACATGTATTCATACATCAGTTTCAGCACACCAACCTATATCACAAACTAGAGATTTTAAAGTAAATAATCAGTTGAAACAAATGCAAGCATACACCCACACTTTTTTTGGGCAGCGGATCCCCTGCGTAATGGTTTTGGGGGCTTAACGCCCACAATTTTGGGTAATAGAATAGCTCCAAAATGTGTGTGGAGCGCGAATTTTAATGGGTCAATTCAAAGGGTTTTCCACCCAAAAATAACGGAAAACAATAGAAAACAAGTCAGTCTGCCCATGGTGCATGGACCATGGGAATGCATAAATAGAGCTAGGCTCTTAGGGTAGAAGGTAGATTTTGATGAAGATATGATGTTTTATGGGTTTTTGAATGCAATATTCACTCTAAGTCTATAATTTTGAGTCATGGGTGGTAGTAGTTAGAGTAGGATTTGCATCTGTGTGCGCAAAGGCCTGGTAGAGTCCGCAATGATGTGCGCAGACCCCTGTAGCTGAGTGTGGAGGGTGAAACTCATTGTACTGAAGAGAAGATTAATAAAGATATTTTTTCTGAATTATTTTGCATTTGGTCATAGATCTATAAGTTTATTCTTATGTTAGTTTATTTATATCTGTAAGATTTATGGTTGCGCCCGCTGGCTATAACTATTAAATTCTTGATTAAAAACCTTAAGAATTAGATTAGATCTATTATAAACACATTAAGAATAAGAATCTAAGAAGTGCCTCATCGCTCATCTACACAAAGGCCAGACAACTGTGTAGAGTAGCGTGATTGCATAGATTGGTTCGCAACCCTTCCAGTCCTCATTAAGACATCCCTAGGGTGTGGAAACCTGGTTCTAGCACCCTCCCATACTAACTCAGGTGAGGCTTCTATTCGTGCTCCATGGATTGTTGCTGAAAGGGCTAGTAGTGCGGGATTTTCTTGGCTAAAACACTTCCAAAGCTGGGTCAGGCCCCAATAAGCCAACAAATGGTTTTGTTACCGGGAGCGGGATCTGCCTAAGCAATGTCTGATGTCGGAACACAAGAACCTATGAAGAAAGAGATTGAAGATTAGTTGGATCGGATCATAGGAGGGTTTATGAGGGTATTCTCAAGGGACCACGAATTAAGTACATCAAATCATTAAACACCTGGATTAAGATGTTCTTACGTGAAAAACGGGTGATGCAAATCAGTTAATTAGTGGAATGACACAGAGAGGAAAGATCTACAAAGGTATCAGAGGGTTAGGAAATAGTTCTTTAATTTCGTCGTCGTGAGTAAGTGATGAAGTATGTGCTTGGGACTCCGCGAGAAGTGCGGTCAGTTTGATTAAGCAGCGCATTTCGTAGATATCATGTCTTCTAACGCCACCGCTCTTGTCACCTTCTTCACCCCTGTCTTCACCCACACCACCTTCATCAAACCAGTGGGTTAGCATAACGAGTAAGATTATGTTGCCTGTATTCAAAGGGGTAAGGAGTGAAGATCCTGATCAGTTTTGCTTCGTAGTAAGAGTAGTATGGGAAGCACATGGAGTTACAAATGATAACATTAAGAAGGCCACCTTTCTAAGTGCACTGTAGGATCGAACACTTACTTGGTATATTAAGAAATCGAATGATCATCCAAATGCCTAAATAGCGGAAATCTAGATTGCATTAAAGAAAGAATTTAGCCGCCCAAAATAGGAGATGCAGTTGATCATTAGATTCAAAGAGATTGCAATTCTGCTAGGCGAACCACCCTAGGATCTATATCAGAGACTAAAGAGCACGATCCGTGAGGCTAACATGACATTGAAGGATGTGCAGCACTGCCTGTGGTTTGTGGTGTCTTTGACACCACATATGAGGATGACGCTATCACCGCAGAAGATTTCAACCCAGGAAAAAGCATTGGAAACAACGATGAGGTTGCATGAAACTCCGATATAGGATCCTGGGTTTGTGGTGTCTTTGACACCACATATGAGGACGACGCTATCACCGCAGAAGATTTCAACCCAGGAAAAAGCATTGGAAACAACGATGAGGTCCAACAGATCCACATGCAACTACAAAACCTATGCTTGGAGATGGAGAGTTTGAAACAGGATAGGGCGCCCCAGCCAGAAGCGTGAGAAGAAGTGTGGTGCAGAAAACGTAGAAGCCAGGGCCACGATAAGGATCATTGTCTAGTATTCGTGAACTATTTGGTGGGGGGGGGGGAAATTCCATTGAGACCAGAGGTGCAAGCAGGACCAAGTGTGGCATCTGCGCTCTAGTGCACGATCTATCAAGTGGGAGGAGAGGACATGACAGATAACCGTCATCTATTATAGACGTTTACATAGAACCCCCAACAGTTATTTTGCAATTTTTGCAGATCGGTGGGCCACGATGAATGAGACTATCAGAGTTATGAATTATTGATGGATCGAACACCTGCCTACATGATGTAGAATGAGGTGGGAGGTTGGGGTCTAGCCGCAATAATAACGCGCGATGGGTTCCAGAGGTGAGGACGAGGACGAGGAGAAATGGGACCTAGATGAGGCCATGGATAATTATTTTGCTACAATTGTGGAGGACCTGGGCACTACGCACTTGACTGTACCAACCCAACTAGAATATCATGTTCATACTATGATCAGTTCGATCACGAAATGATATACTGCACCACGTTGATAGCTCGAATATGCGAGAAAAGGGTAGCACAACCTCCACCAATGCAGAATGTCCAAATGATGAGGTCTGATCCGCACTAAGAAGACTCCAACGTGAACATGATGATCAGAAGTTACACAGCCACAGGGGAAGATAATGGGAAACGACCTGAAGAAAATACATGGGTTCGCAAGACCCCTACAAAGTGATTTGAGTTCAACTTGGAATGCATAAAGGAGATGTTTATGGAAGCTAAGAAGAGCTTCACGGGGGTCTCTACTTCAGGTATTAAGGATCAACCCGAGCCGAAAGTGGATCCCTCTATGCTAAATACCTTTTTAGAGACATGTATAAAGCTGCTATGTGACAATAATGTAGTTAGTGGATTACAAGACCTAATAACTAGGAGCACAGGGATAGGTGAACCATGTGTGGTCCGCAAACTCGGAAGGCATGCTTTGTGCACCGAGTGGGAAATGCGATTGATGGCACAGGTTGGCAACTTTGAAATGGATTAGGTCATCTTAGACTTGGGTTCGGATGCGAATGTGTGACCTAAACAAACATGGTAATGCATGGGCAGGCCTGCATGACAGTGTTCTCGTATTCAATTACAGATGGAAAACCAACAAAAGATCTTGCACATGGGGAGGTTGCAAGGGGTGATAATGGACATTGAAGGCGTAAGTACGCAGACAACCTTTGAGGTAATAGAAATTGTTGATGATAGTAATCCATATCCTGTGTTGCCAGGAATAAACTGGGCCACGGAAATGAATGGGGTCATCAACTTAAAAAGATGGAAGATGATATTTTAGAAAAATTCCCTACGCATAGTTATTCCGCTAGATCTAGCCGAAGGAGAGTGCTACACTGAACTCATATGTGATGATGGGACTAATGATGACTTGTATTATATCTACAAAATAACTATGCAAGATTAGGATTGTGTAGATCTGACTCTGGAGGGGTGAATACCGTGGGAGCGTGCAGATTCTTGCCCTTTGGATTCTGATGAAGAAGATGAACACTGGCACAACCGGTTCAACCAAGTAAAATACTAAAATGTAATATGATGACTAAGTCACTACATTGCGTAACAACTCAGGATCAAGATATATCGATGTATGATGGGTTGATAGCGGTGGATGAATTCCTGAACAAGTTTGAGAGCACAGTACCAGAGCACCAGAGGTTCGATGCATTGAAGTGGTTGTTGTGCGCAATGCCTGCGTGTTGGTGGGGAACACATGAAGGAACCTTTGAAAACTACC
This sequence comes from Pinus tabuliformis, assembly GCA_031772625.1. Lineage (NCBI taxonomy): Eukaryota > Viridiplantae > Streptophyta > Pinopsida > Pinales > Pinaceae > Pinus > Pinus tabuliformis. The sequence continues at coordinate 197,202,060 of CM062820.1, read as the reverse complement.
GCGACTGTAGAAGGATGATGCAGATAAGGTTTGGGAAGCTAGAAATACAAATAACCAAGAAATGTAATGGATGTGATGACTCGCGTGTGCACCTCACAAAATGGACCAAAGCTTATGGAGAAGAATCCTAGCCGGAGTGGGTACAGTTATTTTATCATACCCTATATGCCATCCGAAGGAACTAATATACTGAGATATAACTCCAACATGGTATAGGAGAATCAAATATCTTGCATGAACGATTTTTATTAATGTTCTTATTTGAGGACCAATGGATGGATACTGTTGATGATGCACTGCAAGTTGTGAAAGCCACCATTTTCAAAATACCATAGGAACCAAAAGAAATAGTGCAACCAGTATGGTCATATCAGTTAAGCCATGCCCTAGGATGTTACAATGTGCAAGTGGAAGATGATGATGAGGACCCCCAAAACATCAATATTCCAGAAATAGAGGGAAGTCAAAAAGTTCACAGACCATTGATTGAGGACCCCGACGTCACCAAAGAATTGAAAACGAAGTAGGTAAACATTGGTACAGATGAGGAGCTGAAGTATGCGATGCCTGGGGAATATTTGGATGATGCCATGGTGGATAAGGTCATCGAGTTACTTCATGAATATAGAGAATTAATCCCGACCAAAATAATCGAGTTAAAAGGGATCCTCGGTGACCTAGGGATGATGAAGATAACTCTAAAATTGGACTCAAAGCCAGTTAAGCAGCGTCCTTATAGTTTGAATCTGAACTATAAGGAAAAGGTGTGTGAAGAATTGGACAAAATGCCTGCAGTAGGAATTATTGAACCTCTGGAAGAGTCTAGCTGGGTGAGTCCTATGATAGTACAGGAGAAAAAATATAAGGGTGAAATTAAAATCTGCATGGACCTCCGAAAATTGAATGATTCTTGTGTTCTTCACCCATTCCTAACACCATTTACAGATGAAGTTATTGAGAATGTTGGTGGACAGGAAGCGTACTCATATACAGATTGGTTCTCATGGTACCATCAGATCAGGATCGCACTGGAAGATAGAAGGAAGACTACTTTTGTGACTAAATGGGGATATTTTCAGTACACTATTATGCCCTTTGGGTTAAAGAACGCTCCAGCGATATTTTAATGCGTAGTAGTGGTCGTGTTCAAATAATTCATCGATACGATTTTGGAAGTTTATTTTTACGATTGGACTGTATTTGGGCTAGTCAAGAAACACATCACAAGCTTATGATTGATGCTGGATACGTGCCGACGATACCATATTGCACTGAACCTTAAGAAGTGCACTTTCCTCATCCCTTTTGGAAACTTGCTCAGCCATGTGGTCTGCAGATAAGGCTTGATGGTGGACACTACAAAGAGTGTTGTTGTACTCAATTTGCAAGTGTCGTACAGTGTCTTATAACTCCTCACCACATTGGGGCACACTGGCTACTATCACAAGTTTTTTAAGGGCTATGCACAAATCACGGCACCACTGGAACAACTATTGAAAATATATGCTACATATTGTTGGAATGATGATTGTAAGAAAAGTTTGGAGATTCTCAAGGAAGAAATGGCATTCACCCCCATTTTGGTTTTCCCAAAATGGGACATTGAATTTCATGTCTATTGGGTTGTGTTATATTATTTCCATGACTATCCGACATAGTTAGTTGGGAGGTTAGAGGGGGTTCACAGGGGTTTTGAGAGGTACATGTAACCTATGGTTTTGTGCATGATTTTCACACATGCTTTTCGATGTGATGGTTTTCGGTCCATGGTATTGGACGTGATGGTTTTCGTTCCATGGTATTGGATGCTTCGGCATGTATAAATATGCATTATAACATTGAAAGGAACATAATGAGAAAAACTAAGCTGGTAGTCCCGGTTTTGCGATCCAAGGGAAAATTTATGTATATGTATTTTATGTGTCATGCTCTCACATTGTTTATTTTCTGTGTTTTAGAATTCGTATGTAGGTAATTTCTATACAGGGTTAAAACCTACCTTTGGAATCCGAGCCAAGTTTTGCTTCAAGGGAACGACCTTGTTGCTGAGGGGTTTTGCTCGGGCCTGTGGTAGACCCTGTTCAGTGGGAGATCTATGAGATCGATTCTTGTGGTGAAAGATGATGGCGAGCAGTGGAGAGATAGAGATCGATAACTTTAATTGTCAGAATTTTGAGTTTTGGAAACTCAAGATGGAGGATCTATTGGTGGATAAAGATTAGTTGATCATGCCAGATCTTGGTACTAAACCAATGAGAGTGTCTGATGAAGAATGGAAGAAGTTGGATCAGAAGGCAAAGAGAACAATACGATTGTGTGCCTCAAATTCATTATTGTTGAATGTATCAAGGGAAGCTATGGAAAAGGCTTTGTGGGACAAGTTAGTGACTTTTTACCAATCTAACTCTCTCGTGAATAAACTCTCTTTACAGAAAACATTGTATAACCTAAGGATGAAATATGGAGACTCGGTGACAGAGCATCTGAACACATTTAATATTGTGGTAAGTCAGTTAGAATTTGTTGATATTAAAATTTCAAATGAATATAAGTGCATCATCTTGTTGTGTTCCCTACCAAATTTGTGGGATAATCTAGTTATTGTAATAGGTAGAAATGTGATTTCCTTCTAGTTTGATGAAATAGTCTCATCCTTGCTGACAGAAGAGATGAGACGGAAAAATATGGAGAGCCAAAATGATGATTCATGGTCTGTACAAGGAAGGTCCCAAAATAAAAACAAAAATAAGTCATCGAGTGGGAGATCTAAATCTCCAGGAAAACTTGTAAAGGTGGTGTACTAGAAATGTGGAAAAGGAGGGCACTAGAAAAGGGACTGTAAATCTAAAGCTCTTGATAAAGGAAAGGGATCTATTGATGCTCCTTCTGTAGAGGCGAAAACCACCTGAGATGAAGGTGGAGATGTGTACTTAGCTTCTTCAAGTACACATGTAGATCATGAGGCATGATTGATTGACTTAGGTGCATCCTTTCACTTCACTCCCCATAGAGAGTGGTTCTGCGAGTATGAGAAATATGATGGTGGTGATGTCTTCTTAGGGGATGATAGGAAGCCTAGAATCATTGGTAGCGGAAAATTAAAGTTGATGTTGCAAGGTGGAAGGCTTAGAACACTTTCGGGTGTTCTGCATATTCCTACATTATCCAGAAATCTGATTTCTGTAAGAAAGTTGGATGATGCAGGTGTAAAGACAGTGTTCGAGAAGGATACCTGCAAAATGGTTCGGGGAGCAGTAGTATTGATGCAGGGAGTTTGAATTGGAACTCTGTACAAGTTGGAAGGTAGCACTATTATTAATGGTTGCAACAGTTCTGTGGTTCCTGAAAGTGCAATAGAAAATCTAGTGGTCTCTGGAGAGAAGACCATGTTGTGGCATCAAAAGCTTGGACATATTGGAGAGAAGGGCCTCCAAATACTTCGTGGTAAAGGTATGGTAGAAGGTATTAGTAATATCTCTCTAAATTTTGATTTCTGTGAAAATTGTGTATATGGGAAGCAAAATCGGGTGAGTTTCCCCTCTGGTAGTAAGAGAGAAAAATAGATATTAGAACTTGTGCACATTGATGTGTTTGGACTTGTGAAGGTTCAATCACTACGTAAGTCTGTGTACTATGTATCATTTATAGATGACTTATCGAGGAACACATGGATATATTTCCTTAAGAAAAAGCCTTTGATAGGTTTAAAGAATTTAAGGCTCCCGTGGAAAATCATACAGAGAAGAAGATAAAGGTGTTGAGGACAGATAATGGTGGAGAGATTTGTAGCAAGGAATTTGAAGAATTTTGTAAGAAGTCTGGTATAACATGATAGAAGACCACTCCATATACACCTTAGAAAAATGGAGTTGCAGAAAGAATGAATAAGACGATGATGGAAAGGGCAAGAAGCATGCTCAATGGTTCCAGGTTAGGACAGCAATTCTGGGTAGAGGCAGTGGATACTGTTTCTGGGAAAACTAGTGTCTTTTCAATCTTCTAGTGCCTCTAGGAATGGCAGCTATCCTAGAAACAAACAATGAAAGAAATTTATGATTTCCTCCGTGTATGATAGATAAGGGAGAAGCAAATGGACCAACCTGGATCTTCCGCTTGACTCCTTGCTTGATTTCTCTCCCCTTTGATAGAGCTTGTGCCTCTCCTCCTACTTATCTTGATCAGTGAATACCTGTAGAGACAAAACACCATCAAAGAATCTCGATCTATTACATCATAAACAATGCAGAAGCATAAATACATTGAACATACAATAGCATTCACAAATAACAATATTCACAAATACACGATTGTATGGAGGAAAACTCAAAGAACTTTATTAAAATAGAAGGGAGAATCACAACCCAGTTGTCTAATTCAACATCATCCTCCCAGCATCAAAGCCCTCTTCACCTCATGAAAAGCAAGATCACCCAACAATACAATGCTCTTTCTCATATACAAAGTATCAGTACTTCCTTACAAATTACCAAATTCCAGACCCCAGATCTCTCAGGTGAGGGATCCATTTATAGATGTTTGCAAGGGTGTGAGTCATCTCTAGGTTTTTGATTAATGTCATTCCACTTGTTATTTTTCGTTCCACTTTAAGATTTCTTGGATCTCTTACTCATCTCTAGGCGAATTCAGAGAGGCAAGTGTCATAGGATAAGTTTCTAGAAGATTCCATGAGCATCCACTTAGCAAACTGTCTTTGACATTTTTCCATTCTCGCTCATCACACCCCACAGAAGGCCACTTTAGTATGCATCGCACCTAGCTAGTGTAGGAGTCAATATGCATTGCACCTTGATAGTGGAGCAGTTAGTATGGTCCAGTTTTGGCCTATTCTAAGTGGATTTTCAGGTGGAACTTTTTGGGGAATGATGCAATCAGTTGACCATGATCCTTTAGGGTATGAAAAAACACTTTTAATGGTTAAAGATCCCTTGGTTTATCGACATACAAGACTGAGGTTGTAGTGCCAAAATACGTCTATAACGGTTGCCCCCTAAAGCATGAAGTCATAAATATTTTGATGTTGAGTGAAATGCTTTATCATGAAGATCCAAGGTATTCGAAGTCGATGGTGACCTGTATAAGATACAATACAATACATCATAATCATATTATTTTCATGATCTAGCTGAGGCGAGAATTCCCATGCTTATTTTTATAAATTCATTTTCATATACATAGGACAGATAGTCATCTGCAATTGCAGACCGACGATTCTTTACATGTAGAGTAAACATCCTTATCTTGGATGATCATCTATGCAACTTCTTTGTACATCTAATGTCTTTATATTCCTAAATATATCACAACCCGGATGGATGAAACCAGATCTATGGTCTTCAAACTTGTTTAATCTTCGCTCGACGTACAAGTTGATCCATGTGAAAAGATGTCCTGAAGTTGAACATGGAAAGACATCACCTAATTAGTAGCCAATAATGTAAGCTATTAATAGGCATGAGAGGAATCACCGATAATGATAATGACCCTTAAGGTACTATAGTAAAATTCACATGGTGTGAATATATGGTCCGATTTCGAACACCACATAAAATCTTTCGGTCAAACGCCATTGTTGTAAACCTATCGTCGGAAGTGAGAAACTCGCCATTAAGGCATGCAAGCTTCAAAGTACTAAAAGGGTTATTTCTAGGTCAACTTCTTGGATAATGAGCTGATGTCGACAAGAAGTGGCCCACCATAGGAGGGCCTTAATGTATCCCACATCTATGACACGAAAAAAATCGAAAGATCTTCTGCAGGTGAAAATGATTTGATGATACAAGGTTCAGGAATGGTGGTCATGAAAAATGGAGGGTGAAGGTATTGCAGTGGATGAGGCTTTAACTGGATGGTGAATTCTTTTAATAACTTCTCTTGAAGATATTGGCAACACTAAGATGGATTGGTAGTGTTAATGCCAAAATATGGATGGTATGGAGGACCAATGGTGATATGAATGGTGAACGGAATAACCCAACCTGACTCAATCATGGTGATGTAGTGAAGGTGTCATGTTCAAGAGTGACCTACTACCAATAAAATTCTTCAAGTTTTCTTCCCTTTTTCCCTAGTCATTGCTGGCTAGAACCTCTTTATTTTTGTCAAGATTTAGGAGGATAACATATGCTTGTTCTATAATTTCCCTTCAGGCAAATCTGTCGCTATGTTTTAGCGAGTTTAACGACAGTGAAACTCGTTCTTGTCTGGGTGGACAAGTTTGTTGCTATTGTTTTAATGCGTTTAATGGAAAAGATAAGTCGGTCATTTTCATTTTTAGAGAGTTTGAAAATGGACGAAAAGGAGAATCCAGCAGTTCGTTTTCGTAGCATAATCCCTTAAGTTTGAAAAAGATCAAAATCATAGAACGGGATGACTTTTCCGATCACTTTAGCAAGCCGAAAAGGACAAGCGCTCGAACATTTTCATGAGATAGTCCCTCAAGTATAAAAAAGATTTAAAATCTACATGAGGGATGGAACTTTTGATTACTTTAACGAGCTGGAAGGGCCAATATCTCGACAATCTTTTCATATTTAACAAGTCTGAAAATGGTTTTAAGGGAAACTCATTTTTTAGGAATGAGTGGCGTTTCAGGGTAGCAACTGGTTCCGTGTAAGCTTGGAACTCCTCAAAACATGGTGATGTGAAGAGGGTGGCTAATAGGACCACTCATTGCAGTTGTTCCTCAAAATAGTAAACAATCAAGTGGAAGCATATGATCAGCCAAAAGGATGGAAGTGATGGCAGGAACACAACCAAGGTTCAAAAGACTGATATAATCGCGATCACAAAGGTTATTTACCAAATTTGGGTTCATTTGTTAACGAACTTGATCTCTGGGGGAAGATACGCTCAGAGGCAGGTTTATTTTTTAATGAGCTTGAACCTTGTGGAAACATTGCTCATTGAAGACGGGTTCATTTTTTAGCGAGCTTGAACCTTGCGGAAACTTATGCTCGTTTGGCACGTTCATTTTTTTAAGAGCTTGAACCTTGCGGAAACATTTCTCATTTGGTAGGTTCACTTTGTAATGATCTTGAACCTTACAGAATCATTGCTCATAGGTGGGTTTATTATTTAACAAGCTTGAACCTTGCGGAAACATTTCTCATTGCCTTTTTATGTAGGCTAGAAATGACCAAACTACAAAGCTAAAAAAACACTAAAAGGCTAAGGAACTATTGAGGTTAGGTAGGATGGTTTCATCAATAGTTTAGACAAAACACCTCCTTTGCTTCGTTCCTAGCATAGACAAAGGTGAATGGTGGATTAGACCAATCACCTATCCTAAGTAGTTGAAAACTAGAATGCTAAAAAGCTAAAAAATGAAATTGGTCATTTTTTGCTTGCATAAGAAGGTTTGCATGCCCCCAGGCATCGAGAAAAGGAGAGTCTCCAGGTAACCATATGGAAATCACTGCGGTTAAGCAATATTTTTTTTGTCAGTGGAGTCGACGAAATACTTCCTTGGCTTTGTCCATCAAATAAACAACGGTGAATGGTGTGGGACGAAATTTCCAATCACATAACCTACAGGGAAACCTATCTTTTAAGTTGGGTTCATTTTCTAAAGAAAACCACGGTGCATGCCCCCTAAGCTTCGTTACATTCAGCAGACTACTTGCGGTAATTAGGTGGATGGAATGAAGGTTGAAGAGACATTCAAGATTCAAAAGAACCATTTAGGGATGATGTTCGACTTGGAGCTGTGTTTGAACCGAGAAATAAAAGCTGGTCAACAGTGACAATTTTGCCTTCATGTGAGAAGCACATCACTCAAAAGAGTGTTGAAACAATAACTTCCATGTTGTAAACATAGTCACGTCAGAGGAGTAGATGGTAATCTAATGGTCCTTGGACTACCATCACATTCAAGTGAATGGTTTTCCTTCTCAAAGTTATGGGCAACGTAGGAAGGATCCGTAATGGTCGAGTGGTTCCTTTGTGAAAGCCTGACAAATTCTTTCTAACAGGCATAAGCGATGGCGAACCAAATGCTTTCCAAGAAGTTGAGGAAAGGATACTCACTAAAGCCCCGTAATATATGATAGTGCCAAACACGTTCATTTTGTAAACTTGTACTATGATACATAATGGTTCATTAGAAGGAAGGCGGGATCTTGCTAGTCGATCCCAATCAAGGGAAGCGATTAGACTGCTTGGAGGGGGTACTGAATAAATGGGTGAAATAACCCCTTCAGTAGTGGGAACTGGGGGATTCTCTTCCCATTGTGAAGGAACAGGCGGATTACCCCCAAGTTCATTGGACTCTGAAGTAACAAAAAGAATTTGAATGGTATTGTCCTCACTCTCTTCAGGATGAATATAATCTTATGAAGGTAAAACTTTGTCAACTGCCACCTCAACCCATTGACATGGGTTTGATATGGACTCAGAAGATTTACTTTCAATGATAGGTGTTTCGACCAACGGTTCAGTCAAGTCAATTGGATTTTGCACTAGTAAAGGACTATGGGAGAGTTTCTTGTATCTAGGTTGAAGTCACTGTAGTGAAGTAGGACGGTTATGCAATACTCTTTTGGCCTCATCCAAAAAGGGACAATGGAGAAGTATATGGTTCCCTTCACATAACACACATTGAACTTTGAATTTTCCTCTATGTGCATGGACCTCACTATCACTAGTTGATGGTGTATTATCATCATGATCATCAAAGATTGATGACACCGATTGGTGCGAACCGGGGGACCATTCTCTCAAGATCCGAGAAATGCATGGACAATCTCAATGATAATAATCTCCTCTACATATTATTCAAGGATATCTGGGTTTATGAGCTTTAATGTGCAAATTTTCGCTAGCTAATGCATCCAAATCTATGGTTGCTTGGTTGCCCCCTTGCTGAATTGGCTTCCTCTTCTTCTCCTTATCTTTCTTTTTCTTCTTAGCCACTTGGTTATTAGCATCACTACTTTCACCAAGTGAAGAAGAATAAGGGGAGGGGTCAACCTTAGCATCAACTAGATGTTGATTCGATTGCTGAGGAATCACGTTATTTTGAACCACAGAGGTTGAGGTGCACCAATATTTCCCCAAGATGTAAAAGGACTAGGAATCCCCTCCAAAGGGATTCCTTGATTGGTGGACTCCATTACCTCAAACTAAGACCAACTAAGGAATAGGAATGTTATTCTAAAATTAATAAAATTTAATAACGGTTTGACACAACTTTTTCTTTTTCAATTTTTAAGAGTCGAGAAAAAGCTAAAGATGACTATAGTACCCTTCAATTTTTAATGAGTCTGAAATGATAAGTGCTCAGATGGACCTTTTCTTTTAAAGAGTCAAAAAGGAATGAAAGCAACTACTCTAGAGATCTAGATAGAGGGATTACCAAACGAATCACAAAACTGCAAAATAAACTTTGGTGATAAATTAAAGAGAAATTACCAAGGACTTATATATGGCAGTCAATCTTCCTGAATGTTGTGTTCAGTGCATTGCGATTGATAGGGAGGCAGACACAACATCCTATCGATAAGGGATATAATCCTATCGTGGTCTCCCAATATATACGCCATGGTACAGGGAGCACAAATCCGTGCTAGCAGTTGTCGTATCAAAGAGGAGGAATCACCCAACCTTTGATGAAAAATACAGTTACTAGATTTTACGATGCCGGAACACGTCTCTAGCCTAGACCTCTATATGTGTTGCGTTAGGTTCCAAAGCATTGTTAAGTTCATTGAAATTTATTTTAGAGTTGATTTTGTTTATAAGTTTACCTTTCAATGGTTCACTGTGTGATGTAGATGTGAAATTCCTAAATATTCAATCTAAAATGATAAACAATCGTTGTTTATTTCTAGCAATGAAAATCCTCGCTACTAAGGAAAGAAGATTACGATTCTTCCAAACAATGAGAAAAGAGCACACACTAAATGCACTTTTCCTAAAAGAAAATTCACACATAGTCTAAATGAAAATGCAAATGCATGTATTTGTTTTTCGTATCCCTTAATGTGCAAAATTCCAAAAAGGAAAACTAAGTATAGATCTAAATATTTTCTTCAAAGCGAAATTTCAACAATTTCTTTTCAAAATGAAAGGAAGACTTAAACAACGCTTTTCAATTTCGAATAGAAGATTCTTCCGACACTTCAAATATCAAAAAATCAAATCAAATACATGACAAAAATTTCAATCGACTATCCAAACAAGGAAGACTCAACGACACTTCTCTTTTTGACACAAAACGATAGTTACGACACTTTTGTTCCAAAACAACAGATCGATTTAAGAAACTTTTCGACAAAGGATTGCAAATCATGGACAAATACATAAAAAAATTTACTAATCCTAAACAATGGATGCTGAATTATGTAAAGCAAGGAGGCTTCAGCAATGACATACTATTCATAAGAAACAAAACAAGGACAAAAACCCCAAATTCGAAGGAGAGAAATAGGATTACTCAGTCATCGCACCTGTGCTTCACAGAAACAGGGATGCATCTCACCTAATACACTTAGGAAGTTCAATGCATACTGGCTTCTAGTGACAAACAATGTGATATGCTAGGGAGCGCAACTGAGGTGGGTTTTGGCTCAAATTTCCCACTGATTTCAGTGAGTTAAGCTGAGCTATTATGAACAGTAAAGAACAAAGTATAGGGGTATGATCTTAGGAGGTTACTAAGCTACCACAAGGGAATCTAGAATGTTTGTAAGTTAGATGTTCAGTTCATAAACTAAACTAGAGATTGACTGAAGTAGCATTCATCCACTTTGCAATTGCAGAGCAAGAGCAGTTTGAAGGCTATCTCGCTAACTTCAGGCTCCGTCTATAGTTTATAAAACAAACAATAAACAACAAACAAAAAAAATATTCATTCCCCAGTGGAGTCTCCATTTTTTTTCCAGGAAAATGAGAGTCTTTTTTATCTGCTAGCCCCACGAGGATTGGCAGCTATCCTAGAAACAAACAATCAAAGCAATTTGTGATTTCCTCTATGTATGATAGATAAGAGAGAAGTAAAGTAACCAACCTGGATCTTCCACTTGAATCCTTGCTTTGCTTCTCCCCCCCCTAATAGAGCTTACATCTCTCCTCCTACTTATCATGCTCATTGAATACCTATAGAGACAGAGTAACACCATGAAAGCATCTCGATCTATTATATCATATCAGAAATACATTGAACACACAATAGCATTCAAAAATAACAAGATTCACAGATACATGATTGTATGGAGGAAAACACAAAGAATTTTATTAAAATAGAAAGGAGAATTACAACCCAGTTGTCTGATCCAGCATCATTGTCCCAGCATCAAAGCCCTCTTCACCTCATGAAAAGCGAGTTCACCCAACAATACAATGCTCTTTCTCAAATACAAACTATCAACACTTCCTTACAAATTACCAAATTCCAGCCCCCAGATCTCTTAGATGAGGGATCCATTTATAGATTTCTACAAGGGTGTGAGTCATCTCTAGGTTTTTCATTAGTGTCATTCCACTTGGAGATTTCTTGGATCTCTTACTCATCCCTATGAAAATTCAAAGAGGCAAGTGTCATAGGAGAAATTTCTATAGGATTCCATGAGCATCTTCTTAGCAAACTATCTCTAACATTTGTCCATTCTCACTCATCACACCTCACAGGAGGCCTCTTCAGTATGCATCACACATGGTTAGTGTAGGAGTTAGTATGCATCGTACCTTGATAGTGGAGCAGTCAGTATGGTCCAATTTTGGGAAATCCTGAGTAGTTTTTCATGTGGAACTTTTTGGGCAATGATGTAATCATTTGACCATGATCCTTTAGGGTATAAAACAACACCTTTAGGGGTTAAAGAGCCCTTGGTTTATCGAAATATAAGATTGGGGTTGTAGTGCCTAAATATGTCTATAACAGTTACTACATGTTACCTGGTTAACAGGTCACCTTCATCAACATTATAGGAGAAGATTCCACAAGTGGTATGGATTGGTAAGAAACCCTCTCTATATGGTATTGGACCCATATGTTTATGCTTATTTGAGTTTATGCATATTTGTAAGATTTATGGTTGCATGCGCTAGTTATAACTATTGAATGTTTGATTAAAGACCTTAAGAATTACATCAGATGTATAATAAACACACTAATAATAAGAATCTAAGAAGTGGCTCATCACTGAGCTACGTGAAGGCTAGACAGCTATGAAGAGTAGCGCGAGTGCACAGATCGGTTCACAACCCTTCCAGTCCTCATCAAGACAACCCTAGGGTGTGGAAACCTAGTTCTAGCACCCTCCCATACTACCTCGAGTGAGACTTCATTCTGCTCTGCCTAGATTTTTGTCGAAAGGGCCAATAGCGCAGCCTTTGCTTGGTAAAAGGACTTCCGAACCTAGGTCAGGCCCCAATAAGCCAACAACTTTCAAGCACATAGTTAATTCCGCAATGGTTAATCATTAAGACTTTGGAAAATATTCAAGCTTTGCAAGTGGGAGAGGTTGTTGTAGATTAGACAAGAAACCTAAGAGCCCCATTTTCAAATCAGGTGGTGTCAGAGCTTAATATTGATTAACCACACCTTTAAGAAGTTTATATCAGAATGCTTGATTGACAGAGTAGAGATTGTTTGTCTAAAATGTGTTTCGGAAGTCAAGGATTGAACGTCTGATTGATTGTATGCTTGTTTGCAGACTGACTATTTTTTGAGTTTGCAAAGGTGAAGGGAAAGCTATTGATAGCTCAGTCCAAGAAGGACAAGAAGGAAGAAGGGCTGAAGGGATTCTTCTATCCCAAAGGACCTCAAAGTAATCCTTGAAGCATCAGAGTTTTTTTGCAAAAGGTTGTTCAATAATCTCTTTATTTAGCTTGTTGAAGTTTTTTTTTCATTGGCATAATGACAACTTCTACAAGTGGGTCCTCAAATTCTGCTCTCTTCACAAAAGTGTTTGATGAAGACATGAAACAATATTTCTTCATCATGATGGATATGGTGAGAGAAATGTATGAGGATGGAATGAAGAGCAACATGCTTAGAGAGTACTTGAATTCTGTGGAGGAAGAGAAGCATTTGTTTTTTGACAAATTGCAGGAAATGGAGAGGAAACTTCATATTGTAAATATGAACCTGAAGAGGATGCATGAGTTGGAGTCACAACTCTTTGTTGCCCAAGAAGCCTTAGTCAATTATCAGCTTGAGGAAGAGGTACGACATTCTATTTTGTCTTCAAAATCTTCTGAGAATGGTTATATTGGTTCTTTTGAAAATCATACTAAAGGCACAGGTTCCAAGATAATGTCCAAGATGGGCTATGAGGGAAAGGGCTTGGAAAATCATGCACAAGGTATTGTTGAACCTGTTAGGTTCCTATACCAATAGGTGTCATATTTCATGATTGACTATTAAAATGCCAAATATTTTCATCCTTTCCATGCTGCGAAGGTTCCATATTTTCAAAAAATAAAAAATTTAAAAAATGAAAAGAGGGTATGCCCTAAAAGAAAAATCAAAGGGAAAAAAGGAATGAATTGGTCAAAAAGAAAGAAAATGAACCCCAAAGAAAAGACCAGGAAAGTGTGCTAGTCCAAAATGCCACTACTATCGTATTTTTTTTGCAAAGGAATTCAATATATGTAATCAATTACTTCTTTCACACTTGATGGATGGCCCAAAAAATCAATCTTGGCCAATCCATGTTTAAATTTCTTGTTTTAGAACTAGAGAATAAGATCTGTCCAAACAGTTCAAGCTTGGCAGATAAGTAGTTAGGTAGAGAAGCAAGGGAGCTCACTAGCAAAATCTGAGCCCCTGGAAGAAATAAGGGTAGAATTAGATAGGAGGGCAGCTAATAGAAAAGAAGAGAGCAAGGGTTTTCCAGTTTAAATGCACCCAAGGAAACAAGGAAGAAAAAATGTTAGGTATATTAGGCTGGGTATGCAGTTTTGATGTTGCAGAAGTAGGTTTATGAGCAGTTTTTCCCTCTTAAAGATGATGCATCTCATGGATATCATTAGTGCCATGGCAAGGTGGCTGAAAAATAGATGGAACATGACTAATTTCCCTCCCATTCCTCCAAGAACACTTATTATCATCCCCTCAAGGACATTGAGATCTGCTCAGTGCTCCTAGTTCACTTCATTTTATGGAAAAGACTAAGTGAAACTTTGTTTTACTTAGGCAAAGGAAGCCACATTTCTTGAGTTTCTCTTCTATTTATGCTAATCTTTCCAAGTTCATGATTGAATCTCTTCTTATTTTCCTAAAGCCTAAGTTCCACTTTTTTCACTTAGTGCTTCGTTTGTAAATAGTTCTCATTTTAACCTATTAACTCTATTATATAACTCCTATATAATGTTTTCCCAACCCCTATTTACATAAAATACATAAAACCCCAAAGTTTTTAATATTCCACCATGGGCTTAATTAAAGCCATATGTTAATGTTTTAAAGGGGGTCTAAGGTTTATCTGAAACCTTATGGACAACCCTCGCTGCGTGTGCATATAAACAATGGATTTCATTTAACATTTGGTTAAATGAATAACCAACCCGCCCAACAAACCCAAAGTTGAAATACATTGCAAAACCCCGCAAAAGCATTACAAAACGCCGAATTATATGGTGGGTCCCCACACCATACGCCTCCGCCAACTCCACCCATTCATTGACCGTCCGATCCAGGCTTTCCCATCGGACGACCCATGTCAATATCGAAACCGCTCCGATAGCCGAACAATAGCGCCCAAGAAAATGGTTGTTTTGCCGTCGTACAGAATACACATGGCGCCGCCTGGTGTTATCGCATCCCCTCTGCCCAAAACAACTTTTGTCGAAAAGCGGTGCGGGATAATACCATATACCGCCCCTGCTTCCTACCGCTGACGTCGTCACCCACATTAGCAACCACATCGTCTGCCACCTCACCTCCGCATCATCCGCCATGTCACCCACATCACCGCCATGTCAGCCTCCGTACCCCCGCTACACGAAAAATATTACATCATGCTGACGTCACCTGACCAAAATCATATTTTTTTCCAAAAGGTATAAAATGTCGTTTTTTCGTTCATTTCTGTTTGTCTCTTCTGCGCAACCTTTGCATGATTTTTCACATCTGTTACACAAAAATATCATCACCATGGTTATTTGGAGTCCGTATGGGTCTATCATCACTTGTACTGTCCTCCTAAGCAAGTCTCAGACCTCAGCTCTTCAAGTCAAGCTTTGAAAATGAGAGAAAGACATTGAAAATCAACAAAGCTCTGGTTCCGCACTTTCTCTCACTATTGCCTGCGGTTCTGCACCTTCTGTTCACAAAAATTGCGTACCTGCCCGCTCTGTACCTAAAGGTATGGGTGTGGACCCCTGCGAAAGTAAAAAAGGCGCAATTTTATTCTAAAAAACTCACTTTGGGTTAATTCTAGATGATTTTAGAAGGAATTTTGACGTGGACTGGCCGCTCTTAGGTGGTTCATGCATCCCAAAAGAGAAGGGGATAATCCCTTGATGAGAGGAGCTATCCATTTGAAGGAGGGCTTTATCCCTTTGAAGGAGGACCTAGTAACTTCCCTCCATTGCACTATAAACTTAGGCATTGGGATGGTTGCTAGGGAGGTTAGAAGTTGAACATTTTTTAGGGTAAATGCTGGTGAAATTAAGACTTCCTAGTTGAGCTTGAGAGGAGAGATCACATACCCTTTTGGCTTCATTAGGAAGAGAGTGAAACTTGTCAAAGTAGAGGAGAATTATTGCTAGACCCTGGGAGGAGCTTGTACAACGTCAAGGCACAGGTTGTAAAGTTCTCCTTTAATTGGAATTAATACAATCAGATTTATTTTTCTCAACAAATTGTCTCATGTCATTTGTTTCATGAATTCCTTGACTTTCATGTTAAATATGTTTTATGATATTGGCTTTTCAGGTGCTATTTAATTTGTTTGCTTGTTTGTGTTTGCAGATTCGTGACAAGGGAGCTCATTTGGATCGAAGGAGCAAGGCTTCCAAAAACTTGCGTTGGACCTAAGGTAGGCCTAAAACACTTGTTTTCCTTTGTTTATAAATGCATATTTAGAGAAAGATAGTTTGTGATTGGTTTGCTTGTCATTAGGTCTTCTTTAGATTCTAGGAAGGTCTATCTTGTCTGCAAGATCGACTCATTTCATGTGACAAAATGGAAACTCCGCTGGGGACTTGATTTTTTCCTTGTTTTTACTTTGACCTGAGAAACTATGTTTTTGTTTCTGTTTTTGGCTTGTTGTGTGTGGAATTGGGTAGAAATTGTATATCTAGGGTTATTTTTCGATTTTCATAACTTTGGGAGAGGACCGCAACCTAGTCTTTTGACACAGTGCGTACTTATCCACACTTTTGCTTTTAGCACAGAGTGGTACCGCACATGTGTTAACTGTGGACCTGCGGACCCTGTCAAAATTTTGAAAAACCTAAGATTTCCTCTATTAGTCAGTTTAGTTTTTGTTTAGAAGTTGTTATCCACTACCCAGACTTGCATTTAACCTGTCAGAAGCTTTCCTTAGGTATATTTCATTGGTGTTAGTGTTTTAGGTGAAATTCCTAGGAGTTTTGCTTGTTGGGTTTGTTTTTCATTTTTGTCTTGTAGTAGCTCTGAGCTTAGAAGCTGTAGGGACCTCAGATCACCTTGGTTTCTGCCAGCCTTCTTATGAGTCTGACCATTTATGAAATCTACCCTTGTTGAGGAATCCGCTTTGTGTTTTCTCTTTACAAAACTTCGAAAATCTTGTGTTTAAAAGTTTGTATTTTCATTTTTGAAAAGAAAACAAAATTGATTGTTTTTTACTGATTTGTGATTCTGCATAAATTGGTCTTTAGCTTACATCTAGCTAAGTAAAACATCCTTAAAAAAGACATCTTGTAGGCTTTGACTTCAAATAGGTTTTTATAATTTATAGATCTCAAAGTTAGTCGTTTGCATAGTTTTGAGTGCTTTATAAAAAATAAAAATCTCTTTTGGAAAATGTTTGTTTTTGTAGTGGTTGAGTGCTTTTAAAACAAAAGGGAAATTTTTTGTGAAAATAACTAGTTGTCTCGTTTTGAGTGCATTGGAAAGGACAAAAGCTCTTCTTTTAATTTGTTTATGAGGAAAGATTTGTGTTTACAAAGTATTTGCATTCTCAAACTCTTTCCTAGCTAGGATTTCATCGAAGAGAAAAGATTGTTTAAATGATATTAAGTGCATTTTTAGTGATTTTGAGTCGAGTCTTCATACCACGAGTTTCATCTCTGCACCTTTTGACTTAAATAAAAACCAATAAAAATAACCCTTAAAGTAAAATTCATCTAGTAATAATTTTATTTCTAGGGCTTTGATACACCAACATAGCTTAGGCTAGTGTCTTGGAGTAGGAGAGTAATTAACTCTCCAAGACAGTAAAAACAAACAAGTAGTTGTATCTTGTGGTAGGGAAGAAATCCAATTGTTGCATTTATGCTCTGGGAAAGCTCCTCTTAAATGAGAAGCACACGATCGTGTCCGAACCGGTGTGGGAATCAATCCTTCCTCATTGGGAACGACGCCAGATATTCACGTATTAAAAATGGAAAACCTCGGATTAACCATTGTCGAGGAGCCTGGGGTCACTTGTTGGTAAACCTTGGATTATGTCAAGGAGCCTTCAAGAGGATTGAGCTTGCTACTCTGACCTTGCATGCGTATCGGATCGTACACTGTTCCCCTAGGTATATTTGTTTGAGTTGGTAACCTTAGTGGCCATATTCTTTAGGATTCTTCCTAAGGTGAAAGTGGTGGGAAGATCCCACTGTACCTGGAGCATACGTCGGCTATACTCACTTGGATTTTCTGGGGGGTTCTCTTCACTCGAGAGGGTTAAGTGGAGGAACTTGTGCCAGTCTATACATTAAGCAGGTTTCCGGGGTAACTATTCCAACTGCCATTTCTGTATTGAACTCTGGGACGTTGGATTTTATCACCAACTAGTGTTTTCAGTACGGAAAGTTACTGTTTGTGTGTGTTTGATCTCCTAGATTCTTTAGGCATGTCATTCAAATTTGTTTGGTTCTTTAGAGGCTTTAGGTGGTTTTCATTGAGATTTTACTTTGTTTGCATGTGAAGTAGTTAAAATTTTTTAACCATGGCTGAATTACCGAGGAATTCCCGTAGACTTCGGGGCCAACCTCCTGAGTTTTCACCGAGCCAACCTAATGGGTTGAAAGTCCTCGTAACTCCTAGAGACAGTAGAGTTGGGTCACCTGAAGAAGGAGAGTCTTCTTTGGTGGTACATCCTGATTTTCAAGCTTTAGTAACATATTAAACTCCACAGTTAGTGTTTGTTTCCGAAGTTACTGGTAGCTTTTCATCTACTAGTGATATAGGTGAGGAACCTGAAATATCCGAACTTGAAAGTGAATTTTCTGCTACTCCGACATCGGGGTTTGCTTCTACAGCTTCTAATGGTCCTGGTTCACCTAGGGTAGAAAGAATAATTGCCCAAAATCTTCCTTCTGGACTTATAGCTATCAAAGAACTTGCTACTCCGGAAGAAGAGGTAGGCATCCCTATCCCTGAAAATCAACCTGCTATTGAGCTAATGGAGCGTGAATCAATTTTTTATAGTCCACCTAGGAGCAATGCTTGGTATCTTTCTTTGACTAATTTGCTAGAAAACCCAAGGTTAAGTTTTTCACCACCTCGTGTTCCTTATCACCCAACACCTAGAGGTTATTATCATCCGTTAAATATGTTAAGACAGTCGTCCATGTTTACTCAATCACCTGAATCCTTTTTGTACGACGGTCCTTCTGTTCCCTCTGGGTATCAGTCACTTTCTGTTACTTTCTCAGGAGCATCTCCTCAACCCATTGAACAAGGGTTATTAAATAGAAGCAATGGTACTAAGCCGTTGACCGTACAAGATATTCTCATGATGTCAGGTTCCATTCCCAATCCTCAACCTCAAGGTGGCCAATTACCGCATGGGGGGCAGCCTCAAAATCCTCAATTTTTGCCTAGGGGGCAACCTCAAGGTACCCAATTTGCCCATGGGGGGCAACCTCAAGGATAGTACATACCTACGGGATAGTACGTTCCTCAAGGTCAACCCCAAACTCAATATGTACCCCAAGGTCAACCCCAATATCAATTTATACCTCAAGGTCAACCCCAGTATCAGTACGTGCCCCAAGGGTATCAACCCCAAGGTTAGTACTCAAACCAAGGTTTCCAACCACCCTCCGGTCAATCATATGTTCAAGGAATGGGAAATGTACCTTTGAATTATCAATCCTACCCTCAACCCAGTTATGGTCCTCAATATTCTCAACCTGTTATGGGTCCATACCCCAGAATGATTTTATTGTGGGATCCATCGCAAACTCAACAGGTGTTGCAGCCAAATGTATAGTTTTCATCGCAAACTGGAAAACACTTAGTTTCTGGTACACCCCAACAACCTGTCCAGTCTACTATTCAAACTTCTGTACCTTCGGTAGTTTCTCAGCCTGGGCCTAGTATGCCTCATACTCCACCTCAAACAACTGTTGCGACTGCTGCAACATCTGTTCAATCTACCCCACCTGCTTCCAGAGTATCGAAAGCTCCGGTTTCTACTATTCCTGTATCTACTCCTCAGACATCTTTACCTTCGTCTAGATCCACCATTCAAACTTCGGTTCAGATGCCTGTAGGACAACCTGGGTCAAGTACGGTTGTCACAAGCCAACCACAATTTACTTTTCAACTGTACCAGGGATAGTACCAATTCAGTCCTGCTGTGCAGCAACCAATCTATCAGTATCGACCGTACCCTGGGTACACATATCAACAACCTCAACAACCCCCATATGGTTCGGTTAATCCTGGTTTTCCGAGAGGATAAAATATCCCAAATGCAATCCCTATTCCTAGTTATCCGGGACATCCTCCTCCTGGGGCTGGTCTCATGACCCAGATTTTTAGGGACCCTAATCGTTAGTTACCGTTTATCGCAAATTTGGACTTTCCTGACTTGTCACGCCTAATGAACAATCCCATTAATTATCTTCCATTTTGGCCGCCGATGCTGAATAAGTTTCCTAGTGATATTCCTAAGTTCGAAGGAAAATCAGGAGAGGACCCGTCGAACCATGTGATGACTTATCACCTCTGGTGTGCGTCTAACTCCACTTTAGATGATTCAATCCATCTAAGGCTTTTCCAGCACACTCTAATTGGTCTTGCAGCCAAGTGGTACATTGAGTTACCGCGAGGCACTTTTTATAATTTTAGTCAGTTAGCTACCTCGTTTTTAACTCATTTTCAGTTGCCAGTCCGATATGACAATGGCACGGAATTTTTAACTTCGTTAAGGCAATCGACATCCACTTACATTTCAAATCATATTCATGAATGGAGATGTCGATGATGTTTAGTGAAGGTTTTTATTCGGGATCAAATCTGGGCTGAGTGGTTTGTAAAATCTTTGTTGCCAAAGATCACTGAAGATGTAGCTAAAGCCGGAGTTGTTACTGAGGAGCAAGTAACTTCTCAAGCACAGTACCTTGACTTGGTCTATACTCAGTCAGGTATGTTACACGAGAAAATACCTGATCTTCCCAAGAAAAATCAAATCGTTGCAGCTCCTTTGGGATCTCATGCTGTCGATGGTATGATTGATACGGTTAACACTAAAAGTAAGAAGAAGTCTTCCAAGAATTCTTCTCCTATCATAACCTTGCCTGATTCCCCGACAGGAGATTCTTCTTCGGAGATTTCCGCTGATATTCACGTTGTAGAGTCATCTACAACGAAATCAAAATCCGGTGGCAAGAAGAAAGGGAAGAAGAAGAATAAAATGGACAAAAATTCAAAAGAGAAACGTGAAAAATCAGAATCCAATGATGAAAAACGCAAACCTCGTTATCCTTGTCTCATTTGTAATGAAGAACATTTTACAAGAGACTGCCCTCATCGTGCAGAGGTTGTGAAGATTGTCAAAGGTTCCCAAATGCCTGTTGTTTTGAAGGATCCTTTTCCAAGTCAAGACAATAAGATGATAGGTTCTTCCTCGAGTGCCAATGAAGAACCCATACTGATTATGTCCCATGTTAGGATTGAGACTCAATCACATGATTATGGTAGTAAAAGTCCTGTTGATGGTAAAGAAGAAGAATCTTCTCATTCTAATCCATCAACCTCAACTCCCAGTTCCGATCCACCACAAATCGAGAAACCTAATCCAGACTTGGTAATCAAACCGCCCGCCAATGGTATACTTCTAAATTCAGCTTTCAATCCACATGCGAGAGCGGCTCAAAACTATAACATTGTTGAGGATTTAGCTATTTCACCCTCAACAATGTCAGCTTTGGAAGTGCTGCAATCATGTCCAGCACAGCGTAAATTACTTTTGTCGGCTATAGGAGCTGTTGATGTTCAGGTCTCGAACCTAATAATTTTCGATCTAGAAAATAGTACACCGCACTTACCTCATCAAATGGCTTTCCATATTCCAGTGATAGTAAAAAACTGGCCTATGCATCGAACTGTGATTGATGAGGAAGCCTCAACATGTATTATGTCGATACAATGTTGGAGATCGCTTGTTTCTCCTTCGCTAAATCAATCCCCGATGATTCTAAAGGCCTTTGATAGCCGTGGGTTTCATCCTTTTGGCATTCTACAGGATTTTCCTATAGGGGTTGAAGGAAAAACCGTTAATCTAAATGTGGAGGTGGTTGATGCCCCTCTAGATTACAACCTTCTCTTAGGTCGAAGTTGATCTTACGCTATGACAGTTGTCGTTTCATCTTTATTTCGGGTTATAAAGTTTCCTCATAATGGAAAGATCGTAACAATAGACTAGCTAGCTTACTTTTCATACGACCCAGCCTCTTCTGAAAATATTCAGCATGTCGGTAAAACGACTATCCCGTACAAAGATGTTGGAGTAGGACTAGTTAAAGATGTTGGTTTACTGGGAACTTTTCCTTTTCCTCCAATCAACGCATTGTCTTCATTTGCAACCATTCATATGATTACATCAGACACCATTGTTTATGATGATTCTTGGATCATTCCTTTTGAATCTGAGATAGACTCATTTGGTGATGTCATGCCTTTGAGTCCATATGAAATTGCGTATGAAGCCGTGCAATTGTTTATCGACCCATCTTCAACCGAAATTGACTTAATGAATGTGGTCCGTGAAGAATCACTTTTCACATCGAGCTCAGATTCAGTCACGTTTTTTGAACTTGTTCACTCTAATGAGCAAATTCGTGAAATCCTATGTGTAGATGATTTACCACGGGAATATTTCCATCACACATCGTCGTTTTTACCCGAGAATGATCGTTTTGAAAATGATTTTTCATCAATCTTTACTACTGAATATGTCAAGGAACCTCAGAATCCAATGAAACATCTTGATTCAGAGTTAAATTTTGGAAACATCTCTCGAACTATTCCTATTGACATTTCGGTTAAGCCTGGAATTGTTGAGAACATTCATATAGGTGCCTCATGTACAGAAAATGAAATTCAAATATATAAGGCCCTATTTCAAGAATTCCGCGACGTGTTTGCCTAGTTCTATGAGGAAATGCTAGGAACTGATCCCATAATTGTTGTTCATGAAATCAAGACTTACCCGAACGCTAAACCCGTCCGGCAACGTTTGCGTCAGATTCACCCAAGAAAAGTTGTTGCTATTAAAGCAAAAGTTGAAAAATTTCTCAAAGTAGGTTTCATTTATCCGATCTCGTTAACGGATTGGGTATCGAATATTGTTCCGTTTAACCAAAAATAGGGGACAATAAGAATATGTATCGATTATAGGGACATTAGTCAAGCCTATCCAAAGGACAATTACCCAACTCCCTATATCGATCAAATCATTGATGATTGTGTCGACAGCGAAATATTCTCCTTCATGGATGGTTTTTCTAGATACAATCAAATCAATATTCTACTTGCCGATCAACCAAAAATGGCTTCATTTGTCCATGGGGGACATTTGCTTATTGCAAGCTACCTTTTGGGCTCAAGAATGTTGGAGCAACATTTCAAAGGGCCATGTCTTATGCGTTTCATGACATCAAGCACATTGTGCAACCCTATCTCGATGATTTTCCTGCTTATTCATTACATCGAGCTGATCACCTCGTCCATTTACGAGCAATCTTTATGAGGTGTAGGCATTATCGGATTCGGTTGAATCCACACAAATGTGTTTTCTGTATAGAAACAGGTCGATTGTTGGGGTTTGTTGTTTCGAAAGTCGGCATTCGGGTCGATCCCTCGAAGGTCGAAGCTATTGTCAAATTGCCTCCTCCTTCGAGTATTTGCCAACTCCAAAGTTTGCAAGGGAAAGCAAACTTTTTATGACGATTCATTCCTAACTACGCCGAGGTTACAAAGGGTTTTACCCGATTGTTGAAACAGAATACTCCATTCTATTGGCATGAGATAGCTCAGAAATCTTTTGATGCATTAAAACACGCGTTGACCCATGCACCGTTATTGCATCCTCCCAACTACAACTAGGATTACTTCTTATATCTCGCCGCCTCTCATTCCACTGTTGGAATGGTCTTAGTTTAGGAAGATGAATTCGGTACTGAACATGTGATATATTACCTTAGTCAAAATTTAAATCCAACTGAGCTAAAATACTCACATGTGGAGAAATTGGCATTGGAAGTTGTTCAAGTTGTCCAATGTTTTCGTCACTACATATTACTATGTAAAGCTATAGTAATTTTTGACTACAACCCTATGATCTACATTTTGACCAAGAAATTGCTAGGGGGCAAGTACTCTAAATGGATTGTTATCCTGTAGGAGTTCGACTTGGAATTTGAAAAATCTAAGTCTAAGAAATATTTAGTTTTTGCGGAGTTAATGTGTGACTTCTCGCGTTCTGACACGGAAACTGTGGCGGAGGAGCCCATTGTGGATGAATCCTTATTTCTAATCAACACTTTAGATCCATGGTATGGGGATATCATTTTTTATCTCCAGACCCAATCCTTTCGGCTGGAAATTTGAAGGTCAGAACGTCGGAAAATACAATTCCAGTCCCAATAATTCAGGATTATTGGAGATACTCTTTATCGCCATGGGGAGGACTCTGTTTTTTCAAGTCGTTTAACTCACGAGGAAGTTGAAAGGGTTCTCAATGACTGTTAGTCTAGAGCGTGTGGCGGTCATATGTCTGGGTATGCCATAGCCCAAAAGATATTGCGCGCTGGCTACTTCTCGCCGTCTTTGTTTAAAGATTGTATTGCCGCGGTCCAAAAATGCCACAACTGCCAAATTTTTTATCGAAAGATGTGCGCTCCACCTGCTCCTCTCCACCCTGTAATTGCCATTGGTCCTTTTTCCAAATGGGGTATCGATTTTATTACATGTAACCCTCACTCGGCCAGGGGGCATGTGTATATCATCCTTGTGGTAGATTATTTTACCAAGTGGGCCTAGGCGATGCCTACATTTGAGGCAGACGGCAAGACAACTGCAATTTTTGTATTCAATCATATAATTGCTAGGTTTGGTGTCCCACAAGTGATTATCACTGATCATGGGCATCATTTTCGAAACGTTATGATGACTGAACTTACAGGCCAGCTTGGTTTGCACCACGATAGTTTAACTCCTTATTATCCACAAGCTAATGGTCTGGTTGAATCCATCAACAAAGTTTTAGTCATCATGATCCAACGAATCATTGGGATTCATCGGTCGAATTGGCATAACATGTTATTTTCAGCGCTTTGGGCATATCGAACCTCAGTGAAAACATCAACAGGTTTCACTCCTTTCCAACTAGTTTATGGTCTGGAAGCTGTGTTACCCATTGAATGCGAAATCCCGACATTGCAAATGGCCATCGAGTTACTTCCAGCTACTTCTGAAGAGGAAAAAAGTTTGTTATACTTGGCCTAATTAGATGAGAATCGACGTGATGTTCCATTGGCGATTGAGACTCATGCAAAACGTATGAAAGCTCAGTATGATCGAAATGTGACCCCTCGAAATTATTCGGAAGGAGACCTAGTCTTAGTTTACGATCAAGCTAATGATAAATTAGGCACTGGAAAATTTGTTCCTATGTGGCATGGTCCTTATATTGTCAAGAGAAAGCTAGCAAAAGGGGCCTATGAATTGGTAGACTTTGACGGGGACTCTTTGGGTAAGCCCAGAAATTTTCCTTACTTGAAGAGGTATTATGCTTAAAGAATGGGTATGGAGATTTTTAGTTAGGATAGTTTTTCTTTCTAGCTGGTCTGATTTAGTTTAAAATGTGTGCTTATCTTAGAGAGTGTTTTTCATCATTATTCCTGCTTATCTTGGTTTTACACTTCATATTGCAGATGTTGATGCCTCTCCAAACATACATTGGCTTCATTGATGGTGCTTGTCGTAATGCACAGAACATTTCTTCCGCAGCTTGGGTTATCTATTCACCCTCTGATGAGTTGGTATCTATGCCTGGGGTAAGCCTCGGTCAAACAACGAACAACATTGCCGAGTATAGTGCAGTGATTGAGTTATTATCTGAATCTATTTCATTTGGGATTTGGAGTTTGATAGTGAGATTAGATTCTGAACTCATTGTATTACAGCTTAATAGAGTGTATGCCATTAGAAATCCAATGTTATTGAGATTATTTTTGAGAGTGCGTCTCGTGGAACGTGAATTTGATTATATTGAATATCAAAATATTCCAAGATCTTTAAATACATTAGTAGATGCAATTTCTTCTCGAATGTTAAGTAGACATTTGCAATAATCATACATGTAAATTTAAAACCATTCCATAACATGATTTACAAGATAAGCCGGTAATAGTGATATATATATATATATATATATATATATATATATATATATATATATATATATAGGAGTGTGTCGAAAAATACATCGTCCTCGATCATAGGTTGAAAAACACCTTATGATCGGCAAAAATGATAAGTACAAAAAACAAAAATGTCATATATGCCCACAATAGGTGATCATCCTATCACTGGTGATGATCTTGATAAGGAACCACTACACGGGCCACCTTGCAAAGGAACCTCCTAAAAGGTCCTGGGACTCCAATCACATAGCGCTGAAGTCGACGAGGAATGTCATCTATGGTGGTCTCCGAAGTATCTCCAATCAAGCGCTCTAGATGACTTTCCAGCTCAGCCAAAACAGCTCTTGATTCGTCCTGTGGGGCTGGTGCGGCTGCAACTGGTTATTTCCTCTCATAAGGCCGGAGAGCGGCTGGTTGCTGTGGACCCACATCTACATTTGAAACTTTTACTATCAGTTTTTGGACGATAGAAAAATAATATAAAAAGATTAAAATAGGAAAAATGTTGAAAATGATTTTACCTGAGTCATCCCATTGCTCTCTTGGTGGAAGAGCCATGTCTAGGTCACCATGAAAATCTACCCCAGTGTAAGGGAAGTCCTGAATAGAAAAAACCTGGTTTTCCAACCATTGGAAATATTCAGGTTTGAATCAAACAACCTTTGTCCCCCCGTCCGGATGATGGGCCATAACTACAACCCATTGCATCAGTTTGGGCTCTCGAGGAAGCCCAGCTCCAACAGTAAGGTGCTGCGGGATCAACATGGGAACCCTCTCTAGACTAAAGCTCACAACCAAAGCCCCATAACCAAAGGTCTTTAGTTGTCCGTTCTTGGCTCTGGTCAGTTGGCCTTTCACATTGGCCAACATAGCATCGCACCAGTTGAAGATGGCGCCTCAAAAGCAGTCAACTGCCATCCGCATCTGGGATCTGGTGGCAATATGTAATGCGACACTCCCGCAAATTCTGGTGACAGTAAATGCGATCACCATGAGTTCAGGAAGGGATATGATTTTTATGTCTATTCCTTTGTCTCTAGCCTGACTGTTGCAGAACTCTAGCCGGAGGCTATCGACAGACTGGCCCCCTGGCCTAGTCCCGAATAGAGTCAAGTCTTTGCCTCTCTTAGGCAAACCAGTCAAGAAATATATGTCTACCGGCTTGATTTCAAGATGGTGGCCATCAATGAAGAATCACTCATCCTGTATGCTCCATCTGTCAACCAGCCACTGTAAGAAATCCACCTGGGCCCTCATTCCAGGTATGGCCCAGAATTTGTAAAAGTCGCAAGCCTTCAATGCATTGATCGAAGGTTGGTGATTCAATGCGGCTAGATCCACGTCCTCATGCTCTCATTCACACCAATCTAGCATGATGTACTCTCTGCATCAATTAAAAAGACAAATCAGAATCCTAGAAATTAATTTGTTTGGGCCAAATTTGATAATTTTTGGGTTAAAAACCCTTGCTGCGAGGACCGTACCCTCTGTATTAGAGACAGTGAATGGGTCTGCACCTTGCCTACATGTAAGGTGCGGACCCCTGAATTTTTCCCCATTGAGAAAAAGTCAGGGTCCACGGGCTGCTAGTGTTGCACCTGCGAGCCCCTGCGCGCGGGTTTTAAGCCGAAAAACCCCCGAAAAAATGAGATAAAAGCCTAAAACAAGAAATGAAACGGTTAAAAATGAAGAGTGGGATGATGTGGATTACCTGGAGAAGACGTTGTTCAATTCTGACAGTTGGATTTTCCACAATCTTCACGGGAATTTTTCTGAACAAAAGCACTATTTTCTCACCCAAAACTCAAATGGTAAAAATGAATTGACGAAAGCCCTTTTTATAAGTTTTTTGAGTAAATAAATTGCAAATTTGTTTATGTTTCACTTTGGAAAGGTATTTTTTCGACATTTTTATCCATTTCAAACAGGTATGAGTAATGTTTGCATTTTTGTTCAGGATAACGGATTATTCAGGCGAAATCTATTATTTTCAACAGAAAAACATTTAGAGTCACCTTTAAGTTCTTTTCTAACTCCTGAAACAGGAAAAGATTGCCGAGTTTTTCTTTTGAACTCGTGAAAATGGAACTAAAAGATGGTCCACTTACAGCTCTTTTCTGACCGTAAAAACATGAAAAGATTGCCAGATTTTTGTCGTTTCGAATTCGATATTGGTTATAAAATGACGTGTCGTTGATCGCCTTTTTACTTTTTCGGATCAAGGGCACTAGTTATGAAAAGTACTCCTTGGTCATAAAGATCAAGCGGTTCTCTCAAGTATTATTTTATACTTTTTCGGGCTTGGGAGACACAAATTTACGAAAAAGGTCAACCCTGGAGTCTTCTTAAATTTTTTCAGACTCTCTAAAATTGAAAAACGTCGAGTTTCTCCTATATTGGATTCGTTAAAATTTCACAGTAAAGGACCTGTTCAATTACAAACAGGAACAAACCACTCCTTCTTAGGGTTCAAATTTAAACTAAGTTGGACTCATCCAAAGGATGAGCTCATAATCAAGCAACAATTATCCTCCTCAAGCTTGTCAAAAATAAAGAGGTACTTGCCAGAAATGGTGGGGGAAAAGAGAGAAAAATGAGCCTGTTTGTCATACTTTGTAACCACTCTTTAACACGACATTTTTATTCACCTGGGTTGGGAAATCCTTTGCCTAACAGTTGATCAAACCACATTGAAAGTCTTCTGCCAATTTCTGGTTATTAACTTTGGGTCAATTGTCACCAAGCCATCTGTTGTGTCGTTATGTGTTTAAGAGGTCACTACCGATAAGCCATTCATCTGCAAAATATTTGGCATCCATCTTGACCATCCCTGAGTCAGTCCTTGCAACTAAATTTCCTCAACTTGATCTATGATTTTGTGTTGTGGGCTTACCTGCGACCGATCGCTTTCTATCGACTTCAGCTCATTTTTTAGAAAGATGATCTAGAAATCGTCAGTACCTTGAGATCTACATGCCTCAATGGCAGGTTTCTCGCCTTTGATGACAGGTTGGATCATTGACCTTCGATCAAAGGATTCCTTGACATGTTCGACATCAACACATTTATTCACATCTCATGGATTATACTGGGTACTTTGAGAGCCATTGACATCACTGGTGGTTTCTCTCTACTTGTTAACAGTTTACATCATCGACTGGTAATCAAGTGGTTTCTACCATGTTCGACTTCAACACATTCATTCGCATGGATAGAATCGTACTGTTTCGGGAAGTAGAAATGAAGACCCTGGATCTAGTTTCCACAATCTAGGCTGTGAGGAATTTTGTATTCGTTATATAATGGACTATTCATAAACATATGGCTGCATCCATACTGTGTCCACATGAGTCTATACTTGTGATGTATTACAAGACCATTCCTGTATCAGAGAAGTAGTTAGTTTTCTAAGTCAGTTTTGATCTGAGCATCGGAATGCCTACCTCAGCGATGATATGATCTCATATATATATCTTGTGTTGAATGTTTTTACAGGTTCAAACTGGGCTCTCCACAAGATGATCCTTGAAATGATAAAGTACTTCACTCTTCCTAAATGATAAATGAAATCCTCATCTACTACAGACTTCGCACTTTAGGGGGCAATCTGTTACACAAGAATATCGTCACCATGATTATTTGCAGTCAGTATGGGTCTATCGTCAATTGTACTATCCTCCTAAGCAAGTCTCAGACCTCAGCTCTCCAAGTCAAGCTTTGAAAATGCAAGAAAGACATTGAAAATCAACAAAGCTCTGGTTTTGCACTTTCCCTCATTATTGCCTGCGGTCCTGTTATAGACATTTTTGTGCCTTACAGCATTGAGCATGAAATGTCCATAATCTAAGGGATCCAAAGTCCCTAAACATGTTGTTCCTACCCCTAGAGGAAAAAGGCTAACAAACCACAGCAATTCACAGAAGTTCTCCACCAGAAACTGCTCAAAAACAAGTCAATTCAGGATCAATTCAGTGGCTCCACTAGCTGTCTGCGCTGAATGTCAAAGCCAACACTGGCTACCTGCACTGCAATGCAGGTAGAAGCACTACCAGGGTGCGCTGAGCGAGAGTTGACAAATGGAAAGTTCATTCCAACAGGTGTCAAGACCCAGGAAGCTTCCAGAATCTTCCTCAATGACACTTGCCTCAGTGAATTCGAGTAGTGACGAGTAAGAGGTTCCCAATCTCCAAGTGGAAGCAAGAACCTCCAAGTGGAATCAAGAACTGACAGGGGGAGAGGACACTAGTCAAGATCTCAAGCTGACTCATCCTCTCTCCAAACATCTATATATGGATCTCTCCTCCATGAGATCTAGAGGCTGGAATTTTTTTTATTGCAAATAATTGCTGTTGGTTTGAAACTGGAATCATTGGGTGCTTAATGCTTTGAAGGGGGTGAAGATAGGAATTCCATTTGCTAGGAAGGAGATGCTGGATTGGAGCCCTCTGGGTTGTATCTCTTCCTCAACCTTGTTATTCATCAATAAAGCTATCTTGGTTTCTCCTATATACTAATGTATATTTGATGTATGATTGCATTAGTATGTTTAGTTTATTTCTAATCCTGAACTAGCTATGAATATGAATCTATGTCTTTGTGTAGTGTTCTCTTCTTGTGATCTTGTAGAAACCTCTTGAAGCTGGGCGAGAAAGAAGGCAAGTAGCTGGGAACTCTCAAAGAGAAGGGAAACTGGATCGAGAGACAAACGGAAGACACCCGTTAGTCCATCCATCTCTCTTCATTCTTAATTCATAAAGGAAGAATACTAGAATAGTTGTCTCTGTTTGTTGCTGAGGCACTGTCACACCTTAGGTGGATAGGATCGTCCTGCATAGGCATTTTTCCCCACAAAAAATTGGCGACTCCGCTGGGGAGATCTGTTTAGTCATTTTATTTTTGTTTCTATCATTGTTTGTTTCATAGACTTAACAGCAACAATCGAACTGCATCTGCTATTCTCAGATGCAAAGTAGACAGCTGCTGCTTTGATCCAATCACTGGATTTTTCTATGACCTGAACAATGGACTCACAAATGATTTGATGATCCTTTGTGATAGATATTAGTACTCCCTCAAAGCATCCCTTTGATTGTACCTTGTTGCTTTGATTTGGCCTAAAATTGTAGATTAAATAGCAATCTGTGACCCAGAACCCAGTGAGAAACTCTCGTTTCTCCTTCAGCGCAGACCCTGTGAAGAGGTTCTGCATTTCAACGCAGGTCCCGTGAAGGCTACCTACGCTGAATGTCAAAACCCCTGTGTTGAGGTTGCGCTGATCCAGTTAGGACCTGTGAAGCTGGGGTTCTCTGCTCTGTTTTGCCTTGTTTTGATCTCTGATTTTCGCAGCCTGTAACCAGCATAGGTACCAATCTGATAACTCCTTTTCTCTGCTTAAATTCCGCCTCCTTTTGTACAAAAATACTATGAGTGTTTTTATGTGTTTGTGGAGTCATTTACAGTCTTCCTTTGCAAGAGTGAAATAGTCATCCTGTAGCCCTTGATTCAGATCTGTTGATTGTGATCTTAGGAGAGAGTTCATTGGTTGTTTATAGTTGATTATGCATTTACTTTTGCTTTTGGTTTGAGTTTGTCTCTTTTAAGTGTCGAAACAAGTATTCATTTCGGAAATCGTTAAGTGTTGTAATCTCTTCTACCCTCTCTGATTTCGGAAAAAGTAAACTTGTTTGTATTTGTCATTTAAAAGCAAATTCAAAGTTGTACAAAAATCTTTCTTTGTAGGCATCAATACTAAGAAAGCGGAAAACAAACACCTGCATTGTGCATTTGTATCTTGATAGTTTGCATGTTTTATTTAGGAAAAGTGCATTAGAGTGTGTTGATTGCTCTTTAAGAAAAGATGGTGTGTTTCTTTTCCCTTTGTAGCTAGGATTTTCATAAGTTGAAAAGATATAAAGCTTGCTTATCATCTTTAAACTGCATTTAGGAATTGTATCATACATCTCGTGGTGAACCTCAAAAGGCAAACTTATAAAAATATCAACCTAAAATAAATTGAATGAACTTAACAACGCTTTGCAACATAACGCACAACATAGAGGTCTAGGCTAGAGACGTGTTCTGGTGTTATAAATCCTAGTGACTGTCGATCTCGTTGATGGTGGGTGATTCCTCCTGAGGGACGATAGCGCCAGTATGGATTGTGCTCCCACGTACCGTCGCGTATATATTGGGAGACCCCTATAGGCATAAAACCTTTATCCTTAGGAAGTCATGTCGGCCGCCCTACTGATCGCAATGCACTGAACACAGCATTCAGGAAGATCGACCGCCCGTACCCTAAAAAGTATTCTGCGATTTTGTGAAAATTTTGGCACACCCTCTACCTAGAACTCCAGAGCAGTTCCTTTTGGCCTTTTTCAGACTCTATAATGGAAAAATTCCATCCGAGCATTTTTCACTTCGGGCTCGTTAAAACATCGAAGGAGACTAGAGTCATCTTTAGCTTTTTCTCGACTCTTTAAAAGTGAAAAAGCAAGTTGTGTCTAAAGCGTCTAAAAATTCATTTAATTCGGAAACACACTTTCCCCTTTTTGTATTTTGGTTGATCGAGTAATCTGCAATCGTGGAAGAAAGTCAATTGAAACTGCATCGTTTGCGGAGGCTTACGAGTCAACCGTCTTTGTCTCCGAAATCTAAAACAGTACGGACAAAGCGAACTCGTTTAACCGGTTTGAAATCTCCTATCAAATTTAGAACAACTGTTCCAACAACATCTGAGATCCCAGTTACTCCAAACATTTTTGGAAACCCTGCCTCTATAGAAGAAGTTCAACAGCCACAGAAGGACAGTAATATTGATCCTAGTCTGGGAGCAAATACTTGCGTTACTGAACTAGTTCCATTTGTGACCGGTTCAGAGTGTCTTGCTCCTCAAACAACTATCGTTGTCGATTCAACCCCTTCTTCGGCACCAGAAATATTTTACGGACCTGACGGTCTTCCCCTTCCACCTGGTTTGATTGCGATAGAGGAAATTGTAGAATATCCACAAGCAAGTACTCCAACACATTTTGGAGTCGGGGTCACTCTATTTCCTTCGACATCAGAAGTTAGTCTACCACCAGTGGAAGTTCCTGTAGAATCGCTAGGTAATCTCTTGGATAGACTCAAAATGTCTGAACAACCGTTAACATCTAGGACTGTGTCGAACGACACGGCGACAACAGAACTCCCTGCCGTCACTCCTACAATAATTGCCGGCATACCATCTATCCCAACTAGCTCACAACCGCTAGAAGGAGTCCACCCAGGGACTATTTCGACAATGTGGTCCGTTCCAGTTTGTTCCTCCGGAATAATATTCGGCAAATCTTATGTTGAAACTCGCCAAATTGATCCATTTGGAGGTCAATTTGTGCAATCCAGTCCCCAAGGACAAACAATCCCCTTGATTTCTGGATTGCCACCGTATGGGGGGCAGTATGCCCTTTCACTACCCCCTCCGGGAGGATATCCATACGGGAGTTCACAACATTATTCAGGTTATACGGCAAATGGTTGGGTACCTATACTATCCCAAAAACCAAGAGTTGTGTATTCTATGCAACAATGTGTACCTGTGTCGAACATCCCAACAACGCCAACTATTGTAACAGTGTCACAAGTTCAAACGATGCCTGTTGTATGTCAGCCTCAGATTTCTCAGGTTGTAATGCAACAACCCCTTGACCCTGTGACTCAACCACAATCGCCTACTGGTGGGGCCACATAGGTCCAAACGGATACAATTACCCCACATCTTGGTCCGACGGTTAGTATAGTGCAACAGAGCATGGCTTCACAACCGTGGCTGGTGCAATACCAACAACCACAATTCCAACAAGTGTACCAAGGTTCTGAGCAGCAGATCTTTGCGAACAATGGACAACCGTACATTCAAAATGGTCAAAACCAACCACTTTACAATGGTCAAGTCCACCAACCGTATCAGTCATACCAACATCAATTGCATTATGCTGGTATGCAAAGGCCTACTGCTCAGGCAATTCCATCGTACCCTGGGTATGCTTCACCAAACCTGAATCAACAGTTACCATTCATGGCAACTTTAGAGTTACTCGATTTACACCGG
Source organism: Pinus tabuliformis (assembly GCA_031772625.1). Taxonomy (NCBI): domain Eukaryota; kingdom Viridiplantae; phylum Streptophyta; class Pinopsida; order Pinales; family Pinaceae; genus Pinus; species Pinus tabuliformis. The sequence goes on along the minus strand of CM062820.1, from coordinate 197,168,150 downwards.
TTAACAAACGATCCAATTGCTTACGCCCCTTGGTGGCCAGCGATTCCTCACAAACTGCCATCGGACATTCCTAAATTTAATGGAAATCCGGGTGAAGACCCATCGAATCACGTGATGACTTTTCATCTGTGGTGTTCATCAAACACCCTAAACGATGATTCGATAAGGCTTCACCTTTTCGAGAGGACGTTAACGGGTCCAGCAGAAAAGTGGTATATTGTATTACCTAGAGCCTCGTTCAACAATTTCAGCTCCCTAGCCATGACTTTCTTAACCCATTTTCAATTACCGATAAGGTATGAAACGGGAACGGAAATCTTAACCAACTTCAAAGAGACAACGGCCACTCACATATCTGATCATATACATGAGTGGTGTCGTTGTCGTAGGATGGTGAAAACATACGTTCCCGATCAGCTATTAGCTGAATGGTTTATCAAGTCGTTACTTCCTGCCATAACGGAAGATGTGGCCAAAGGGGGAGTCGTAATGGAGGAGAAAGTTATTGCTCGTGCACAATATCTAGACTTAGTCTACACTCAGTCTCGCACGCTCTACGACAAAATACCTGACGCCCCAAGACCGGAATTCTCAATTCCTCCTCCTCCTAAATCAAATAGTGACTCTCATGCTGGCGATGGTGTGATTGGCACGACAAACGCGAAATCGACAAGGGCTTCGTCTAAGAAAGCCCGTAAGACTTCAGATCAAAATGAAAAAGAAGAAATTCTTGCTTCGAAAGTAAATGTCGTATCAGCAGATAAAGGCAAAGAAACCAATCAACCAGGAAGCAAGAAGAAGCAAAACAAAGGGAAGAAGAAGAAACAGGGTGAGTCATCTCCCGAGAAAACTTCTTCAAACCCTCCTGGGAAAGGGAAACCAAAAAGTCCATGTTTTATATGTGACGAGGATCATTGGACAGCCGATTGTCCATACAGAGCTGAGCTTAAGAGATTCTTTAAGAGTTTGCAAACCTCAGCTGTGTTAACTGATCCGTTCCCAAATCCAAGTCAAAATCTGGTTGATAGTGAAAATGCTTCCCCGTCGCAAGTGCTAATGTTGTCAATATCCAAGCAAAAAAATCATGCTTTGATTTCGACAAGGATCAAATATTACGGGAATCCGTAGCTGTTGAACGACAAAGGTAAAGATCAACCAAGTAGTTCGACAACAAATTCGACAGAAGTTGTACCACCCATCATTCCTGAATTAACAATTAAACTGCCAAAGGGGGTAGTACACAGGTCGACATTTAATCCTCGCGCCAGAGCGGCGCAGCATTATAACATAGTGGAAGATTTGGCCCAATCGCCATCCGCTATGTCGACTCTTGAAGTACTACAAAATTGTCCATCCCAAAGGCAGGCTTTGTTATCAGCTATTGGTGGGGTTGATCCTAAGGATTCCAATCTTGTATCCTTCGACCACAAAGGATACGATCCTCAGTTACCAGCACAACTAGCTTTCCTTATTCAAGTGAAAGCCCTCAACAAAACTATTCACCGAACAATCATTGATGAGGGGGCATCTACATGTATTATGTCGATGAGTTGCTGGAAAACTTTAGGGTCTCCAACCTTGTTGCGATCTTCGACGACATTGAAAGCATTCGACGGAATGACCTATACCCCCTGTGGTATCCTAAATAACTTGAAGGTTGAACTGGGGGGAAAAATAGTAGAAATAGATGTTGAAGTCATCGATGGGAATCTGGACTACAACATCCTACTCGGAAGACCATGGATATATGCCATGGCAGCTGTAGTGTCGACTTATTTTAGGAAGATCGCATTCCCTTTTCAAGGAGGGATTACGATCGTCGACCAGCAAGACTTCCTCCCTAATGGTTCATAAGTTACGGGAAGCATTCCCATGATCCATGGGAGCAACCATTTGCTTCAAGATATTGGAGTAGGCCTACTGAAAGACCCCACATTAATGGGAACTTTCGCACTTCCACCTCTAATCTATATAGGAGAAGTGGCGCTGGTAAGAGCCTGCAACATGATATCTTCCACAAAGATCTCAGAAGAGGATATCAACATGGATCATGAAATGGTTTTGCCCCCAAGCCCTATAGAAATATTGTAGCAATCAATGTTTCGGGCATGGGAGGCGAACCCAAATCAACACTCATCAAGCATTTGGGTAGAGAGGTCTAGAGAATATGGTACCCCATTAGATCCTTGGTCGAGAGTGCATGGAACCGACGAAGGAATCCTACAATCAATGTTGATTGAGGGGGCACCATGGAATGATTGCCACCATCGTTCCCTTCTTCCGGATTATGAAGAAGATACTCAACAGGACCTTTACCACCCTTCAGTTTTTGAATTCCTATCAAACACTGTAAATACGGTGGATTCTGAGCGAAACTTATCAAATATTGAAGAGACTATAGCCATAAATATCTCGACTAAAACAAATGTTGTAGAGAATATTTATGTCGGCAATGGATGTTCTCCTTCAGAACTGGAAATATATAATGCTCTTTTTCGCGAGTTCAGAGATGTCTTTGGTTGGTCATATGATGAAATTCCAGGCATTGACTCGAGTATCGTTGAACACAAAATTAAGATGTACCCTGATGTCAAACCAGTAAGACAACGACTTCGGCAGGTGCATCCCAAGAATGTCGCTGCCATTAAGGCAGAAGTTGAAAAGCTTCTCCATGCTGGTTTCATCTACCCGGTTCCTCTAACCGATTGGGTATCGAATATTTTCCCTGTTATGAAGAAACAAGGGACAATTAGAGTGTGTGTCGATTATAGGGATGTAAACCATGCTTGTCCAAAAGACAACTACCCTACACCCTTCATCGACCAGATAATTGATGAATGTGCCAGATGTGAAATCTTTTCATTCATGGATGGATTTTCCGGGTATACTCAAATAAATATCCACCCACAGGACCAGTCAAAGACTGCATTCATTTGTCTGTGGGGCACATTCGCTTATCAAAAATTACCCTTTGGTTTAAAGAACACAGGGGTGACGTTTCAGAGGGCAATGAATTATGCCTTCCATGAAATCAAGAACATTGTTCAACCATACCTCGACGACCTTCCGGATCATTCGCGAAAGCGGACTGATCATCCGCAGCATCTAAAAGCAATATTTCTACGTTTCCGACACTACAAGATAAGACTCAATCTACACAAATGTGTATTTTGCGTCGGTTCTGGTCGTTTACTTGGCTTTGTAGTCTCTAAGGATGGGATTTGTCTCGACCCTTGCAAGGTTCAGGCAATCATTAATTTGCCTCCACCTTCGAATTTGCTTCAGATTCAGAAACTCCAAGGGAAAGCAAACTTTCTGAGGAGGTTCATTCCAAATTACGCAGAACTTGCTAAAGGTTATACTCATCTTTTGAAAAATGATATACCTTTTGTCTGGGATCAGGTGGCGCAAGATTCCTTTGATGCTCTGAAAGATTCTATAGTAAAAGCATCATTAATGTATGCCCCGGACTATCAAAGAGATTTTAACCTGTATCTGGCTGCAGCGGATACGACCATTGCGATGGATTTAGTTCAAGAAGTCGATGGAATTGAACATCCTATATATTATTTAAGTAAAAACTTGAATGATACAGAAAGCAAATATTCTTATGTTGAAAAACTAGCGCTTGCCGCTGTTCAAGCGATTCAAAGATTTCGACATTATGTCCTCTTTCGGAAAACTACCATTTTATCAGATTGCAACCCCATGAGTTATATATTGTCGAGACAGTTGCTGGGGGGAAAATATTCAAAATGGATAGCGATCCTTCAAGACTTTGATCTGGAATTTGTAAAATCCAAATCAAAGAAAGCTCTAGTTTCTGCAGAATTATTGTGCGATCTCCCATCGTCGTCCAACGATGAAACATCTGAAGAATCAATCGTGGACAAAAGTTTGTTTCTGATATCTGCAAGCAATGAGTGGTATGGAGATATAATAATTTATCTCCAAACCCAAAAATTCAGGCCTAACACCTCTCACTCAGAACAGAAACGTATAAAATACCAAGCGAAAGACTACATGATCGTCGGTGATACGCTTTACCGTCGTGGTATAAATACAGTTCTGAGAAGGTGCCTCACCCATGAGGAGGCCGAAAAATCCCTGAATGAGTGTCATTCAGGCGCGTGTGGGGGGCATCAATCTGGATATGCTACAGCACAGAAAATCTTATGAGCAGGAAACTTCTGGCCAACCATGTTCAAAGACTGCATAACTGCAGTCAGAAGTTGCCATGCTTGTCAAATTTTTGATATCAAGACCAGAAGACCACTCGCACCTTTACAGCCAATAGTTGCTGTTGGGCCTTTCGCCAAATGGGGCATCGATTTCATGACATGTAACCCCACCTCGACCGGGGGGCATGGGTATATTATAGTCGCCGTTGACTATTTTACCAAATGGGCCGAGGCGATGCCTACATTAGATAACACTGGTGAAACAGCTGCCCTTTTCTTTTTCAATCATGTAGTCACCAGGTTCGGCGTACCACAGGCTATAGTTACAGATCATGGAACGCATTTTCGCAATCACATGATGGTTGAATTAGCTGCCAAGCTAGGGCTATCTCACGACAGCTCTACCCTGTATTATCCGGAAGCCAATGGACAAGTTGAAGAAATCAACAAGGTCCTGAAGCGTATGTTGCAAAGGATGATCGAAGTTCACAAAAGAAGGTGGCACCTAATCCTATACTCAACCTTGTGGGCTTACCGAACATCGGTAAGGAATGCGACCGGGTTCACACCTTTCCAAATGGTGTATGGCCAGGAAGCCGTCTTGCCAATCCAGTGTGAAATCTCGTCTCTTAAACTCGCAATTGATCTCCTCCCCAGAACTTCAGAAGAAGAGACCCGTTTCTTGGAATTAATCCAATTGGATGAAACCCATCGTGATGCCTCTTTGGCTAACGAAGCCCATAAGAAACGAGTGAAGGCGAAATTTGACAAAAATGTCAAACCCCGTGTCTTCTCAGAAGGTGACTTGGTCTTGATTTATGACCAAGAATCCGATAAATTGGGAGCAGGTAAATTTAATTCTTTATGGATGGGCCCCTATATTGTTAAACGAGTGTTAGCAAAAGGAACCTACGAGTTAATGGATTATGATGGAATTCCACTGGCGCAACCCTGTAATGGGTTGTACCTCAAGCGTTACTATGCTTAAACAGTAACCTGTGTGCTTTTGTTGTATTTTGTTTTCGTAAAGTGTTTTTTTTGGTCGAGTAATCCACCTTTTTACATTTATTGCAGATGTCAAACCTTCTGGAGACATGTGTTGGATATGCCGACGGAGCGAGTCGTAGTTCATGGAGCCTGTCCTCCGCAGCCTGGGCCATTTTTGATCCAAGCGGCGAGTTAGTAAGTTTTAGAGGTGTATGTATCGGGCAATCAACGAATAACATCGCTGAGTATAGCGCGTTGATAGAACTACTCTCTCATGCCATCACCCATGGTATACGCCGACTAATCGTCAGGCTAGACTCACAACTCGTAATACTACAACTCAATGGTATATATTCCGTCCGCAACCCAGCCATTTATCGCATGTTCCTAAGGGTTAAGATTTTGGAAAGACATTTTGATTTAATTCAATACCAACATATTTCCAGAAACTTAAACACATTAACCGACTCATTAGCAAACTATGTGTTAGATAGACATTTGCGACATTTATAAAAAGGAGACACATCATCAATGTTGTACATATGGATCATATAACTCAACCAGAATAAACCCCGAAAATCAAAATATATATATATAAGTTGTTTATCGTTTATACATAATGTTCTATAACCAAGACAAAAATCGGTCACATGACCCAAAAACTCAAGATGCTAGGGGGCACCCTAGCCTAGTGATGCTCATGATAGCACGTCACGGCCTGTGCAATCATGCGTAAGAGACGAGTCCATCGTCTAGGCACACCAGTAGTATGCCGCTGCAACTGTAGTGGTAACTCATCGATCCTCACATCCGGAATGCGAAGAGTAAGGCTCTCAACCTGCTCCTGCACAGTTGTAAGGGTCTCGGCCACATCAAGGTCGTGAAGAATAACCCTCCTAGCAGTCTCCCCTGCTGGGGCAGCGACTGGTGCTCTCGAGCGAATTGCTGGATGAAAAGGACTAACATCTGCATGCACACATGAGTTTGATTAAAGTCTTGATAGAATAAAGCACAAGGACATTACAAATAAAAATAGTAAACAGTGATATGGTTGAAGTATTTACCAATAGCGCCCCACTGTTCGCCATCCGGCAGCACCAAGTCTGGATCACCTCGAAAATCCATGCCAACATATGGATACTCGGAATAGACCATCTCCTCACGCTCGAACCACCTGAAGAAGGTATCAGTGAAAGAAATCTGAGATTGACCAGCATGCCTAGACATGTGATCAACCCATCTCTGCATGCGTGGCTCGGTAGGAGAAGGCAAGTCGATTGCAATATACTGAGGCTGCATCAGTGGTATCTTCTCCAAGGCAAAGGTAGTCAAAATAAAACCAAATCCAAAGTTCTTCAGCTTCCCGTCCTTTACCTTGGTCAACTGAATTTTCATCTGAAGAAGTACTGCATCACACCAGTTGAATATTTTTGGTTGGAGGCACTCCAAGGTGTGTTGCACATAGGATCTGTTGGCAACATGAAGAGATGCACTACCGGCCGTCCTACCAATAGTATACAGAATGGACCTGAGAGACCTGTCAGTAATCTCACAGATAACGACCTTGCCGTCTCTACTCAGCTGAGATCCTTCCCTGCAATACTGACGGACATAATCTCTCACAGAGTCATTCCCTCGGGCCGAACCTGACAAAGAAATGGGGGCACCCTGCCTCGACAGGCCAGTCAAGAAGTAAATGTCTACCAAGGTCAAGGGGATAGATTTGCCCCTAATCTGAAATACTTGGTTGATAGGATCCCAAGCATCAAGCATATACTGCAGTAGGGAGATTTGTTCTCTCATACTAGAGATATAGAAGAACTTCAGCAGACCACAGTTCCGCAGCGCATTCACCATGACAGGATCATGTAAGGCAATCATGTCCTCTTCTTCATGTTCTCATTCTCGCCATGTAAGGGTCATTTTGGTCCAATAATATTTGAAAAAAAAACATGAGAGGAGTTAGATCCTAGATTTGATGAGAAACTGGAAAAATTTTCATCAAAAACTGTGCAACAAAACTATTTTTTTTGTGCCCAGCACAACTAGCCAGTGTTCTACCTGCATTGAAGGTCAAACTGCCTTCATGCAGCTTGACATTCAGCACAGGTTTCGAGTGAGCCAGTTGCGTTGATGGCAGAGCGCCCTAACAAAACCCCAGGGGCTCAGGGAAACAGAAAAACAGGCACAGAATGGAAAAAGGGAACCATGAAAAGAAAGAGCTAGGGTTTAGCTCCTACCTAGTCCAGACGGCGCCGAAAATCGTTCGCAGAATCCCCTGGAATCAGCTGATGAAAATCAAGGGGGAAGAGGCACCTCCAAAGCTCCAGCAAACCAAGTTCAAATGAAATGGTAAAATGAGAGGTAAAAACACTTTTTTATTGATTTTTACGTAGTTCAAAGCGAAATATTAGGGTTTTAATCTCATTTTCAAGCAAATGTTATTCATTTCTAACTAGTTTGATGCAGCAATTGAGGAAATAGTACTATCTTTGAAAAGGGCAAAGCTAGTCATGGTAAAAAATAAAAAATTTGACCATATAAATCGAGCAGTTTTAGCACACAGTTCATGCTCGTTAAAAGATAAATGCAAGATCCGAGTAGTTTTAGCGCATAGTTCATGATCGTTAAAAAATAAACATAAGATCGAGCAAATGTTTCCACCCGCGTTTAAGCTCGTTAAAAAATGAACTATCCCGGTAAATAACCACAGTGAATGTAATATCATCAGCCATTAAAGCCTTGGTCGTGTTTGCACCGTCACCTCCTCTTTTCATTTGGGCGATCGTTCACCTCCATATGTTTGTTTACCCATTTTGAGGAACAACTGCGAAGAGTGATTTCACTAGCCATCCTTGTGACATTGTCGTGATTGGAAAATTCCAACCTGAACTTGGAATCAGCTGCTAACCTGTTTCATCACTCGTTCCTCAAAAGACGAGTCTTCTTTAAGCTCTTTTCATCTGACTCGTAAAACATGAAAAGATTGTCGAGTCCTTGGCCTTCCAGCTCGTTAAAGGGACAGGAAGTGCTATCCCTCCTCTAGATTTTAATCTTTTTGGACCTGAGGGATTATTGCGGAAAATGATCGAGCGCTTGTTTTATTCGGCTCGTTAAAACTATCAAAAACTCATCCCTTCTGTATTGTTTTATACTTTTTCGGACCTAAGGGATTAGATGACGAAAAAGGACTTTTGGAGTTAACTTTATGTATCTTTTCAGACTCTCTAAAAATGAAAAGAACCGAGTTATATTTGTCGTTAGACTCGTTAAAATCATTAAATAGTGACAAACTTGTCTTTAGACGAGAACGAGTTTCACTATCGCTAAGCGCGTTAAAACATAGCGATGGGCTTGCCCGAAGGGCAGGTTATAGAACAAGCATATGCTATCCTCCTCAAGCTTGACAAAAATAAAGAGGTACTGGTCAGCAATGACTGGGGAAAAATTGCGAGAAACTCAAGAAAACTTTGATGGTAGCAAGTCGCTCTTGAACATGACACTTTTCCTCCGTACCACAATCGGGTTGGGTTGTTTCATTCACCGGTCACATCACCATGGTCTCGCCATACCATCCATATTTGGGGTAATGCTACCGATCCATCGCATCAGTGTCGTCATATGTTCAAGAGAAGTCGTTCAGAATAGTCAACCATGTCCCATCCATTGCCATACATTATCCTTCATCCTTTCATGACCGCCACCCTGAATCATATGTCACAGATCATTTTCACCTCCATCAAAATCATTAGCTCCGTTCCGTGTCATCGATGTGGGATTCATTAAGGCCCTCCTTTGACGGATCGCTTCTTGTCGACACCAGCTCATTATCCAAGAAGTTGATCTAGGAACAACCCCTTCAGTACTTTGAAGCTTGCATGCCCCAATGGCAAGTTTCTCACTTCCGGCGATAGGTATACATCAATGACCTTCGACCGAAAGATTTTGCGTGGTGTTCGACGCCAAGTCCTTTATTCACACCACGTGAATTGTACTGCAGTACCTTGAGGATCATTATCATTATCGGTGATTCCTCTCGCGCTTGTTAACGGTTTACCTCATTGACCGGTAATCAAGCGATGTCTTTCCATGTTTGACTTCAGAACATTTCTCACATGGATTGACTTGTACTTAGAGTGAAGATCGAACGAGTTTGAAGACCCCAGATCTAGTTTCATCCATCCAGGCTGCGATATATATTCAGAAAAGATAAAGACATTGACATGTACATCATTGTAGCAGATAATCATCCTATCCAAAGGATGATAATTGCCTCAAAATTATCAGTCTACCACCAGACGATTGTCTGTTCTATGTACAGAAAAATGAATTTATAAAGCTGAGCATGGGAATGCCCGCCTCAGCTAGATCATGAAAGCAGTATGAAAAATAATGTATTGTATTGTATCTTATTACAGGTCTCCTCCCAGCATTGGATGAACTTCGGATCCTCCTGATAAAGCATTTCACCTGTTAAACAGCCTCATACTTTAGGGGGCAACTGTTATAGACATTTTTGTGCCTTACAGCATTGAGCATGAAATTTCCATAATCTAAGGGATCCAAAGTCCCTAAACATGTTTTTCCTACCCCTAGAGGAACAAGGCTAACAAACCACAGCAATTCATAGAAGTTCTCCACCAGAAACTGCTCAAAAACAAGTCAATTCAGGATCAATTCAGTGGCTCCACTAGCTTTCTGCGCTGAATGTCAAAGCCAACACTGGCTACCTGCACTGCAACGCAGGTAGAAGCACTACCAGGGTGCGTTGAGCGAGAGTTGACAAATGGCATGTTCATTCTAAGAGGTGTCAAGACCCAGGAAGCTTCCAAAATCTTCCTCAATGACACTTGCCTCAGTGAATTCGACTAGTGATGAGTAAGAGGTTCCCAATCTCCAAGTGGAAGCAAGAACCTCCAAGTGGAATCAAGAACTGACAGAGGGAGAGGACACTAGTCAAGATCTCAAGCTGACTCATCCTCTCTCCAAACATCTATATATGGATCTCTCCTCCATGAGATCTAGAGGCTGAAATTTTGTTATTGCAAAGAATTGTTGTTGGTTTGAGACTGGAATCATTGGGTGCTTAATGCTTTGAAGGGGGTGAAGATAGGAATTCCATTTTCTGGGAAGGAGATGGTGGATTGGAGCCCTCTGGGTTGTATCTCTTCGTGAACCTTGTTATTTATCAATAAAGCTATCTTGGTTTCTCCTATATACTGATGTATCTTTGATGTATGATTGCATTAGTATGTTTAGTTTATTTCTAATCCTGAACTAGTTATGAATATGAATCTGTCTTTGTGTAGTGTTCTCTTCTTGTGATCTTGCAGAAACTTCTTGAAGTTGGGCGAGCGAGAAGGCAAATAGCTGGGAACTCTCAAAGAGAAGGGAAACTGGATCGAGGTACAAACGGAAGACAGCGGTTAGTCCATCCATCTCTCTTCATTCTTAATTCATAAAGGAAGAATACTAGAATAGCTGTCTATGTTTGTTGCTAAGGCACTGTCACACCTTAGGTGGATAGGATCGTCCTGCATAGGCATTTTTCCCCACAACAGGTCCTGCACCTTCTGTTCACAAAAACTGCAGACCTGCCCGCTCTGTCCCTAAAGGTGTGGGTGCGGACCCCTGTGAAAGTCAAAAAGACACAATTTTATTCTAAAAAACTCACTTTGGGTTAATTCTAGATGATTCTAGAAGGAATTTTGACATGGATTGGCCGCTCTTAGGTGGTTCATGCATCCCAAAAGAGAAGGGGCTAATCCCTTGATGAGAGGAGCTATCCCTTTGAAGGAGGGCTTTATCCCTTTGAAGGAGGACCTAGTAACTTCCCTCCATTGCACTATAAATTCAGGCATTGGGCTGGTTGCTAGGGAGGTTAGAAGCTAAACATTTTTGAGGGTAAATGTTGGTGAAATTAAGACTTCCTAGTTGAGCTTGATAGGAGAGATCACATACCTTTTTGGCTTCATTGGGAAGAGAGTGAAACTTGTCAAAGTAGAGGAGACTTCTTGCTGGACCCTGGGAGGAGCTTGTATAGCGTCAAGGCACAGGTTGTAAAGTTCTTCTTTAATTTGAATTAATACAATCATATTCATTTTTCTCAAAAAATTGTCTCATTTCATTTGTTTCATGAATTCCTTGACTTTCATGTTAAATATGTTTTATGATATTGGCTTTTCAGGTACTATTTAATTTGTTTTCTTGTTTTTGTTTGCAGATTCACGACAAGGGAGCTCATTTGGATCGAAGGAGCAAGGCTTCCACAAACTTGCATTGGACCTAAGGTAGGCCTAAGACACTTGTTTGATTTTGTTTATAAATGCATATTTAGAGAAAGATAGTTTGTGATTGGTTTGCTTGTCATTATGTCTTCTTTAGATTCTAGGAAGGTCTATCTTATCCACAAGATCAACTCATTCCGTGTGACAACGTCCGAATAAACATTTCGACTATACAGTCTGCCACCCGCTAAATTGAGTCCACTGCTCGACCCCTCAGCTTGGTCTACCACCTGCATTTCACCCAGGGCACCATTAAAATAGGTATCCTTCAAACTTCCCCAGCACACCGGAGGTGATACATCTTTTGTCGGGACCTCTCAGCAGCACACACAAAAAGCCAGCACAGAATCAGCAAAAGTCAAAGAGGTAATAGGTTCAAAGCAAGACATAATGACATACTAACTAGCTACATCAAAGGAACAAGACCAAGGCCAGGTCCCCCCAACACAAACAAAAGAACCATAAATCCCTGTACTACAAACTCCTATAAATGAGGAGAGAGGGAAGAAAAGGGACAGGCAAGAAGACACACCGATCAACAGTGCTGAAGAGCAACCAGAGGAAAAAAGGAAGAGATTGAACCCCCTATCAGATGAGGAATTTATTCAGGAGACCTCAGACAGTCTAAGGGAGGAAAGAGCAGTCAGCTAGGATACATCCCCAGTCACTGAAACATCTGCCAGTTCACACAGGAAGGAGATTGGAAGACAACATAGTGTGGAATTCTCCTCTGACAGGTAGTAGAGTAGGCAAGGCTCTGACATAAAGAGAACATTTACTGAAATAAAGGCAAAAAATGAGCCAATAAGAATTCAACTTTATAATCACTTGCTAAAGATGGCCCCCACAAATCAACAAAGGTTAATGTCAGCATATGACATCCAAGAAGGAAAGATGATCCTAAGTCACTTCAAGCCCAAAATGCAGCAACCACAGTCAGCTGTTGATTACATCAGGACCAATCTAGAAGTATTAGCCAAGGACATCCAGCCAATGGACCAGATTGAATTACATAAGCAAACCATAGAAATGGTATACTCCACATTGGCAAACAAATTATTGGCCCACAAATTGCAACATTATTTAAATAATACCTTTGCCCAATTGGAGTTGGAGAAGGCTTCCTCTTTAGCTAAGGATAACATAATTAAGTCCTTGGAAGATATTATCATAGAGCTCGAACATGATCCCGTGGATGCCAAAGGCATCAATGAATTAATAAAAAAGAAGGAAGAAGACATTGCAGCTCTCAGGAAGTAGCTCAAGCTGCCCATTACCATGCATCCCAAAACTACAGAGATTGTTGAACAAAAATCACAAGAAGATACGATGGACCTGCTAATGAAAATGAATGAGAGATTGGCAAAAATGGAGAAGGCATTGGACGAAGCACTTCAAGGAAAGGAGGGAGAGTCCACCTCCCAACCATCTGAAATAGCTCCAATAGTTACAACTGCTCCTTCTATAGTCACAACAGCAGTCCCTCCTACTGACCCGACATCAACAACGCTAAGTACTTCAATAACAACAACATCAGGGTGCACCACTACCATGAGTACTAAAGAACTGATAAAGGTTATGGAGGATCTAAGACTCAAAGTATCAGAGTTAAAAGATACTAAAGAGAAATTGGCCAAGTTTTAAATAAGTTATGACAAATCCAAAATGAATTTGGCAGAAAAAACAAGAGAGGTAAAGGCATTGGAAAATAAAGTAAAGGCATTGGAAAAGACCTCTTATTAGAAAAGCCTCTGGGAGAAATTAGTAGCATTATGTGGGCCAACGTTGGCCAATCCATCATTGATATATGGAAATCAATACAGATAATTCATGAGTAGATTGATTTGGTAGCACCAGCTCAAGAATAAATTCAAAAGACCAGTGATTCATTAGGAAACATGCCCGAGCAGGCCAATAGGCTAATACATTTCTTGAACACCCACACCAAGGAAGATCTGGCAGCAGTAGATATCAGGGACAGGATAGGAACCATACTGATAATCAAAAGGGTTCTGACCATGAGGAACTTCACACAAAATCTGGAGAGGAAGTGCCAGGACATGCAAATAGAGATAAATTCTTTCACACAGAAGTTTATAGCTTTGGACGAAAGGGGTCTGACTAGTTTATTAACTGATGATTATAGACTAATGACACATGAAAACTATGTACACATGTTGAATACATATGTGGATAATCAAGTCACAACATCATCAAGTTCTGCAAGAGAGAAGGCACTCCCATTAGGACAAAGCCTGTAAGACAATTTAGAAAATCTATTTTTTATTGAGCATGAAGTGAGGCATCTTTTAACAGTCCAGCCTACTTTCTTCAGGCACAAGGATGCTGATGAAACTCTAATTAAAATGCGCAGACACCAATTACCAGATGACCAGTGGTAGCAGAGTATGCTGGAAATTTTGTAGGGTGGATTTCAAAGTTTTGTTTATTTTTCTAGAACATAACAGATGCCATAAAGTGAAGAAAAGAGCAGATAAAAAATTGCGTTGTGCAGCAGTCAATTAAAGCGCAAGAAAAAGCACCCGAGAAAGCAATGCCAGTAGCACGAAATTTCACTAAAGTATCCATTGACCGACTTGCTGAGCAAATAATCAATGCACCTCACCAACTGAGTGGCCAACACAACATTTCTTACTTCTGGATTCATTTCTCTCTGTTTCGAAGAGCATTTACTCCTTCCATAGAGTAGGTGAAAGAAGTTATTGCAAGATATTATCTCTTTGAGATATTTTTTAAACATTTTTGTACAAATACCTCCCCAAGCTAAGTATTAGGGGTTGGTGATACCATTCTGGAACTCCGTTGTTAATTTGAGAAATCTTCTGAATAAAAGGTTGCTGGAATGCTTTGCTGATGAAATATCTGGCTACGGAATTGATGGCAGAAGCCCATGTTGCAGAATTCTCAAATTATCTCATCGATCAATAAGTATTTTTAACTCATGTTTTACTGTTTTTGTGTTTTATATGTCACTTATATATCATATTCTAAATTACAGGGAAAAAGAATAACCCAGAACTTGCTTAACTATACTTTGTGTTCAATCCTTGTTATTTTAAATGTTTTATTTAGGATTAGCATAGGCAGGAATTCTTAACTTCTCTTGTTTCCATGGTTCTTGCACCCTGAATATAACTAAGGAATTCTTAACTTCTCCCTGGTAATATTCATCCACTTTCCCTCTGTTAGCATGATGAAGGATTGTTAGTTGCCCTTCACCCCCTTATTCCATTTCACCTGATTCTAGCTCACGAATTGTTCCATGGTTAATTACCCTGCTCTGTAGCTCCTCCCTCTGTCAAAGAAACCATACCCAATAGTTCATTTTCATTGACTCCATTAACCCAATGGACTGAAGTTCTCATATTCTGCACCCCTTTTCTATTGAATGTCACCATCCAAAAATCAAACAAACACCTGCACTTCATAACTAGTCTAACATATAGCAAAACAAAGCTAAATCATAAAGAGAGGGCCCTCTCTGGCTGCAGATTGGCTAGAATCTACATCTAAAAGATTGGTTAGTGGTTACCTCGGCCGTATTCCCTTTTCTCACAGATTTTGGGGAACAACCTGAGTGATAACATATTTGGCGACTCCACTGGGGAATTAAATGACTATTTGTTACTGCTACCTATTTTCTAAAGCTACATATGGAGCTTGAAGTTAGCCAGGTAGCTTTTGAAACTGTTTTTGCTATGAAATTAGAGGAGTAAATAAAAGCTACTTCTGTGTATCTCTAGTCTAGCTTTAGGATTTAACCAACTGTCTCAAAAATTTGATCAGTTTCCTATTTTGATTTCGAAAGATCTTCAGGAAATTTCAAGGCTCTCACAATTCATAATTTCTTAGAAAGATATTGTCAAAAGCAGTGCTCTTCAAATACTTCCAGAAATTTAATACCAAAAACATATTTAGAAGTTGGCTCCAAAGAAGAAAACCTGTTACACTAGATCAAATCTAGGTCCAAATCCTCCATTTATCTTTAAAAATCCTTACTTGACCTCTAAGAACCTTAGAAGACAAGAAAGTCTAAAAAATTATGTTGATTTAAACCTTGATATACTTTAGCAAAACCTTACCCAATCTGAGCTTCCTCCCGGAAAAGCAGCAGTCCTTTCTACTGTTGCTGCAGCTTCTTCTAGTTCACCATCATCACTTCGAAGCATATTTTCCATTCCCCCATCCAGAACACATATTTCCACTGTTATCCCCATCCTTCCGGCTGCTCCATTTATCCATGTTAATATGGCAAATCGACATGCCCCATTATAGTTGCCTGCAAATCTAGGGGCTATGCCTCAAGATTACCAAAGCAGAATTACCTATTTTGATGGTATTGGCATCTATACAGCTCAACAACATACTAATAAAATGATGGATTATTTTGAGAACTATGAAATTGATGATAATGATGTCAAGATGAAATTTTTTGTCCAAAGCTTAACCGGTGATGTAAGGACCTAGTTTAGGGCACTCCCTGTAAACACAATTACTGATCCAGATGCCCTTTATCAAAATTTTTGAATAGATTGGAAAAGAAGAAGGACCCATTACATAGCCTATCAGAATATGAAAGCCTAAAAAGAGGCCCACAAGAAACTTTCCAAGACTACTGTGCCAGATTCAATAATGTGTACAATGCTATTCCTCAGAACCTTAGACCTCCACTAGACTTGGCCTTGATCCAATTCCCTAATGGATTTGATTCTGACATGGCATATCAGCTAAGGGAAAGAGCTCCTCCAAGCTTAGAGGACATGTAGATCATAGTTGTCAGTGTAGAGGCCAATATGATCTCTAAAAGAGCTCGAGCTAGAGCTGAAAGAAGGACTCCTTTCAAAGAAGAACCTTCTGCATTTGAGCAAAAAATAGGTGCAATTATCAAAGGAATGGATAGACTGGGAGATAGAGTTGAAACAAATTAAAGGAAATCCTCTTAGGAGGGTCAAACAAGCAACACTGGAAGAAATCAAAACTTCAGGAAAAATAAGAATCCTAATGCTAGAAAGGTTGTTCCTGACCAGAACATCAGACTTCCATTCCAAGAAAACTATGCTAAAGCGTCAACCTCTAGTGAGCCAACAGAGGATACTCAGATTAATTTGATGGGTTGAAACAGTGAACAACAAAACTTCTTGACCCAAGATGATCAAGAAGCTCACACCTTCAATCAATTTCAAACCAAATCGGGAGAATCATTTGATTTTAGAGAGGGATACGATGCAGTTGTCTATGAGGTTCATAAACAATAGGAACTGAGAAGTAGAACAATAGATGTCCTTGAAATTAACAAGCAGAAAGACACCAAGCAGCCTAAAAAAGCAAAGGATAAACCTTCTCCTATAGAACTCTCTCCTAAAAAAGACCTCAACCCAAAAGAGCCCATGATTGAGGACATATCAGACTTACAACCATCAAAAAGTCAGCCATCCACCTCATTTCCTCCCAAGGAAAAGGCAGACAAATCTCCTGAAACTGACTTTAAAGCAGATTCAGTTCATAACAACACTCCTGATAGAGAAAAAACCACTGAAAACACAACAGAAAAAGAAAATCTTGCTGCCTAGAATGCAAAAATTCAAGTGAAAAAACATTTTAACCTTGAAACTAAAATAGGAAAGTTAAAAATATCCATTCCACTATCCGAATTGGCTAAAGATGAGGTCTATAGAGAACAAATCAGCATGACACTTCAAATTTCTGAAAACAGAGATGCAGTGAATGTCCTAAATGACCAGCCATAATTAATTTTTGGCCCTAAAGCTAATGGTTAACTGGTAGAGGGAGGAGTTCCTCCGTTCTATGTAAGCCTAAAAATTCATGACAAAGTACTCCACAATGCAATGTTTGATTCGGGAGCTTCCCGTAATCTAATGCCTAAGTCTGTGATGGAAACATTGGACCTAGATATCACAAGGCCATATAGAGACTTCTTTTCATTTGATTCTAGCTAGGTCAGGTGTCTAGGCCTAATCAAAGATTTGTGTGTATCTCTAGTCCAATACCCTGCCAAGACAATTTTAATGCATGTTGTAGTAGCTGATATCCCACCAAAGTATGGAATTCTTTTGTCCAGATCTTGGGGTGCAAAGCTCCACGGATCTCTACAATTGGATATGTCTCATGCTACCATTTCAGTATTTGGCCAGCCAAAGAGACTGTACTAGGAAACTTTGATGAAATATGTGGTCAGCAGTCAAGAAAAACCCCAAAACTTCCCATTTATTCCATGCATTCTGATATGGATTCTTTCATACTATACAATGCTAAAATTTGTTCCAAAACTAATGACAAACTTCTAGAATCAGCACAAGGAAGAATCATAAATGGAGAATCCACTGCTCAAGATTTAGAAATTGTTGAAATAATTAATGCAACAAACACACAAGGCAAGCCATAAGAGTTACAAAATCCAAATCTGCCCACTAAGAGAGCTTCTAAAACTTCTAATACTGGTTTTCATCGCGAAATCCTATTGTATTTAGAATTTGATGGGTCAGTGAATAAACTAGGAGTAGGGGCAGGTATTTGGATACATAACATGTAAAATGATCATGCTGAAGGACATGCATACAGGTTGAATTTTAGATGTAAAAATAACATGGCTGAATATGAAGCCCTCCTGTTGGGTCTCAAACTGATCAAAAGTCTAGGGGCAGCTAGGATTTCAATTTTGGGAGAATCTGATTTGATTATTCAACAGATGAAAGGAAACTTTGTCACAAATGATCTCGGGTTGAGAGCTTATGGAGGAGTAGAAATTGAAATACTTAATACCTTTCTAGAATCACAACTTACCAAAATTCCAAGAAACCACAATTTACATGCTCACAGTTTGGCAACATTTGCCAGTACTTGTAAGCTGCCATTTGAGCCTAATCATCACTTCACTGCTGAAATTAAACACCGACCAGTGTTCCAGACAATGTTAAAAATTGGCAAGTGTTTGAAAATGACACTCAAATCAACAATTTCCTGACTTTGAAAGAGGAATTTTCAAGCACAAATATAGACACAAGCACCATTTGTGAAGAACAACAAATAGACAGAATTGAAACTAATATTTTAGCTAAAACAACAGATTAGATTTTACATCCAACAATCTTTACTAGAAAAATTTTACAAGAGCTAAAACAGATGGACTTTGATGAAACTGCGGAAGGATATATTGAAGTAATTGATTTAAAGGATAATTTTTTACCCATAGGCTTGACTCTTCTAGAAGATATTTTTGATTCAAATGATATTCCAAGAAAGCCAAAAATGAAACTATTAAACGCAGAAATTGAGTACTGCAACATAAGCACTGAACATAAGCCTAAAATGATAAAATTGTCAAAGCATTGCGACCAGATAAAAAACTGAAATATAATGAGATGTTCAAAGAATTTCAAGATGTTTTTGCATGGAGCTATTAAGATCTTAAGTCCTATGATACTTATGTGATCCACCATAGAATACCCTTAAAAGAAAATAAAAAACCTTGAAAAAAAAACTTAGAAGGGTTAATCCCATCCTTCTTCCCCTTATTTAAAAGGAAGTTAAAAGAATGTATGAAGCTAGAATAATTGCACCTATTAGATTCTCAGAATGGATCTCAAATTTAGTACCCACCAGGAAGAAAACGGGAGAAATAAGACTGTGTGTAGACTTGAGAAATCTGAATAAAGTATCTTTAAAAGATCACTACCCCTTACCCAGGATGGATCACATTTTACAAAGGGTAGTAGGAGCTTCCATAATTTCACTGTTAGATGGATTCTCAGGGTTTAATCAGATCCTACTTCACCCTGATGATCAAGACAACACTGATTTTACAACACCCTGAGGAACTTTCAAGTATATGAAAATGCCTTTTGGACTTAAGAATGCAGGGGAAACATTTCAACGAGCCATGGACATAGCCTTTACAAAAGAGATCCATGCTTTTCTAGTCATATATCTTGATGATCTCACTGCTTTTTCCAAATCAGATCAAGAACATTTAGAACATCTCAGCCAAGCGCTTTTAATTTGCAGAAAATATGGCATATCACTGAATCCAAAGAAATCATTATTTGGCCTAGAAGAGGGCAATCTCCTAGGTCACATAATCTCAAAATATGGCATCAGAATTGACCCAGATAGAATACAAGCTATTCTCCAAGTTCCTCACCCTAAGAATATCAAAGAACTTTAAGCTTTCCTAGGAAAGATCAATTTTGTGAGAACATTTATACCCAACTTGGCTGAACTGATAATATTTCTCAACAACATGCTGAAGAAGGATTCCAAAGTAAAATGGACAATAGAAGCTAAACAAGCCTTTGAGAAAATCAAAATAGCTTTAACCAAAACACCATTCCTTGCAAGCCCGAAATTTGATAGAGAGTTTATAATTTTTTCCTCTGCATCTGAAAAACTATTGTTGTTGTCCTATTATAGAAAGATGAGCAAGGATGTGAGAAGCTCGTTGCCTTTTTTAGCAAAGCACTTAGATATGCACCTTTAAAATATCAAATCATGGAAAAACAAGCTTATGCCCTTGTAAAGGCTATCAAAGATTTTTCAGAGTTTATATCTTATATTCTCATGTAATAGCTTAGGTCCCAAATGTTGTGGTCAAAGATATCCTAACTCAAGAAGGACTTGAAGGCAAGAGAGGCAAATGGATAGCTAACATTTTGGAATATGACATTGAAATTAAACAAACAAAGCTGATAAGAGGACAAGGATTAGCTAAATTAATGACTGAAACCAACTTTCAAGCCCTTGATATCAATGAACTGGATAACGAACAGGAGATGGTGACTCCACAGATCAATCAAGCCTTTCTACAATCACCTTGGTATGATGATATAATTTATGTATTACTAAACCTGCAGGATCCTCCATGGTTGTCCAGAACTAAAAAGAGATTTCTGAAGGCATTTTGCTGAATTTCTTAACAAAGAATGAAAATGACAAAGTGCTGAAGGATTTCAGGCAGGGGACTGTGGTGGACATTTGTATTGGAAGTCAGCTGTTGTTAAAATATTAAGGGCTAGATTTTATTGGCCTGCCCTCTTTGCTGATGTAAAGAAATTTGTAGTTTCTTGCCATAAATGTCAAATCTTTGAAGGTAAGAGAAAGTTGTTACCTTTACCCCTAAAACCCATTTCCACTGAAAGACCATTTCAACAATGGGGTATAGATTTCATTGCGGAAATTCACCCTCCCTCTTCTGGCCAACATAAGTGGATTTTGACTGCCACAGACTACTTCACCAAGTGGATAGAGGCCACTCCTTGTAGACAAGCTAATGACTAAGTGATCATACAATTCCTAGAAACCAATATCTTGTCTAGATTTGGCTGTCGGGAGAAGATTATAACTGAAAATGCTGTTGCTTTTAAATCCAAAAGAATGATCAATTTTTGTCACAAATACCATATTACCCTAGCCCACTCCACAACCTATTACCCTCAAGGTAATGGTTTGGCTGAATCATCCAATAAAAGATTGATCAATATCATAAAGAAAGTATTGGAGGAAAACAAGAAAAACTAGCATAAGAAGCTTATCAATGCACTTTGGGTAGACAGATTGACTACAAAGAGATCCATTGGAACAAACCCCTATGAGTTGGTTTATGGCATGGAGGCAATATTCCCTTCATCTTTGGGAATCCCTGTGATAAAATTGCTACAAGAAACACACGCAGAACCTAATGACATTCAGAGGAGAATCAATTAAACAATTCATTTACAACAGACTAGAGAAGAAGTGTATCAAAGATCTTAGATTCTACAAGAGAAACTTAAGAAGATTTTTGACAAAAGGACAAAGGCAGAGGATTTTTTCATAGGAGACAAAGTACTCAAATGGGATTCCAAAAGGGAAGATAAAGGAAAACATGGGAAGTTTGACTTCCTATGGAGAGGACCTTTTGCTATTCAGGTTGTACAAGGAAACAACACCTACTTTTTGAGAAGCCTAGATGGTGCAGAAGCAGAAGATGGGCTAGTCGATGGTCAGATGCTCAAGAATACTTTGATCCACTTTGTTGATCTATCGACACTGTATTTTTTACATAATAGTGTCTATTTTCTGCAGTTTATTCCAACAATAAGATAGGGAATAAGATGCAGCAAGTTTTGAGAAAAATCAAGGAATTGTGCCACCTTTTTGTATTACATGTTGAGTTTATCAAAGGAATTGGAGAAAAAGACTTGGGAGCTAAAAATATGATGGCAAACACTCAGAGAAACTGTTAAAACAAGGCTGCAATTGTTTGAGTAAATTTATGAGAAATGTATATATGTTGCAGAGGTACAATTTTGTTTACTTACAACAAAGGTGAAATTTTATATTGAAGCAAGAGTTGAATATAAGGCTATTTGACCTCCTATTCTTGGCTTTTCACTTGGAAAAGCCATCCCCAAGTGGACCCGCTATTAGTTTCCTATACTAATAGTTGTCATATTTCATGATTAACAGTTAAAATGCCAAATATGTTCATCCTTTCCATGCTGCAAAGGTTCCATATTTTCGAAAGATCAAAAATTTAAAAAATGAAAAGAGGGTATTCCATAAAATAAAAATCAAAGGGAAAAAAGAAATGAATTGGTCAAAAGGAAAGAAAATGAAACCCAAATAAAAGACCAGGAAAGTGTGCTTGTCCAAAATGCCACTACTATCCTATTTTTTTTGCAAAGAAATTCAATATGTGCAATCAATGACTTTTGTCACACTTGATGGATGGACCAACAGCTCAATCTTGGCCAATCCATGTTTAAATTTCTTGTTTTAGAAATACAGAATAAGATCTGTCCAAACAGTTCAAGATTGGCAGATAAGTAGTTAGGTAGAGAAGCAAGGGAGCTCACCAGCAAAATCTGAGCCCCTGGAAGAAATAAGGGCAGACTTAGATAGGAGGGAAGCTAATAGAAAAGAAGAGAGCAAGTGTTTGCCAGTTTAAATGCACCCAAGGAAAAAAGGAAGAAAAAATGTTAGGTATATTAGGCTGGGTAGGCAGTTTTAATGTTGCAGAAGCAGGTTTATGAGCAATTTTGTCCTTTTAAATATGATGCATCTCATGGATATCATTAATGCCATGGCAAGGTAGCTGTAAAACAGATGGAGCGTGACTAATTTCCCTCCCATTCCTCCAAGAGCGCTTACTAACATCCCCTCAAGGACATTGAGATCTACTCAGTGCTCCTAGTTCACTTCATTTTATGGAAAAGACTAACTGAAACATTATTTTACCTAGGCAAAGGAAGCTACATTTCTTGTGTAAAAAATTTTCTCTTTTATTTATGCTAAGCTTTCCAAGTTCATGATTGAATCCCTTTTTATTTTCCCAAAGCCCAAGTTCCACGTTTTTCACTTGGTGCTTGGTTTGTAAATAGTTCTCATTTTAACCTATTAACTCTATTATATAACTCCTATATAATGTTTTCCCTGCCCCTATTCACATAGAATACATAAAACCCCAAAGTTTTAAATATTTTGTTCTAGGCTTAATTAAAGCCATATGTTAATGTTTTAAATGGGGTCCAAGGTTTATCCGAAACCTTATGGACAACCCTCCCCGTGCGCGCATATAAAAAATAGATTTCATTTAACATTTGGTTAAATGAATAACCAACCCACCCAACAAACCAAAAGTTGAAATAAATTGTAAAACCCCGCAAAAACATTACACAATGCTGAATTATATGGTGGGTCCCCAACCCATACACCTCCGCCAAGTCCACCCATTCATCGATCGTCTGATTTGGGCTTTCCCATTGGACGACCCAGGTCAATATCGGAACCGCTCCGATAGCCGAATAATAGCGCCCGGGAAAATGGCAGTTTTGTCATCATACATAATACATGTGGCGCCGCCTGGTGTTATCGCGTCCCTTATGTGGAAAACAACGTTTATCAAAAAGCGGTGCAGGATAATACCATATATCGCCCCCGCTTCCTACCGCTGACGTTTTCGCCCACGTCAGCACCCACGTCGTCTGCCACCTCACCTCTGCATCATTCACCGTGTCACCCACGTCACCGCTAAGTCAGCCTCCATACCCCTGCTACAGGACAAATATGACGTCATGCTGACATCACCCGATCGAAGCACGCCAAAACCTGCCAAAATCAAATCTTTCTCAAAAAGGTATAAAACATCGTTTTTTGATTCATTTCTGTTTGTTTCTTCTGTGCAACCTCTGCATGATTTTTCACATCCGAAGCAACATTTCAACTATACAGTCCGCCACCCTCTAAATTGAGTCCACAGCTCGACCCCTCAGCTTGGCTGGCCACCTGCATTTCGCCTAGGGTGCCATTAAAACATGTATCCTTCAAATTGCCCCAGCACATAGGAGGTGATACAACTTTTGTCGGGACTTCTGAGCAGCCCACACAAAAAGCCATCACAAAGTCAACAAAAGGCAAAGAGGTAATAGGTTTAGAGTAGGATGTAATGACAGATCGGCCAGCTACATCAAAGGAACAAGGCCAAGGGCATGTCCCCCCAGCACAAACAAAAGCACCAGAAGTCCCTCTAGTACAAAATCCTCCAAATGAGGAGACAGGAAAGAAAAGGGACAGGCAAGAAGACACACCGATCAGTGGTCCTGAAGAGAAACCAAGGGAGAAAAGGCAGAGATTTAACCCCATATCAGAGGAGGAATTTATTCAGGATACCTCAGACAGTCTAAGGGAAGAAAGAGCAGTCAGCCAGGATACATCCCGAGCAACAGAAACATCTGCCAGTTCACACAGGCAGGAGATTGGAAGACAACATAGTGGGGAATTCTCCTCTGCCAGGCAGAGAATTAGGCAAGGCTCTGACATTAACAAAAAATTTACTGAAATAAAGGAAAAAAATGAGCCAATAAGAATTCAAATTTATAATCACTTGGTTAAGATGGCCCCCACAAATCAACAAATGTTAATGTTAGCATATGACATCCAAGAAGGAAAGATGATCCTGAGTCACTTCAAGCCCAAAATGTAGCAACCATAGTCAGCTGATGATTACATCAGGACCAATCTAGAAGTATTAGCCAAGGACATCCAACCAATGGACCAGATTGAATTATATAACAAAATTGAAGAAATGAACAATGTAAACATTGAAACGGGAACTATAAACTCAATACGGGAACTCTGGCCAAAAAACCCCAAAAAAACATCAAAAACAGTGCTAAAAACGAAAAGTGTGTATACTGGAACGATGTTTTTTTTTTTAGGTGTCAATTTTGAACGTGTTTTAAAAATGGCAGTGACTATGAAATTTACTACAAAATTTTCGTGCAAAATATAGGTTCAAAACGAAAGTGATGATACTGGAATAATGACTTTTTTTTTAGGGTCAATTTTCAAATTTTTTAAAAAATGCTAATAAAACCAATTTTTTATGTCTCAAACAAAGTTAATTTTTAAGGAAGAAACACATTAATGTTTTTGGTAGAATATCATTTTTCTTTCCTAAGTATAAATTTAACATGTTTTCAACCACACCATGCTAGATACAAAAGAAATTGAAAATTTTTCAACTATAAAATTAAAAAACCATGACATTATGAACAATTCTTTGATGTTTCAAATGACAAAACCTCCTTTCTATATATAGGAGTCTAAGGAGTCACAATATAATCCAGCCGACCTAACAATAATAATATAAAGCCACAAAAATAACAATAGAGGGATTGTATGGGCACATTAATAACAATATGGGGGCAATGGGGGCACAACAATATAAATAAGGGATATAAATACAATAGTAATGGGGTAATCACTAGTATTATAGGGACCCAACATGCCCCTCGCCTTAAAAAAAGTGTTGTCCTCAACGTTTGAGTAGTTCTGGATACTTCTGCATAAAATTCTCATCCTCCCATGTGGAATCTTCAGCGGATAAGTTCTTCCACTTGATAAGGTACTCTGAAATTGATCCATTTCGTAGCTGTTGAGTTCTTGTTTCTATAACTACTTCCAGTTCCAATATAATTTTTCCTTCCTCGTCAAGTTCTAGAAATATTGTTTGAACTTGGAGCTTGTCGCCTATAACCTTCTTTAAGCATGAAACATGGAAAAATGGGTGCAATCGAGAAGCTGCAGGAAGCTCCAATTTGCATGCCATTGTACCAATCTTTTGCAACACCTTGTACAGACCATAATACTTTGGTGATAATTTATTATCCTTCTTAGCTTGCTTGAGGGACATTTGCTTATATGGTTGTAGCCATAGGAATACCCAATCACCTACATAAAAACTTCTTTCACTGCGATGTTGATCTGCTTGTTGTTTCATTCTATTCTATGCCAACACGAGGTTATCCTTTAAGAGTTGGAGGACTTGTTGTTGATGTTCGATGTGATGTTCCACTGCCTGAACCTTAGAATTTTCACTTAAATATGATGTGATGGATGGTGGTTGATACCCATAAAGTGCCATAAATGGGGTCATTTTTGTTGCTATATGAAAGGAAGTGTTATACCACCATTCATCCAGAGGAAACCATTTGACCCATTGTGTCTGTTTATCAGATACAGAGCAACGAAGATATCCTTACAAACATTTTTTTACTATCTCATTTTGCCCATCAGATTGAGGATGATAAGACGAGCTATGAGCTAACTAAGAACCAAGACAAGAAAATAATTCTGTCCAAAAATTTCTAGTGAAAATGGGATCTCTATCACTTACAATAATCATTGGGTTTCCATGTAGCTTTTGAATTGTTTCCATAAATGCAGTAGAAACTCTACTGGCTTTAAATGGATGTGATAATGCACAAAAGTGTGCATACCTGGTAATTCTATCAACTACCACCATGATGACACTCTTTCCCTCAGACTTGGGTAAACCTGTGATAAAATCCATTGATACCTCCTCCGAACATTGGCTTGGAATGGATAAAGGTTGTAATAGACCCGGTCTCTTAATTGTTTCAACTTTATTTTGTTGGCAAACCAAACATTCTGCCAAAAAATTTTGAATATATGATTTAAGGGCATCCCAAAAAAATCCTTCTTAACGCTGTGGTAAGTTTTTAAAAATCGTGAGTGCCCTCCTAAGGGAGAAGTGTGCAATTCCATAAGAATCTTTTGTTTTAGCTGGGAATTCTTAGAGAGGTATAAGTGATCTTTGTACCATAACGAATCATTTTTCCAGCCAAATGTATCAGATGTAATGGAATCTTGTTGTAGCTTTCGAATAATTGCCCACACTTCATCGTCATTCCTCCATTCCTCCCTTAGTTCATTTATCCAATCTGGTTGGATGATAGAAATAACGCACAACAAAGCTTCCACATCCTCATCCTTTCTTGAGAGTGCATCTGCCACCACATTTTGCTTCACTTTTTTGTAGATGATTTCAAGGTCATAACCCAACATCTTTGTGACCCACTTTTGTTACTCTTCAGAGGATAATCTTTGTTCTAAAAAGTATTTAAGGCTATCATGATCCGTTCTTACCTTGAAGTGTCTTCCCATTAGGTAGGGTGGCCATTTCTTAAGTGCATGGAGTATTGCCAACATTTCCTTCTCATAAATAACTTTGCTTAAAAACTTTCCATTTATTGGACGACTTTCAAAAGCAATGGGTCTTTCATCTTGCATTAGAACAACACCAATTCCATTTCCTGAAGCATCACATTCCACAATAAAGGTTTTTGTGAAGTCCGGTGTAGCTAAGACTGGTGCTTGGCACATTGCCTCTTTAAGATGTTCAAAGGCCTTTGTTGCTTCCGGAGTCCATGAAAATGCATCTTTCTTCAATAATGCCGTTGGAGTTGCTGCTATTCTCCCATAATTCTTAACAAACTTGCGATAATACCCTGTCAACCCAAGAAATCTGCGCAGATGCTTTATGGATGTGGGGATTTTCCATTCCTTAATGGCTTTAATTTTTCTAGGGTCTACCTTAACTCTTTCATGAGATACAATATGACCCAAATATTCCACCTCCTAGACTCCAAAGAAACATTCGAATCTTTTTGCATATAATTATTTCTCCTCCAATAGTTGTAGCACCCTGTCAACATGTTCAACATGATCCTTTCAAGACTTGTTATAGATAAGTATATCATCAAAAAATACTAAAACAATTTTTCTAAGGAATGGTTTGAAAATTGAATTCATCAAACCCTGAAATGTTGAAGGTGCATTGGTAAGGCCAAAAGGCAAGAAAAAAAATTCATAATGACCCTCATAAGTTCTAAATTCCATTTTCGGAATGTCTTCAATCTTCATTCTGATTTGATGATATCCTGAACGAAGATCCAACTTGGTAAAGTAAATTGATCCATGCAATTCATCCAGTAAATCATCAATGACAGGAATGGGGAACTTATCTTTAATAGTGAGCTTGTTGAGCTCCCTATAATCCGGACACATCTGCCATGATACATCCTTCTTGTGCACCAATACTACTGGAGTTGAGAAAGAACTTTGACTTGGTTGAATTATACCAGCCTCTAGCATTTCTGCAACCATACGTTCAATTTCACTTTTTTGGACATAGGGATATCTGTATGACCTGATGTTTGGAGGAAAACTTCCTAGAATCAGATGAATAGCATGATCATGATCACGCATAGGTGGGAGACCTTTGGGAGTCTCAAATACCTTGGAATGATTTTCCAGGACTTTTTGGAGATTTGGAGAAATAGATGATTCTACTGTGGAAACATCTAGCGAACATAATTGTGCAATTACACCCCTTTGCTCCTTTTTTAGAGGCTTTGTCATACCATTAGAGTTGATTATCTTTCCTTCCGTATAAAATTTGATGAAAAGTTCTTGAAAATTAAAAGCTATTGTACCTAAGGATTGTAGCCATTGGACTCCTAGTACAACATCAACACCTCCCATTGGAATGGAAAGCATTGGGCTAGTCAATACATATTCTCCCATGGATAGCTTGATATTATGGCACTTTCCAGAGAAATTTATTGTTCCTCCATTTGCAATCATCATGTGACACTTTGGTGCTGGATATAGGAAGCAATTCAATTCTTTTGCTACCCTACAGTGAATAAAAATGTCGGTGCTTCCTGAATCAATCAACACTATTACCTTTTTCTTCTTGATTTGTCCTTCTATATTGATGGTTTGAGGAGTGGTAATTCCCGCCAATGCATTACAAGATATGGTCGGATTTATTTTTTCTTCATCTAGGCTTTGTTCCTGGAGCATATCCTCTTCTTTTGACCTTTCTTTCTCCTTTTCTTCTTCCTCTTCACAATCTATCTAGAATAATTTATTCTCAGAACACTTGTGACCTTTAGTGTATTTGTTATCAAGCCTGTAAAAAAGCCCTTTTCCTCTTTTTTCTTCCAATTGTTGTGGTGTCAACCTTATAGGTTGTGGAAGACTAGGGAAAACTGTGCTTCCGTCTTTATAGTTGTGAGTGTTATGCTTCCTGGTTGCCATAATTTTTCTTTCTCTTTTTTTTACTAACCTGAATGCCTTCTCTAATGAATCAGGTTCCCAAAGGTGAACATTATGTTGGATATTATCCTTTAAAAACCATATGAACACATCAATCCTAGGCTCCTCTAGAATATCTTTTACCCTTATGTTCAATTTTTGGAACTCCTCAATGTGCTCCATTATTGAACCCTTTTGTTTGAGACTTATTAATTGGCTAAAAAAAGTGTTTCTTTTTGTATCCTCATAATGTGCTATCAATTCTTCCATAAAAATTTCCCAAGCGATAATTTTTTTACGAGAGCAAAGCCATTGATACCATACAAACTGATTTGGTTCCAAATATAAAGTTTCCATACGTACCTTTTGTGTGTTTTTCACATTATTGAGATCGAAGAACTTCTCCATCGGTAATATCCATGTGGCAGCATCCTTGCCATCAAACATCCTCATATCAATTTTTGGAATATGGTGGGTCTTCGATCCAATATTATAGTCTATGGAATCATGATTAACATTTCTTTTGTTCACATCATGACTTTCCTTTACAACCTTTTCATCATTAGTAAGTATTTCTTGTAGAAAATTTGTCAAATCTGTCATCAAATCTGTCCTCAAATATGTCTTCAAATCATCCATCTTAGCTTCCATGCCCTTTATCTTAGATTCCACGCCATTTATCTTAGCTTTTGTTAGCTTTTGTGAGCGTGACATTTGTTGCACTTGTTCTTGTAATTTTGATATATCATGTAGTATTTCTTCCTCTTCTTCATGAGTCATGCTAGAGCTTTCAGGTTCCTTACTAGGTGTTTGCATTTTCTTTCCTTGGAGCATCAGTTACTGATAGTAATGCTTTACTATGCCCTTTGAATTCCTTCAAACCAAGCTTATGCAAAAATTTAAAAAAAAACTACACACCTTTTTTCACTTTGTAGAAGCCTGATATTGAATCTGATGTATCTATGTAATTTCAGATCATCGAGTTCTGAAATTTTCACCTGTAGCAACCTTCTCAGTCCTCTTTCCAATGCCACAAGTCTGACCCAAATTGGTTTCTCCAAGGAAGAGTTATGCAAAATCTCCCACAGTGACTTTTTTATAGACTAGTTCAGTAAAGAAAACTTGTACGACGTGCCATAAGTCATTTTTTCGACCTATGGATCTGGAAAATGCATACAAGAAACTACAGTCCATCCTCTTTCTGTACCTTCTTATGCAATTTCAATCCAATCCCCAGAGAGAAAGTTATGACAATTTTCTCTAGGTCACCTGTTTTGAATGTAATTCAGAAGTGTGCAAAAAGACCAACTTCCTCAAATCATATCTCTGAAAATATCATGCAAAAAGCTCTGAAATTTGGACCCAAGGTTCAGCATGATTTCTTCTCAAATGGATTTTTCTTGCGACTTCTAAAACGTCACAGAAGAAAAGGTATAGCGAAAATGCCACGATGACCTGTTTGGAGCAGCGAAACCCTAGAATCCAAAGCTCTGATACCAAATGTTACGAAACCAGCTCAAGAAAAGATAGAAAAGATAGATCAACGCCTTAGAATTCAGCCTCTTCGAGGGGGCAACCTCCTTTACATTACATAAATGAACAATTCTTCAATGATTCAAATGGAAAAACCTCCTTTCTATATATATGATTATAAGGAGTCACAATATAATCCAGCCGACCTAACAATAATAATATAAAGCCACAAAAATAACAATAGAGGGATTCTATGGGCACATTAATAACAATATGGGGGAAATGGGGCAAAACAATGTAAATAAGGGGTATAACTACAATAGTAATGGGGTAATCACTAGTATTATAGGGACCCAACAAAAAATGGTGTCTGAACCCACTGTTTCTTTCTAAAAATAGCAGGAATTGAGTCAGGAGCTTGTAGAAAAGACTTATAACATAATCCCATAAAGCCTAGTTGAATTAACTAGAGCTCACAGAGATGTAGCCCAAGAGTTTTCGGTGAACTCCTAATTAAATTGTTGTCCTTGTGTGATTTTTTATTGTTGCTTTTTTTTCTATTACATGTATTCATACATTAGCTTCAGCGCATCAACTTACAAGAAGGACAATAGATTTTAAAGCAAATAATCAGTTGAAACAAATGCAAGCATACACTGACACTTTCAAGAACATAGTTAATTCCGCAATGGTTAATAATTAAGACTTGGGAAAATATTCAAGCTTTCGGAGTGGGAGAGGTTCTTGTAGATTAGACAAGAAACCAAAGAGCCCCATTTTCAGATCACTAGTGCCGGACATAGGACGAAATTGAATTCTGTTGCTATATTACAATGAAGAAAATTATGGACAGTACCTTAATCAATCAACACTATGACCTTATTCTTCTTCATATGTCCTTATCAATGTAAACTTTGAAACGGGAATTGATACTATTACCTGTTTTGTAGGGATAACAAAAAAGTGTCTTGATTTTCAAAAGGGGTGATGCAGAACACACATGTTTTTTTTAGAGCATAGTTTTTGACACTTTAATTTTTTTTATGTACACTACATTGTAGAATGGTAGTGATTTTCATGCTGACTTGAAAAAGTGGGTATTCTGCATTGGACCCTTTTTAAAAAACCTGTTTTTTGGCTTTAGATTTTCTAATATATAAAATGTAAATAATTATTTTGTAAATTTGATAATTTTTGAAGTGGTCGTTTTTTCATATATTCCTTTTTTTATTATTAAATTTTTGTTTTTTGTAGTGAGGTTTTTATTGTTTTGTATTTTTAAATTAGAAGGTCAATATTTTGAATTTTCAGTATTCTACATATTTATACATCCTTAATTAATTTTTCAATCCACATGAAATAATTGTTTCTAAAAAACAATATTTTTTAACAATGGACTTAAAAATAACCATTTTTAACATAAATATAACAAAAGAAATACACGTTTTGATAATTGTTTGCTAGAATTGACATGTCAAAATCACAATTTTTATAGGAAAATTTTAACAACCCTAATTGAGTGTTTATTCTTCCCATAAAATGTCAAAGTCAAAACATTGCAAAGCTTGATTTCCAAGCATAGCTTAAATTTAATCAACAATGTCACATAATCCAATCTCTTCGTCATCTAGAGTTTCATCATTGTCTTCTTCCACAATATTTTACGCTTCCTTTTTCTCATCTTCCTCTTCTAATGGATCTTTGATGTCTGTGAATCTCCCAATGTATGTCTTTCCAAACATTCCATGTAATGGTGGATGGGGTTCCTTTGCCCTTTTTGCCACATGTGATTCACTGAAGTCCCATTTTTTCAACCCAATTTCTTGCATTGCATCTGGAAGAAATTGAAGAGCATTAACTCTCTGTTGAATGAAATTTCACTGTACTAGATATTTTTCAATTGAAATGCAATTTCTTCCTTTTTGAAGGAAACATGCTAGTGTTGTACCTAATTATCAAGCACAAAAGAAATAATGAACTAAACTAGTACAGTGACATTAATTGAAAAATAGCATATTGAAATTCAATTCCATATAATAAAACTTACCTGAGCTAGAAAATAAATTCAGAACCCAATCTCCTTCATTTGAACATATGTCTATAAGATAATTAATCAATAATTGTGGTTTTTTATAAATTTTAACTATCTCTTATTTTGCTTCTTTGTCTTCATATGTTATTTTTCTCTCAACAGAATCATAAATTAGTATTTGGCTATGACTCTTTCTATCTACCTGATTAAAAATCATAGACATATGGCTATCATCTTTTGCCCAGCTATCAATATGGCTGAATTGACAATCATTTATGAATTGTTGATTTTCATTGTTAAGAAGATCTGACTTTTGCCTGTAACATAAAACAATAAAAGTTCAATTAACTTGTACATAAGTGAATTTTTCAATATTAATCAAAAATACATTTTAAATGTCTCACCATGTAAGCTTCATCCTTGAATTTGTTTTCCCCTTGAAGCTTGACAATATCATTGCCAATTGTGTGTCTGAATGAAATGTCAAAAATCTCCGTAATGGTGATGACATGACTTCTACAAATCCCACAACCACTTTACTAAGAGCTTGATAAGTATAAGGGTCACTATCATAGTGAATGTTTGGGATATTGAAACCATGGGGAATATTTGCAATGACTAGGGCATAATCCCTTTTAGGTATGAGTTTAGCAATGTCTTCACAGTCACCTTGTATTACTTCATATTGAATGGTGTCTAGCCCATTCCAAATGAAATGATTATGAATTGGACCAAGTTAAACATGCTTAATACATTTCTTCCTCAGTCTTTCGATCCTTATTTTTTCAATAAAGGTTTTGAAACTATCTGGCACTCCATTATCATCTTTCCTCATCTTTTATAAAATAAACAAATATATGTGTAAGTTATAAATTAAAAATAGCACACAGATGAATAAAAATGAATGTATAAGTCAAGATACCTTTTTAAATGCAAGATTAAAATATTTTAATGTTGATGTAGAACTTGAATCTGGATAGTTGTGTACAACATCATCCCAACTATCTTCATTCAAGAATATAACCATTTGTTCTTGAATTTTCATGTAAACTTTGGCACTGCATAGATAAAGCAATAGAAAGTTAACATAATGATTTGTATAACAAATACTATTAAGAACAACATGTTTTATTTAAAAGATAAATGTAATCTAGAAATAAATAAAACTAATTCAACAAACCTACTTTTGAAATTCTTTAGACATTTCCTCCAATGATAATTCCCCTGACTTCACACGAGATAATATTATTTTGACAATTTTTTCATCTTTCACTCCTTGCATCGCCCTCCAAGGTGTGATTGTCGTATCGTCTGGGAGTTGCTTCATTTCAGGAGCTGATTTATTATTGCTACATATCTATGGCTTAGACTTTTTGACCCTCTACTTTTTAATGGCAATGTCTTCCCACATGCTAAAAATCTCATCAATCAACTTCCAAACATCTCCAGTTCTAAATGCCAATTGGAAAATTTTATCAACACCTCTGAATAAATCACTATTTTTGTTGCCTTTTCCACCTTTTTAATTGGTTTTCTCTTCAATTTGATAGCCTATTTCCATAAAAAATTACTTTTTGAAATCTGCAGTAACATTTATCCTATCCCCACTACATTTTTCCTGAAATTCACTATGAATAAATCTAACGCTTTGGATGAAAGTCGTAGACATCCAATATTCATTATCTGAATTATGATCCCATGCCACTAACTTTGCTTCTGTATCTGATAAACCAGCATAAATGATACATTTCATTGTTTCAAAACGTGGGTTATTATGATATTACTCCATCAATTGTCTTTGAGCTTCTACATAATGGTTCCCCCCAAGCACATAATTATTGTATTCAAAACATTTTGACTTATCAAATTCTTCTTTATTGGGAACTTGAAGTGGATAAAAAAGAAGCACATAACTAACCACATGAGCATATGGATTGTACGTCATCAATGTCTTCAAGTTGTGAACATGTAGATGATGTGGCTTTCGTACTTGATATTGACATTATCCTTCACTTGCCTTATAGGTTTGTTTGACATTAAGCTAAAATGTACGACCACCATCAATTAAATTTCTCTTTGACAAATTCTGTCAAATGTCATTTTGTTTTGTTTTGATAATGCCATCATCTAAATTAGCTCCTGGTGTAGTGATTTCTCTGCATTCTTTTTAAGTTTCACTAGGTTCTTGACTACTGGTAATGACTACATGAAAATCTTCAACTTTACTTTTCTTTGTCATAACATTCTCAATAGAGTTATTCTTGGGCATTTTTACTTTTGGTCCTTTATGACTCTTCTCAGTTCCAATGTCATCTTCAGTAATGGCAGCATATGCTTCACTTTCAGTTTCAACTTCATCGTCCCCAAAAGTAACATGTTTACTCTTGCTAGATTTATCCACCAGAGGCCTTTTTTTCTGATTCTTTGGATGTAGTTTTGTAGCATCATCAATTACTACATTTTGCTTGTTTTCCATATCTTCTTCTAACTCGTAGTAAAAACTGTTGAAAAATTTCATAACACCATGCTCTATGAAATTACTGCCTCCCAACCTAATTGAACAACTTTTAACAAAATTATATCAAAAAATATATCATATGTCAATAAAAACAAAGTTAAAAAAATATAGCGAGACACTTTCAAGAATACAAAATACAAATATAAATAACAATACATATGATGTTTTGTGTCATCTCATTTACGATTTGTTTACACAACTTTGTAGATACCTCTCTCGTGTCATACAATGAATATGATAGTCGATATTTAATCCTTTCATGTGACTTGGTAGCTTTTATAAGTATGTAAACAACTTTAGTGTCCGGTACCAAACACATAACTATGACTCTTCCCATTACCTCAAAAATTCCATTATCATTCAGTATATCAATATATAGATATATATTCACATTTGTGTTTTCTTTTTCTTTCACATACCAGATTCTTGATGGAAATTTCACCTCTTTTGAATTCTTCCAGTCTGAAATCATCTT
Organism: Pinus tabuliformis; assembly: GCA_031772625.1. Classification (NCBI taxonomy): domain Eukaryota; kingdom Viridiplantae; phylum Streptophyta; class Pinopsida; order Pinales; family Pinaceae; genus Pinus; species Pinus tabuliformis. The sequence continues at coordinate 197,132,776 of CM062820.1, read as the reverse complement.
CTTATCACTTGAGGAACTTGAAAGATTTGTAGTCATGAGCTCAAGTGGTGTTTGTTCACCAATATTTCTTGAAGGCACACCTTTAAGAGTCTTTGGTCCAGAAAGATTCACATAAATTTTCTTTGATGACATTTTCCTTAAAAGTAGAAACACATAAATTAGTAAATAAAAAAAACATATTACCTTAAATTAAGAACAAAAATATGTCATAAATTTCTTATTTGTATAATCAGAATCGTCCATTCACCCCTAGCAGGTGGGTGGGCAGGTCATTGGGCGGACGGGAGGTCAGGTGAGGGATGGTGGGGTGGGGTGGCCAGTTGAGTGGGTGAGGGCACGCAAGGTTGGTGGGTGTGGGCGGGTGGACGGTGGGTGGAGGCGAGCGTGCGGGTGGGGCGGACAGTCCCCAACCTCCCCATCCTCACCCGCACCTGCCTCCCTTCCACCCCCATGCTCATCGTCTTCATTCACACCCTCACTCCCTCCTAACTAGCCTTCCCCCTCATTCACCCTCCCCATGCACTTCTCCACCTTCCTCAACCCCTCCGCCTCCCGCTCCCCCTAACCCACACTCCCCTCCCTCACCTACCCCTCTCCCACACCCTCTTCTCTCGTTCCTATGTCACCCATGACCCCTTCCTATCCCTATTCGCCCTACCTTCCCCTCACCCACGCCACCTTCCTACCCCCCTCCCCCTCCCCTATGCCCCCTAACCCCATCCCCTTCCCTTCCCCGCTCACCTATGCCCCCTAACCCTAACCCCCAATTCCCACCCCCTTCCTACCCCCCTTCCTCTCCCTACTCGCCCTACATTCCCCTCACCCCGCCCTACCTTCCTGGAATCGCCTGACCGCTAGTCGGCCGCGGGGGCAGGCAACCGAGGTGGCACCAGCCTCGCCCGCCCCACCCTGGCGGCCTGCCCACTCACCCGACTGGTGGCTAAGCCACCCTAACAGCCCACCCCCCCACCTGACTAGTGGTTGGGAAATTCCGGGAATCGCTCGGCTGCTAGTCGGGGGGAGGCCCGCCGCAGCTGAGGCCGACACCACCTCGACGACGGTCCCCCTGCCCGACTAGCGGCTAGGTGATTCCCAGAATTTTTCGACACTAGTCGGGCAGGGGGGGGGGGGGCACGCGCCGGGGTGGTCCCGGCCTCGGTCGTGCCACCCCAGTGGCCGGCCCCCTTGCCCAACTAGTGGCTGGGCTATTCCCATAATTGCCTGCCACCAATCTGGCGGGGAGGCAGGCGATGGATAGGGGAGGAGGTGCAGGCTATGGGCAATGGCGGTGGGGGAGGCCCATGGGCGGGGACCATGTGGGGAGTGCAGGGGAGGGCGTCGGGTGGGGAGCAGGTGCGGGTGACGGGTGTGGGGTAGGGGCAGGCACTGTGTAGGGGGTGAGCGCAGAAGAGGAGCAGAGGGGAGGGTGCCGAGTGGGGAGCGAATGTCGAGTGGGGAGAGGACGCAAGCGTGGGTGCTAGGTGGGTGGAGAGCATGGGCACGGGCGTTGGGTGTGGATCGGGTGTTAGGCATAGGGTGGGGGGCAGGCCAGGGCGCCTGGTGGGGGGTAGGAGCGGGTGCTGGGTGTGGAGCAGAGGGGAGGATGCCAAGTTCGAGGTAGGCACAAGCGCGGGGGTCAGGTGGCAAAGGCTTGTGGGCTGGTGCCAGGTGGGGAGGCCCGTGGGCGGGCCCAGGCGCTGGGTGGGGGGAGAGGCGGGGGGGGGGGGGGGGGGGGCGTGGGTAGGGGGAGAGGTGGGGTGTTGGGTAGCGGGGAGGGAGAGGTGAGGGGGCATGGGTAGGGGGACGGCTGAGGTGGAGGCGGCAGGTAGTGAGGTGAGGGCGAGGAAGGGTGGTGAGGTGAGGGCTGGGGGAGTGGGTGGGCCGATGAGGGGGGGACGTGTTGGGCGGTGGGTAGTGTGGTGAGGGGGTGGTGTGAGGTGAGGTGGGGGAGGGTAGGAGGAGAGGTGAGGGGGAGCAGGTGAGGTGTTGGGGCCGAGGTGAGGGGGAGAGGGTTAGGTGTTGGGGCTGAGGTGAGGGGGAGCGGGTAGGGTGGTGAGGGGGGCTGGGTAGGGGGAGAGGTAAGGGGGGCGGGTAGGGGGAGAGGTAAGGGGGGCGGGTAGGGTGGTGAGGGGGTGGACGGTAGGGTGGTTAGGCGGTTGGGTGAGGTGAGGGGCCAGGTAGGGGGACGAAGGGTAGGGAGAGAGGTGAGGGGGGATGGGTACGGTGGTGAGGGGCCGGGGTGGGGTGGGGTGAGTTGAGGGGGGGAGGAGGATGTTGAGGGGGCGGGTAGGGGGAGCGCGGATGTTAGTGATGTGAGAGGGGGTAGGTATAGTGGTGAGGGGGGTGAAGGTGGAGTGGGTAGAGGGAGAGGTGAGAGTGGGCGGGTAGGAAGGGTAGGAGAGGGTGGTGAGGCGTGAGGGGGAAGGCAGTGGGTTAGGGGGGCAGGATGTGGGTGAAGAGGGTGAGGTTGTCGGGAAGGAGGGAAGGTGATAAGGGGCGAGTCGAGCTGTGCTGCCCAGCCTAGCAGCTCGCCCACCCATCGTGAGGGTTGGGCGATTCTCAGAATCACCCAACCCCCATGACAAACAGGCGAGTTTTCCGGCCGCCCCCACACCCCCTAGTGCCCTCACACCCCACCCGCTCACCCGACCTCCTCACCTACCTTGTAACACCACCGCGGCCCACCGACAACTATTTAATGATTGAGTTTGATCGGGCCCACCATTCTTATGATGGACGTAATTGTAATTATGGCTTAGGAAAATTATTAATATATAAAAAAAAATCTTCTTCATTAAAGTAATTTAATATGAAATTTTTCAAGGAAAAAATTTAACTTACCTTTCAATTGTGAGAATTCTTCGTTGAATATGTTGTTGATAGCAATGTAGCTGCTCCACAAATTCATGAGTGTTTCAACGAACATCAGAAAACGTGGATATGATGTGAGTAATAGTGAGAATGAAATTTAATATATAAGTGAAATTACAGAGATGTGTTATCGTACGGTTCATGTGGGATAATTTGTTTTAAAATTATATAAAGCAATTATTGTAGAACTGTTTTACAATGGGTTGAATGTGGGGTTAATTTATTTTAGAATATATTATAAAGAAAAAAACTCAATTGTTTAGTAAATATTATATACTTTAACTATTAAAATAATTAATGTAGAAGTTGTAGTTTACAATTTTAATTTTAATGATTTATTTCATTAAAAAAATTAGTTTACATTTTTCAATAAATTGTAGAATAAAATAATGAAAGTAAATAAATCTAACAAACTTTTTGAAGGGAAGTATTTTCGCGAAAATTTTTGGAGGGAAATATTTTCGTGAAACTTTTTGGAGGGAAATATTTTCCCAAATCTTTTTGGAGGGAAAATTTTGGGAGGGAAAATTTCATTCTTTAAGCTATATAATATCATTAGGAGACTCTCCATTTGTATCATTCAACATCTTATATTTGAAAGGGATAGATTTTTCTGATAGTGAAGTTTTGATTTATACACCATCAACATCTTCATCGTGTAACAACTCTATTCACATTGATGAATATAGTGGGAATTCTTTGACTATGAATTGAAAGTCAATTATTTTGCTTAGTCGTGATGCTAAGGACTATGGGAGCAGCACTGATGAAAGAGGGGATGGAGAATTTCAAATAAATAAGGAGTCACATATTCCACTTAGTCCTAATTCTACGGACTATGAAAGCAACAATGATGAAGATCATGATGGTGAAGTTCAAAAGAATGGAGTGTCATGATGTCCACTTAGTCCCAATTCTGAGGACTATAAGAGCAGCAATTTTGAAGAGCATGATGGCGAAGTTCAAAAGAATGGAGTGTCAAAGTGTCCACTTAGTCCTAATTCTGAGGACTATGAGAGTAGTAGTTTTGAAGAGTGTTATGGCGAATTTCAAAAGAATGGAGTGTCATGGTGTCCACATAGTCCTAATTCTAAGGACTATGAGAGTAGCAGTGATGAAGAGCGTGATAATGAATTTCAAAAGAATGGAGTGTCAAAGTGTTCACTTAGTCCTAATTGTACGGACTATGAGAACAATAGTGATGAAGAGCATGATGATGAATTTCAAAAGTATGGAGTGTCACGGTGTCCAATTAGTCCTAATTCTAAGGACTATAAGAGCAGCAGAGATGAAGAGCGGGATGAATTTCAAAAGATTGGAGTGTCACGGTGTCCACTTAGTGCTAATTCTAAGGAGTATGAGAGAAACAATCATGAAGAGCGTGATGATGAATTTCAAAAGAATGGAGTGTCACAATGTCCTCTTAGTCCTAATTCTAAGGACTATGAGAGCAGCAGTGATAAAGGACATGATGATGCACTTAGTCCTAATTCTAATGAGTATAAAGGTAGCAGTGACAAAGGACAGGATGTAGCATCTTCAATAAGTAAACAATCACATTTTCGATGTATTCCTAATTCCATGGACTATGAGAGTAGCATTGACAATGCACATGAGGAAGAATATCCATTAAACATCGAGTCAAATTTTCCATTCAGTCCGAATTCTACGGACTATGATAGTAGCACTGAAGAAGGGGAAGATGAAGAATATCATCCAAGTCAATATTTGAAAAGCAAAGCTAATCATAGTGTGGATAACATTCCACTTAATGATGATGAAAATCCTTATAGAAATGATGATCCAATGATCGAGATGTTGCCAAGAAATGTTGTATCGAGGAGTAGGAGCAGACCTTTTCATATCAATGCAAGTTGTTCTAGTTACACAAGGGGTAGAGCAGAATATCTGACAAGAAGAAGTTCTATCAGCGCTCTCATTCACAGTGAATGTTTCCAAAAGGATTGCTTGAAACATATGGATTTCAAATTTGCATTATAAAGCAGGAAGATATATTTTTCAATGAATAAAAGCATGCAAAATTCATATTTAGTTGGGTGCATGCAATCTACATTGTTAGGTTATGATTATCATATTAGGACTTTATTTATCTGTAGAAAATCTTTCAAAATGTTTCATTTGATTGGGAATTTTTGTCTCTTGAGAATTCAAGAAAATTTGGAAAAGGATCCCTCATTTTATTCAGAAGTACATCATAAAAGATGGTTTGGGCCATTATCAAATACTGCAATGTCATGGATGAAAGATTTATTTTCACAGAATGGAGAGTGTATGCCAGATAGAGAGACAATACATATTCTAGATAATTTTTCAAGACGATAAATCTACAATTTATACAAATAATAAGTACGAGCCGCTGAGGGACAAGACATGTTTATTACATATCAATATTTTGTGAAAGTATGGAAGAAAGAATTCAACAATGTCTATATTCCTAAGAAGACAAGGATGGGGATTTACAGTACATGTGCTTCTCTTAAATAAAAAAGGGAAAAATTTGAAGGGTGAGAAAGAGGTAAGCATTCATAACTTTAACTTTTAAAATTTTAAGTTATCAACTATAAAAACATATTTGTTAATGAATTTTTTTTTGTTGTGTAGATTTAATTGTCAAAGAACTTCAGGAGCATTGTGAACAACAAACAAACGAAAGGAAGAAGTTGTACAAGAATTGAAAGAAGTGTTATGATAATCCAAATAAATATTTCGGTTTGGTAATTGATGGTATGGAGTAGAAGAAAACACTTTTACCAAATTTCGTTCGCACACCCAAAAATTTACAGCAGGAAAATTTTATTCAGTTTCACATGGTCGGTTGTATGGTCTTCAATGGGAAAATGTTTCCAAGGGTGTACTTCATAGCTCCAAATATTCATAATGATGCAAATATGACCATAACCCTAATTCATGATGTGATTTCTCATTGGTCTGGTAATCTTCCTGAAGTTCTGTATCTACAATTGGACAACACTTGCCGTGAAAACAAAAATCAAGTTGTTTTTGGATATCTAAACATGCTTGTTGAATTGAGAATTTTTCAAAAGGTAAAGGTTGGTTTCCTTCTTGTTGGGCACACTCTTGACCATATTGATCATATGTTCAGTTGCTTTTCAGTCATATTGAGGAGGAAGCAAGTTGGGAGCTTGCCATCACTAATTGAATGCCTTAAGAAATCATACATCCCAGAGCCGACTTTTGACGTGTTGGAAGAAATTGTTGACATGCAAAGGTTTATTCTGGGATCATATGGTGAGGGGAAATGCATTGAGCAACTTTATGACATTAGCTTCCAACATCAATTTCGTATCAAAAAAATTGATGGGAAAACACTAATATGGGGTAAGAAGTATTCAACTACTGCAGAATGGGCACCATCATCAGGTTTGCAATTTTTTAAGTTCATTCTAGATCATCCAGTATTTGCATCAAAAATATTGTTATTATAATTAGTTGGTGAAGTTCAGAATGCACGCAGACAAAATAGAGATATAAATTATTCTGATTGCCTAGAAGAAATTAAAAAATGTATTAGATATACATATGAGTACTTTGACATTGCTGATTCAATTTGGTGGGAGTCATTTTTCAATAATCAAAGTGATATCATTTCAACAACAACAAATGAAGATATACCTTTGAAAAATCCATTTATTTGGCCACAAAATGTGTTGAATGAGCATGAGGAAATAAACATTGTTGAACAACAACAATCTCAAGGTATTATTAATTCTTCACAGGCAGAGGAAAGAGATATGCATATTGGTTCCAGAAGATCTCGTGCACAACATGAAGCCATGGAAGACCTTTACAGGGGTTCAGTACATGATATTAAGGAGGGTTACCTGATTACAGTGCTAGCAAATGGATATCCCAATGGCTATCCATTCTGGGTTGCTAAGGTTATAAAGGTCTTTAGAGAAAATGAGAATGTTACAAGTGTTGAAGTACATTGGTATGCCACAAATAGACACCCATTCAATGGTGTGTATAAGCCAAAGATGGTAGTTGACAAAAAAAGGTGGAAAGAGAAAAAGAAAGGGTACAAATATAAATCGCCACGACACAAACATATTAAAATTGGAGGATGTTGACATACTTGTTTATGACTTCAATTTAAAAAAGAGAGGAACTCTTCACTTCAAGACGATAGATATTCTGAAAAGGTTGTTACTAGAAGGAACAGTGTTGAGATGGGAGTATAGTGAAACCAGTCGTAGATCTAGAAGAATTTTGAAACCTGAAATGTTGGGCATGCATGTGGACTTAGATGGGGCACTATTTGATGAAAGATAAGAATATGAAACATGTCCATCATCATCCAATCACCCATCTGAATATGTGAATTCTGATGGTGTGCAAGAAAATATGAGTGATTTTGAATAATTGTTTAAGACAGTTTATATAACTCATGTATGCATCATATCTTGAAATAAAATTGATAATTTCCATAGAAGTTGCGAGGCATTTTTATGTTGTTGGATTATATGTCTCAATTATGGTAATTTTTATTGTTTAAAATATCTACAATGAAATATTAAATTAGAGATATAATGCATGTTTTATTCAATACACAAATAATGATTTTTGAATTCATTTAGTGATGTAATTTGTTCATAATGTCATGGTTTTTTAATTTTATAGTTGAAAAAATTTCAATTTCTTTTGTATCTAGCATGTTATGGTTGAAAACATGTTGAATGTATACTTAAGAAAGAAAATTGACATTCTACCAAAAACATTAATGTGTTTTTTCCACATAAACAACTTTGTTTGGCACATAAAAATTCGGTTTTACTAGCATTTTTTAAAAAGTTTGAAAATTTACCCTTAAAAAAAAATCATTGTTCCAGTATCATCACTTTCGTTTTGAAGCTATATTTTGCACGAAAATTTCATAGTAAATATCGTAGTCACTGCCATTTTTAAAACATGTTCAAAATTGACCCATAAAAATAAAATCATCGTTCCAGTATACACACTTTTCATTTTTAGCATTGTTTTTTATGTTCTTTCGGGGTTTTTTGGCCAAAGTTCACGTTTTTATTTTATACTTCCCATTTCAATGTTTGCATAGTTCCTTTTTTCTTGAGAGTTTTAGCAGTGGTAATTCTTTCCAATGCATTACAAGATATTTTCAGTTTCATTTCTTCTTTATCTAGGATTGCTTCCTGGTGTATATCCTCTTCTTTTGATGTTTCTTGTTCCTTTTCCTCCTCCTCTAAACAATCTATGTAAAATAATTTCTTCTCAATGCACTTATGACCTTTAGTTTATTTTCTATCACAATTGTAACTAAAACACCATTTCCCTTTTTATTCTAATTGTTGTTTTGTCAACCTTGTAGGTTGCTGAAGGCTAGGGGAAGAAACCAATCCATCTTTGTAGTTGTAAGTGCTAGCCTTCCTTGTTGCCATAATTATTCTTTCAATTTTTCTTACCAATTTGAATTCCTTCTGCAATGAATTGGGTTCCCAAAGGTGAACCACGTGTTGGATGTTATATTTTAAAGTCCCTATGAGCACATCAATTATATGCTCCTCTAGAATATATTTTACCCTTATATTCAATTTTTGGAATTCATCAATGTGCTCCACCACTGAACCCTTTTGTTTTAGATTTATCAATTGGCTAAAGAAGTTGTTGCTTTTTGTATCCTCATAATGTGCTACCATTTCCTCCATAAAAGGTCACCAAGTGAGAAATCTTTTATGAGAGAAAATCCATCAATACCATATAAATTGATTGGGTTCTAAATATAAATTTGCAATGCATACCTTTTGTGTGTTTTTCACATTATGGATATTGAAATGATGCTCTATCTGTAGTATCCATGTTACAGGATCCTTGCCATCAAACTTACTCGCATTGATATTTGGAACATGGTGGGTCTTCAATCCAACATTAGATTCTATGGAATCATGATTAACGTTTCTTTTGCTCTCATCATGAGTTTCCTCTACTACCTTTTCGCCATTAGGAATCGTTTCTTGAAGCAACTTTGCGAGACCTCCTTTCAAACCTTCCAAGTGTTTATTCAAATATTCAATGTTTACTTATAAACCATCCATCTTAGATTCCACGCCATCAATCTTATCTTCCACGCCATTCATCTCATCTTGCACGCCTTTCATTAAACCATCCATCTTATCTTTTCTTACTTGTTGTGGGAGTCAAAATTTGTTCCACTTGGTCTCGTAATTTTGGTATATCATGTTGCAATTCTTCCTCTTCTTCATGAGTCATGGTAGATATTTTAGGTTGCTTACTAGGTGTTTCCATTTTATTTCTTCGGGACATCTATTAATGATAATTATGCTTCACCATGCACTTTGAATTACTTCAAACTATTTTTTCAAACCAAACTTATACAAAATTTTAAAAAGACTACACACCTTTTTTCGCTTTGTAGGAATGTGATATTGAGTCTATTGTTTCTCTATAATTGTGGATATCCAAGGTCTGAAATTTCATCTCGTTGTGGCCCTTTATGTCCTCTTTCCAACCCCACAAGTCTGATCAATATTGGATTCTCCAAGTAATAGTTATTCCAAATATCCCACGATGGGCTGACTATAGACTATTTTAGTAGAGCGAACTTGTATGAAGTGCCACGTGTCAGTGTTTTTACCATCGGACATGGAAACGATAAATAGAAAGCTACAATCTGTTCTCTTTATATTCTAAAAAATTTCAATCTAATGCTCAAAGACAAACTTATGACAATTTTCCGAAGGTCACCTATTTGAGATATAATTCGGGAGTATAATCCAAAGCTCTAATACCAAATGTTATGCAACCAACTCACAAAATACAAGAAAAGATAGATCAAGTACTTCAAAATCAGCCTCTTTCAGGGGGAAACCTCCTTTATATTACACAAATGAATAATTCTTGGATGATACAAATGATAAGACCTCATTTATATTTATAGGAGTCTAAGGGGTCCCAATACAATCAGAGCCTACATAGCAATACTATTTTATGGGAACAACAATAACAATAGTGGGCTTCTATGGGGCACAATAATAACAACATGGGGACTATACGGGCACAATAATACAATAACGGATGCACTAATAACAATAAGGAGTTAAACTAGTAGTATAGGGACCTAAAAATTTCATTAAAAGAAATAAATGTATCTTTATCACCATTCATATGCTTTTAACAATCATTATCAATTTACAATAAATTCTCTTGATCTCCCACATACAATGTTAGACCACAATTTTCATAAGAACTAATTATATTTTTGCATTCTTTCAGAGGTTCTGACTTCCACACATGTTGATAAGATGAATTCATCTTGCTTCTGCATTCAGTTTCTTCATGAGCAAGTTTATTGTAAATAGAACATTCAACTTCATTCTAAACAGGGGAGAAGGCGTTATAAGAACACCTCTTTGGCCTATTTTCATTATGTTGTTTTCTTTCTTCTCTAGTCATAATCATTTTATAAGAAACATAATGAACTTCTTTATGACCAAAGTTGTGACAAGTGAAGCATTGACCATTGATGTAACAAAATTTGGGAGTATAATACGTTTATGAGTGTATTTCCCATTTTTGATGGAATTTTTTCTTTCCTTAATATAGTTTAACCCTCATTCTATTGTTGAGTCCTACTATTATGATGATTTCTTCCTCTTATAGCATTGACATAGATTTTTGAACTAGTTTCAGAGGATTTCATTAGTTTTAATGGTTAACCATTTGTATTATATCCCATACCTATATTGATTATAGGAGAGTGCTAAACCTTAATGATATCCTCTAAAGATTCATATCCTTTATAAAATCTAAGATTGAGAGCCTTTGTTTTCAATAGTTTTTTCTTTGAACCATAATTTCAAGTTCTAAATTTTCACAATTTTTTCCCCTTTTTGGAGTTAACTCTTAAAAGATTCTTCTACTAATTTAGCTTCTTCTAAACAAATATTTAGTTGGTTTGTTTGTTCAACTAGGTTATTTTCTTTATACATACTGATTTCCTTTTCTTAATTCTTGTTTATGACCGTAAGTCTATCAATTTCTTCTAGAGCATCCATAAAGTCAAAATTATCAATAGGCTCATATGCACATTGTTCTTTTAATGCCATAAGTAATTTACAATATTGATATGATTCATCATCCTTATTATTGGAACAATATTCACTATTGTCACGTGTATAAAAACATTTCGTGCTAGAAAAACCTCTTTTAATATACTTCTTGAAACATTCTTTCCTTTTTCATGATTTTGTTTATAAGGACACTTAGAAGAATAATGACCTAGTCTTCCACAAGAAAAATAATGAAAAGGAAGCTTACCTATGAACCTAGCAGTTCCTACTTGGATCTTCTTCACAAAATAAATTCTTCTTCATCTCAAATGTAACTTGTATCTTTAGTTTCTTCCTTTTCTTTTCCCTTTTTCGTGGCTTTGAATTTTTCTTCTCTAACACTTGATGTATCCCATTCTCTCATCTTATCAGTTTTCAAGATAGCTTGGAGTTGTTTAATGGTGATATTATTCAAATATTGCATTTCTTCAATGATAGAGTCTTTAGAATCAAGATTTTGGGTTAGTGATCTCAAAATGTTTTCAACAACAATAGTATCATTTATTTCATCACCAAGGCCTTTCATAGTCTTAACGAGCTCATCTACTTTAATGAAAAAAATGGTAATGCTTTCATCACCATGAATTCTAAGAGACACATACTGAATTCTATAAGAAATAAGTTTAGCACTTTTTACCCTAGAGTAACCTTCATAGATTTGAACAAGATTAACCCATATTTCCTTTGTGGTGCCCAACTGCATGACTTTCACAAACTTATATTTAGCCAATTCTCCCAAGATATAATTTACAACCTTTGCATTATTCACATATTGTTTCTTTCATGCATCATCTGTGGGAATGGAGGATGGATATTGATATCCACCTTCAACAATTCCCCATATATTAGCTCGTATTTCTTGTAAATATGATCTCATTTTGACTTTACAAACCATAAAGTTAGTTTGATTAAATAAAGGTATCTTGGTAGAAGATACTCCCTTCGGACTGCTCATCTTGATAGGTCTCCCTTTAAGTGATAAATATCTTATGAGGAACCTGCTCTCATACCAAATGTTAGGAAAATTACTTGGGGGTGATGATCAATATTTTTAATTCACTTTAACTTCCTATTTCAAATTTAGAATTATGTACATTATTGTTATTCATGTAACCCACATGTGTACGTGAATTTAGTGCATGAAAACTGTGTATGTTCAGTTTACTTAATTTTTCTGAAATTCCATTAGATGTTTAACTTAATCATTAAATTATTACTTCATTAGCCATCTAGTATGCAATAAAGAACAAATAAATCATAACACATAAGTAGGACATCAACCCATATCAACACTAGGATTTTATGTGGAAACTCAATGTGGGAGAAAACCACCGTTATTGTTGTCTATATTTTATTCCATTATTATAATGAAAAATAATTAAATCATTATCTTACACTAGCATATATTCTTTATGACACACAAAGAACGTACCTACAGGAAGCTACAACCACCAATCGTTCTCCATTGCCAACTGGAAGGGAGCTACAAACCCTTGATCTCATTTACGAGGTCTTGCGAGAAGGGAGGTCCTACCCCCTCACTAAAGGTTGCAACCCTTAGTACTTCATGGACCACATTTCATAATATTTCACACTAGATCAACCTATAAATCAATAACAAAAACATGCAGGACACCTTTGATCGAATTTTCCCACTCGGCCTACAACACCAATAAGCCCAAACCAAAATACCGAATCACAAAATTTGAATCAATGAAACATTAAGCCACTAAATACAGAATCAAAACAATCATTGATCTAAATAACATATTAATACAACAAGAAATAATATTGCCAAACATCAAATATTCAACCATTCACTAATTAATCATGTTATTAGATACTAGAAAATCATCACATAAAAAATGTACAATCACTGGAAACCCTGATAAATATTAAGTTCAGAATGTATATGCGATTGTTCTGAAGTATACCAGTGTATATACACACTTATTGTGCATAAAATCTGCATAAAAATATCAATTCTCTGAATCTTGAAACACTGTCAAATTGAATCAGTGTATCAATCATTGAATCACTAAAATATTGAGCCGTAACAATAACTAATCACTCATTGAATATAATATCATCACTGATAAATATACCAAGCAACAATAAAATCAAGCCAATTATTACTGCCAGACAGAGATTATCATTATCAAGACATCACTGAGGGATAATAGAAAATAGAATAAGCATCATCAATTGTTAACAAAATTTCAAACCCTAATCAAATTCAACTTAAAACATATACACAACGATACTTAACTAGACCTGTGGATATACATACTGATCATGCATAGACCATGCATATATCTTTCAAGATAGTGAATACCAAAACTGAAATCAGGAATAAATCTAAAATGCTTATTTCGTAATATATACGCGACTACTGCGAGGCATACTTGCGTACGTCCATGACTATATAGAAGAAAAAATGTGTATAGATTTTTAAATTAATGCAACAAAACTTCGTTGTAAATCACTTGTCAAACCCAAGTCTCTACAAACGTATTGTCAAAGTCTACATATCTCACCAGATATAGTCATGATCATGTATCTACCATAATCACAAATATTGCATTGCTAGTCATTCAAACAACAAATTCAATCAATCATGTATTCTACAAGTTCAAATCTTTTAGATATTAGCCTTTTCCTCACTCACTAGTTCACAAAGGCTCAAAATTATATCACACATGAATGATTCATTAGAGTACACACATATCTCCTTTATCTCCATATCTTTATATAGCTTTTTCCTTTTCCAATACCTAAGGCAAATCCTTTCGTAATGTTGTTAGTATTCATTGGTGGGATAAAATAGACATTCCTACCACAATTACTATGGGAAATTACCATGGTAATGACCCTTGGTATCTACTTTTCAATCTTTCAGATTATGTATGAGACTTTTGTTTGCAAGACCTACATGATAGGGCGGTTGTTCTTCACAAGGGTCATGTACACTTTTTAATCTACACAATTCCCATACATTCTCAAGTGAAACATGTATTGAGGCTACCACCATACTTCCTCATTGCTGAAATACCTATACCAACATTCTTGTCATGTGCATTAGTTCCATGACGATGACATTATATCCAAGTTTACATAAGGAGCATATTTCCATCAAGGACAACATATTAGCCATAATGCCAACAATGGAAATCTGTTATCTATAGAGAAAATGGTTGTATTCGTTGAACATACTCATCTAATATAGTTTAATCCTTACCCAAGGGCTAACATGTGTAAAGGGGGTTACATAGAGGAGAAACAACCCTTAGAGTATCTCTTATACCCCATTTCTTTTTATTCAAGATGAACTCATGGGATCTCATCAAGTATCAATGTGTGGGATTCGGAGCATGATTGTCACAGGAAATTTCACTTCAATTAGATAAGGAATACAAGAATTCTTTTAATTGAGTATTTAATTTACGAATTTCTAGCTATCTATATTGATATTATAGGTGTACATTCCTGATAATTCCTTGGCATAACCATAAATCTTATTTACTTTCTACATTTCCTATATAATCCCATGACTCTAGATCTATCTTGCATTACTGGATGTTGTCTTATATATGTGTGTGTGGGGTATGGGGTGGAGTTAGGTTTTATATGTGTAGGAGGGAGGGTTTTTCTTCGAAATATAGAGATGTGGGGTAAACGATTATTTCATGATTTTTAACTTTTTTGATCTTTTAAACATTTGATGCACATAAATTATGAAACAAAAAAATTTACATTAGAAACACATACATTTTTTCTTTTTAAATATTTTATAAACTTCCTTGTGAAAAGTAAGCACCAACTTAAAACTTTCATAAGAACCAACCTAAAATAGATTCTATTCCAGTAGCTAAGAATTACCTTAACAAATGTAGGGACCAACATACAAGAGACACCAATCCCCCCTAGTTGAGCACCAACCTACATCTTCGAGTTGTTCCTTGGATTAGTCACTCATAAATTCTGGTCCTAAACAAATTCTTCGTTGGATTTTCATCTCGCCACGCAACTCTTAGGCTTGTTCATTCAAGATCTATCATAGCTAATTGACTTGTACACACTAACTTTCCATTATTCAACTAGGATTTTTGACTTCACTCTTTAGACTTTAACTCCCACAACACATATTTCGTTAAATTTGGAAAAAAATCTTTTAAAAGTCCTTCAACAACATTTATTATTTTACAAATCACCATATTAACTTAATTTAATATAAAAATAGTATTAATAATGCGAAACCAATTAGAGACCATGGATTGGTCAAACATGGGGTTGTTACGTACAATAGTATTAATGCACAATAGGAGTGTGAAAGAAAACTCTTAGAAGCAATTGATTTAAACTAAATCATATTACTATGTCTAACTTCCAAGAAATATATAATAACTATGGATAATAGGATAAAGAGTCATTGATGTTTGAACTTTGTGGCTGATGACTCTAGCCCCATTCCCACAACTTCTAGGGGAATTGTGAAAATCTTAGTGTAAGTGACAAGGAGGCCTCTCCCTTGTATTACATTGAAACTAGTTTACAAAAAACTTAGTAATTTTTTTTTTTGTTAAATTTGCTATCCCTTAATGCCTTGATGCAATACTAATCAGAAGGTGATCATTCATATTCATAGCATCCATGAATCAACTATAAAAGCTAAGAATTATTGATCTAGGTATTTCAAGAAACTTTGGAGTCATTGATCTATCTCCACTCAAATCTAAGTACAATAAATGAGAGTTATTAAATTGGTATTCAAGTCATTCCATTATGATGGACACTATCGCAAATTGAACTAAGCACAAATTAGTGGCCTTTAAAAACCAATAAACCTACATAAGTAAGTAGTGGAGGCAAGGGTTTTCAAAAATTAGTACACTTGATGGATGTCAAGATACTGATCTCTCTTTGTCAACATTTTCAAAATCCAATAATAGTCCTAATGTAATAGTGAGAACCAATTGTATGAAAAACGATGGTTGACCATTACATTCACCAGAAGGAAAAAATGATAAGAAATTTTAATCGAGAAGAAATAAATGTGAAACAAAACTAATGGATTTTAGTTGAAATTTATGTAAGTACCCTTGCTCCTTAATTATTAACTACTAATATATTATTTTCTATATATTGATTTTGAATATTGAATATGTATTAAAATCCATTCATCTATGACATGTGATTTTCCATGTGGTCTAAATAAACCACTTAAAACATATCAATTAATTCTAATTAGTTTTATAAAATATATATCTTTACTTACATTAAGAACTATATTTAAATAATATATTACATTTATAAACTTGTACCAATACATATAACTAAATGGAATTTAATAAATAGCTTCAATTCTTGTTCATTTCTATGAGATTATTTTACCTACAAATAGTTTGTTTAAGAATTGAAATTTATAAAATGTTAATATTGATAGGAAAATCATGTCATGTAGTGAAAAAAGTTTAAAGACATCCAATTATGACCCATCTCTTCTATGAGCCTCAATAGTCTACTTAATGCTCATTGTGAATTAATTAATCCATGTTTTGATAGAAAAATCATTCTTTCCACGTAGAGTTCTCTTTTCGAAATAACAATGTCACATTTATATACTCATATTAAACCACATGATAGGTAAATACAAATCATCCAATGGCTTCTTGACTTCTTTTCTTATATGACCTTATTGTTTATACAAGTAATTCATTCAAAAATGCATAGTTAGAAAAAGTTATCAATTGAAAATAAAATAAACCACCTAGAACTCATCGTCAATTGATTTTTTTTTTTGGTAAAAAAATATATCTTTACTTACATTAAGAGATTTATTTTAAAAATATATTACAGTTATAAACCTATATCAATGCATATAACTAAATAGAATTTACTACATGCTTCATGTCTTGTTGGATTCTATTAGATTATTTCAATTATAAATAATTTGTTTCCTAATTAATTGTTTATACAAGTAATGGATTCAAAAATGCATAGATAGAAAAAATTATCAATTGAAAATAGAATAAACCACCTAGAACTCATCATCAATTGATTTTTTTTTGTAAAAAATATATCTTTACTTACATTAACAACTTTATTTTAAAAATATCTTACACTTATAAACCTGTATCAATGCATATAACTAAATAGAATTGACTACATGCTTCATGTCCTGTTGGCTTCTATTAAATTATTTCAATTATAAATAATTTGTTTCCTAATTGAATTTTACAAAATGTTAATAAAGATGGTAAAATCAAATTTCGTGTGTTACAAAAAGTTTAAATACATTTATTTATGACACAGATCTGGACATGACTTGAAGAATATACTTAACATTTTTTTTTCTCAGTAAACTATGCTAATGTATTATATTATGTACAAGTGAACTTTACAGTCAAAAGAACAAGTTACCCAAGGCCAACTGTGGCTCTGTTGGTTGGCTGTTTGCAACTCCCATATAGCGTTTACAGGGGCATCGTTTCCCTCCGGAATTGCACCCAAAACATCAAAACACATTTTGATTTTCAATTCAACCCATAAACACCCTCACAGGGGCTTTTGAACAGAAACTGCCCTCGTAGGGGCGACCCATTAATTGAAATAGAGCATTTGGAGACCTGGACATAGACTTTTAAAAACTCAGACTTAAACATGCGTCTTAACCCATACCCCGACACAGAGCGTGCATTAGACATAAGACTAGAACAAAACCTGAGAAAAAAGATGATTGACGCAGCCTGGCGCTGAATTCTACTCCTCGGGCTGCTCCTCGATGATTGGCACCCATCCATATTCTTTGGTGACGACTTCCCTTGCTTCCTCTGCAACATTCTTGGAGGAGGACGCTTTGGTCTGCAGGTTCTGGGCAGGAGCCTGCTCCGGAGCTGCTCCCTCTCGTTCCTTCTCCGATGCCATAGGTTCAGCGGACAGCGGTGCTTGGCTGCCCTCACCGATTTCATAATCCTGGGATTCCTTAACAAATATGACAGAAAGGTGCGCACTGATGCTCCCAAGAGTGAAGACAGCAATGCCGAATGCAGGAAGGGAGGGTGGATTTGAATTGGGGCTTCCCGCGTCCATGAATTGGGAAGATTGCATGTGGGCAACACCAGCCCTTCGGTGACAGTAGCAGCAGCAACAATGGTGGTGGACATCCGCTGCTGGATGGTGTGAGGATCTCCCTCGTCCTGAGCCACGTCTGCATGGTATTCGTTCTCTGAGCTTGACCATTCTGGCAGAGGAGTTGGTAGCAAAGAAAAGAGCTTCAATGGCTGGAGGCTCCTCCTCGAATCCTCTCCCCCCACCATGAATAATTCTCTCCGTTCCTCTTGGCAGAAACATAGGGTAACCCACAGCTCTGTCACTAGGGAGGACAGGCGAGGGAGAATTTCCAGCCACGGCACCTGTAGCAACCACAGCCACTGACAGAAGAAAAAAATTACTAAAACCAACCTTCACAGCGAGCCTCTTACCCTGAGAATGGTTCGTCCCCATGCCCAGCTTGAATTTATCAGTCTCGACATTCTCTTGGAGCTCGGGCGCCATAAATGCGCACTGCAGCCGTTCCAATTCCCCTTCACATTCATTAACATCTCTGCGTTGAGGCCTCAGCAGTTAATACCTCGGCGTCTATCTCATCTGCCCTCCTTAAATCAGAACGAGGCAGCACATGCAAGCCATGTGGCCTCCGTCCCTCTGCCATGCGAACACCCGCATCCGGGGCAGAATATACTTAACATTAATTTTCAATTAATCAATCATTATTTTGTTAGGAAAATCATTTCATCTAGATGGAGTTTTATTTCAAAATAAATAATGTGACATTTATACACTTATATTAAAAATTCATGAGAGGAAAATAAAAGTCAATAAATGGCTTTATATAGACCACTTGGAAATCATTATCAATTAATTCTAATTTATTTTGTAAAAAATATATATTTACTTACATAGGAGCTACATTTAAAAAATATATCACATTTATAAACTTCTATCAATGCATATAACCAAATAAAATACAATAAATAGCTTCAAGTCCTATTAGATTCTATGAGATTGTTTAAATTACAAGTAAATTATTTAATAATTGAAAATGAAAACATCTTAAATGCGTGGGAAAATAAATATCATGTGATGTAAAAACTTTAAATACAACCATTTATGATGCATCTCTTTAATGAATGTAGATGGCCCACTTAACAAATTGTTAATTAATTATTCCATATTTTATGAAGAAGAGAATTCTATTTTACATAGAGTTTTATTTCAAAAAAATACACTATAAAATTAATACACTCATATTAAACTACGTGATGAGAAAATAAAGGTCAATAAATGGATTACTTATTAAGTTATATGAGATTAGATGATTATATACACAAACAATTGACGTAAGAACATATAAAAATAGTTATGGATTAAAAATTGAGTGCCTTACAATTTTATGAGTTTGAAGTATCTGTTAACACCCAGGTTGTTCCCTCTGACTCTAAGGGAATACGGCCGGGGTAACCACTAACCAATCTTTGGATTACAGTGCCTAGCCACACTGTAATCAGAGAGGGCTCTCTCTTTATAATTTGTCTCTGTTCTGTGGAGATTTTAGGCCAGCTATGAAATGAGGGTGTTTAGTTTTATGCTTTGGTTGAGGGATATCTTTCTGTACTTGAAGTGTGCAATCTGCAGATGAGTTTATTTCATTGGGAAATGGAGTCTGTGGCTACAAGTGTTTAGAAACCTTGAGATGATTTGCTGAAATTACAGGGCCATTTAAATACTTCATATAACAAAGTTAGATTATGATGGTGACATGTGAACAACCAGTGAAAAGCATTCAAGAATTTTCCACTAAGCTGGGGTGTGGGAAAGAGATAGATGCCTCAGGAGCAAACTTGAATTCCTAAAAGTATTTATCACAGTGAGAGATATAGCTTGAAAAGTGTAGCAATTAAGAATTACACCTTATTTACTCTATCTGAAGAAAACATTTATAACAACTTAGATTGAGTTCAGGGTAATCTGTGATTAAATCCTAGAACTATTCTTTTACTTTGCCATTAAGTATAAAACTCATAAACATGAAAGAAGGTGAAAGACTAGAGAACATATAACATAGAGTTTTAAAGAAGACTTATTGTGTTATGAAACATGCAGGAATCCTGCAACATTCAGCCAGTCACCACAGTGCATCAAGGAACACAGAGCTTTGGAAATTCCATCCACCTTTTGTATTATTTCTCTAAGAGTTGTACAGCAACAGAAATATAGAAATGAAATCAACAACAACCCTTTGCAAACTCATGCGAAGGGGACTTTATAGAAATGTTTATACAAAATATCTCAGGCATTGAGTCATCTGAGAGAGAAATATCTTCATTACTTCGTACAACAAAGTAGAAAAGAAGTTATTACAGCTTTGAATGCATCATAACTGCTCTTTAAGTCTGTCAGAGGATATTTTGACCTTTGGAGGTCATTGAGTCGGTTGAAACGCTTTGCTTTAATGCTGGAAAATGTGCCTTTACGTTTGTTGCGCTGTATCTTCTCGGCCCTGCCACCTGTGATTGTGCTTGCTGCTGTGGTGACCGAATAGCCCTGCTGAGTTGGCTCAGCCTTTCATCCTTCCTTTTTATGCTTACCTACCAAAATTTTCCCTGTGTATGATCACTTATAAATTTGAAAAAACTTGACATTACAGGTTCTGGCTTGATAATATTAGCTGTGTCAATCTATTCCAGACTTCCTGTGTGGGCAATTGGTGCTTCACAATTGCCTCTATGGTTTCATCTGCTTCTGTATATTTATAAAAATTTGGAGGCACATCGAACAGATGATTGATCTCGTTCATGATGAAGAACAGGTTTTCCACCCTATTGTAGAGAGTCTTCCCTGATGCTGGCCCTGATTCTGCTGAAGTGCTGGGTTGTCCTGCAATTTGACTTGCAGCAAAGGCATTGACCCTTTTAGCATAATTTTCATGGGTAAGCAGTCTTCCCACACTGCTTAGTATGCTGGGGAGGCCTCTGTTTTGTAATACCTGAAACCTGTCCATGAACCTGTTGATTTCGGTCGCATATCTTGGCTTCTCCTTTCTAATGTTCCAACCAGGTTTCTTAATGTCAGGACCCTTTTAACCATTGAGATTGTCTCAGTCTTGTTAGTAATTCCCATGGTGGTCAGTTGAGAGGTTGTCCTGTTATTTAATATGTTGATCATCCTATTGGCAACATCAGGCATGTTTCCAAGGCTTGCTCTTGCTCTGTGTATCTCCCTATTTACCTTTGTAATGAGCGCTGACTGCTCATCTATGGTCTCCATGAATTGCCACTGATCAGTAATGGACTGGCCAATATTGGCCCATAGGACTGTTTTGAGCTCTGCTGTCACCTTATCAAGTGTGAGCTCTTTCTCAAGCTCAGTTATTCTTTTTTTGAGAGCTTTTATATCTCTTTCTTTCTCAGCCACATTTTGTTTGCTCTTATCATACATTTCATTTACTTTAGCCAAAGACTCTTTGGCTTGATTAAGCTCTAACATTTGAGCTTCCAGGACTTGAATCTCATTTTGAAGCTTCTGCATATCCAGACTATGAGTCTGCTCTGTTGTTGGTGCAGCTGTCGTAGAAGGTGCTGCTTGATCAGTCTGCTGAGGAGGAGGAGTAATAATGGGAGCAGTTTCCTCAAGATTAATGATTTGAGGAGGAGGCTGAGAGGTCTGGCCTTCCTCTCTTTGTTTCAAGGTTGCCTGTAATGCTGCCTATGCAGCCTCTGATTCTCCCAGCTTCTCTTGTGTATGGATAAGCTGTTTATAGAGAGTGACCAGCAAAGCTGTGGCATCTTTATCATGCCTTTGTTGAGCTACTTCATATGTTTGGGGGTGAATCGTAGCTGGGCGTTTGATCTTTCTTCTTAGAGCTGCCATGTCAGCATCCCTTAATTTCAATATTTCCTGTATTCCCTTGATATCTTTGGGATCATGCCCAATCTCAATAATTATATCCTCTAAGGACCTTATTCTGTTGTCCTTTGCCTGGGATGATGCTCTCTCCAACTCTAGCTGAGAGGCTGTATTGTTAAGGCTACTTTGTAGCCTGTAGTTATCCAATGTTTGGTCTGCCAGGGAAGCATAGACCATCTCACCTGTCTGCTTGTGCAATTCAATCTTATCCATTGGGTGGATGTCTTTGGCAAGGACCTCAAGATTGGTCCTTATATAATCAGCATGGGACTGTGGCTGCAATGTAGTTGGCATGAAGTGGCTCATGATCATCTTGCCCTCACTAACATCAAATGCAGACATTAAGCGTTGCTGGTTGGTGGGAGCCATTTTCAACAGATGGTTATATAACTGTATTTTTATTGGCTCACTCCTCTTCTTAATTTCAATGAACTGCTGCTTGATGCTCAGTTCACCCTCCCTCTGCTGGCTAGAGGAGCTGACTTCTCCTCCCACAGTTCTGTTCTGTTCCTCTTGGAAGGAACTTGCAGATGCTTCCCTGCTTGGTGGGCCCATGCCTAATGCCTGCCTTATTGTCACATCTTCCTCAGAAAAATCATTCAATCTTTGCCTTTTTTCTCCCTGATTTATAGAAGATGTTAGGGGAGTCTCTCTGTCTCTCTTTCTCCTTACATCCTCCTTTTGTGGAGTTTGGAGGATTGATGCTCCAACTGATGTTTCTTGCCTTGGAGGCACAGTTTGTTGTGGCTGTTGCTCAGTGGATTTTGGGGCTTCCACTGTTTGTTCTGGCTGCACAGGCTGTTCCTGCCTTTATTCTTCCTTTTTTTGTTGTTGTTGTTGTTCTTCTTGCTACTGCTCCATCTCTTTATCTGTTTGAGTCATAGGAGGTAGCTGTTCCTCCTCCACATGTTTTCCTTTGTCTTTGCTGGATGCTTGCTGAGTTTTCATGGCCGCTTGCTGATGTGTTGTTGAAGATGAGGCAGCTTCTCCAAGTTGCCTTTGGTATGAGGAAGAGACCTGTTCACAAGTTTCCAAGTCAGCCTCCTTTTGTAGATTTCTAGCTTCATTCTCTAGCATCTGCTCTTTAGTAATTGGTTCTTCTATAGTGCCTTCTTTCCAGCTTAAGGCATTAGCATACTTCTCAATATGAGGCAACTTCAGATGTGAGTATGTGCCTAATTTGTGTTTTATTCTCGTGAGGGAAATAAAGTGATTACGGTCATAGGGTAACCATCTGAAGCTGGTTTGAAATTTTAGGCCCTCTAGGATGCTATCTGCCTCCTTCCATCCCTCTTCTCTTTTGTTATATAAGAAAGGACCCAGCTGGCTCCTTACCTTCAGTTGCACCTTCTTGTTTTTACTTTGGAAATGGATGTAGTCAGCATTTCCAAACTGTCTGAAGTATTCTAGGGCAAAGAGCCTCATGGGGACATACCTTGGAAGCCTAAAAGGGTCCAATTCATAGCCATAAATCCTGATCACTGTATGGTGTTGGTAGAAGTACCAATCACCAATGTTGTAGGCTTTAGAGAGGTGGAGGACTCTTTGCATCTCATCAGTTAGCCTTGGAGGAGGTACACCATATAGCAAGGTCATTGCTGGGAAAATGAACAAGTCTATGAACTCACAGTATGTGTATGGTGAGATAGAAGCACTATGAAAAACTGAAGACCAAAAGACAATTGATCTTGGAACTCCCTGGGCATTTAGTTTCTTGAGGGGAACAGGGAAGCTATCTGGTTGATAGAACAAGAACAGATGGTAGATGTATGAAGTGAATCTGAACACCCTTTCCCTTGGTAGATTCATTAGCTGCTCATGAATCTTTTCTGCAATATAGGTAGCATAGTCATAGTGTACAGCAGGAGGCATTCCTGGGGAAAATATGGACAGCATTGCCATTATGGTGTCATCAACTTCTTCAAATCCCTTATACCCCAGGACATAACTGATCAAGTCCACCAGCATTCTGCCCAATTCATTCAGGTACTCATATCCAATAGGAGGAGTTCTTACAGTTTGAGAACCTGAATCTACAAACAACTGGTTGATCTTGACAATCTGGGCATGTGACAACTTAGTTCCCTTCTTTACTAAATCCATCATGGACAGGGGTGTCAATGGTCTTGCAGTGTGGAAGTGGAGCATCTCATTAATGGTTTCTGGAGTGATGTAGAACAACACTGAACCCGTAGGAGTAAGAATAGCTCTCTGGCAAGGATCATAGCATTCCTGGCACTTGTGGATCAAGTCTGGAAGGGGATTGACTTGAGGGAGGTTGTAAATGGGCAAATTTGAATCCCAAATCCCTAAAATATCAGCCCTACTAAGGTGCTGGGCTTTTATTTGATTGATCATATCAATATTATACTTGGAGCCCATTGGAAACCAATCTAACATTTGATAATCCAGGTCCCCCAGGGGTTTCCAATTTATCTCTTTGTGAGGGGCATTCAGAGGCTGGATGTTTAGAGCTATTGGTGTCTCCATGGCTACTGAGGGCCTTGACTTGTATGTAAACCGGTTCCAATTGAACAAAACGACACAGAGGAGAGTTTCTTTGCAAGGGAGGTGAAATATAAGAAACAGAAGGAAAATTGAGTAAAACAGCAATTGAAATATTGTTTACAGGACTGAGCAGAGTGTTTTCTGTGGTGAATTTGGTCAGTTAAGGTTCCTAGTTCACGACTGCGCGAACTAGCTGTGAATTTAACTCAATTTGTCAAATGCAGGTTTTACAGACTGTTTGTTGCCTTGCCAGAGGGAAATAGGTACAGGTTACTGGTGTTTAACGGTGAAAAACAGAGTTTTAACGTCTGTTAACAGTTTACTTGAGGAATTATGGATAAAACCAGGCTTATGGGATGATTTTGAAGAATACCTGGTGAATTCGTCGGCAAGAGTTGCAAATGCAGGTGCAATGGAGGCTCTGGCGGTCTCGGAATCGACTTTGGCAGGCTGGTGCTGGTTTGGACGTGAGCAGCATGCAAAATAGCAGCAGTGTATTCTTTCCAAAATTGGAAAAAAAACGAGACTTTGGCCAATATATGGATTTTTGTCATATTGGCGCGTTTTTGGGATGACGTCAGCATGACGTCATCGGGTGGGGTCGGAGTTGGATGACATCATCATGACGTCACCGGGTGATGTGGCAGGTCCTGGTTGGTCCACGGATATGCTGAAGTGGCGGACATGTCAGCGAAGGGATGGACGAATGAGGTGATGCGACGGCGGGGTGGCAGCGACGTGGCTCTGACGTGGGCATGACATGGAACCAGCAAAACCAGGCGGTAAGTGAAACAGTGGTAATGGTTTTCTCAGACCGCTTACCATACGGCCTTGGTTTTGTCATAGGCCGACCGGAGAGACTGAGAAGGTGACGCGTGGCCGAGGACTGACGTAACCCTTCGTTAGTTTCTCGGGTACTAACTATCGGGCGTCGGGACCAACCCGATATGCATAAGGGCCGTCTGATCAGAGGCGCTCGATCGGATGGCTGACGGGTTGATGAAGTGATCGAGCGATACGGAAGGGGGGCTGGATTTAAAAAATATATTTTTTGGGATGCGCGCTTAGCGGAAGACTATTGGGGTATGAAGGATTTCAATGGTTTTTTAGAGTATTTTCAAAATAAAACCAAAATAGCGCCCGAACCATTGGATAACATAAAAATGGGTTTTTTATGAATATTTTTGCAAAAATGCGCCCGGTGCTTAGACTTTGGATAAAGGAAAAAAGTGGGTTTTTAGAGTATTTTTGCCAATGAAGCGGGTTAAAGGGACAAAAAGGGGTTTTTAGCAAGGTTTTTTGGGGATTTTTTGGGTTTTTGTGAGCAGAGGGAAGGTGAGAGCTTAGGGGAAAGGTTGTTGCTCATAACCAGAGGTTAGAGCAGCCCCAGGACAGGGTTGACCACAGTCCCAGGTGGACTAAAGTCTCCCTTTAGACAGACATATTTAGCTATAATGCTAAAAGGAGGATATTTATAGAATGCTTGGGGTTTTATACAACATGGTGTTAATAATACTAGGGAAAGGGTAACATATGGGGATTACATAATAGAGTTAGAGTTAATATGGGGGAATATGTGAATGAAGGGGAAAAATCACTAAGTTTACTTGAAACTCACTTAGTTCAGGGAGTAGATCAAAATGAAAAGAATTTTTAGACCAGAAATGTGGCTTTTCAATGAATAAAACCACCATCAAACCTCAAGTTTTCTAAGCAATTCAATTGATGAGGGGATGTTGGTAATGAGTGGGAAAAGGGATAATTGGGAAGTTAGACATGCTTCTTTTTTTTCCTTTTCTCATCTTGACCATCAAGGTTAGATCTGAAATAAATACCACTTCTGCAACCCCATCTACTTACCCAACTACTTTGCCTAGCATTTTTTGTTTCTTCTTGGAGGGTGCACTTAGGCTTGCAGACCCTTACTTGCCTTTTCTTTTCTTTGGCTTTTTCTTTTGTTTTTATATCTACTTCTACCCTTATTTCTTCCAAGGTCCCATATTAAGCTGTTGGGAGCCTTTTCTTCTCTACCTGAACTACTTGTCTGCCAGGATTAAACAGTTTGGACAGACTTCTTTCTCTATTCTACAACTGAAAATTTAAAACATGACATGATCCAGATTAGACTGTTGGACCATCCATCAAAATTTGAGTCCATACCAAGCTATAAGCACAAATTGTATTCTTATGGAAATATGTGATCTTTGCATCATCAAGCAGAGCATATTTGGATCTTTTCAGTGCCAATCATGAAATATGAAACCTATTGGTATAGGTAGCTAACAGTATCTCCACATGGGGATGGTGTTTCATTTGAAAGACCAAGAACAGCAGGTCAGATTGCCTTGCTCCTTGACTTCTTTTGCCAATCTTGAAGTTTTCTGCTTTGAAATGCCAAAATTGTGTGCTTCTCTTCTTGGTAGACCTCTGATTCTATTCACCTTTTGCTGGCAGTTTAAGAAAACTTTGAGAAATTGCATCTTTACATGTTGACAGAAAATAATATATACATTTGGATATGTACAAGGGAAAACTCGGGCTGCACTTATGGGTGATATTCAAAATAGTGCTTCAGCATCCTTCCATTCACAGGACCTTCATCCAAATTAGTTTCATTGAGACTCTTAAGGAAATAAGTGTTGTTTCCTTGTACTGCCTGGACAGCAAATGGTCCTCTCCAAAGGGAATCAAATTTTCCATGTTTTCCCTTATCCTCTCTTCTTGAATCCCACTTGAGGACTTTGTCACCAATGTTGAAATCTTCTGCCTTAGTTCTTCTATCAAAGGCCTTCTTTAATTTTTCTTGTAGAACTTGAACTCTGCTGAAAACTTGGTCTCTAGTTTGTTGTAAACATATGATTTGATTGATTCTTCTTTGCATATCATTTGGTTCAGCTTGGCTTTCTTGAAGAAGTTTCATAACAGGCACTCCTAGTGATGAAGGAAATTTGGCCTCTAATCCATAAACCAACTCATATGGGCTGGTCCCAATTGATCTTTTGGTTGTTAGTCTATCTGCCCATAGGGCGTTCACAAGCTTCTTATGCCAATTCTTTTTGTTCTCTTCTAGTACTTTCTTTATGATGTTTACCAGACTTTTATTTGATGACTCAGCCAGGCCATTTCCTTGGGGATAGTATGCCGTAGAATGGCCCAAGGTGATGTGAAATTTATGGCAGAAGTTCACCATCTTCTTGGATCTAAAAGCAGCAGCATTGTCTGTTATTATTTTATCAGGACAGCCAAATCTAGCTAATATGTTGTTCTCCAAAAACTGAATGATAGTGGAATCATTTGCTTGTCTGCATGGAACAGCTTCGATCCACTTGGTGAAGTAGTCTGTGGCTGTTAAGATCCATCTATGTTGGCCTGAAGATGAGGGATGAATTTCCCCAATGAAATCCAAGCCCCATTGTTGAAAAGGTCTCTTCGTTGCAATAGGCCTCAAGGGAAGTGGCAGCAACTATCTCTTTCCCTCAAACACTTGACATTTATGACATGAGGTAGTGAATTTCTTGACATCAGAGAACATGGTGGGCCAGTAGTACCCAGCCCTTAGTATTTTATCCATAGTGGACTTCCAGTACAAGTGTCCACCACAGTCATCTGCATGAAATTCCTTTATGATATGGTCAGTTTCATTCTCAATTAGGAAGTTTAGCAATATTCCTTCATGGTTTTTCCACAATAAATTTCTATCCATAACACAGAATTTAGAAGCTTTCATTTTTAGGAACCTACATTTAGTTCTGGACAATCTTGGGGGAGCACACAGGTTTTGCAATACATAACATATACCAGAGTACCAAGGGGATTGTTCAAAGGCTACATTGATCTTTGGAGTCGCCAGCTCCGGTTCGCTGTCCAGCTGGTTAATGTCTAAGGCTTGGAAATTTGCTTCTGTCATTAATTTGGCCAAGCCTTTCCCTTTTATTAGTTTTGTAGGTTTTATCTCAATATCAAATTCCAAGATGTTGGCAATCCACTTTCCTCTTCTGCCCTCTAAATTTTCTTGGGTGAGAATGTCTTTGACAATAGGACTTGGCACATATGCTATAACATGGGAATAAAGGATATAAATCCTAAAGTCTTTAATGGCTTTGACCAAAGCATAAGCTTGCTTTTCCATGATTTGATACTTTAAAGGTGCATCTCTAAGAGCTTTGCTAAAGAAAGCAATTGGCTTCTCATTTCCTTGGTCATCTTTTTGCAACAAAACAGCAGCAATAGTATGCTGGGAGGCAAAAGAGAATATGATAAACTCTCTGTCAAACTGAGGATTGGTCAATACTGGGGTTTGGGTAAGGGCCAGTTTTATGCCTTCAAAGGCTTGATTGGCTTCAACAGTCCATTTGACTTTTGAATCTTTCTTTAGCATGTTATTTAATAATCTGATTAGTTCTGCTAAGTTTGGGATAAACCTTCTCAAGAAACTGATTTTTCCCAAGAATCCTTGCAACTCTTTGACATTTCTTGGGTGGGGCATTTGTAGGATAGCATGTATCCTATCTGGGTCAATTCTAATACCATCTTTAGAAATGATGTGGCCCAATAGCTTACCTTCCTCTAAACCAAACAGGGATTTCTTGGGATTCAAGGGAATTCCATATTTTCTGCATTTTAGGAAGATCTGTCTCAAATGTTTTATAGGTTCTTGGCCTGATTTTGAGAAAGGTGTGAGGTCATCTAGGTAAATGACAAGGAATTCATGAATCTCTTTGGAAAAAGCAATATCCATTGCTCTTTGAAAAGTTGCCCCTGCATTTTTCAATCCAAAAGGCATCTTTACATATTTGAAAGTTCCCCATGGGGTAGTGAATGCTGTTTTGTCTTGATCATCAGGGTGCACCAGGATTTGATTGAAGCCTGAAAATCCATCCAGTAATGAGATCCTTGAGGCCCCTACCACTCTTTGGAGAATGTGATCCATCTTGGGTAAGGGATAATTGTCTTTGAGGGATGCTTGGTTCAGATTCCTTAAGTCCACACACAGCCTAATTTCACCAGTCTTCTTTCTTGTAGGGACTAAGTTGGAGATCCATTCAGAGAATCTGATTGGTGCTATGATGCCAGCCTTGAACATTTTCTGTACCTCTTATTCCATTGCTGGGAGAAGCATAGGATTGATTCTCCTCAATTTTTGTTTAAAGGGATTTTGATCAGGTTTGAGAGGGATTGTATGCTGGATAACAGAGGTATCATAGGACTTTAGGTCCTCATAACTCCATGCAAAGACATCCTGGAACTCTTTAAAGAGGTCAATGTATTTAGGCTTTTGGTCAGGAGGTAAAGAAGCAGACAATTTAATTATTTTGGGTTTGTCAATTGTACCTATGTTGCATTCTTCAATGGCTGCATTTAAGGGCTGCATTTTTGGTTTTCTGGGGATATCATTTGAATCAAAGATGTCCTCTAGTGGAGTTAGGCCTGTTGGTAGAAAATTGTCTTTTAGCTCTATGATTTCAGTTTCAGCATTGGCCAATTCCTCACAATTGATTGGTTGGATTTGTTGAATGTTTTCCTTGCTGAAAATAGTTGGATTTAGCATTTATTTTGCTGTTCTAGGTGATATTGGGTGAGTAATCTTTAGAAACTGTATTTGTGATGGACTTGCTCCATCAAGTATTTGTGATTGACTTGCTGTATCAGTGTCAATATTTAATCCTACAAATTCTTGCTGCGGAGTTAAAAAATGGTTTATTTGCTTGTCATCCTCAAATACTTGCCAATCATTAACATTGTTTGGAATGGAGGGTCTGTGTTTTACCTCAGCTGTAAAACAATGATGGGGCTCAAAAGGCAGCTTGCAGGTACTTACAAAGGTGGCTAAACTATGAGCATGTAGATTGTGGGTTCTAGGAATTTTAGTGATTTGGAATTCAGAGAAAAAGTTTAGTACCTCAGCAACAGCAGACCTATAAGTCCTTAGTCTTTTGTCATTAGTGACAAAATTTCCCTTCACTTGTTGGATAACTAAATCTGAATCACCCATGATTGAAACCCTGGCAGCTTGTAAGAACTTTACTAACTTGAGGCCTAGTAAAAGAGCTTCATATTCTACCATATTATTAGTACATCTGAAGTTTAATCTATAGGCTCTGCCTTCTGCATGACTATTTTCTTTGTTGTGTACCCAAACTCCAGCTCCTGCCCCTAACTTGTTGACTGATCCATCAGATTCGAGGAACCATAGAATATCTTGTTGTGTGGGAGATTTAACAATCTGTTCATGGGCTGGCAAAGTAAGTTGAAGTTGTGGTTTTTCATCTGGCTTGTATTTTAGGACAGTCTCATCATTTGATCGGATATTCTTGACAACTAGGGTAGCAGTAGCATCTAGTGTTTGATTGAATGTCATTTCATTGGAGTCTTCCTCCTGTATGAGTATCTTGGTTTCAACCTCACCTTTTGAGGGAGTTGTGTTGTCATTGAAGAGAATGTATGAGTCTATGTCTGAATGGACAGCATATATGGGAAAGTTTTGAGGCTTTTCTTCACTGCTGACCATGTGTTTCATGATTGTTTCTCTGTACAGTCTTTTAGGTTGCCCAAAAACAGAGATGGTGGCATATGACATGTCTAATTGCAGGGAACCTTGGAGTTTAGCTCCCCAAGATCTTGATAACAGCATCCCATACTTAGGTGGGATATCAGCAACTACAACATCCATTAGGATTGTTTTTTTTGGGTATTGAACCAGAGACACACATAAATCTTTTATGAGACCTAGACACTTGACTTGGCTGGAGTCAAAGGAAAACAGGTCCTTGTATGGTCTTGTTATGTCTAGATTCAATCTCTCCATGACTTCTTTTGGCATGAGATTGTGAGAGGCACCTAAGTCAAACATTGCATTATGTAATATTTTATCATGAACATGTAAACTGACATAGAAAGGTAATACCCCTGTGACTACCGTTTTTCCATCCACTTCTGGGCCAAACAGGAGTTCTGGGGTGTCATCCAGCACATTGACATCATCTTTGTTGTTGGTGAGTTGAATGGACTTCTTAATTTGTAGTTTATAGATGTCATGCTTGGCTAGTTCTGAGAGAGGGATTGCTATTTTTAGTTTGCCAATTTCAGTTTCTAGGTCAAAAGGTTTTTCAGATTGGGTCTTGGGGTTGTGGATAACAGTCCTTTCCTTGTTCATTAAATCTTCTTCTTGATTTTTATCTTGACTTTGGGACTTGTCTCTTTTACTCATCTCTTGGGGAGTAACATTCAAATTAGGCTGAGAAGGTTAAGTGGCCACAGGCTGCTGTTTTAGGGACAGTGGTTCAGTGATCTTTACAATAATCACTTCTTCTGCAGGTGAATTTGTTTTGTCATTAGGTTCTGTGACTATGACTCTTTCAGGCTGCTGATTATCCTTTATCTTTTCAGGCTGGTTTACATTCACAGTTCTGCTCCTCATCTTGTATCGTTTATGGACCTCATAAACAACAGTGTCATAACCTTGTTTAAAGTCAAAGGATTCACCTGATTTAGTTTGGAACAATTTGATTTCATCATCCTCATGATCTTCTTGTGTTAAGAAAACTTGACTTTCACCATCTAGACCCATTAAATTAATCTCAGGATCTTCATTGGGGTTTGTTGATGTGGAAGTTTCTGCATAATTTTCTTGGAAAGGGGGTCTTATGTCTTGATCAGCACTGGGTTTGCCAATGCATGGGTTTTAAGTTCTCCTAAAGTTTGGATTCCTAGGAGGGTTGTTTTGTGGTGCTTCCCATGATGATTTTCTTTCAACCGATTCCACTCTATCACCCAATCTTTTCATTCCAGTGAGAATTGCATCTAGCTTTTGATCAAAGGCAGAGGGTTACTCTTTGAAAGCAGTCCTCTTTTCCAACCTTGCCTTGTTCCTTTTGGCAATTATGTTGGCTTCCACTGTAACAACAACCCTTTGGGCCTCTGCAAGGGATTGAGGGTCTCTTTCCTTCAACTGGTAGGCCATGTCAGGGTCAAAACCATCAGGGAATTTGTACAAGGCTAAATCAGGAGGAGGTCTTAAATTTTGTGGAATCACGTTATATACATTGTTAAATCTTGTACAATACTCCAAAACAGTCTCTTGGGGACCTCTTTTGATGGTGTCATATTCCCCAAGTATGTGCAGAGGATCTTTCTTCTTCTCCCATCTACTAGTAAAGGCTTGATACAGTTCATCAGGAGTTGTGATGGAGTTTGCATTCAGGGATCTAAACCAAGTTCTTACATCCCCAGTTAGGCTTTGAACAAACATCCTCATCCTCACACTGTCATCATCTATTTCATAAGTCTCAAAATGGTCTTGCATCCTTTTGGCATGCTGGACAGCTGTCAGAGGGCCATTGGAGTCAAAATACGAGATTTTTGTCTGGTAATCTTGGGGTAGAGCTACAGCATTAGCTGGTATCTGCAAGGGTGCATACCTGTTAGCCATATTTACAAGGTTTGGAGGATTAACAGGGGCAGCTGGGATAATAGGAATAGTGGGTATCACTGGGGTGATAAGTAGGGGTGAACCTAGAGTGTTGGTCAAGGGGATATGGGCAGTGGATGAAGATGTGAGAGGAGGACTTTGAGATGTGGATGGCGAACTGGGGGAACTAGGGGTAGACCGGAAAAGGACCTTGCATGGGGTAGAGATAAGGCTGGGATGATCTGAATCTGAGGTTAAATCAGCAGGCTGCTCCTACCTTTGCTGCCTCTTAATGTTTCTAGGGATGGTATTTGGATTATCAACAATGATGGGTGGATTAGGGTCAGGATTTTCCCTAGTATGCCGTCGATTTTTCTTGGGAGCCAGCTTCTAACTGTTTTTTAGGATTTTATAGCAAGTTTTATATCTGCAAGGACTGGATAAAGATTTTGGAATGACTATATATATTCCAAAGCTGAGATGAAGACTCACTGAAAAAGGCTCTTCCCTAAAGCTGTCAATGTGATACAGAAACAGTTTTGAAGGCTTCCTGACTAATTTTCAGGCTTGATTTGCAGCTTTGAGAGATGTATAGAAATTGGAAAATACTAAGAAGTCCCCAGTGGAGTCGCCAATTATGTTAACACCCAGGTTGTTCCCTTTGACTCTAAGGGAATACGGCCGGGGTAACCACTAACCAATCTTTGGATTACAGTGCCTAGCCACATTGTAATCAGAGAGGGCTCTCTCTTTATAATTTGTCTCTGTTCTGTGGAGATTTTAGGCTAGCTATGAAATGAGGGTGTTTAGTTTTATGAATTGGTTGAGGGATATCTTTCTGTACTTGAAATGTGCAATATGCAGATGAGTTTATTTCATTGGACAATGGAGTCTGTGGCTACAAGTGTTTAGAAACCTTGAGATGATTTGCTGAAATTACAGGGCCATTTAAATACTTCATATAACAAAGTTAGATTATGATGGTGACATGTGAACAACCAGTGAAAAGCATTCAAGAATTTTCCACTAAGCTGGGTTGTGGGAAAGAGATAGATGCCTCAGGAGCAAACTTGAATTCCTGAAAGTATTTATCACAGTGAGAGATATAGCTTGAAAAGTGTAGAAATTAAGAATTACACCTTATTTACTCTATCTAAAGAAAACATTTATAACAACTTAGATAGTTCAGGGTAATCTATGATTAAATCCTGGAACTATTCTTTTACTTTGCCATTAAGTATAAAACTCATAAACATGAAAGAAGGTGAAAGACTAGAGAACATATAACATAGAGTTTTAAAGAAGACTTATTGTGCTATGAAACATGCAGGAATCCTGCAACATTCAGCCAGTCACCACAGTGCATCAAGGAACACAGAGCTTTGGAAATTCCATCCACCTTTTGTATTATTTCTCTGAGAGTTGTAAAGCAACAGAAATATAGAAATGAAATCAACAACAACCCTTTGAAAACTCATGCGAAGGGGACTTTATAGAAATGTTTATACAAAATATCTCAGGCATTGAGTCATCTGAGAGAGAAATATCTTCATTACTTCGTACAGCAAAGTAGAAAAGAAGTTATTACAGCTTTGAATGCATCATAACTGCTCTTTAAGTCTGTCAGAGGATATTTTGACCTTTGGAGGTCATTGAGTCGGTTGAAACTCTTTGCTTTAATGCTGGAAAATGTGCCTTTACGTTTGTTGCGCTGTATCTTCTCGGCCCTGCCACCTGTGATTGTGCTTGCTGCTGTGGTGACCGAATAGCCCTGCTGAGTTGGCTCAGCCTTTCATCCTTCCTTTGTATGCTTACCTACCAAAATTTTCCCTGTGTATGATCACTTATAAATTTGAAAAAACTTGACATTACAGGTTCTGGCTTGATAATATTAGCTGTGTCAATCTATTCCAGACTTCCTGTGTGGGCAATTGGTGCTTCACAATTGCCTCTATGGTTTCATCTGCTTCTGTATATTTATAGAAATTTGGAGGCACATCGAACAGATGATTGATCTCGTTCATGATGAAGAACAGGTTTTCCACCCTATTGTAGAGAGTCTGCCCTGATGCTGGCCCTGATTCTGCTGAAGTGCTGGGTTGTCCTGCAATTTGACTTGCAGCAAAGGCATTGACCCTTTTAGCATAATTTTCATGGGTAAGCAGTCTTCCCACACTGCTTAGTATGCTGGGGAGGCCTCTGTTTTGTAATACCTGAAACCTGTCCATGAACCTGTTGATTTCGGTCTGCATATCTTGGCTTCTCCTATCTAATGTTCCAACCAGGTTTCTTAATGTCAGGACCCTTTTAACCATTGAGATTGTCTCAGTCTTGTTAGTAATTCCCATGGTGGTCAGTTGAGAGGTTGTCCTGTTATTTAATATGTTGATCATCCTATTGGCAGCATCAGGCATGTTGCCAAGGCTTGCTCTTGCTCTGTGTATCTCCCTATTTGCCGTTGTAATGAGCGCTGACTGCTCATCTATGGTCTCAATGAATTGCCACTGATCAGTAATGGACTGGCCAATATTGGCCCATAGGACTGTTTTGAGCTCTGCTGTCACCTTATCAAGTGTGAGCTCTTTCTCAAGCTCAGTTATTCTTTTTTTGA
Organism: Pinus tabuliformis; assembly: GCA_031772625.1. Classification (NCBI taxonomy): domain Eukaryota; kingdom Viridiplantae; phylum Streptophyta; class Pinopsida; order Pinales; family Pinaceae; genus Pinus; species Pinus tabuliformis. The sequence goes on along the minus strand of CM062820.1, from coordinate 197,097,291 downwards.
GAGCTTTTATATGTTGGAAATAATACTGAGAGGGGGGGGTGAATCAGTATTATCAGATTAATCAAACTTTTTAAATGCTCAGAAACATATACGCTACTTCAGTTAAGTGAACCAGTGTGTACACGCTACTGTGACGAAGTAAAACAGCGTATAAGAAGAAAACTCACAATTTAGTTAGCTTATTCTTCAATTAAGTGCATCAGGACATTATTCATCACATTAACAGTAAACATGTGCAGTATAACAAAACAGATAAAAAGCCACACACATGAACACCAAGATATAAGGTGGAAACCCAATGTGGGTGAAAACCACCTGCTGCAAGTTGTCTCTATCTTTCTTTAATATGAAACTTCAGTTTACAATCTTTTGTACTGGTGCAGCCTTATACCAGTACGCAGGCTACAACCTGCAGAAGGCTTCAACCTTCTCTCGTTCTCCAAACTTCCTTGGAAGGGAGCTCCAACCCCCTTTGCTCTTGTACTAGCCAAGATACTAGTACGTAGGTGCTGACCTACAATCTTCCTTCTTTCAGGTATCACTTTTCATACATTTTCAGTCTTGGATATTCCTGAAGCACAACATTACAATCTGAAGACCACAATTCATTCAATTTCCACAACAGATCATTGAAGCATAAAACAACCAAACTTTGAATCACTGAACCACTGAACCCTGTCAATCACCAGTTACCAGAACACAGAGCAGACTACAGAACTCTGCAATAACAGTCAGACCCCACTGTAAACCCAAAATCAAGCTTCAAAAGATATACGCTACTTTAATGAGCACAACCTGCGTATACACGCTCTTTTACCGAAGCCAACCTGCGTACAGATCTAAAAATAAACTTTCTCAATTTGCAGCTGTACCAGACATTAGTTAGACCCAGAACGTAACATTGCGACAATATGCAGATCTAGAAATACGCATAATCAACCATATCATGATAGTGCATTTCAAACCATTAGATCCCGATCTATCCTTAGATCTAGTCTTCCATCAACCGATGTGATCTCTCCTTGGCTTAGATCAAGCAACTCAGAACCTGCATATCAGATCTCTTTCTCTCTTAGATATTCAAGCCTTGTCGAAAGATGATTTTGCCTAATGATCTTCTTCTCCTTATATAGCCTTAGGCCTTTCTCAATACCAAGAGCCAAAACCATAGTAACACAATACCATCAACTTTAAAACTAGGGATCGACACGCCCGTCGAGACATAATGGTCCGAAATCATAGGCACAACTTCCAAGGACTAACCACCATGAACCAAAGGAACCTTTCCACATACACGCGCTTTTTCTGAATTGAACTAGCGTGTACACGCGACTTGGGCTTAACGAAACGGCGTGTATGAGCTTCCTTGGCATGCTGTACTGAGATCTGTCTTCTGATTAAGTTGCCATCACCTGTACCAACCTCTGAGCACCTGTACCATCCTCTGAGTGAGTTGCCATCAAGGACAACACTTGAATCATAATGCCAACAATCTCCCCCTTTGGACTTGATGGCAACCACCACACCAAGTCACTCTCCCCCTTTGACATCAAGGGCAAAGGGCTATGATCCCCCTGAGGACATGCTGATACCTCTGCTTGGCTGTGCTGACTCGTGCTCCCCCTGACAGTAGGCCAGATCTGCAAAAGATGTTCTTCAACAAGAACCAAGACTTATACACCATAAGGGACCTTTCTATCACCAAAGGACTCAATACATACATCCATAACATATCAGAAACAACCAATTATATTACAGCATTCATCCCAGGCATAGTGGGGAAACCAACATAGGCCGTTACATGACCTTGACACCATAAAAGAGATATGACAAGAGAGATACATGACATAGAGACAACAGATCTAGACCAAGACTTAGGAAAGGCACCAGCAGCATCTGATAAACATCTTGTTAGATCAGCAACCAGAATTTCTTTCTGAGCTCCTTCTCCTGAAACCAAAACATCTGAATGCCAACAATGCTTTATGAGACTTTTAAGCTGCTCCCCCTGAACCTGTGCCTGTTGCACTCCCTGAAACTGTGCCTGAAGAATTCTGACATTCCCATTGCTGTTCAGAACTTCAGAGTTTTCCCTTGCTGTTCAGAACTTCATATACGCGATTTATCCTGTATAAAACAGCGTATGTACGCGGATATTCTTTCTGCAACAAGCGTCCAGTATACACGCGACTTACCCAGCATGAATCCGCGTATATACGCGCATATCCCTTCCGTAACCTGCGTATACCAACTTTTTGTAGAACAAACAAACTTCAACAACAGGATGAAGCATCAACTACTCCCAGCTTTTGTCTGAGATATTCAAAAGTTTCCCTGGGCAGTGGTTTTGTGAGAATATCAGCAACTTGCTCCTTAGAAGGAACATACTCCAACTTGACCTTCTGCTCAAGCACTTGTTCCCGAAGAAAATGGTACTTGATTGGTATGTGCTTGGTCTTTGAGTGCATGACTGGATTCTTTGAAATGCTGATTGCACTTGTATTATCACATAAGATAGAGACAGGTGGAGTGCAAGTGATTTGAAAGTCCTGCAAGGTCTGCATCATCCAAAGAAGTTGTGTGCAACAAGATGCTGCAGCCACATATTCTGCTTCAGCTGTAGATAAGGCAATCGAACTTTGTTTCTTGCTGAACCAAGATACTAATCTGGAACCCATGAAGAAAGCACCTCCACTTGTGCTTTTCCTATCATCCACACTTCCAGCCCAATCTGCATCTGTGTAAGCATGAAGAGTGAGATCTGTATTTCTAGGATACCATAAGCCATAGTTTTGGGTCCCTTGAAGATATTTGAAGATTCTTTTGACTGCCTGAAGATGAGTTTCCTTTGGGTTGGCTTGAAATCTTCCAACCATTCCTACTGCATGTGTAATATCTGGTCGAGTACCTGTCAAATAAAGCAAACTCCCAATCATGGATCTATAAGTGGGTTGGTGAACTGCTGCTGATTCATCATTTGCACTGAGGCTGCATCCTGTAACCATGGGTGTACATACTGGCTTTGACTCTTCCATGCCATACTTCTTCAAGATCTGCTTGAGGTATTTGGTTTGAGACAAGAAGATACCTCCTTCATTTTGTTGGATTTGCAATCCAAGAAAATATGTCAATTCTCCAAGAAGTGACATTTCGAATTCTTTCTGCATAACCAAGGCAAAGTTTTGACTCATAGTCTCTTCATTGCTGCCAAAAATAATATCATCTACATAAACAACAAGAATTAGCAATTTGTTATTTTCAACTTTTATATAGAGATTGCTATCTGCTGATCCTTTTGAAAAGCCTTGTTGGTGAAGATATTTGTCCAACCGATAGTACCAAGCCCTTGGAGCTTGTTTGAGCCCATAGAGAGCCTTTTTCAATCTGCATACAAGGTTTGGATCATTCCCAAGAATGAACCCATCTGGCTGCTCAATATATACTTCTTCTTCTAAGTCTCCATTCAGGAAGGCTGATTTCACGTCCATTTGAAATACCTTGAAGTTTTGAAAGCTTGAGAGAGCAAGGAACATTCGGATGGCCTCTAGTCTTGCCACAGGAGCAAAGGTCTCTTCAAAATCTATTCCTTCTTGCTGTGCATACCCTTTACAAACAAGTCTGGCCTTGTTTCTAATTACTTCTCCATTTTCATTTAACTTATTCTTGAAGACCCATTTTGTTCCTATTACATTCTTATCTTTTGGTCTAGGAACTAATTCCCAAGTGTTGTTCCTTTCGATTTGCTCAAGTTCTTCATCCATTGCTTTGACCCAACATTCATCTTTGCATGCTTCTTTCACATTTTGTGGTTCAATGGAGGAGAGTAGAGCCAAGTAGCTTGAAGCTTCTGCAAGTGTCCTTCTTGTTTGTACTCCTGCTTCTTTCTGCCCCACAATCTGAGTTTCTGGATGATTCTTTTGGACATATCTGGATGGAGTCTTCTCTTCTATTCTTGTCTGCTCCTCTGGTTCTTCTTGAGATTCTTCTTCTTCTTGAGGTTCTTCTTCTTCATCATTTCGCCTTTGAGAGTAACCTTCATCTTCTTCAATGTCTTCATGATGAACTTGCCTAGGAATATATCCCTTCTCATCAACCACTATATCAATACTGTCAACAATTCTGCCAAGTCTTTTATTGTAGCACTTGTATGCTTTGCTATGTGGAGAATAACCAAGAAGAATGCCCTCATCTGCTCTAGGTTCAAGTTTGCCAAGTTGCTCATCAGTATTCTTAATATAACATTTGCTCCCAAAGATTTTGAAATGCTTCACGGAAGGAGTTTTACCACTCCAAAGCTCATGAGGTGTTTGAGTGCTGTTTACTCGGACATTTGTTTTGTTAAGAATGATAACAGCAGCATGTGCAGCTTCACCCCAGAAGGTTGCAGGAGTACCTGATTCATCGAGCATAGCACGAGCCATTTGTTGGATAGTTCTGTTCATTCTTTCCACAACCCCATTTTGCTGAGGAGTTCTAGCTGTAGAGAATTCTCTTCTTATCCCATGTTCATCGCAGAAATCAAAAAATTCATTTGATGTGAACTCCCCACCTCTGTCAGATCTGAGGCACTTAATTTTGTGTCCTGATTCATTTTCAGCCAATGCTTTGAAGGATTTGAATTTTTCGAATGCTTCATCTTTGTGCTTCATAAGCCCTAACCAAACAAACCTTGAGAAATCATCAATGAATAATATCAGATATTCTTCTCCTCGAGGTGTCCTTTTCCTAAATGGACCACATACATCTGTATGGACTAGCTCAAGAGGCAAGCTAGCTGATCCTTCCTTCTCTGGAAAGTTAGTTCTGGTTTGCTTTCCAAACTGACAAGATTTGCATATGGTGTTGTCTGGAATTTTGATATCTGGAAGATCGCGAACTGCCTGATATTTGCATGCTTTCCTTATTTGTGAGAAGCTTAGATGTCCCAACCTTCGATGCCATAACCAGTGCTCTTCATCCTTGCTAAGATAGCATTGTTGTTGTCCTTCTTCAAATATGTACAGATTATTTGGAGTTCTTTTGCCTTTGAGAACTGTTTTACCTGTATCAAGATCACGAACAAGACATCCATTCGATCTGAAAATAACCTCGGTTTTTTGATCACACATCTGGCTGACACTTAGAAGATTATGCTTCAATCCATCAACATACAAAACATTTCCAGCCTTGACCTTTTCTTTCAAAGGAGCAATACCTTTTCCTTTTATAGTTGCAGGAGTATCATTTCCAAAAGAAACTTTCTTTCCCTTTTCTAAAGTAGAATAAGATTCAAGTTTTTCTTTATCACCTGTCATATGTTTCGAACATCCACTGTCAATGTACCATAGATTTTCCTGTCCTTCTGCATAAAACGCTATCCCACATCTTTCTGTCTGAGGTTCTTTTATTCTCCATTTTTTGGTGCTCGTGGCTTGTTCCTTTTTCTCCTGAAACCTGCTCCTGCATTCAGATTCTTTATGACCAAAATTATTGCAAATAGAACATTCAACTTCATTTTCAAGAACCGAAAAGTTGTTATAGGTCCTCTTTGTAATCCCTGTCATACTTCTTTGTTTTTGAGCTTCCCTAGTCATGATTGTTTTATATGCAACACATTGAGCTGCTTTGTGACCAAAGTTATGGCAAGAAAAGCATTGTCCATTGAAGAAGCTTCTGCGGTTATTGAATCTACCAGCCAACTGATTGTAATTTCTATTTTCATCTATTCTTGTGCCAAACTGAGAAGATTTTACCTGTGGTTGGTTGTAGCTTTTGTTCACCCTTAAGAAGGATTGTCCCTGATAGTTTCTGTTTGTAATTCGTCCCTGCTTTACCTGATTATCTTCATTGTTCTTCTGCTCATTTCTTCTTGCTGCATCAAGATAACTTTTTGAGGTGGATGCTTGAGAGGTTTCTCCATTATAGCCCAAACCTGTCTTGTTTAGAGGAGACCGCTGCACATTGATAATCTCATCCAAAGTTTCAGATCCTTTGACAAACTTAAGATTAATAGTTTTTGTTTTCTCAATTTCTTTTCTGAGACCAACAATTTCACCTTCTAGTTTTTCAAGATGTTTTTCCTTTTCATCAATTTGAAATTGCAAAGTATCAATGATCACACTCTTTTCTTCTATGCATCTCTTGAGTCTAGTAATTTCATTATAGAGATTATCCACATCTACAGCATCCTCATAATCATCATCTTCAAATGCCATTAATAGCTTATATTTATTACCTTGTTCATCTTCATCACTGTTTGATAAGCCATCACTATCTTCATGGGTGTAGTAGCTTTTCTTATTTGCACTTTGTTTCTTATTCCATCTAGCAGGTTCTTTTCCTTTATCCTTATTAGGACATTTTGCAGCATAATGACCTACTCTTCCACAAGCAAAGCATTTGAAAGGTAGCTTACCTCTGAACCTTCCAGCACCCCTTTGAAGATTTCTGACAAAATTTGATTCTTCTTCCTCTTCTTCTGGAACATGGCTTGCTTCATAGTAATCTTCTTTTCTTGATGCCTTAAAAGCAGCTTCCCTTCTGTCTGATGGACCTCCCTTTCTCATTTCATAAGCAGTTAGAATTCCATGTAGCTGAGACATAGTGAGAACTTTGAGATTTTCCTTTTCTTCTATTGCAGATACTTTAGATTCAAACTTGGGGGATAATGATCTTAGAATCTTTTGAACTACTATAGTCTCTTTTATTTCTTCACCCAAATTTTTCATACAATTAACAATCTCATCTACCCGAAGAAAATAATTAGCCACACTTTCATCATTATACATCTTGAGGGTCTCATATTGAATCCTGAGAGTTTGAAGTTTAGCTTGCTTTACCTGTTCATCTCCTTCATAGCTAGTGATCATTTTGTCCCATATCTCTTTTGCTGATTTGAAGTGCATGACCTTCATGAATTCTGTTTGAGATATACTTCCTAATAGAGTACTGACTGCTTTTGCATTTGTTTCATATGCCTTTTTCTCAGCTGGATCTGTAGGAGTAGCTGAAGGAAAAGCATAGCCTGTTTCTACAATGTCCCAAACTTCTGTACCAAGAGATTGAAGATATGCAGTAACTCTTACCTTCCAATAATTGAAATTTGTTCCATCAAAAACCGGTGGCCTGATTGATGCTTCTTTCTCGTAGTTGCTCATGATGAATGATCTTCCTTCAAGCGATCAAGCTTCTCTGAAGGACCTGCTCTGATACCAATTGTTGGAAATAATACTGAGAGGGGGGGCGAATCAGTATTATCAGATTAATCAAACTTTTTAAATGCTCAGAAACATATACGCTACTTCAGTTAAGTGAACCAGCGTGTACACGCTACTGTGACGAAGTAAAACAGCGTATAAGAAGAAAACTCACAATTTAGTTAGCTTATTCTTCAATTAAGTGCATCAGGACATTATTCATCACATTAACAGTAAACATGTGCAGTATAACAGAACAGATAAAAAGCCACACACATGAACACCAAGATATAAGGTGGAAACCCAATGTGGGTGAAAACCACCTGCTGCAAGTTGTCTCTATCTTTCTTTAATATGAAACTTCAGTTTACAATCTTTTGTACTGGTGCAGCCTTATACCAGTACGCAGGCTACAACCTGCAGAAGGCTTCAACCTTCTCTCGTTCTCCAAACTTCCTTGGAAGGGAGCTCCAACCCCCTTTGCTCTTGTACTAGCCAAGATACTAGTACGTAGGTGCTGACCTACAATCTTCCTTCTTTCAGGTATCACTTTTCATACATTTTCAGACTTGGATATTCCTGAAGCACAACATTACAATCTGAAGACCACAATTCATTCAATTTCCACAACAGATCATTGAAGCATAAAACAACCAAACTTTGAATCACTGAACCACTGAACCCTGTCAATCACCAGTTACCAGAACACAGAGCAGACTACAGAACTCTGCAATAACAGTCAGACCCCACTGTAAACCCAAAATCAAGCTTCAAAAGATATACGCTACTTTAATGAGCACAACCCGCGTATACACGCTCTTTTACCGAAGCCAACCTGCGTACAAATCTAAAAATAAACTTTCTCAATTTGCAGCTGTACCAGACATTAGTTAGACCCAGAACGTAACATTGCGACAATATGCAGATCTAGAAATACGCATAATCAACCATATCATGATAGTGCATTTCAAACCATTAGATCCCGATCTATCCTTAGATCTAGTCTTCCATCAACCGATGTGATCTCTCCTTGGCTTAGATCAAGCAACTCAGAACCTGCATATCAGATCTCTTTTTCTCTTAGATATTCAAGCCTTGTCGAAAGATGATTTTGCCTAATGATCTTCTTCTCCTTATATAGCCTTAGGCCTTTCTCAATACCAAGAGCCAAAACCATAGTAACACAATACCATCAACTTTAAAACTAGGGATCGACACGCCCGTCGAGACATAATGGTCCGAAATCATAGGCACAACTTCCAAGGACTAACCACCATGAACCAAAGGAACCTTTCCACATACACGCGCTTTTTCTGAATCGAACTAGCGTGTACACGCGACTTGGGCTTAACGAAACAGCGTGTATGAGCTTCCTTGGCATGCTGTACTGAGATCTGTCTTCTGATTAAGTTGGCATCACCTGTACCAACCTCTGAGCACCTGTACCATCCTCTGAGTGAGTTGCCGTCAAGGACAACACTTGAATCATAATGCCAACATTATATCTCTTTCTTTCTCAGCCACATTATGTTTGCTCTTATCATACCTTTCATTTACTTTAGCCAAAGATTCTTTGGCTTGATTAAGCTCTAACATTTGAGCTTCCAGGAATTGAATCTCATTTTGAAGCTTCTGCATATCCAGACTATGAGTCTGCTCTGTTGTTGGTGCAGCTGTCGTAGAAGGTGCTACTTGATCAGTCTGCTAAGGAGGAGGAGTAATAATGGGAACAGTTTCCTCAAGATTAATGATTTGAGGAGGATGCGGAGAGGTCTGGCCTTCTTCTCTTTGTTTCAAGGTTGCCTGTAATGCTGCCTGTGCAGCCTCTGATTCTCCCAGCTTCTCTTGTGTATGGATAAGCTGTTTATAGAGAGTGACTAGCAGAGCTGTGGCATCTTTATCATACCTTTGTTGAGCTACTTCATCTGTTTGGGGGTGAATCGTTGCTGGGAGTTTGATCTTTCTTCTTAGAGCTGCCATGTCAACATCCCTTAATTTCAATATTTCCTGTATTCCCTTGATATCTTTGGGATCATGCCCAATATCAATAATTATATCCTCTAAGGACCTTATTCTGTTGTCCTTTGCCTGGGATGATGCTCTCTCCAACTCTAGCTGAGAGGCTGTATTGTTAAGGCTACTTTGTAGCCTGTAGTTATCCAATGTTTGGTCTGCCAGGGAAGCATAGACCATCTCACCTGTCTGCTTGTGCAATTCAATCTTATCCATTGGGTGGATGTCTTTGGCAAGGACCTCAGAATTGGTCCTTATATAATCAGCATGGGACTGTGGCTGCAATGTAGTTGGCATGAAGTGGCTCATGATCATCTTGCCCTCACTAACATCAAATGCAGACATTAAGCACTGCTGGTTGGTGGGAGCCATTTTCAACAGATGGTTATATAACTGTATTTTTATTGGCTCACTCCTCTTCTTAATGTCAATGAACTGCTGCTTGATGCTCAGTTCACCCTCCCTCTGCTGGCTAGAGGAGCTGACTTCTCCTCCCACAGTTTTGTTCTGTTCCTCTTGGAAGGAACTTGCAGATGCTTCCCTGCTTGGTGGGCCCATGCCTAATGCCTGCCTTATTGTCACATCTTCCTCAGAAAAATCATTCAATCTTTGCCTTTTTTCTCCCTGATTTATAGAAGATGTTAGGGGAGTCTCTCTGTCTCTCTTTCTGCTTACATCCTCCTTTTGTGGAGTTTGGAGGATTGATGCTCCAACGGATGTTTCTTGCCTTGGAGGCACAGTTTGCTGTGGCTGTTGCTCAGTGGATTTTGGGGCTTCCACTGTTTGTTCTGGCTGCACAGGCTGTTCCTGCCTTTATTCTTCCTGTTGTTGTTGTTCTTCTTCTTCTTCTTGCTGCTGCTCCATCTCTTTATCTGTTTGAGTCATAGGAGGTAGTTGTTCCTCCTCCACATGTTTTCCTTTGTCTTTGCTGGATGCTTGCTGATTTTTCATGGCCGCTTGCTAATGTGTTGTTGAAGATGAGGCAGCTTCTCCAAGTTGCCTTTGGTATGAGGAAGAGACCTATTCAGAAGTTTCCAAGTCAGCCTCCTTTTGTAGATTTCTAGCTTCATTCTCTAGCATCTGCTCTTTAGTAATTGGTTCTTCTATAGTGCCTTCTTTCCAGCTTAAGGCATTAGCATACTTCTCAATATGAGGCAACTTCAGATGTGAGTATGTGCCTAATTTGTGTTTTATTCTCCTGAGGGAAATAAAGTGATTACGGTCATAGGGTAACCATCTGAAGCTGGTTTGAAATTTTAGGCCCTCTAGGATGTTATCTGCCTCCTTCCATCCCTCTTTTCTTTTGTTATATAAGAAAGGACCCAGCTGGCTCCTTACCTTCAGTTGCACCTTCTTGTTTTTAATTTGGAAATGGATGTAGTCAGCATTTCCAAACTGTCTGAAGTATTCTAGGGCCAAGAGCCTCATGGGGACATACCTTGGAAGCCTAAAAGGGTCCATTTCACAGCCATAAATCCTGATCACTGTATGGTGTTGGTAGAAGTACCAATCACCAATGCTGTAGGCTTTAGAGAGGTGGAGGACTCTTTGCATCTCATCAGTTAGCCTTGGAGGAGGTACACCATATAGCAATGTCATTTCTGGGAAAATGAACAAGTCTATGAACTCACAGTATGTGTATGGTGAGATAGAAGCACTATGAAAAACTGAAGACCAAAAGACAACTGATATTGGAACTCCCTGGGCATTTAGTTTCTTGAGGGGAACAGGGAAGCTGTCTCGTTGATAGAACAACAACAGATGGTAGATGTATGAAGTGAATCTGAACACTCTTTCCCTTGGTAGATTCATTAGCTGTTCATGAATCTTTTCTGCAATATAGGTAGCATAGTCATAGTGTACAACAGGAGGCATTCCTGGGGAAAATATGGACATCATTGCCATTATGGTGTCATCAACATCTTCAATTCCCTTATACCCCAGGACATAACTGATCAAGTCCACCAGCATTCTGCCCAATTCATTCAGGTACTCATATCCAATAGGAGGAGTTCTTATAGTTTCAGAACCTGAATCTACAAACAACTGGTTGATCTTGACAATGTGGGCATGTGACAACTTAGTTCCCTTCTTTACTATATCCATCATGGACAGGGGTGTCAATGGTCTTGCAGTGTGGAAGTGGAGCATCTCATTAATGGTTTCTGGAGTGATGTAGAACAACACTGAACCTGTAGGAGTAAGAACAGCTCTCTGGCAAGGATCATAGCATTCCTGGCACTTGTGGATCAAGTCTGGAAGGGGATTGACTTGAGGGAGGTTGTAAATGGGCAAATTTGAATCCCAAATCCCTAAAATATCAACCCCACTAAGGTGCCGGGCTTTTATTTGATTGATCATATCAATATTATACTTGGAGCCCATTGGAAACCAATCTAACATTTGATAATCCAGGTCCCCCAGGGGTTTCCAATTTATCTCTTTGTCAGGGGAATTCAGAGGCTGGATGTTTAGAGCTATTGGTGTCTCCATGGCTACTGAGGCCCTTGACTTGTATGTAAACTGGTTCCAATTGAACAGAACGACACAGAGGAGAGTTTCTTTGCAAGGGAGGTGAAATATAAGAAACAGAAGGCAAATTGAGTAAAATAACAATTGAAATATTGTTTACAGGACTGAGCAGAGTGTTTTCTATGGTGAATTTGGTCAGTTGAGGTTCCTAGTTCACGACTGCGCGAACTAGCTGTGAATTTAACTCAATTTGTCAAATGCGGGTTTTACAGACTGTTTGTTGCCTTGCCAGAGGGAAATAGGTACAGGTTACTGGTGTTTCATGGCGAAAAACAGAGTTTTAACGTCCGTTAACAGTTTACTTGAGGAATTATGGTTAAAAACCAGGCTTATGGGATGATTTTGAAGAATACCTGGTGAATTCGTCGCAAGAGTTGCAAATGCAGGTGCAATGGAGGCTTTGGCGGTCTCGGAATCGACTTTGGCAGGCTGGTGCTGGTTTGGACATGAGCAGCATGCAAAAATAGCAGCAATGTATTCTTTCCAAAAGTGGAAAAACCACGAGACTTTGGCCAATATATGGATTTTTGTCATATTGGCGCGTTTTTGGGATGACGTCAGCATGACGTCATCGGGTGGGGTCGGAGTCGGATGACGTCAGCATGACGTCACCGGGTGATGTGGCAGGTCCTGGTTGGTCCACGGATATGCTGAAGTGGCGGACATGTCAGCGAAGGGACGGACGAATGAGGTGATGCGACGGCGGGGTGGCAGCGACGTGGCTCTGACGTGGGCATGACATGGGACCAGCAAAACCGGGCGGTAAGTGAAACAGTGGTAATGGTTTTCTCAGACCGCTTACCATACCGCCCCGATTTTGTCAGAGGCCGACCCGAGAGACTGAGAACGTGACGCGTGGCCGAGGACTGACGTAACCCTTCGTCAGTTTCTTGGGTACTAACTGTCAGGCGTCGGGACCAACCCAATATGCATAAGGGCCGTCCGATCAGAGGCGCTCGATCGGACGGCTGACGGGTTGATGAAGTGATCGAGCGATACAGAAGGGGGGCGGGATTTAAAAAATATATTTTTTGGGATGCGCGCTTAGCGGAAGACTATTGGGGTATGAAGGATTTCGATGGTTTTTTAGTGTATTTTCAAATAAAACCAAAATAGCGCCCGAACCATTGGATAACATAAAAATGGGTTTTTTATGAATATTTTTGCGAAAATGTGCCCGGTGCTTAGACTTTGGATAAAGGAAAAAAGTGGGTTTTTAGAGTATTTTTGCCAATGAAGCAAGTTAAAGGGACAAAAAGGGGTTTTTAGCAAGGTTTTTTGGGGATTTTTTGGGTTTTTGTGAGCAGAGGGAAGGTGAGAGCTTAGGGGAAGGTTGTTGCTCATAACCAGAGGTTAGAGCAGCCCCAGGACAGGGTTGACCACAGTCCCAGGTGGACTAAAGTCTCCCTTTAGACAAACATATTTAGCTATAATGCTAAAAGGAGGATATTTATAGAATGCTTGGGGTTTTATACACCACGGTGTTAATAATACTAGGGAAAGGGTAACATATGAGGATTACATAATAGAGTTAGAGTTAATATGGGGGAATATGTGAATGAAGGGGAAAAATCACTAAGTTTACTTGAAACTCACTTAGTTCAGGGAGTAGATCAAAATGAAAAGAATTTTTAGACAAGAAATGTGGCTTTTCAATGAATAAAACCACCATCAAACCTCAAGTTTTCTAAGCAATTCAATTGATGAGGGGATGTTCGTAATGAGTGGGAAAAGGGATAATTGGGAAGTTAGACATGCTTCTTTGTTTTCCTTTTCTCATCTTGACCATCAAGGTTAGATCTGAAATAAATACCACTTCTGCAACCCCATCTACTTACCCAGCTACTTTGCCTAGCATTTTTTGTTTCTTCTTGGAGGGTGCACTTAGGCTTGCAGACCCTTACTTTCCTTTTCTTTTCTTTGGCTTTTTCTTTTATTTTTCTATCTACTTCTACCCTTATTTCTTCCAAGGTCCCAGATTAAGCTGTTGGGAGCCTTTTCTTCTCTACCTGAACTACTTGTCTGCCAAGATTAAACAGTTTGGACATACTTCTTTCTCTATTCTACAACTGAAAATTTAAAACATGACATGATCCAGATTAGACTGTTGGACCATCCATCAAAATTTGAGTCCATACCAAGCTATAAGCACAGATTGTATTCTTATGGAAATATGTGATCTTTGCATCATCAAAGCAGAGCATATTTGGACCTTTTCAGTGCCAATCATTAAATATGAAACCTATTGGTATAGGTAGCTAACAGTATCCACCTATGAGTCATGACTCAGCCTAAATAGTCAAATTAATACTTATTATCAAGAAATTATTAGATTTATTATTGGAATAAATCCACTATAGTATGCGTCTATTATATATCATATTTATAGAATCATACTAATGGAAATAACTAAGTGGAAGTCAATAATATAGTTTTGGCTCATATGATATCATTTATGTTGATTTAAAATACAAATTTACAAAAAAGAATTCTTTAAATAATGAAATGAGATGTGTTATAGTTTAAAATCTTCAAAGATATAATTTATGTATGAGAGTGTCCAGTCAATGATTGATCATCAAAATAGCAATAAATGTCATTAATTATGTTTTTTTTTAAGAAATTGCAAAATTAGTTACAATATTATTTTATCTCAAAAAATTGCATATCACATTAATGCACTAATATGAATGAATTTTATAGGTAAAATGTCAATAAGTGACTTTGTGCCTTGTTGATTTTTAATATGGTATGATTGAATTATGGAAATTTATGAAAATTATAAATTGAGAAATCAATATCTTGTCCCACAAAAAGTTCAAATCATTCACCTTTGACACATTTCCCATTGTCCTGAATAGTGAATAGTGCACATAACATTTATCAAGTAAATTATTATAGTTTCTTTACAACGAATTGCACCTTTGTTTTCAATGAGCTCTATATTTCAAAATTTATATTTCACATTTATATATTAGTATTGATGCACATAAGTAAATAGATGTCAATAAAAATAAAAACATGACTCGATGGTTCATGTAAGATGATTTCAATGGTAAATAATTCATTTAAGAACACACTTATACAAACAAATTAGAAAAAAAATGAATACAACAAAGTCATTGCAAAAAGAGTTATAAATAACAATAAAAATATATATTAATATAATTGAAATTCCCATATGTTTCAAAAAATACAAAATCATACGAGTTGATTAAAAGAAACTATGCCAAAATTGTGTTGAAAAATTGGAATGTACTTGTGAGCAAATTTATAAAGGAAATTATTTCCATCCATTACAATGGAGATGTTCTATTGAAAATTTGAATGTAGTCACACTTCTCTTTGATATGATGAAGTGCCTTAAGAAAGCGGAATAAAACCTGCATAAGTCGAGTATCTTGCTCTTTTCCTGTATAGGCTTTTATCAACATGTGGTTTGATCGGTATCCGATGAATTCATAACTATGATTTGTTGTATCTATAAACAATACATTTGACTTCTTATAATTATCTCCATATTGGGACGACACATATGGCAACCTTTTCTCATAAAATTGTATTGTTATCCCTACATCTAATATTGTTTTCAAATGGAAATGAGACCTGTCTCATGTGAATTTAAAGTCCTTTATATTAATATTTGATTTTTCAAGTAGTTTTAGGATCTAGTTGTGAGTGACATTTAATGGAAATATTTCAACGTCATAATTTTTTTGGAAAAATTGTTGACACCTAATCATAGGGATTGGTTGAACAATTGTAAATAGTGTAAGTAACTAATAAGAGAAAATGAAGAGTCTTCGAGAGATGAAACTCATGTATATAACTATGAAAAACCTAAATGAATAACCAAAATCTCATTTGAGAAGTTACCTCCTACTCTCACATGGTATTAGAGTCAGCTCCCAAAATTATATTTTCTGTTGTAACTCCTTGTATCAATTTTCTGCCATATTTTGTCCCTCTATTCTCTGTGCTCTCTGCCATATTCTCTGCACTCTCTATGCTCTCTCCCATACTATCTCTATGGTATTTTTTTTAATCACCACTCCATAATTATCCTGATGCATAATTTTTCTGGTATTCCCCTCCTAAGCATCATGTTGCTGAGTGGACTAAAGGCCATCTCTGTTGTGTGTCAGGATGGAGTGATGAACTGTCACCATTCCTAAGTTTTTCTTTGTAGTGGCCTACGTAGTTTCCATTACTAGATCTCCTGGCCTAACTATGCAGACCTCCAGGCCTACTCATTGCTAATTTCATGCTGCTAGAGATACATTGCTCTTAATACAATACACGCTGGCTAGAGAACCCATATGTTGTAGCCTTCTACCCTAGTCCTTGCTCGGTGTGAAGGGAAATATTCGTCTCTTTTTCTTAGAAACAATCAAACTTGTAGAATGATTTTTCCTTTTTCTTTACTCAAGAATGGATGTGTGTGCAACTTGTGAAAACCTCCAATGCAAATGAATTTGAAAATTGTTGTTTGCACAAGAGGGAATTCTTTGATGGTATCGGCCTTACAATTTGGTCAAAACCAGCTTCTTGCAGGATCTCTAGCAACAATAGGGTGAAGGAAATAGATGTGGTAACCTCTGTCAGATTTGTCGCACAACAATATTTCATTTTCACAATCGCCCAATCCACATTCTTCACAAACTACATGCTAGTATCAATACACACTGGCCATCCAATTATATGGTACATTGCAGTTGCTCCAATACACCCCTACATACAAATGCACTGACCCTCCATGCTCTCATACCACTCCTTCCCCATATAATCCCTCCCCCAATAATACCTCTATCATATTGCTAACAAAATTGCATTTTTTTCATAATATTGCAATTACAGCAGAGTTTTTCTTTAACACTAGAAGTGGAAATATTTTATATATTGGTAGCAGAAGTATGTTTTTTTTAAAGTGCACAGTTTTTTAAAATGCATTCTTTGATAACTATTTTGGGAATGGTTCTCAGTGGGAAGGATAACTATGCAGAATGGTCACAAAAAATCAAACACACTCTCATTTTTAATGAGTTGCGGGAAGAAGTGTGTGTTGTAGACGAAGACAAAAAACTAGAACAACCTACCTCAGATAAGGAATTTTCCATTTAGGAAAATAAGAATAGTAAGGCTTATGCATTGATTTCAGCATCAGTAAATGAAGAGGTGAGTCGCCATATTTCTCCATTTTCAAATGCTTTCGAAGCCTTAGAAAAATGAAGGAACTATATGACTCACACTCTAGACTTGAGGTTGTTCAACTCATGATTAAATTGTTCAACCTTGAATTACAAAATGATGATCCTCTTTCTCTTGCATCAGAAGTAAAATCTGTTATGCATGATATCAAAGTCACTAATGTTGAACTGGACATTCCTCTGATAGATTTTGTCAAGAAAATTTATTTCCACTTACTCAAATTATCTTGAGTCATTGCAAGAAAATGGAAACCTCAAATAAATTACCTTTGACTCCGTTCTTATAATTATCTCCATATTGGGACCACACATATGGCAACCTTTTTTCTCATAAAATTGTATTGTTATCCCTACATCTAATATTGTTTTCAAATGGGAATGAGACTTGTCCCATGTGAATTTAAAGTCCTTTATATTAAGATTTGATTTTTCAAGTACTTGTAGGATCTAGTTGTGAGTGACATTTAATGGAAATATTGCAACGTCATAATTTTTTAGGAAACATTATTGACACCTAATCATAGGGATTGGTTGAACAATTGTAAATAGTGTAAGTAATTAATAAGAGAAAATGTAAAGTCATCGAGAGATGAAACTCATGTATATAACTATGAACAACCTAAATGAAAAAACACAATCTCATTTGAGAAGTTACCTCCTAGTCTCACATGGTATCAGAGCCAGATCCCAAAATTATCTTTTGTGTTGTAACTCCTTGTATCAATTTTTTGTCGTATTTTGTCCCTCTATTCTCTGTTCTCTCTACCATATTCTCTGCACTCTATGTGCTCTCTCCCATACTATCCCTATGGTATTTTTTTTAATCACCACTGCATAATTGTCCTACTGGATAATTTTTCTGGTATTCCCCTCCTATGCATCGTGTTGTTGAGTGGACTAAAGGCCATCTCTATCATGTGTCAGGATGGAGTAATGAACTGTCACCATTCCTAAGTGTTTCTTTGTGGTGGCCTATGTAGTTTCCATTACCAGATCTCCTGGCCTAACTATGCAGACCTTCAGGCCTATTCATTAATAATTCCATGCTGCTGGAGATACATTGCTCTCAATACAATACACGTTGGCTAGAGAACCCATATGTTGTAGCCTTCTACCCTAATCCTTGCTCGGTGTGAAGGGCAATGTCCGTCTCTTTTTATTAGAAAACATCAAACTTGTAGAATGATTTTTCATTTTTCTCGACTCAAGAAGGGATGTGTGTTCAACTTGTGAAGACCTCTGAGTGCAAAAGAAGCTGAAAATCGTTCTCTGCACAAGAGGGAATTCTTTGATGGGATCGGCTTTACAATTTGGGAAAAGCCAGCTTCATGTAGGATCTCTGGAAACAATAGGGTGAATGAAATACATGTGGTAACCTCTGTCATATTTGTCGCACAACAACATTTAATTTTCACAATCTCCCAATCCACATTCTTCACGGACTACATGCTAGTATCAATACACACTAGCCATCCAATTATATGGTATGTTGCAGTTGCTCCAATACACCCTTACATACAATTGCTCTGGCCCTCCATGCTCTCATACCACTCCTTCCCCATATAATCCCTCCCCCAATAATACCTATATCATATTGCTAACAAAATTGCATTTTTTTCAGAATATTGTTATTACAGTGGAGTTTTTCTTTAACACTAGAAGTGAAAATATTTTATATATTGGTAGTAGAAGTATGTTTTTTTAAAGTGCACAGTTTTTAGAAATGCATTCATTGATATCTATTGTGGGAGTAGTTCTTAGTGGCAAGTAGAACTATCCACAATGGTCACAGAAAATCAAACACACTCTCATTTTTAATGAGTTGTGGGAAGGAGTTTGTGTTGTAGACGTAGACAAAAAACTAGAACAACCTACCTCAGATAAGGAATTCACCATTTAGGAAAATAAGAATAGTAAGGCTTATGCCTTGATTGCAGCATCAGTAAATGAAGAGGTGAGTCACCCCATTTCTCCACTTTCAAATGATTTCGAAGCCTTAGAAAAATGAAGGAACTATATGACTCACACTCTACACTTGAGGTCATTCAACTCATGATTAAATCGTTCAACCTTGAATTACAAAATGATGATCCTCTTACTCTTGCATCAGAAGTCAAATCTATTATGCATGATATCAAAGTCACTAATGTTGAACTGTACATTCCTCTTATAACTTTTTTCAAGCCAATTTATCCCAATTACTCAAATTTTCTTGAGTCATTGCAGGAAAATGGAAACCTCAAAGAAATTACCTTTGACTCCCTTGTGAAAAAAATTTCTCAAAAAGAGAAAGCTTCCGGGAAGAATACAACTCTTGAGTCTTCTAAAGAGAATGTGTGTCTTGCACATAGAGAGAAGAAACTTGCTCATGATTCTTCCAGAGGAAGAGGTGGTCGAAGAGGAAGAGGAAAAAGAAATTTCAGAGGTAGGAGTGGCAGACACTCTAAAGGAGAAAAGCTAGATTTTCATTGCATACGTTGCAAAATATATGGATCACATGATGCATCGACATGCAAGTTTCCTTGGGACATAATTCTGTAGGAAAGAAGCCAACCCAAAGGAAAATCTAATGAAAAAGAGAAAGGTAAATCACCTGAATCCACTCACTGTGTTGTCGCACATCGTAATATTGGAATAAATGAAGACTTATTTAATGCTTCACTTTCTTCTTGGAAAACTGACTGGTTGCTTGATTTAGGAGAAAATTGCCACATGACCTTTAGAAGAGATCTTTTTGAAGAATTTATTGACAATGTTTATGGAGCAGTATACTTTGTAGAAAAATCAAAACTCAAGCCATCAAGGCTTGGCACAATGAGGCTTAAATTTCCTGGTCTTCTAGACTTTCTTCTACATCATGTTTTATATCTCCAACAACTAAGGAGAAACTTGTTGTCTGTGGTCCAGATCCACCAGCAAGGAAAATCCATTAATATTTTTTATGGCAAGGTTGAGGTGAGAAAGGCATAAGATCATTCACTTTTCATGACGAGGATAGAAGAAGAAAGGCTTCTCAAGATGCAAGGTACCTTTGCTCATGAACAAAATTTCTCATACAATTCTCATTATGAAGAAGATACATTTACATCAATTGTATTATGGCATGTTAGATTTCGGCACTTGAACTATGAGAACCTCTACTTGTTGAAAAAAATGGTGTTACTGGTTTGCCTACAATTCCTAGGAAACTTAAGAAATGTGATGCTTGCATTCTAGGAAAGCATAGTGAATAGTCTTTTCATGACTCACATTCAAGAGTACATCCAAAACTTGAACTCATTCACTCAAATTTATGTGGTCCAATGCCTATTCCTTCTGCAAATGGAAATAAATATATGATGACATTTGTTGATGACTACACCAGAATGTGTTTGGTTTATTTATTTATTTAACAACAAATTTGATGGTTTTCAAACATTCAAGGACTTTCATACATGGATTGGAAATGATGCACAATAACATATTGGCTCTATTCTCACTAATAATGGAAAAGGATACACTTAAAATGAATTTGAAAACTATCTTTCCCAACATGGGATCAAACGTCAAACAATTGTGCCTTATAATCCCCAACAGAAAGGAGTAGCTAAAAGAATGAATAGGACAATCATAAATATGGTGCGCTCTATGATCTTTTTTAAGAATGTAAAATTGATGGTTTGCACTTATGGAGTTCTATGTGTTGTATATGTAAAGAATAGATGTCCATCTAATGCTATTAGAAACAAGACTCCTTATGAAATGTGGTATGGGCACATTTCGTCGGTAAAGCATCTCAGGGTCTTCGGTTCCACCTATTATGCCTTGATACAAAAGGTACATAGAAACAAACTTGGTGCACGGATTCGTAAGTGTATCCTTTTGGGGTATTCAAAAAACTCCAAAGCATACCATCTCTATGCTGAAGTCAATAAAAATTTTGTTGTATCTAGAGATGTAATCTTTCTTGAATCATCCAAAGCTAACAATGTTGTTGAGTGGCACCTTGATTGCTTGGATACATTTGAAAATGCAAAATCATTTCAAGAATTTGGTAATCTGATTCCACATATTGAAGGGTGGATCCCTATATTGAATCAACCTATGGAATCTTCTTCTGAAGCACTCTCTCCCCCAAAGGAAACTACAACCACTGATGATACTTTGAGTGATGTGATTGACAAAATTTGGAGACCCAAAATCCATTAAGTCCCAACTCAATCAACTAAGCATCTTGGACCATCTTAGAAAGGTCCCTGAAAGTGGCTAACAAAGACACTTGAAGTTGTTCATCCTCATGAGGTTGGAAAGATAGGAACTAGAAACTCAACCCGAAAAAATGGAGGTGATGTAGATATTGGGCATGGAATACCCCCAAGGCATGTTTTGGGGCTTAAAGTCCATGTTTTGATCGAATAATGTTGTGAAGCCTCATGAATTGTGGGCACGGAAGTATGCCAGAGTCATAGGGCTGTCACCTTAGTTTGTAATGTAATGTCGGCCTACCCATGGTATACGAACCATGGGATAGTATAAATAGAGAAAGGCTCTAAGTGTAAAAGGGAAGAAGAAAAGAAAAGTATGAGATAGAGAAGTAGAAGCATAGAGAAAGTGCAAAGTGTGTCTTGGGTCGCAGAGTAGGAGAAGGCTTTGTAGCTGAGTGTACATAGGCCTAGTTCTCTGTAGCTAAGTGCACAGGGAAGAGTCGAGTCTATAACTGAAGGAAGAGAATAATAAAGAGAATTTTTATCTGAATTCCATGTATCTATTCTTGAGTTATTGCATGTTTGATATGAATTTCAAATATATTGTTTATTTACTGCGCGCACTTGTATGAATGATTTATATTGCTAAGTATACTTTACACATCCAAGTAAGCTAAGTTAACCAACTAACTATGAAATACTAGTAAGGACTTGGGTAATAACAACATTCGGCCCACGAGTAGGGCTACCCAAAGGCAGCATCACATGCTGCGAGGTACGAGTAAGTGCACATAACGACGTGCATGCAGGGTTGAACCACAGACCACTGGAACTCATTAAACATCTCCAGGGTGCAGGAACCTGGCTCTAGCACTCTCCCACAGTACTTTGGGTGAGACCTGAGTCCACATTCCATGGACTTTTGCCGAAAGGGCCAATATTACCAGGATTTGTTTGGCTAAATCACCTCCAAAACTGGGTCAAGCCCCAAAAATCCAAAAAATGGTTTAGTTGTCAGGATCACGATCTGCATAAGGGATGTCTAGTGTCATTTCATTGAAATTCGACAAAGAAAGAAATTGAAGGGTGGTTGGATAGAAAAATTCACGAGTTCGCGGCACAATAAAATAGGAATCTGCAAGTATTGAAGGAACAATGGTTAGAGCATTACTTTTATACGGAAATCCATGAAATTTTCTTTACGTCCATCCCCTCTGAGTTGTACGAGTGGATCACAAAGCTAGAAGACAGTTAGGGAAGGTGTAGGGTTGATAAACCGATTATGTGGACTCTATAATTGGTGCACAGTCTAGAAGCATCAGGAGATAAGACTGCATGAGCTATGGGCCATTGGCTCAATTGAATCATAGGAGGGTTTATCACTAAGTTCATGGTAGGTATTTCAGTCAACTACAATGAGGTGGAAAGATGTTTCCTTAAAGGACTATGAGGTAAGTACATTAAAACATTGAATACTTGGATTAAAATGGTACTGTTTGAAAAGGGGGTTATGAGAATAAATTGAAGTTTGGGGCTACGTGAAGTGGGAGGGTGTATAGAAACAAAGGTAGTGCAGAGATAGAAACTAGCCCCTTGATTTTACCTCAGTAAGAAAGTGAGGAAGAGCTCGTGAGCGTTTTACCAAGGAGTGTGATCACTCTGATAAGGCAATGAATTCCTCGCATACCACCTCCACCTACACCACCACCAGTTTCACCACCTTCACACCCATCTTCGCCCACACAACCTCCGCCACCACAATAGTTTAATATGAAGAGTGCAATAGATTTGCCAATATTCAGAGGAGTAGGAAACGAAGATCTGGAACAATTTTGGTTCGTAGTAAAGTTTGTGTCGGAAGCGCAAGGAGTCACAGATGATAATATCAAGAAGGAAACACTAGTTAGCACCTTGCAAGATCGAGCATTGACATGGTACATCAAGCATTCCAATGATAATCCAAACGCAGTGATTATAGATATCCAAGTTGCACTAAATTGGGAATTTAGTAGACCAAAATCAGAGACACAATCGATCATCAGATTTAAGGAAATTGCGATGCTTCCAGGTGAGACCCCCTGGGAGCTGGATCAAAGACTGAACGGTATGGTTCATGAAACCAACATGACCTTGATGGATGGGTAGAACCACACATGGTTTGTAGCATCACTAACTCCAGATCTAAGGACCACGCTATCATAGCAAAAGCTATCTACTCACGCCGAAGCCTTGGAGATTCCAATGAGGCTACATGAGACCCCGATATAGCATCATAGCCTAGGAGTGAAAAATATCTACACGCAGTGGAAAAATTTGTGTTTTGAGATGCAGAGTTTGAAACAAGATAGGACAACTTGGCTAGAGGGGTGCGAAGAGGTATGGTGCATAAAATGCAAGGGCCAGGGGCATGACAAGGACTTGTCTAGTCTCCGTGAACTACCTAGCAGGAGGAGGGCTAATGCCATTGAGACCAGAGACACAATATGGGGCAAGCGCGCGCGTGCATTATGGTACGCAAATTTTTAGATAGGAGGGAAGCATGCTACAAATAACTGTCACCTATTACAAAAGTATACGCAGATGTCCCAACAATTGTTCTGTAATTTCTGTAGGTTGGTAGGCCATGATGAACACACTCATAGAACTTATGAACTGATGATGGATCAGACTCTTGCCTACAATGTTTAGACCAAAACATGATCCCTCGATCAAAATACAGGGATGGCATGCATTGGATTTCAGGGGTGCGAATGAGGTCGAGGTGGAATAGGACCAGGAAGGGGTCGTGGACAGATCGTTTATTACAATTGCCGAGGGCGAGCGCATTATACCCGCGATTGTACAAATTTGATGAGAGAATCATGTTTATATTTTACCTAGTTTGATCATGAGAAGGAGGAATTACCCACACTGATAGCGAGGTTGCACGATAAAGGAATACTCCAGCCTTCCTCGATTCAGAATCTGCAAATGATGAGTTCTGAGCCATGTGAAGAGGACCCGAATGTAAAGATTGTGCTCCAAAGTGGTATTACGATAGGAGATGACAATGGAAAGCATCCCGAAGAAAGTTCTTTGGTTCACAAGGCTCCTACAAAGGAACTAGAGTTTGATTTGGAGCATGCAAAGGAGATATTCATGGAAGATAAGAAGAGCTTCATGGAGGCTTCCACTTCAAGTAGTAAGGACAAACTAGAACTAGGGATGTACCCATCAATGCTTACTACCTTTCTGGAGACATGCATGAAGCTGTTGTGCGACAGTAAGGATCTGAAGGGACTACCGGAACTCATCACCAGGTGCCTTGGGTCTGAATAATTGTGCGTAGTCCAAAAGCTCGGGAAGCACACAATGTGAACAGGAAGGGAGATGAGATTGACTGCGCAAATCGAGGAATATGAGATGGATCAAGTGATTCTTGATTTAGTATCGGACGCAAATGTACTGCCAAAGCAAACATGGGAGCACATGGGCAGGCCCACGTTGCAATGGTCCCCTATTCAATTTCAAATGGCGAACCAGTAGAAGATCCTATAGATGGGAATATTGTAGGGAATAATGATAGACATTGAAGGTGCTAGCGTGCTTGCAAATTTCGAAGTGATATAGATTTTCGATGACATCCATCCCTATCCCGCACTACTGGGAATATATTGGGCCACTGATATGAATGGAGTGATAAATCTAAAGAAGCACAAAATGATTTTTTAGAAAACTTCACTACACACAGTGGTACCTACAGACCTTGCAGAAGGATTGTGCTACACAGAGCCAGTGTGTGATGATGATCTAAACTATATGTACAAGATAACCGCTTGGGAACAGGATCGGGTGAATCCTACAGTGGATGACAGGATTTCGTGGGAGTTCGAAAGCTCTTTCACATAAAATTTAGAGGAGGAAATAGAATGATGGGAGAACTGGTTACACAAGGTAACCATACTCAATTGCAACATGATGGTACGATCGTTGCGCTATGTGACAACAGAGGTAAGGGATCTACTTATGTATGATGGGTTGATGATGGTGGATGAATTCCTGACCAAATTTGAAAGTCAAGTTCTAGAATAGCAGCGTTTTGACACTCTGAAATGGGCACTACATGCTACGCCCACAAGGTGGTGAGGTATGCATTAATGAAGCTTTTAGTACTGGCATGACTGCAGCAGAGTTATATGGTTTGGACAGCCTCACCTATGGATGGAAGCCAGGTATAATGGATGAAACAATCTATGCACCCACCTCTCCAGAAGGGTATAGGCATATGGTACACTTCTTGCATGGACGCACATCGTCCTCACAAAAAGAAACAGGAACAACAAGTAGTAATGGCCAAGATGAGGGTCGATCGATGAAGTATTATAAGACCAAGCGCACAAAATATTATACGTGGGGAAGAATTTGACAAGGTGTGTGAAGTGCTGAACATGGTCCACCATGTGAGATGCATTGACTGGGACTTGCAGGTACCGACAGCTCTATGGCCTTATAGGACCACGTACAAAACCCTAACTGCGCAAGCACTTCTGAAACTGAAGTATGAATCAGGGGCTATGATCCCTATGGAGCATGTGAGGCCTAGTTCGTTCATAACAACACCCATATATACGACAGCCCGTGAAGCCTGGGATGAAGGAATCACACAATCACGAGAAACAAAACACATAAGACTAGTGGAAGAAATCCGAGAGGGAAACCTTAGACTTTGCTAACTTGAAAAAGCTTGGGTATGGCTAAGGGAAAAAAGTGCTTCGATGGCCACAAAGGTCAAGAAGCTATAAGATGAATTAAAGGAAGCATTTCTCATTGAAAAAATGAGGCTGGTAAGGCAAGGTGCATATGATCACACTGACAAGCTAGAGAGTTATCGTCATGAACTAGTTAGCCTACTGCTTTGGCTTGGACTACATATCACAAAATGTAATGGTCAGCGTAGCACGTTGCAAGTAGTAAAGGGCACAATGCTAACCACAACTATGGAAGGTGGAGGTTATCCACGAGCCATGGTAGAGGACGGGATGGAGCCCCACATGGGTGGTGTGACCACTTGACTAGCCGTAGGAAGGAAAATCTTAGCACTCTAGGCAGTTGAAAGGAAGCGCGTGACTATAAACTATTCTGCCCAGAAACTATGCGATATTGGGGATGCGTGCAGAAACAAAGCATCACAGGGTTCGTGACCATGCATGGAGGACTACACTACCACGTGTATTAGCCAAAAAGTGATCATTAGTGTCACAATTCACGATGGGATGCTCGATTTGAGGTCAAATAGAGCAGGCAGCAGGCATTTAAGACATGATTTATGGGCAAGATTTGGGAAAATATGCCACCAAGGAAGCATTAGTGACCTGAAAATGGGGGGAATGGTCGAATTCAAATTCAAAAGGTGCTATAAAACACAAACAGCTGGCCATAAAACAACACTTGGTCATTTGAGAATTGAGCGCTTGAGTAGAGAACTACACATTGAGAGCCAAGTGATAATTGAGCCCTTATGTTTGCGAGTGATAGAATACAACCAAGACACGATGACAACTACTAAGGATGGTTTGGGAATTGAAGAGGTAACCACCGGTGAGGCCACATAGATCCCCATGGTGGAGGATGTTCTAGAAGGCATCGGGGTTGTGAAAGAAATCCACAAATCACTGCGAATGCCGAGGCCCAAGAAAGATAAATGATCAAAGGCCCCCATACACATGTCGCTGAGGAACCCACTACGTAGTAAGCTATCAATCTCTGATAAAGACAAAGTTGTCATGGTCGACACAGATGAGGAAGAAGAAGATTTACAGGCTTGTATCATTGTGGTAGAAGAAGACGAAGATATGGAGGAAGATATTCAACCTATATGCTCTGCAACAAAACTTCCCACGTATGTTCCTTTGCAGAAAGGGAAAACCAAAGTGCTATAGGACCTGGACGAAATGAAGAGTTCAATCCAGACCCTATTCCTCCCAGATGGCATTGTGTTTGAGGACATGTAGGCCGCGTGCCAACCTTGATATTTGAAGACTCGAACCTCGCTGACTGCGAGAAGTTCCGGCAACTAGAGACCGGTAACCTAATGAAGCAAAACACTAAGGGGTGGTGATAATGTTAGAGTCACAAAAGTGGCTACGCAGTGTGGAAAAGGTCAGGTTGTTGCACTTACTACGGATACCGCATTTCCACTGCCTGCCCTTCACCATTTTCATCACCAAGTAGATGCTCTGCCTAGTACATGATGGGTATCTATGGCTGGAAGAGCCTATCCCCATAATTGTAGACCTCACTCACAACATTTCTCCGCTCCCTTGCAAAGTAAAAGACCTTGCAACCATATCCGAAGGAAATGGCAGTGATTTGGCTCTTACAGAAGCCATGAAAACAAAATACAAGATGGGGAAAAGGTGGCTACACCATCTCCGACATCAAGGAAAAAGGGGTAGACATAGCAATCCAACTCCTGGCTAAAAAAGTTATGAGGAAGTGCCACGCCGATCAGGTACCGACGCAGATATTAGCACTAGCCGAGCAGTGCGCGGAGGGGGTCCAGTTCAACTGGTCACAATTCCCCTGTGAGGAATTTTTGCAGAACTCTTGTGAACCCTAGGAGCAGGGAAAAACCTTCCAGTACACGTGGTTGTTGTTATCCATAATGCTTGTAGTGTGGGAACTACTAGAGGATAGTCAATTCCGCATCATTGACACACAATTACCGTAGGCCGTGAAGTACACTTCGCTCTGGGCCAAAAAGGATGGGAAACTGACACGCGACACCGAAATCTTCTGGGTGTTCATGGAGACAAGCATCCAGATGTGGATCAATCAGCGGCCTTGCCTATCACCTACAGTGTACAACACTCTGCAAAGTTTTGTAGAATTCAAAGATGACATGCATAATGTATACATCAGGGCACACAAGGACACAATGAAGAAGTGGACAAAGCTCCCTTTTATATCCATTGATGATGCTATCTTCATTGTTTTAGAGACATGCCCTCTAGAATGACATGCCCCAGATTTGGCAGAACTGGAGAAGGCGGTAGCACAGAAGAAAAATGATGATGCCAAGCTATGCGTCACATAATTGGCTAAGAAAAGGCACTAGGAAACAACAACAGCTAAGGAAAAGGCAGCATGCAAAGTGGCACAGAAAGACACCAAGCCGAAGAAAGATGCAGAAGCAACATTAGCAGCACAAGTGGTAGAGGTAGCAACTGCAAAGATGGATGAGTGCCAAGCAGCGTCCTCGCAAGGGCAGGAGGTAGAGGAAAGAGAAATAGCTAAAGGGAGTGCGGACCCAGGAATGCCATCCACACAGTTGAAGTGGCCACACATGACAGAACGAGCAGGAATAAGGAATAAGGTCAAGGCCTCGAAGTTGGCCATTGACCTGATCACCTTAACTGAAGGTCATCTCCATGACATCGGTGAGATAGTCTGTAATGTCACTAATGAAGCACTTCAGAATTTTATGCAGGAGCAGCAAACTATCTTGGGGGCTCTTAGAGTGCAGCTACAGGAGTTACAGGTGTGCCCCCTTTAGGAAGGTACCCTATCAACCCACGTCGCAGTCGGAACTTGAGTAGTAGAGTAGATGTTGCGCGTAAGGATGGAAAATACAATATTGTTGCCGGAGAGAGCTCTAGTGTCATCAAATGTGATGAATCTATTGTCAATTAGCATGATGAAGGGCCTTGGCCTTAATTTGTCTACCCTTCTACGAGAATCACTATATCTTCTACAAGATGGGATAACAACAGAGCTACGTGCTAGGCAAAGCCGCGCGATCCAAGTTCCTAGCGAGTAGAAGATAAACATAGAATAGCTCAGCTTGTAGCGTGACGAAGTAGTGTCACAAAATAAACATTTGGCACAGGTGGTAGATGATTCTTGTCAATGCGTCCCAGAGCTAGCCATCACAACAGATCTACAGGTAGAAGTGTGGATCCACAGATTGGCAACCAGAGTCCGTGAGGCCAGAGAAGAAATAACAAAGGTTCAGCTGGAGTTGAATCTTCAAATCGCCAAGTTGCGGTTGAAGGCGCAACCTTCCACTCTCTCAGAAGTCAGAGAACAACACACTAGCACTATAACAACATGGTTGGAAGAAATTCAAGGTGTAGTGCGAGACTGTACTGGAATGTTGGAACAAGAACTTGAGGTTCTCACGACTTTGTAGGAAGACCCCAACATCCAACGCCCGGAGACAGATACACACGAACTACAACAACAATATGATAGTGTACAAGGAACTCCACAGATAGTAGTCCTCACTCAACACTTGCTAGGATGCAACAAGCTAAGGCACTGAAGGAGTAGGTGGATGCTGC
This sequence comes from Pinus tabuliformis, assembly GCA_031772625.1. Classification (NCBI taxonomy): domain Eukaryota; kingdom Viridiplantae; phylum Streptophyta; class Pinopsida; order Pinales; family Pinaceae; genus Pinus; species Pinus tabuliformis. Next base: position 197,067,859 of record CM062820.1, on the reverse strand, counting down.
GTGACACAATGAGACAGTTCTCAAAGCATGTATTTAGCAATGGATTGACGAGGCCTTCATGATCATGACAAATATTAGAGGGAAGCTTGCGCACATATTGGGGATACATGCACAGATGTAGGGAAGCATTTCAGACACAGATGTTTTAGAAGAGAAGATGAAAAAGGTTCAACAAGCAGCAGCTTAGTGTGCTGTCGACGTGAGCATAGTTCAAGGACAGTTGGAGGTACTCCGTGCCAAGATCACCGCACCAACAGAGTGGCTGGAGGGCGAGTCACGATGTTTGTGTTGGCAGCCTATTGGGCATAGAATTCCCCTGAGGCATGTTTTGGGGGAAAATCCCATGTTTTGACCGAATAATGTTGTAAAGCCCTGTGAATTGCGGGCATGGAAGTATGTTAGAGTCATAGGGTTGTTTGCCCTAGTTTGTAATGTAATGTCAGCCTACCCATTGTCCACAGGCCATGGGATTGTATAAATAGATCGAGGTTCTATGTGTAAAAGGGAAGAAGAAAAGAAAAGTATGAGATAGAGAAGTAGAAGCATGGAGCAAGTGAAAATTGTGTCTTGGGTCATAGAGTAGGAGAAGGTTTTGGAGTTGAGTGTGCAGAGGCCTAGTTGTTAGCAACTGAGTGTTCACACTCCTGCAGCTAAGTGTGTAGGGTGGAGTTGAGTCTATAATCAAATGAAGAGAATGATAAAGAGAAGTTTTATCTGAACTCCGTGTATCTATTCTTGAGTTACTACATGTTTGATATCAATTGCGAATATATTGTTTATTTCCTGCGCCACACTTTTATGAATGATTTATATTGCTAAGTATACTTTACACATGCAAGCAAGCTAAGTTAATTAGGTAACGCTGAAATACTAGTAAGGACTTGGGTAATAATAGCATTCGGCTCTTGAGTAGGGCTGCATGAAGGCAACATCACAGGCTACGAGGTACAGGTAAGTGCGAGTAGCAACGTGCACACAGGGTCGAACCACGAAACACTTGAACTCATCAGATATCTCCAGGGTGCGGAAACTTAGTTCTAGCACCCTCCCATACTACTTTGGGTGAGATCTCAGTTCACTCTCAGCGGACTATTGCCGGAAGGGCCAGAAGTATTAGGATTTGTTTGGCTAAATCATCTCCAAACCTGGGTCAGGCCCAAACAAGCCAACAATAGATGACCCTGATTCACCTATTGATATGCATGTTTCTTATGATCATGAATTGAATTTCTCTACATATTTTGAACCAACTTCCTTCAAAGAATCCAACTCTCATGATTAATGGAAAGAAGCGATACAAAAGGAGTATGATGCCTTGATAAAGAATGGCACTTGAAAGCTAGTTGATCCTCCATTGGGAAGAAATCTAATTGGCTACAAGTGGGTCTACAAGAACATGTATAAAGATGATGGGTCACTTGAAAAGCACAAAGGCAGGCTTGTGGCAAAAGGTTTTGCATAGAAGGAAGTGGTTTACTATGAGGAGACCTTTTCCCCCACAGTAAAATGGGCTACCATCTGGACACTCTTTGTCCCAACAGCTCAGAACGGTTGGAAAGTCCATCAAATGGATGTAAAAATTGCTTTCTTGAATGGAGATCTAAAATAAGATGTTTTTATGTCCGAGCCTAAAGGATTGGCTATGAAAGGACATAAACATAAAGTATGCAAACTTGTGAAATACTTGTATGGCCTCAAACAAGCACCGTAGGCCTGGTATGAAAAACTAACTGAGCATATTCTGAAACTTAATTTCAAACATTATGATCTTGATGATGCAACTTTGCTTGTCAAGAAAGTTGGAAAAACAATTGTATATCTTTTGGTATATGTAGATTATCTTTTGATGAGAGGGAACAATGAGAGCTACATTGCTTCCACAAAGAAGGAATTGAGGACAAGTTTTGAAATGGATAATTTGGGCTATGTTCATTACTATCTTGGTATTGAAGTCACTCAACATCTAAAGCCCTTATTCCTTTCTCAAAAGAAGTACATTGGAGATCTATGGAATAGGTCGCGCATGTCTTAATGAAATCCTCTAACTACTCCAATGGATAAAAACTTAAAGCTCACATCCATTGAAGGAAAAATATTTTAGGATGCAACAAAGTATAGACAAATTGTAGGAAGTGTCAACTACGTGACTACTACCAGACCAGACATTTCGATTGCTATTGGAATCCTTTCCAGGTTTATCCAAAAGCCTTGTGAGGGACATTGGTCTGTTGCAAAAAGAGTTCTAAAATATTTGAAGGGAACTCAAAAATTTTGACTCAATTATACACAGGTGGATGACTTTAGTTTAATTGGATACTCTGGTTCCTTCTTCAATCGAGACAAAGAAACTAGGGTATCTACTTCTAGTTATGTTATGAGCCTTGGATCAGTGGCTCTCTCCTAGAGATCATGCAAACAATCAGTCCCAGTAGATTCCACGACAGAGAAAGAATATGTTTTTTTAGACAAATTTCGGTCGCTATATATTGACCTGAAAAAAAGAAGAGGCAGTTCGCCATACAAATATTGCTTCCTGAGCATTCTGGATCCAAGGAATTACAAAAAGGGTTCCTTCCTTGATCCTTGTTCTAGTATTCCTACCTCTGAGGCTTCTTATACTACTATAGATCCTTACAAACTGAAAAAACCAAAATTTACAACTTCAAAGCATAACTAATCTATCTCTATATGACTGATCTTCCTTGCTGTGGACGCTTCTGGGTATGGGTCTGGCTCATCCTGTTTTGCACTAGAAGAGTAAGGAGCATCCTTGAACTTTTTGTCCATCATGAACTTGAGGACAGTTATCGATTCTTCTGCATGTCTGCACCTATTGGCCAAGCTGCTGAACTGCTCATGTAAGGAATTGACTCTGTGTAAGAAAAGATTGATCTTTGCCCGATACTTCTCATTGAGGATTCTGTACTGATCTTCCAGTCTTGTTTCCAAACATCGAACTTGTTCCTCCAGGGCCCACTGTTGTGCTCGTAATTCCTCGAACTCTGCCTGAAGGTCTCTGTAGTGGAAGCAATCTTCTCGACGATCCATTAGCGCTGGATAATTCCTGTCTGCGCTGCCGGCCTCTTTAGTGCGGGACCTCTGAGCTCTCCACTTACTACAGTCTACAATTACAGCTCACGCAAGGTTGTTGTGGTTCTGTTGAGCGCTATGATAGCTACCTCGGGCTGCTTGGAGATAGATGGAAGGAATGATTTTCTGATGCTCGTGGACACAAGCTTTCACTATGAATTGAAGGGTCATGCCACCCAGGATATATATAGAGTCCATTCGCAGGCTATGAGGGCGGGAAGATGCCCATCTACGGCTCCCTGTACTCCACCAAATGGTCAAATGCATATCTTGAACTGCGTATGAGATCTGTCTATTAGGACGATTTTCTCCTGAACTTCTCTTGATTCCCATGCGCTGAATCGATCTCCCAATCTTATTTCTGATCCAAATCCTGCCTACCTTACCTGTTCTGTTATCTGCATTGACTACTTGTCTGTTGTCATTGATTCTGTCATCGGAGGTACACCTGCCGTTGACTAGACATTGAATATTCATGGTAACGGTTGGAAAAAGGTATTATTGTTACAACTTAAGCTACCCTTGGAGCGTTCGCATGCCCTGTTGGCATACTTATCAGCCTCCTTGTTCAGTCCACGTAGGATGTGGTAGTATATGACCTCTTCCATTGAAGCGTGAAGGGTCTGATTCCTATGATTTATCTGCTGTAAAAGAATATTCGGCGTGGTCTGCCTCTACGCCATAAGCCTAATAATTATTGCTGAGTCCCCAAACACTATTGCCTTCTTTATCCCTAATTTTAACAGATGTGTGAGGCCCTGATACAATGCCAATCCCTCTGCCCTGTTATTGGATATCTCTCCCAGCCCCCATTCGAATTGTAGAATTTTTTCTCCATCAGCATTTCAAATTAGGCCCCCTACACCGGCTGGGCCCGGGTTCGATTTAGAAGCACCATAAAAAAATAAGTAGAACCTGTTACAGTTTCTCAACCAATTCGCAAATTCCTCTTCCTTTAGCCTCAGCTTCCACTTCCATGCCCTGTTTGTTTCTTTCGCTTGTATCCTTCCTTCGTTTGTTTCCTGAGTGCTAGCAATATTCTCTTGGACATAACTGATCAGGTTTCTCTCTTCCATGCTGTAATTAGTTGCCTCGATCTTGCCTTTGGTGTGGTTTGTGACTGTCTCCACCGCTAACATCTTTGCCTTGTGGCACATAACTCTGATGTTACAGCCTTTCTCCTGGAAGACCTTTCCATTTCTTACCAACCAGATGTTCCATAAGAGGGTTAGAGGTATGGTATTCCATATCCTTTGCGTCAATTTACTCTTTTTCTCTTTCCATGGGCAATTCTTCCTCCATTTGTGAATCATTTCTACAATAGTTGCATGAGGCTCCCAGGGAGCATTCCCAATTGAGGCCATCTTTCTCCAACATTCATCAGCCACCGGACACTCTATAAACAGGTGTTGTATTGTTTCCTCTGATCTACAGCAGTTTGGGCATCTGGATGGCCCCATTATGCCTCTTTTCTTTAAGTTTTCCACTGTTAGAGTTTTCCCTTTCAGGAGCAGCCAAATGAAAAATTTGACTTTGGGGGGTGCTTCTGCTCTCCATACCAGTTTCCATTGGTTCCATATGTCCTGTGAGAAGTTGCTGTCACATAAAAGTTGATGACCAGCTTTAGTCGTGTATTAAGTTCCAGTTGGGTCCGAACGATATCCATCTTGCTTACCTTCTTGGATCGGTGCTTTGCTGTGTAGGAGATTCTTTAGGGCAGTGAGACTAGTATCTAGCTCTCTGGGTTGATCCGGGAAATTCCAACCTATCCATGCTTGAGAATGATTGTCCCATTGTGATATTTGAGGCAAGTACAATATTCGTTTACCATTTAGCCAATTTATGGCAGGGATTGCCTCCATTTTTGATCCAATGGGATGTTGCCCTAGAATTCTGTCTGTGGAGAAATTGATGCTACTCACCCCTCCTGGGACCTTTGAAATATTCTGAGACATAAAGGAAATGGCCTTTTTGCAGAGTTGCCAAATTTTTGTACTATCCCTATTGGGTATATTAGTCTCCAGGAGTTTTTGCCTTGTACTGTTCAAGTATTTGGCTTCTAAAACCTTCTTCCACCATGCTGTGGGTCCTGTGATCATTCTCCATATTATTTTAGCTCCAAGAGATAAATTTAGCAGTTTTGGTGATCTTATTCCTAATCCTCCTTTTTCTTGAGACTGGATGACATTCTTCCAACTTACAAGATTGAATTTTCCTTTTTCCGTTTTCCCTCCTTGCCAAAGAAAATGCCTGAGGGCTCTTTCCATTTTCTGATGGAAAACAACAGGAGCTTGGTATAAAGAGAAACGGAAAATGGGGAGAGAGGCCAGACCTGATTTTAGAAGAACAAGTCGTCCTTCTGGGTTCAGCCACATGGTGTCCCATTGTTGGATTTTTCTTTTTATTTTGTCAAGGATCTCGTTCCAGGTATTAGCTTTCAGCGGTCCCATACTTACTGGCATCCCCAAGTAGGAGAAGTGGTTCCAGACTAGTTCACAGGAGACTCCAAATATACTTGCAATGCTATGGATGGTATGATTTGATGTGTTCCAACCATATATAGAACTTTTTAACTGATTGACCTTCCCTCCTGAGTAATCCATGAATTGGTCTAAGATCTTCTTGAAACACCTTGCTATAGTGATGGACGCTCCTCCTATTAGGAGGGTATCATCTGCAAATTGAGAATGGTTGATGTTCTTTGTTCCTTGCTCAATATTGATGCCAGTGATTAGACCTATTCTCCGGTTGAAGTCCAGGGTTTGACTGAGTGACTCGGCCATGAGGATAAACAAGTAAGGAGACAGGGGACATCCTTGTCTAAGGCCTTAAGAGGATTGGAATGCAGAACACGGCCTCCCGTTTATCAGAGGGGAGATCCAGGGGTCCGATATACAAGCTTTGATCATTGTGATGAAGGAGGAGTCAAATCCCATTTTGTGAAGGACAACAAACAGAAAGGAGTGCCTAACCCTATCAAAAGCATTGGCAAGATCCAGCTTTAGGACAAACCCTTTCTCCTTTCTGCTTAAGCTTGAGTGGATGGCCTCTTGCACAAGAAGGATGGAGTCTGTAATGTGCCTATTGGGGAGAAAGCCCCCTTGATTTTCAGAGATCAGGGAAGGGAGGTGTGGCTTGAGCCTGGATGACAGAATTTTTGATATTATTTTGTATGCTGAGTTGCATAAAGATATTGGCCGAAATCTTGAAAAAGTGGAAGGTCTATTCTCTTTAGGAATTAAGGCTAGATAGGTAGAGTTGGTAAATCCCCCCATTTTTCCTTTCTTTAGAACCCAACGTATCATCTTTAAGAGATATTTTTTGATCATCTGCCAATACTCTCTATAAAAACTGATTGGAAACCCATCAGGTCCTGGAGCTTTATCTGGGTGTAGACTCCAAATTGCTTTTTGGATTTCTTCTTCTTCTACTTCTTTTATGAGACTGTTGTTCATTTCTTGTGTGGCTCCTTTAGACAGGTGCTGTAGCATACTTGAGTAATCCTCCTCATCTTTATCCTCAGTCAGAAGGTTTTTGAAGTGTTTGGTGGCTGCTTCCTTTATAGAGTCCTGAGTATTGTAGCTGTTCCCTTCATTGTCCCTAATTGTGCTCACAGTATTTCTGGCCTTTCGAACTGTAGCCTGCTTATGAAAATAAGAAGTGTTTTTATCTCCCTCCTGCAACCAGAGCTGCCTTGATTTCAATCTCCATTTCGTTTCTTCATCCGTTATAGTTTGTATCAGCTGGGAGTATAATCTTGTTTCTTGCTCTTTGGCTTGCTGGGACAGCCCAAAGGCTTCAATCCTTTGTTGCACTTCATCTAGATCTTGCTTAATATTCTTTTTGTTCACCTCGGGCTCTTGGTAATTGTTCTTTGCCCAATTTTTCAAAGCTTGTCTTGCTCTCTTTAATTTTGTCTCCCAAATATAGGTTGGGGAGCCTTCTACGTGTTGGATCCAAGCCTGCCGCAACACATCTTTTGCTGCAGGGGAACGATTCTAAATGGAACAGTACTTGAAAGGAAGAGGTCCTAGCTGACATTGGCTATGAAGAGTGGGAGTTATTGGATAGTGATCAGAGGCAGAAACATTGAGAATATCTGACTGAACTGTAGTGAAGGTGGACAGATATGCTATACTTATAAGGAATCTATCCAGACGCTCCATAATATTGTCGGCTCCTATTCTTCTGTTACTCCAGGTGTACCTACGGTTTTTAGGCCTGATATCGACAAGGTCTTGCTCCTGCATAATGCTCTCAAGTCAACTTCTGAAAGGATCCAGGATGAAATTTCCCCCTCTTTTTTCGTTAGCGTGCATTACCAGATTTAAGTCTCCTGCTATAATGAGATTGTTGTCCTGCTCTTCTTCTATACTTGCTTCCAATGCGTTCCAACACACTTCTTTCTCTCTATACTGATTCGAAGCATATATGTTGTAAATTGTTACCTTTGAGCCATATGTTTTGCTTTCTAGATTGACACGGATCCATTTATTACTCTCCCACAAAGTTAGAATGCCGCCTGAGGCTCCTCTTGCTTCGCTTGCACATCCACTGTAACGCTTTTGCTGACTTATAACTCTGTTAATTTCTGATTGATCTTGCTTTATTTCTTGGATAAGAACGATTTCAGGGTTTTCACTTTGAATTAAGTCCTTGAGGGCTGCTATCTTGGAGGGGTGCCCTAGTCCCCTACAGTTCCAGGATAGAATTTTCGTCATGATTTACTGGTTACATGGAGAGGTGCTCGCCTCTCTTTGCCTTTGTTATTATTTTCTTTATCCAAGTGTCCAAGAATGAAGGATTCTATAGGAGTCTGAGAGCCCATAGTGATGTCTTTCTGGGTATTTTCTTCTCTCTGTTGTTTGCCCGATTTTCTGCCAGGCCCATGTTTTTTTGGGATATCATTGGGCGCTCCATGTTCCTTTGAAGAGCTCCTGGTAATCCTAGTGGAGGGGGTATCAGGGGAGGGCTGAGAGATGTGAGGGGGTGAGAGATGGATAGGAGGATCAGAGGAGGGGAAATCAGGCCCGGTATCTTCCTCAGAGAGGGTCGCAAAGGGATTAGAAGATGGAGGGATAGGAGGATAGGGAATCCGAGGAGAGGAGGGTTGATGAAGGGGAGGTTGCTAGGAGGAGGAGGAAGGTTGCAGGAGGGAAGAATTCTGGTGGGAAGGATGCAGATGGGAAGGGCCAGGGGCTTCAGTATCCACAAATTTTAAGGGAGGAGATGATTTTTTCCTTTTTACAGTTTCCCATTGCCCATCTTGCTCATCAGATTCTACATTAACTATTTTAGTGCATCTATTTGCAAAGTGTCTGTATTCGTGGCATACCTTGCATTTGAAGGGTATCTGCTCGTAATCCAACTGCTGTATATGGCACCAGTCATCTACTTTTAGTTTGATTGCTTTCGGTAGTCCTCGGCCCAGATCTACTTCAACACAAATCCGCGCACATGCCTGCATGTTGTCTTTAGGTTCACTGCGGTCTATGTATTTTCCAACCGCATTTCCTATTGCTTTAACCGAATCGTCCCCCAGCAGTGAAGAGGGAGATGAGGCAGTCTGACCCAAACAGGAACCGCATTTGGTATATCAAGTTCTGGATCAAAATCCGGAGTCCATTTATTGAGGTAGAGGCCCCTGGAGTCCATAAAGTAAGGCCCGTTTCTGAATATTAGATCTTTATCCTCTTTGGTTTCAAAGTGAAAGGTAAAATATCCTCTGCCACAGAATCTGATGGAAATTTTACCCTGGATCTTGTCCAACCAGTTTCATTCGACCCATCGTTGCACTATTCTAGGTGATGGCCATAGTCCTGTAAATTGCCCGATTAACCCTTTCTCTGCTAGGGAAATGGCTGCCATGCGTGGAATGGTCGGAGGTAGTTGGACTTCCTGTAATACATCAAGCTTCTTCACAAACTTTGTTACTGTTGGTCTAGGTCTTTGTGGAGGGAGAGACTTTACCAGATTGGAAAAATCTCTTTGCAGCTCCGGATCCCCACCAGGCAGATCCGAAGGATCCATGGAGTAGCTCGATCAGTCGGTCCCAGGCCAAGGCTCAGTCGCAGGCTACAGTTCGAGGCAGCAGTTGATGCAACAAAATAAATTGTGTGGCTCTCGAAAATTCTGCAAGATTTGCAGGTAAAACAAGTACATTCGACTCCACTAATGATTCAAAATACCTCTGCAATAAAGTTGGTCAAGAACCCAAAGATCCATGTTCAAACGAAGAACATCAATAAAAAATATCGTCTGATTCCACATCATGTTGACGCCAAAACAATCCATCTTCACCATTGTCCCTCTAGTGAGTAGATTTCAGACATATTCACCAAAGAGATTGGAAGAGAAAATCTTGAAAGATTCAGAACAATGCTTAGACTCACTAACATCCCTTCAGATTAAGGGGGGGAATGTTGACACCTAATCATAGGGATTGGGTTAAGAATTCTAAATAATTAATAAGAGAAAATGAAGAGTCATCGGGAGATGAAACTCAACCGTCACTCTGTCATGTATATAACTATGAACAACCTAAATGAACAAGCATAATATAATTTGAGGAGTTACCTCCTGCTCTGACAAACATTTTAACACTCCTAGCGAAAAAGGCATTAAAAAATAGGACCTATCACAAAATTTCCAATTTGTTTCTCTTTGAATATAAAATTTTTGTTCATATTTATTTTATTATTGGAAGAAAACCCCTTCCATTTAAAATATTAACATCATATTTTGACTTATGGTAATGCCCATCTACGTCTACATTAAACTCACATGCATGATATTAACATATCTCCAGCTCAACACTTCATTGGTTAAGGACATAAAAACCTAACAATTGAAAAATGACGTTATTATTTATTATGAATTATTTCCATTTGTTTGCAAAGGGAATTTTACAACCAGTTTATAGTCATCACAAAATATAATTAAAATAGCCACATTAAAGTGAGAAATCTAATGAGATGTTTACTCTATACATACAACCTAATACATGTATTTAATTTGTATGGAATAAGCAAGTCTTATAGGATCACATTGACCCACCATTTAAATCATTGATTTTAAGACTTACAATGATTTGTTTAATTGCAATTTAAAAATATAATTCCAATGGTTGCAAGTAAACAAACTAATTATATATTAATTTCCACATGCAATATAACAAATTTTTTATGGTTCAAAGCTAATTAATTATATGCTAATTTCTAGTCCATAATTTAGTTGCTTTGCTTTTGGCACTTCATATAGTACAAATTCTATGCCCAATGTTAGTGCTACATACATCCCATTATAATTTTTAAACATATATGGAATATTATAATAATGTGTTGAACCATTCTTCACATTACTAATTTCTAATATGTATGACAATAAATTAAACCACAATTGAAAAAAAAATGTTATCAAGACAATATCTCACCAAAAATAAGGAAAATAATTATTTTGTTCCACTGATGACAAACCCAATCAAAAATTCTTTTATTATTATTATGAAATAGAAGTCAAATTAAATTTAAAAGGGCTAAAATATATAGTAATAATCCATGATGCCATACATATAATAACATGAAATAGACACTAGTCATATTACAATACTATTAAATGTGATTAACAATCCTTCAAAGTAGTTCACACATATGTTTTGTTGCTTAGTTTATTCAACATTCTCCATATGTCACCGATCAACTAATTATCCACTTGATTTATTCCAATGCATGGAGGTGAAAGAATCACATTTTTTTTGTGATTTTCTTTCATTGTCTCAAGTGAACAATCCACTATAATAGTATTGGTTGCATCATATTGGGTATGTGTTTCCTACACTTTTTTCAATGATTTAGTGTGCATACCTATTCTTGGATTTTCAATGGCATTATGTGCCTTTTTTGGTTTACAGCCTAAATAAATCCAAATAGACACAAGTTGATCATGTAATATTTCTAAAACAAATCCTTTTAGAACTCTTGTTGTGTTTTTTTTCAAAGTTGTCCAAATTACAATTTCAAGATATTCATTTCTTAAACAAATTTCAATTTTTTATTTTCATGTGGATGAATCAAGAATAACTTTTTCTCTACTGTGTAATCTGCATGAGTTCCTACTTTCTCAATGTGTCCTTATTTTGTTGCTTCATCATTGATGCTATGATTAAAAAATGTCCTTTAATGGAAAAATAAATAATATCCTTTTAGTTATTTGAGTTGTAGGACAATAACAAATAATCTAGTCAAATCAATTTGTTCATGGTATAAAAATTACTAAAAAAATACACTTACCTTGAGTGTTTTTTCCACTATTTATAGATGAAACAATAATATCTTTTATTATATTTATAAATACTTGAGTAAAAAATGCTAAATCTTCATTTAAATACCAGTAATACTTCTTATGATCAAACTATGAAATATAATATATATATAATACAAATTTGGCAATGAAAAAAAATATTAGCAATGCAACCTTTAAAAAGAAGTACATACATTATTTTGATTGTTAGTTTTGTTATTTTTATTTGTTCCTATAATACACATATACAATGTTATTGCAGTAACAAGCATTAAAATTTGAAGAATAATAAGAAAAACAAGAAGTCAAGTTATAAGTACCTCCTATGACATTTTCTTCATAATTATAACTTTGCACCTCATCGCCATATTGGTTCTCTTTATTTCTCTGTACATTAAACATATAAAATATTTTGAATTGTGGAAAAGAATGAAAATCACTATATAATAAGGAAAACAAGGATTCAAATTATAAGTAACTGATATTATATTTTGTTCTCGATTATAGCTTTGTTTCTCTATCTTTACATTATTGTCTTTGTTCTTCGTGTTTGTCTCTATAATATACAATTAATATTTTATAAATTGTGACAATGATTATTTGAAGCAAGAAACAAACCAAAAAACATGTTAACTACATACTACAATATAATTTGCTGGATTATAGCTTTGTTTTGCATTGATTTTGATTCAGGTGCATAGATGTAGCACAAAGTCTGATGAAAGTTTAGACTAGAGCTTGTCAATGTGATTGGATGGTCACATGATGATGCTAGGAGAAATTTTAAATGTTTTGTAAATATTGGCATTAGGATGTGAGTTCACTTTCGTATAGGTTGTAGGAAATATTTCATAATGTAAATGTAATTCCAGTTTCACTTATTTTGTGAGAAGAGGAAATGGATCATCACTTGTGACTCTTGGTTATCCCCTGTACCTTTCTTTTTGAAGAGGAAGAGTGTTTGAGAAAAGTGGTAGTGTGCAAGAGAGGTAGAAGAGATAAAGGAGAAGAGAGGAGAAGCTCCAACACTAGGAGAAGATGAAGTGGTTGAGGGGCTTGGGTTGCATATTCCCATATGGTATATATGGTCATTTTAATGTATGTTAAATGTTATTAATGAGAATCTTGTTTAAATTCTTTTGTAGTTTCATTTTTGTGCTTAAAATGTTAATTTTATTTGTTTAGGGTTGCACTTGTTGAGTCAATTTGTAGTGAGAATATGGATGTCTTAAGAAATGTCATCGTTGTATGCTTTGATGTCAAATATCGATGTGTCAAGAAATGTGGTGATTTTTCCCCTTAGGAACAAGATTTATTCTTTGCTCAAATATATTATAGAGTTGAACATATTCACCCCTATGTCTGCAAAGTTGTAGTTTCACATGGTTTTCATAGTGGTTGTTGAAGTGTTTAGAATGTTTGATTTCGACTCTAAGGATGTGTCTAAACACAAGTGGTTATGGTAATGTGGTATGTGAATTGTGAGAATTTCTGAGTTCTCATATATCTATCCAACATTAGACCCTGTGTTATATTTGTTTATGTAGCTGCCGAATGCGTTTAACACTATCAACTCTGTCAAGACCGTAAGTTGTGTTATGTTTGGGTGGTTTGTACTAGTCTATGTAGCATGTCAATTACGTGTGGTGAAATTTTGTTTTAATCAAACCATACTATACATTATAGTTTCTGCTAGCAATGGTGAGTTAATTTACAATGGAAGTTTGCACATGGAGGCCCAACCATTGTGTCGTTATTAATGAGGCTTTGCTATTTTGCTTCCAAATATGTGAAGAATATTCTTTGTGGTTTAGAGCATTAAGTTTTATTATTTATAATCAATAAATCATTCTTATAGGAAATTCGATTACCTTGTTTTGGGGAAGTTGTCAAACGCCTTTTTCCGACTAGTTCTATTTGGCGAATGTGTTAGTTTTTCAATCCCCATGGACGCAGGCATAAGAAAATAATAGATTTCGTTGAGGAGCAATTCACAACTATAGATAACTGACCTTGCAGAATGGAAGTCGGTTCAATTTACTGGAATATGAAAGGATAGATTTTATTAATCCTCATCAATTATTACACAATGCATATGTGTTTTCTCTAAAACATAAAAATAATCCTTCTCAATTACTTGATGAAGCTATATGATACTTGATCTCTAGATCCACCAAATTGAAGAGATATTTCACCATTACTAACAACTATGAATGAAATGATAGTGAGTGTCAATTTGATTGCATTTCCAATGAAACACATAGTTCTCTAACAATGTAGTTACATAATTGTTTTGACTTCCATTTTCTAGATCCAACACATTAACACTTTGATGTGCCAATGTTTCAAACCTTCAAATGAGGTTCATCATTAGGGACATAAAATAGAGATTGTCACCATCTTCACATGTACAAGTTCATTCAAAGGTCTTATTTTCCATGTCGCACCATGATGTTGTAGTAGTTGCTACGTATTCTACTTGTGCACAATATATTGAGAAAATTATATGTTCTTGAGAAACACAGGAGATCAAATTTGTTGCCAAATAAGTAATATATCTTGATGTGATTTTCCTCCCATCAATACTACTAGAAAATCATCAATTTTGTATGTTTTTTGTTTTCTTCAAACCTTATGTACTACAATCCATATTCAGTTGTACCTAAAACATACCTCAAGATGCCTTTTCTAACTTTCGAGTCAGTTTCCTTGGGATACTCGATAAATTTGCAAATATAACTAACTACATAAATAACATTTGGCCTATGTACAGTAAGGTACATGGGGCTACCTAGAAGGATTTTATACAATGTTGAATAGACTAACAATCCATCATCTTGCTTGCTCATTTTTTTATATTGCAATAGCCGTCTTTTTTTCTTTATGTTTTCCCATCTTTAACCTTTTTAAGATATTTGTAGCATGCTTCTGTTGAAATGGAGATCCATTAAGAAGATTGCTTGACTTCAATTCCTAAAAAGTACTGCGACAAACCAAGCTCTAACATCAAATTTCCCAGATATGTTTCATTTCATAAACATGAATACAAACTATGAGTATTTTACCTTGGTTTGGTTTAATATAGAGAATAGGCCCATTAATACTCTTTCCAAATCCATTATTCACTAAATATGAATCGATCCAACTATACCAATCTCTTAGAGCTTATGTTAGGCAAGAGAAGGATTTCTTCAATTTGTAAACTTTGAGATCTTATCCTTTTACATCAAATCCTAGTGATTGATCAAGATACACCTCGTCTTATAGTTTTCCATTCAAGGGGAATGACCTCACATCCATCTAGTAAACCAACCATATGTTTTAGGATGTAATGGCTACTATAGCCCTAATAATATCCATCCTTGCTACTATAGAAAAGGTTTTATCATAGTTAATACATTTCTATTGACCAAATCATTTAGAAACTACTCTTTCCTTATATTATTCTACCTTTCCTTTCTTATTTAATTATTTCTTTTACACCCACTTAATAGTAATTTTGGTTTTATATATTAGGAGACATACAAATTCCCATATCTCATTCATCTCAGTATCTCCAATATCTTTATTCATGGCATGTACACAAATATCCTATTTCACTACTTCTTCAAGATAAGTAGGTTGATCAAATAATAAGGAAACTTTATCTTGCTAATTCATGTCATCACACAACTCATATATTTCCCTTAAAATCCTTGTTCTATGATCTCTCATTGAATATTCTTAATCATTGTAAGAAGAATTATTTCTCAAATTTCTCATTTAATATACTAATTGTCCCCTGTAACAAGCTCTATCTTCTTATCCTTTCACTTGTAACCTTTTAAGTCTCCTTGGAGGTACATATTGTCCTAAACTATCCTTCTATTATAGGGGGAGATCAGTTTCTACTATCCATTGTGATATTCTCTTAGTAACTATAAGATTTTTCCTCCAATAATTTCACATATTTTCTCATCGAAAAGTTCTTATGATTGGAATATACAATCTGTAGCCTTTGGATTATTCATTGTTTGTAATGAAAATTCATTTTTCACTCTCGTTTTCAACTTTCCTCCTTATCTCTTTTGGGACGTGTGAATATGCAATACAAAAAAAAATATAAATTGAGGGACACTACACATTGTTTCACTTCATATTTCTTGATGTACTTTAACTTTGACACTATTTGCTCTATTTATATAAAATATGTAGACTAAACTAGCAATATATTCAACCCAAAAATGATTGGAAATATTTCCATCTTCGGTAACACTCCCTTTCATGTTCATAATGGTATTATTATTATGCTTAGCTACTTCATTCTATTGTGGAGTATATATATGTTGGGTTGTGTTATATTCTTTCCACAACTATCCCACGTAGTTAACCGAGGGGATAGAGCGGTCGCGGGGGGAGTGTTACGAAACCAGCTCAAGAAAAAGATAGAAAAGATAGATCAACTCCTTAGAATTCAGCCTCTTCGAGGGGGCAACCACCTTTACATTACATAAATGAACAATTCTTGGATGATTCAAATGACAAAACCTCCTTTCTATATATAGGAGTCTAAGGTGTCACAATATAACCCAACCAACCTAACAATAATAATATAAAGCCACAAAAATAACAATAGAGGGATTCTATGGGGCACAGTAATAACAATATGGGGATAATAGGGGCACAACAATATTAATAAGGGGTACAACTACAATAGTAATGGGGTAATCAATAGTATTATAGGGACCCAACATACCCCTCACCTTCAAAAAAGTGTTGTCTTCAACGCTTGAGAAGTGTTGGATGCTTCTATATAAAATTCTCATCCTCCCATGTGGAATCTTCAGTGGATAAGTTCTTCCACTTGATAAGATACTCTGAAATTGATCAATTTCACAGCTGTCAAGTTCTTGTTTCCGTGACTGCTTCCGGTTCCAATATAATTTTTCCTTCCTCGTCAAGTTTTGGCAATATTGTTTGAACTGGGAGCTTGTCGCCTATAACCTTCTTCAAACATGAAACATGAAAAACTGGGTGTAATCGAGAAGCTGCAGGAAGCTCCAATTTGTATGCCATAGTACCAATCTTTTGCAACACGTTGTATGGACCATAATACTTTGGTGATAATTTATTATCCTTCTTAGCTTGTTTGAGGGACATTTTCTTATATGGTTGTAGTTGTAGGAATACCCAATCACCTACATCAAAAATTCATTCGCTACGATGTTGATCTGCCTGTTGTTTCATTCTATTTTGTGCCAACACGAGGTTATCCTTTAAGAGTTGGAGGACTTTTTGTTGATGTTCAATGTGATGTTCCACAGCTTAAACCTTAGAATTTTGTCTTAAATATGATGTGATGGATGGTGGCTGATACCCATAAAGTGCCATAAATTGGGTCTTTTTTGTTGTTGTATGGAAGGAAGTGGTATACCACCATTCAGCCAGAGGCAACCATTTGACCCATTGTGTCTATTTATCAAATACAAAGAAACAAAGATATCATTCCAAACATTTGTTTACTATCTCAGTTTTCCCATCAGATTGAGGATGATAAGATGAGCTTTGAGCTAACTGAGTACCAAGACAATAAAATAATTCTATCCAAAAATTTCCAGTGAAAATGGGATATCTGTCACTTATAATAATCTTTGGGTTTCCATGTAGCTTTTGAATTGTTTCCATAAATGCAGTAGAAACTGTACTAGCTTTAAATGGATGTGATAATGCACAAAAGTGTGCATACTTGGTAAGTTTGTCAAATACCACCATGATGACACTCTTTCCCTCAGACTTGCGTAAACCTATGATAAAATCCATTGAAACCTCCTCCTAATGTTGGCTTGGAATGGATAAATCTTGTAATAGACCCAGTGTCTTAATAGTTTCAAATTTATTTTGTTGGCAAACCAAACATTCCACCACAAACTTTTGAATATCTGATTTAAGGCCATTCCAAAAAAATTCCTTCTTAACCCTATGGTATGTTTTTAAAAATCCTGAGTGCCCTCTTAAGGGAGAAGTGTACAATTCCATAAGAATCTTTTGTTTTAGCTAGGAATTCTTACAGAGGTATAAGCGATCTTTGTACCATAATGAATCATTTTGCCAGCTAAATGTATCAGACATAATGGAATATTTTTTGTATCTTTCGAATAAGTGCCCATAATTCTTCGTCATTCTTCCATTCCTCCCTTTCTTTGTTTATCCGATCTAGTTGGATAATAGAAATGGTGCACAACAATTCTTCCACATCCTCATCCTTTCTTGAGAGTGCATCTCCCACCACATTTTGCTTCCCTTTTTTTGTAGATGATTTCAAAGTCATAACCCAACATCTTTGTGAGCCAATTTTGTTTCTCTTCAGAGGATAATCTTTGTTCTAAAAATTATTTAAGGCTATCATGATCCGTTTTTACCTTGAAGTGTCTTCCCATTAGGTAGGGTCGCCATTTCTTAAGTGCATGGAGTATTGCCAACATTTCCTTCTCATAAATAGCTCTGTGTAAAAGCTTTCCCTTGACTGGACGACTTTCAAAAGCAATGGGTCTTTCATATTGCATTAAAATAGCACCAATTCCATTTTCTGAAGCATCACATTCCACAATAAAGGTTTTTGTGAAGTCCGGTGTAGCCAAGACCGGTGCTTGGCACATTGCCTCGTTAAGATGTTCGAATGCCTTTGTTGCTTCTGGAGTCCATGAAAATGCATCTTTCTTCAATAATGTTGTTAGAGGTGCTGCTATTCTCCCGTAATTCTTAACAAAGTTGCAATAATACCCTATGAACCCGAGAAATCGTCGCAGATGCTTTATGGATGTGGGAATTTTCCATTCGTTAATGGCTTTAAATTTGCTAGGGCCTACCTTAACTCCTTCATGAGATAAAATATGACCCAGATATTCCACCTCTTGTACTTCAAAGAAACATTTGGATCTTTTTGCATATAATTGTTTCTCCTCCAATAGTTGTATCACCCTGTCAACATGCTCAACAACATCCTTCCAAGACTTGCTGTAGATTAGTATATCATCAAAAAATACTAACACAAATTTTCTAAGGAATGGTTTGAAAATTGATTTCATCAAACCCTGAAATGTTGAAGGTGCATTGGTAAGGCCAAAAGGCATGACCAAAAATTCATAATGACCCTCATGAGTTCTAAATGTTGTTTTCAGAATGTCTTCAATCTTCATTCTGATTTGATGATATCCTGAACGAAGATCCAACTTGGTGAAGGAAATTGATCCATGCAATTCATCCAGTAATTCATCAATGACAGGAATGGGAAACTTATCCTTAATAGTGAGCTTTTTTAGCTCCCTATAATCCGGACACATGTGCCATGAGCCATCCTTCTTGTGCACCAATATGACTGGAGTAGAGAAAGAAATTTGACTTGGTTGAGTTATACCAGCCTCTAGCATATTTGCAACCATACTTTCAATTTCGCTCTTTTGGGCATAGGGATATCTGTACGGCCTGATGTTTGGAGGAACACTTCCTGGAATCAGATGAATATCATGATCATGATCACGAATAGGTGGGAGACCTTTGGGAGTCTCAAATACCTTGGAATGATTGTCCAAGACTTTTTGGAGATCTAGAGAAATAGATGATTCCACTGTGGACACATCTATCGAACATAATTGTGAAATTACACCTCTTAGTTCCTTTTTTAAAAGCTTTGTCATATCGTTAGAGCTGATTATATTTCCCAGTTTCCCTGCAATACCCCTTAATTCAACTTCCTTTCCTTCCACAGAAAATTTCATGAAAAGTTCTTGGAAATTAAAAGCTATTGTACCCAAGGATTGTAGCCATTGGACTCCTAGTACAACGTTAGCACCTTCCATTGGAATGGAAAGCATTGGGCTAGTCAATACATATTTTCCCATGGATAGCTTGATATTATGGCACTTTCCCGAGCAATTTATTGTTCCTCCATTTGCAACCATCACTTGACACTCTGGTGCTGGATATAAGAAGCAATTCGATTCTCTTGATACCTTACAATGAATAAAATTGTGGGTACTTCCTGAATCAGTCAACACTATTACCTTTTTATTCTTGATTTGTCCTTCTATCTTGATGGTTTGAGGAGTGGTAATTTCCGCCAATGCATTACAAGATATGTTTGGATTCATTTCTTCTTTATCTAGGCTTTGTTCCTGGAGTATATCCTCTTCTTTTGACCTTTCTTGATCCTTTTATTATTCCTCTTCACAATCTATGTAGAATAATTTCTTCTCAGCACACATATGACCATTAGTGTATTTTCTATCACAATTGTAACAAAGCCCTTTTGCTCCTTTTTCTTCCAATTGTTGTGGTGTCAACCTTATAGGTTTTGGAAGACTAGCTACAACAACACTTCCGTCTTTATAGTTGTGAGTGGTATGCTTCTTGGTTACGATAATTTTGCTTTCCATTTTTCTTGCTAACCTGAATGCCTTCTCTAATGAATCAGGTTCCCAAACGCGAACATAATGTTGGATATTATCCTTTAAAGACCCTATGAACACATCAATCCTATGCTCCTCTGGAATATGTTTTATCCTTATGTTCAATTTTTGGAACTCCTAAATGTGCTCCATTACTGAACCCTTTTGTTTGAGACTTATCAATTGGCAAAAAAATGTGTTGCTTTTTGTATCCTCATAATGTGCTATCAATTCTTCCGTAAAAATTGCCCAAGTGATAAATTGTTTACGAGAGCAAAGCCATTGATACCATACAAACTAATT
This sequence comes from Pinus tabuliformis, assembly GCA_031772625.1. NCBI lineage: Eukaryota > Viridiplantae > Streptophyta > Pinopsida > Pinales > Pinaceae > Pinus > Pinus tabuliformis. Next base: position 197,047,745 of record CM062820.1, on the reverse strand, counting down.
TTGTTCCAAATATAAAGTTGCAATACGTAACTTTTGTGTATTTTGCGCATTATTGAGATCGAAAGATTGCTCCATCTTTAATATCCATGTTGCGGGATCCTTGCCATCAAAACTCCTCATATCAATTTTTGGAATATGGTGGGTCTTTGATCCAACATTAGAGTCTATGGAATCATGATTAACATTTCTTTTGTTCTCATCATGAGTTTCCTTTTCTACCCTTTCACCATTAGTCACCCTTTCTTGTAGCAACTTATTCATATTTATCTTCAATTATTCCATGTCTATCTTCAAATCTATCTTCAGATCATCCATCTTAGCTTCCACGTCATTCATATTAGCTTATAAACCTTTCTTTAAACAATCCATCTTAGCTTTTATGCCTTTCTTTAAACCATCAATCTTAGATTATGTTCCTTTTTGTGCGAGGGACAGTTGTTGCACTTGGTCTTGTAATTTCGATATATCATGTTGCATTTCTTCCTCTTCTTCATGAGTCATGCTAGAGCTTTCAGGTTCCTTACTCGGTGTTTTCATTTTCATTCTCGGGGCATAAGTTACCGATAATAATTCTCTACTATGCCCTTTGAATTCCTTCAAAATAAATTTTCAAACCAAGCTTAAGAAAAAATTTAAGAAAATCTAGACACCCTTTTTCACTTTGTAGGAGGTCGATATTGCCTCTGATGTATCTCTATACTTTCGAATCATCTAGATCTTAATTTGTGACCTGCAGTAGCCCTCTGTGTCCTCTTTCCAATGCCACATGTCTGACCCAAATTGGATTCTCCAAGGAAGAGTTATACGAAATCTCCCACAATGACTTGATTATAGACTAGTTCAGTAGAGCGAACTTGTGCGACGTGCCACGAGTCAATTTTTCGACCTTTGGATCTGAAAATTCATACAAGAAACTACAATCCATCCTCTTTTTGTACCTTCTTACGAAATTTCAATCCGATCCCTGGAGAGAAAGTTATGAAACTTTTCCCCAGGTCGCCTATTTGGAATGTAATTCAAGAGTCTGCAAAAAGACCAACTTCCTCAAATCATATCTCCATAAATATAGCGCGAACAGGTCTGAAATTCAGATCCAAGGTTCAACGCAATTTCTTCTCAAATGAGTTTTTTCAACTTCTGAAACGTCACATAAAAAAAGTTATAGCGAAAATTCCATGATGACGTGTTTGGAGCTGCAAAACCCTAGAATCCAAAGCTCTGATACCAAATGTTATGAAACCAACTCAAGAAAAATATAGAAAAGATAGATCAATGCCTTAGAATTCAGCCTCTTCGAGGGGGCAACCTCCTTTACATTACATAAATGAACAATTCTTGGATGATTCAAATGACAAAACCTCTTTTCTATATATAGGAGTCTAAGGAGTCACAATATAACCCAGCCGACCTAACAATAATAATATAAAGCCACAAAAATAGCAATAGAGGGATTCTATGGGGCACAGTAATAACAATATGGGGATAATAGGGCACAACAATATTAATAAGGGGTACAACTAGAATAGTAATGGGGCAATCACTAGTATTATACGGACCCAACAGAGAGCCCCCCTTCATTGCACCGATTGTGTAGCTGGGGGTGGGGTCATAGGGCGTTTGAGGTGTACCTGTAACACCACTTTATGGGTTTTGGGGTAGCAATACCGAAAATTTTGGTTTTGGACCCTATGTTAGGTTGGGCGGACCCACCTATGGTTTTTTGCATGATTTTTGTACATGTTTTTTGGACGCGATGGTTTTCGATCCATGGTATTGGATGCGATGGTTTTCGGTCCATGGTATTGGATGCTTCAACATGTATAAATATTTATTATAACATTGAAAGGAACATAATGAAAAATCAAGCTGGTAGACCCGGTTTTGGGATCCAAAGGAAATCTATGTATATGTGTTGTATGTGTTATGCTCTCACATTATTTATTTTCCGTGTTTTAGAATTCGTATCCAGGTAATTTATGTATGTGGTTAAAACCTACATTCGGTATCGGAGCAGTTTTGGCTTCAACAGGGCCTTTTTTGTTAAGGGGTTTTTCTCGGGCCTGTGGTACACCCTATTCAATAGGAGATTTGCGAGATTGATTCTGGTGGTGAAAGAAGATGGTGAGCAGTGGAAAGATAGAGATCAAGAAATCTAATGGTTAGAGTTTTGAGTTGTGGAAACTCAAGAAGGAGGATCTATTGGTGGATAAAGATCAGTGGATCATGGTAGATCTATGTACTAAACCAACGGGAATGTCGATGATGAATGGAAGAAGTTCGATTGGAAGGCAAAAGAGCACAATACGATTGTGTCTCTCAAATTCAATATTGTTAAATGTATCAGGGGAAGCTACAGTGAAGGATTTCTGGGACAAGTTAGGGACTTTGTACCAATCTAAGTCTCTGGTGAATAAACTATTCCTGCGGAAAAAGCTATATAACCTGAGGATGAAATATGGAGACTTGGTGACAGAGAATATGAATGCATTTAATACTGTGTTAAGCGAGTTAAAATCGGTTGATATTAAAATTTCAGATGAATAAAAGTGCATCAGTTTGTTGTGTTCTCTACTAGATTTGTGGGATAGTCTGGTTATTGCAATAGGTAGCAATGCAACTACCTTGAAAATTGATGAAATATTCTCATCCTTTCTGACGGAGGAGATGAGATAGAAAAATATGGAGAGCTAGAATGGTGATGCCTTTTCTGTACGAGGATTGTCCAGAACAGAAACAAAAATAAGTCATCGAGTGGGAGATCTAAATCTCCAAGAAAACCTTTAAAGATCGTTTGCTGGAAATGCAGAAAGGAAGGGCACTACAAAAGGAACTGTAAATCTAAAGCTCCTGGTAAAGGAAAGGGATCTGATGATGCTCCTTCTGGAGAGGCAAAAACCACCTCAAATGAAGGTGGGGATGTGTACTTGGCTTCTTCAAGTACACATGTAGATCATGAGGCATGGTTGACTGACTCAGGTGCATCCCTTCACTTCACTCCCCATAGAAAGTGGTTCTGCGAGTATGAGAAATATGATGGTGGTGATGTCTTCTCAAGGGATGATAGGAAGGCTAGAATCATTGGCCGTGGAAAAGTAAAGTTGAAGTTGCAAGGTGTAAAGGTTAGAACACTTCAGGTGTTCTGCATATTCCTGCATTGGCCAGAAATATAATTTCTGTAAGCAAGCTGGATGATGCAAATGTAAAAGCATTGTTCGATAAGGATACCTACAAAATGGTTCAGGGAGCACTGGTATTGATGCAACGAGCTTGAATTGGAACTCTTTACAAGCTGCAAGGTGGCACTATTATTGATGGGTGCAACATTTCTGTGGTTCCTGAAAGTGGAGCAGAAAATCTAGTGGTCTCTAGAGAGAAGACCATGTTGTGGCATCAAAGGCATGGACATATTGGAGAGATGGGCCTTCGAATACTTCACGGTAAAGGTATGGTAGAAGGTATGAGTAATAGCTCTCTAGATTTTGATTTCTATGAAAATTGTCTATATGGGAAGAAGAATCGGGTGAGTTTCCCGTCTGGTAGTAAGAGCGCGAAACATATATTAAAACTTGTGCACAGTGATGTGTTTGGACCTGTGAAGGTTCCATCACTGGGTAAGCCTATGTACTATGTATCATTTATAGATGACTTCTCAAGGAATACATGGATATATTTCCTTGAGAAGAAATCTGAAGCCTTTGACAGGTTTAAAGAATTTAAGGCTTTCATTTAAAATCAGACAGAGAAGAAAATAAAGGTGTTGAGGACAGATAATGGTGGAGAGTTTTGCAGCAAGGAATTTGAAGAATTTTGTAAGAAGTGTGGTATAGCACGACAGAGGACTACTCTATATACACCTCAGCAAAATGGAGATGTAGAAGGAATGAATAAGATGTTGATGGAAAGGGCAAGAACCATGCTCAGTGGTGCTGGGTTAGGATAGGAATTCTAGGCAAAGGTGGTGGCTACTGCATGTTACCTTGTCAACACGTCACCTTCATCAGTGTTGGAGGATAAGACTCCACAAGAGGTATGGACTGGTAAGAAACCCTCTCTTTCACATCTGAGGGTATTTGGATGTGATGCATATGCACATGTTCCAAAGGAGAAATGAACCAAGTTGGATAGTAAATCTGAAAAGTGAATCTTTATTGGGTATAAGGATGGTTTAAAGGGTTATAAGCTTTGGAACCCAGTTACATGGAAGGTTGTATACAACCGATATGTGGTGTTCATAGAGGTAAAAGATGTTATTAAACATGAAGTCCAACCAAAGGAAACTGAGAAGATAGATTTTGAGCTTAAGGAGGAAGAATCAGACTCTACGGCAGACGAGGAATCAGAAGATGAAGAGCCACAAACTCCAGTTGTGAGAGGATCAGTTTGAGAAAGAAGACAGCCAGAAAGGTATGGTCCATCTTATTTCTTTTCAAAATTTTCTTTATCTATTAATGACGATGATCCTAGAACTGTGAAGGAAGTAGTAGATTCAGAGGATGGAAATCTCTGGAAAGAGGCCATGGTTGATGAAATGGAATCTTTGCACAAAAATGAGGCTTGGGATATCGTGGAGTTGTCAGCTAGAATTAAACCCATTGGCAACAAATGGGTGTTCAAGAAGAAGACAAATGCAGAAGGAAAGGTGGAGAAATACAAAGCTCGGTTGGTAGCAAAAGGTTATTCCCAGGTGTTGGGAATTGATTTAGATTACTTTTATCTGTTGTTGTTTCTTTTGATTTTGAGGTAAAATAGATGGATGTGAAGACAACATTTATTCATGGGGCTTTGGAAGAGGAAATATACATGAAGCAACCTGAAGGCTTTGCGGTGAAGGGTAAGAAAGAATTGGTATGCAAGTTAAAGAAGTATATGTATGGGTTAAAACAGTCACCAAGGATGTGGGATCAAAAATTTGATACATTTATACGGGGACTTGGCTTCTCCAGAAGCAAAGTAGATCACTGTGTGTATTTTAATTAATTGGTGACTGTGCTATTTATTTGGTCTTGTATGTGGATGATATGTTGCTGGTTGGAAATGACAAAGAAATTATCCAAGATTGGAAGACCCAATTGTCCTCCAAATTCAACATGAAAGATCTTGGTGCTGCAAACTATATTTTGGGCATGAAAATTAAAAGAGATCATGCAAAGAGGAAGCTCAGGTTAAAATAGAGGAAGTATGTTGAGAAAATACTGTAGAGGTTTAATATGTAGGATAGTAAACCAGTGAAGGTTGCTATTACTGTAGGTGTGAGGTTATCTACTAAACAGTGTCCCAAGACACAAGAAGAGGAAGAGGACATGTCCCATGTTCCATGTGCAAGTGCAGTCGGCAGCTTGATGTATGAAATGGTTTGTACTAGACCAAACATTGGACATGCAGTGGGAATATTGAGCAAGTTTATGTCAAAATCGGGGAAGGAGCATTGAACATTAGTGAAGCAGGTTTTTAGGTATTTGCATGGCACTAGTGATTATGCTTTATGCTACCAAGGAAGATCAGGATTGGACAAAATGTTGGATATTCGTTGCTTTATTGATGCAGACTGGGCTGGAGATCTGGATCAGAGAAGATCTACAAGTGGGTATGTGTTTAACCTATTTGGAGGTGCAGTCAGTTGGATGAGTAAGAGACAATCTATAGAGGCACTATCAACTATAGAGGAAAAATACATGGTAGCCACTCATGCAAGTAAGGAAGCAATTTGGTTGCAGAGATTGTGTTCAAGTATGGGGTTAGTACAAGGAGCTATAAGGATAGACTGTGGCAGCCAAAGTGCAATTTTCTTGGCAAAGAACCCCGCATATCATTCAAATAAAAAGCACATTGATTTTCAGTATCACTTTGTGAGGGATATGATAGAAGACAAAAAGGTGTTGCTGGTAACGGTGGAGACTTTGAAGAATACTGCAGATTCATTGAAAAAATCTGTGAGCTCAGAGAAGTTCTCTTGGTGTAGAGAGACAATGAGCATTTCAGGGCTGGAAAAATGACTAAGCTCTCTTGTGGCCTCCTGTGGAAAGAAAACAACAAGTGGGAGAATGTTTGGTTGTGTTATATTCTCTCCATGACTAGCCCACGTAGTTAACCAGGGGGTTAGAGGGGGGATAAAGCCCCCCTTCGTTGTGCCGATTGTGTAGCGAGGGGGGTCAGAAGGGGTTTGAGGTGTACCTGTAACACCACTTTATGGGGTCTGGGGCAACACCCCATAAAATTTTGGTTTTAGACCCTATGTTAGGTTGGGTGGACCCACCTATGGTTTTGTGCATGATTTTCACACATGTTTTTTGGATGCAATGATTTTCAGTCCATGGTATTGGACGCGATGGTTTTCGGTCCATGATATTAGATGCTTTGGCATGTATAAATATGTATTATAACATTGAAAGGAACATACTAAAAAATCAAGCTGGTAGTCCTGGGGATCTAGGGGAAATATATGTATATGTGTTCTATGTGTTATGCTCTCACATTGTTTATTTTCTGTGTTTTGGAATTCGTATGCAGGTAATTTCTGTACGAGGCTAAAACCTACAATATAGTGACATGCTTCCTTTTAATTCCTTGTTGTCTACAAAATTTTACAAACTCATTTGAGTCATACTCTCGTCCTCCATCTGACCTTAGCACTTTCACATATTTTTCACTTTTTTTTCCTACTACATCAATAAATTTTGTGAAATTTATGAATGTGTTTTATTTATTTTTGAGAAAATATACATAAATGTTTCTTCTAAAATATTAAATAAATGTTATAAAATAAAATCTTCCACCAATGGATTGAGTTTGCATGAGTCCACATAGATTTGTGTTGACAAGTTGTAGATGCTCCTTAGCGTTGTAGGAGGCTTTTGGAAAGGTATATTTTTTATTCTTAATTAGAATGAAGTTTTCACAAGTGATGTTTTTCCCATTCAGTATGTGAAATCCCTCAATGATTAACTATTTTTTCAAGATTTTAAGACTCATAAAAGAATATATAGCTAAAATTCCGCAACCTAGTATCATCTATGCTTGAAACATTTTGTGCATCTAAATGTGACATATTTACACTTTTCATATTCAATGTCAACATTTTATTCTTGGTAATTTTGGTGTTAACATTAAATCCTATACTAGGTAAATTATCTAATATTGTTTACATCAAGTCTTTGGATGTAATATCATAACCATGTTGACTCAACTATCTAATACCTAATATATTATGATTAAGATTTGATACATAATAGACATCAATAATATATTTCCTCTCGTAATTCTTATTTAGGATAGAAATAACACCTTTTCATATAACGTAGAATGATGATCATCTACTAAACTAATTTTAGATTGAATAGAGATATCAAGACTAGGAAACAACTTGTTATTACCGGTCATGTGATTGTTGTAGCCACTATACTACAAAAAAATATTATCTTTTTTATCTTCTTTAGTTATTTGGAATGAGATGAACATTTATTTATATGTCCCTTGTTTAGTTTTGGAGAAACTATCTCTACGTTTATTTAGATATGACTACCTCTTTTTGCACTCACTTTCATATTGTCCTTATTGTTTGCAGTAGTGACATTGTACCTTTGAATTGTCCATCCATATTCTACCTCTCCTGCTTTGATTCAAAGAGTGTCTAGCTTCACGTAATTATCCTTGTTAGAAGCGTAATCATTTTAGGTTATGTAAACTTGTATTATTCACTTAAGAGGATGGTGAAAAACCTTAAGATAATGCCAATATTATGGGAATTCTAAGAGACCTCTTAGTAGATGAAAACCAAAGGTAACTAATAATTGTATGTATATGTATCATATGCTTAATTAAAAGTATCACATAGATTATTGAAATCAGTCTATTATTTGGTGTGTTTTCAATAGCTGTAGCAGAGCATGTCATCTCTCTTCCTGGGTGCTCTATGATTCTGAACCTATCTCTGTATTTGTCATATTTAATACTAATCGTTCCTTAGAAAATCACCACATCATTTCATTTACCTCCTTTTTGTCCTAATGATCGATTACCTAATTCCCCTTCTCACTGCGCATTTACTATATTCTTTCATTGTGTCCAAAGTTATCAATTAGTAGTCTAATTGAATGGACTTTTATGGCAATTCATTTCTTAACCTATGCTTCTAACCACAATAGAAAAAAAATAGAGGGTCTCGAAAAATGAGGAAATTTTCTATCTTTAATCGATAATGGGTACTTTGGAAATTCCTTCATATTAATTGGGTTTTTTCCATCCATATCCTCCACTCATATCCTTTGTGTTATCTCTCCAATATGTCAAATCTATGTGTCCTTTTTTTTATTTTCCTAAGCATTTATTCTCCTACCCTTAAATACTAGAAATGACACACCTCTACCTATTACTATATCTCTCACCTACTATGTAATAAGGTAAGAATTTGTTGAACCATATATCTGGGGGTCCAATATCATTCGAAGAAAGTTCTATTGGCATCTCAATAATAGATTATGGTGTTTTTCTATTAGATGCTCATGACTAAGCCATTGAAATTCCTAGTTCTGTATGTAATTATTTTCATTGTGTCGCCCAATTGATCCATTGTATTTTTTAGATTTTATTCATCTCTCTCGCAATTTTAAATTAATCCTGGGCATGCTTACTTGATGATGCTACCATCGATATTACTAGCGAAAATAAAGAAAATACAAGGGATGATGGGAGAGCACAAAAACATTGTCCTTAATAATACAGGGCTCAATAGTAACAAACTGAATGAGAGTGGAAGAGGGTGAATAGCAAAACAAATGACGATTTCAGCAAGGGACTATATTCATTTCAATGCATGTGTACAGCTTCCTAGTAAGATGGTGTTAAAATGTCAACAATGGAAGCCTTTGGATGATGAATATGATATTGGCATTGAAAAGACTAAATTTTGATGCATTGGGAATATTTTGAAAACTTTCCGAGGGACCGCTAAAATACTATTTATGGTATCTTTTTATTTGAGCCAAAATATTTTGTTTCTTATGCCTTAATGTTTGCCAACATGGAATTTAATTCTAGGGTCATTGAAGTTCGAATCCTTTGTCCATGTCTGAACCTATAAATCTCCAGGGATGTATCCATAGTTGCTTAAAAAAATCCCTGACTTGGGTGCTTCCTCTACAAGTAGAACATATTTTTCTTCAAAGAAAAACATAATAAACAAGATATAGGAAACCCACCATGATTTCACCCAGTACGAAGGTGGCTAGATGTTAGGAAAAAGGTTGAATATAAATATAATTAATTATAAGAAGTATCATTATCTCCATTAAGTATGGTAGTTACACTCCAAAGTAGCGATGATCATCAATGGTGGCCTTACTCAATGGTTTTTCCAAAAATACAACCTATTTCACATCTTGTTGGATTTTGATGAGCATTGATGTATCACGTATTGCTATGGATTGTTTATCTAGCATGAAACTTGGCCTATACCTACTAATGTGAATCACTTCGTCATGTAACTCCTTAGATGGTTGCTCCAACATGAAACCCATCCTCCAGCCATTAATATGAAGCACATAAGAATTGTCTAGGTTTAGGAAGGAAGAATTGACTAGAGCGTGTTACACTAGAGAAAATGTTAGCATAAAAGTGGCTCCTAAGCAAAGACAATAAAGTAATAGTTAAAATAAAAAGATACAAGTTATGAATTTTGGACTAAATAGAAGAAAATATTTTTTTCAATTGTATTTTTTCCTTATCTCCTTGTAGGTTAACTCAAATTTCAAGTGTATATAGTCGTTGGATGTGGAATTAAATTCCACATCCAAGGAGTACCCTTTATTCATACTTTTGAGAATACTCACATTGATAAAAATGGAAGAGACATTAAAAATGTGTTTCAACACGTTGCTTTAGCATATCTTCATATTTTTATCAATGTGGATCTTCTCAAAACATTGCATAATGGGTACTCATTTGACGTGGAATTTAATTCCTCATCTAGTAAGTATCTAGAGTTGAATTTTGAGTAAACCTATATGGAGATAAGCCAAAAATACAATTATAATAAAATACTTTTCTTTTTTTCCCTCCAAAATATTTACATGCACCTATTTTTAAATTTAAAGGATTTTCATTAGTTTACATATTATGACATGGAAGCTATATGAAGATTTCAATGGAACATTTACATTAGAATTTCCTCTAATTATAAGTTGACTTGTCTATAGCAATCCCTTGAAGAGAGATATCGACAGTCTGATGCTACTAAGGCCATACCTCTTGATGTAAAATTCAAATGAATTTTGTAGTATGAAGACAGATTTTTATTATGTTGCCTCCATTTCCATGTGCTTAGAGAAGGGGTTTTGGAATTTAGAAATCCCTTGAATCGTATTTCCAGGAAAAATTCACATTTTTTGTTTATACTCTCAATGATATTTAATGTGATTTCACTAATCTCCAAGTGAGAAGATATGGAGTGCCACATAGATTCATAAGTCAAGAAGCTTGGCTACTATTAAGAAATTGAAAACCATATTTTTTTCATCGTGTGAGGAAAAAGAGAACATACTCCATAGTGATTTCATGTGTATGTGTGTCATATTTCTTAATTTATTCTCAAATACTCCTAAGTCTACCAGTGACAAAAAAATTTGCATCTTTGTGATCACTCGTATTCAAAAATGGTTTTCCTTTAATTAGTATTACAAAATTTCATTGTTATCTCTAAACTGTTTTTATATAAAATTATGAAATAGAGTTAAAGGTGAAAGTCACCAAAGGTATTGGATCCTTAAGTCTCAAAAATGAAATATAATGCAACTTTATCTTTGATAATCCGATACCTCATCTAATGTTAAAATAACCAAAGGAAAGCTGGTTAGGCCTATGATCAAGAGTGGATTAACCAATATGACATATTTTCTTGTAGCTATCTAGCATTAGGAGCTATTTATACTTTTACATGTTTATGGATGCATTTTCAATTTAATTTGATACCCTTCATCCTTCTTTTTCCAATCCTTAATTTCTAGGAAGATGGCCAAAATTAATGGATTATTAGAGTTCCTGAGCACTGTAATACTCTCCATTGTTGATAGTATAGTCAAGATAAACAAATTCATCATGACTAATGTTGAATCTTTTTACAGGATGCATATGAAAAGATCAAGTTTCTTCAACTTGAATCACATCTTCATTGAAATGAACTAACACAAAATACAATATTATATTGGTTATTATTTAAAACAATTCTCTTTTTTAAGTTTCAAAAATACTCTTATTAGCAGTCAACAATTTGTCAAATCATTGAGGCCACCTTAGGAGCAGTTAGACTTGAACTTGCACTTCTCAAGCCCATCATCGGACCTTGGGAAGAAGTTATTAATAGTAGGCATAAAGTTAGCCTTGAATATGAAAATGATATTTCGTTTCACATTATCGAATATTCCAAACCAATCTAGTTTCATAGTGCTAGATTTGTTTAGGACACTCCATCTCTGCCCACTTCACATCTATCTTCCCTCACACAACTAGTATGTCAGATTGTCAAATACCAACATTATGATCATGTTTTCCATGTGAAATATTAGTGTTTTTATCTGCACCCCTGTGAGAATTGTGGAAATCATACTCATAATTCAAATAGAGGTGCCAAACATAAGATTCCTACAAGAGAAAATATTAACCTTTGATGGATCACTTCTTGGAAATTTTCCTCAACATCCAAGAAGATATAGCATTCATGCCTCAAAATTCCTTCTTGAGTATTGATAGATCTTGCAATGTAGATATATTCATCTTCTCATCTTATATCTAATTTGGGGGGGGTGGGGGCGGGGTCATGGTTATCTACTAGACTCAAAGATATATCAGGAAATCTTAAGCCATAGCTTGAACCAAAGCTAGTTTCTAGAGCCTAAAACTAGAATAAACCAATGTGAGATTCATATTTGTAGGCATATTGAGACTCATTCATGAGATTTATTAGGTTGGTGGTCTGCCTTAAACCATCACTTGTAGAATAATTCAACTTCTAATAGGAATCTAAATAGTTTGTGTTCATTTGTAAAACATCATTAGGGAGCACTTAAACTTTGCAAAGGATTTCAACTACTAGCCAAATTCATACCTATTTAGGAAATACTTCAAGCCTAGTTGTGGTGTTGGTGGTAATCCTTAAATCAACATCAATAGAAAACATTGGGTTCTTATACCTCATTTAGTTTTTGATCTTCCTTAAACCATAATTTAAGAGAGCACATATAACCATTGGTTTACATATGTTTTTTTTATTTTAGCTATCTCCTTAGACTTATATACACCCCTTCAAATAAACGGTGGTAATATTGGAAGCATAATCCTCTTTGGTTATGCATACTTGACTTATTCACCTGAGAAGAAAGAGAAAAATATTTAAGTGAATGTTAGGAGCTATAGGAAGTACAAGAGGTGTCTTGGTAGATGAAATCCAAAGGTCATTAATAATCATATTTATGTGTATGATATGTTTAATGGTGGGCCCCAGTATTGCAAGAATAATGATGCAACTCTTGGGAATCCCTTCTTTACTTTTATCAACCTGGTAGTTCGTAACAAACTTGGAAGCAGCGGTGCTATATGCACAAGTACTAGCTGTTGCCGCGGCTGTCACTTGATCAGCTGGCACAAGTCCGGTAGGAGCTTAAGCCAACTTATATGAGCTCTTAGAAGAAGCTTTTAACTTTGAGGGATGAAATCTAACACAATAGAGGCTAATCTACTTGCAGAAAGGAGCAGAAAGCTGAAAGGAAATGCAAAATCTAGCAAACCCTAGTCTTATTGACTAACCCTACCGGTGCAAGAAAAGCGATGAAAGCTACAAAAAGGAATGCCATTGACAGTTAGAAAGGTAAAATGGATGTGACTAAGCTAATTTTGAAGTGAAATCTGAAAAGAAACATCTTTTTGTATTTTTGAGTAAGTTGGTAGAATTATTGTGCATGTTCTTTAACTGTTTTTGACTGTGCAGAGGTGGATTGGCGAAAGGAAATGATTGCAGGAGGTTGGGAAGGTTATAAGAGGGCCTAAGGGGTCCCTATCACCCTTCGATAGAGTTTCACAGTGATCGGATCTCAAGAAACCGCTTTCATGAGCTTCTACAGGAAGTCTGCAGGGGTTCTACAGGATGTTCTGAAATTTATACAGGATGTTTTGTAATTTTCTACGGGATGTTCCGAAAAGAGGATTTTGGAGGGTTGATGGAGGAAAAAAAGTTGGAAAGTGGACATGGGGGTTCGATAAGGATGTTAAGGGGTCTACGACCTGGCGCATGAGGCTAAGGAGTGATTGGATTTGGTTCAAGGATGGAGAGAGCAATGATGCACAAGAATGTAGAAATCAGGGCAAAGGGATAAAACGTAGCAAATGAGAGGAAAGAATCAATGTTGGAGGATGTAGAAGGTTGTATGAATGGGGTAAGGGTAGGAGAGGAGGTTTCACAGGTGCTCTACACATTATTTCTCAAACTGAACAAACAAAGACTCGAAAAATCAAGGACCTAGCTACTTTAACCTAAGCTACCCTAAATAACAGCAAAGAAAATGAACAACAGTTTATTTGCAACGAAATCATGTGAAATAGCTATGCAAACTAAGCAATCATGAACCTAAGCATGTAACCACAACTGGTATCAACTTCTGCAAATGAGAATTCAACACTAACAATTGCATGATGAAGCAAAGACAGTATTTTTGGTGGCCGCAAGGACGCCTTGGTCTCAACTCATGGTCCCACAGAGGGAGAGGTGAGATCAGGGGTGATTGATAGACTTTTTCTAAATATCTTTTTTGTTACCGACCTATTAAATCAACTTAAAACATAAGAAACTATTTCTATCAACAAAAATGAACTAAATGACGAAACAAGATTGTAACCTACTAGCAGAAATTAATTAAAGAGGACAGAAAAACATATAACAATGTAGGGATCAGGTCCTGGAACTTGGGTTGGACCCAACCCCAAGAGCTACAGGCTCCCAAAAATAATCTCAGAACTAAGGCAAAATGCAACTGATCTCCATTATTCAGAAAATAACCATATCACAGAAATGTTTACAGCAAAGGCTCCACAAATGAGCAAAAAGAGAGCAGCACTAGAGTGCTAACCTACTGACTAAAAAAATGACTAAAATTGAACTGCCAACTAGCTAACTTCTGCCAACCCAAATGAGGCCATTAGCCCTCTTATTTATACAAATTGAGGACGCCAACAATCCTCCTAAACTTTAGGGACTCGGCTGCCAAAACTTGCAGTTAACAGCAACTTTACTAGCCCTTCCTCGGCTACCATTGTGATAATCGATTTGGTGGCCCTTGAACTCCAAGATGATGGTGGAGAATTAGAGGTAAGGGCCCATAAATGAAGGGGACACCTTCCTACAAATCCTCTCCCTTGTTCTCCCACGAATTTAGCTGCCAAGTCCTCATTAAAAGCTTTGATTTTGTCTCAAAATTGACCAAAAAAACTGCACAAAGCACCCATTAGACTTGTTGGCATTATGACTAACCCAATTCACTCTATTATCATAAATATAACAAAGAACATGCAATAAACTAATGATAATGGTGGATTAAGTCGAATTAGGAGGCTGAATGAGCCCATATAACTACCCATTTTTGGGGCTCATCATCACCCCCCTACTGAAAGTGTTGCTCATCCTGTGAGAAATTGATCTATCTCTTCATCCCTGATGGCCCTGGTGGCCTCCCTGTCATGCCAAGCTTCTGAAGTGATGTCATCTTCTCGTTCATGAAACCATGCTTTTCTCTCTACTTCTTCCCACTACCTGTGCTCCTTTTCTTGTAGCAGTTTTCTTAGCGCCTCAACCTCATCTTGTAGCTTGTCCTATCTATGTTGTTCATCAGATGTTTGCTTGTCCATTAGAGGGAACATTCTTGGAGTTGCTTCTCTTCAGAAATCTGTGTTATGGCTGCCCTTTGAGTTTCCTATACAGAATTCTCAGCTTCCTGTAGAACTGTCTCATCTTCCTGTAGAGCTGTCTTTGAGTCCATCATCTGAATTCTCTCTCTCTAAGTGAAGGTTTTTTGCTTCCTTGTTGATAGATGATGGTTATCTTTGATTGAGAATCCTCCTTTTGTTTAGTTGTTGTGTCCTTAATGACAATTGGCCCCTTTGATTGTGGGTGGGTCTGCCAGCTTTTATCCGCCTGCTCCTTATTGCCTTAAAGTACATGGAAGGCTCCCTTTTTCGCTTCCATTTTTGTTTTGGAGATGTGCTTAAGGCAGCGAGCACAGCTGCTGCCTCCCTGGCCAAAATCTCAAGTGATTTCTCCTATTGCTGCTATGTTTTCATGCTTCCTGTAGAAATTGTTTTCATGCTTCCTCTAGAAAGTCTGGTGTCAACTGTTTCGGTCTGTTTGGCTGGATGCGTCTTTCCTTTTAATTTCTGTGTGGTTGCCTTGGTTGTGACAACTTTCATTTGGGCTTTCTTGGCCTTATTCTTCCCAACCTTTTTCCTTTTTTTCCCTCTCCGTTTTTGCTGTTGTCTCCTTTTCTGTCTCATGCTCAGCGGTTATGTCAAATTCCTCTTTTTCCTTTTGTTCTTCCTCTGTTTTTCCCTTTGCTTGAATGTCCTGTGCTCCCTCATCAATTTTGTTCTCAACCTTTTTCAGTTTGCATGGTTTTGAGTTTGTGTTTGAACAAGGAAAGAAAATGTTCAGGAAAACAATCATTTCACTACAACTCCCCATGAAACAGATTTTGAAATAGATTCACGAATATGGACAATATGAAAAAATGTATGAAGGTGATGGGGGATGATTTCTTTGAAACCGTGCACTGGAATTGATTGAAATTTCTCGAGCGTGTTTCCATCATTCCTATACAACTCCCCATGTAACAGTTTTGCAAATGGATGCACGGTTTTCAAGCTAGGGGAAAAACAAATTTCAGCACTATGTATTTTTTTGCTTCCAAGCATTCTACAGTTTTTTGCATGGTAAGGAAAATGAGCTTGGGCAAGTAGGGTGTGCGAGACTTGGTTATTTTACTTGCCACTAAAAAAATTCTTGCTGTCAATCTGAGGCAAACAGGGTTTCTTGTATGACTGTGTAGGAACACATAACCATGTGGGTGACGGAGGTGTAGAGAGATGGAACATGGTGCCATATGGTGATGGGTGGAATAGAGGGGTGGCTACAGGCCTAAAAAATAGATTCCATGCTTTAGATTCCCTTCCAAAATCGAATTTGGCTTGCCCGAAGGTTCTACATGATGTTTCCTATAGAAATACAAAACTTCCTGTAGAAAGCTCAGAACTTCCTGTACAAGGTGGAATCTCGACCTGAATGTGATCAAATCCTAGAAAAGGCGAGTGGCCATGGAAGGAGTGTCTGTAGGGATGTCCTGTAGCCTAGTACGGACCCCTATCCTTGTTTTGTGCGACCCTCCTTACCTGAAATGTATTCCCTGCAACTCGCAATTATTCCACAGAGATTAGGCTTGTTTTTTTCCTTTTTTTTCTCCTTTTTTTGAAAACAACTAGGGCACCTCCTGGAGGTTTTCACCCTAATTGGCTACGTTGGGCACCTCCGAGGGAGGTTTTCACCCAAGGATATTATTTTTTCTTTTATTTTTTCCAACCCATTGACTGCCTCATGGAGGTTTTTGAATCAATGAGCCAATCTGAGGTGCCTCCGAGGAGGTTTTCACCTTACCCTACCCTACCCTACTTGAAAAACAAAATCATTTTCAAGTATAAGAATACTTCCAATGGAGTCATGTGCACATCGATATTAGAGGCAAAATTACGTGGAGGCTCGAAATGCATGCTCTGATAGGTATATGGATTTTAGAGACAAAATGATTTTACTTTGAAGGGATCAGGCATAGCTGAGGAAGAGAGTACTGCTGCAACTTAGTGACCGTATGAAACCATATCTCAATATAGCTCCGATATCCTTGGTCCTTTTGCTGATCTAGATCATTCCTCATGTCACCTTCTATCATGACCTTCTCATCTTCCCCTTTTTGCTCATTTTTCTCTTGAATACATGGAGGATTTGATGGTAACCATGAGGGATCTCTCTTGATCTCTGGTTCTGATGTCTTCTCTTCATCAAGTGCAGCCCATGGTTCTTTGAACTCCTCTTTTGAATCTTCTTTTGCTAGATGTGGTCTTTCAATGATTTCGAGATAATATCTTTTTTGCAATGCCTTTCCTGAGCTATTGTGAAGATCATTGAGCTGAAGAGGAGTCATTTGGACATGTTGTGCCTCAGCTTTGCAATTAGGTTGATCTATTCCAATGTGCAGGTTTGGAAATGGTGGTATGAGTTGTTGAGTGGGGGTGTATATTTGAGATCTATGTGGATGGGGTTGTGGTTGGGCAGGTGGTGGAGGAAAATGAGCGGGAGGAGAGTTGTATTGGGGCCTCCACCCCTGAGGAGGTGCATTCCACTAAGGCTGTGGCTGAGCATAAGAGTGAAATGAATTAGCAACTGGAGGAGCATGGTATTGAGGAGGATACGACCAAGGAGGGGTTGTGGACCAGGAAGGATGAGCAGGCGGACCCCAAGAAGGCATGGAAGTGGCTTGATAGGGATCATAATAGGTCTGGGATGTCCCTTGCATTCCCTGCTGGTAGGGCATGGGTCCATGTGGCCTCCTTTGTTTCATATAATAGAGTGACTTAGTGGCTCCTTTGGCTCTCTGATATGCAGCTTTAAGTCTAGGCAAGGAAGGGCACTGATTCGTACGATGGTATTCTTCACAAACAAAACACACTTCTAGGGAGTGCATTGGACATTCGTTCCTAGGATGCTTTCTAGTGCACCTGGGACAAAAGATGGTTGAAGCCCTCTCATCTTTCTCTTGGTTCTTTTGGATCCGCAAGGTATCCATTTGCATGGCAAGAAACTGCCTCATCTCGCTCTTGACATCTTCCATCAGATTTTCATATTCACCTCTAGGGATTGGGCTGGAAGAAAAGGTACTAATCCCAACATTTCTATTTCCAGTCGTTTGCTCCAGATGAATGTTTTCTTCTTCTTCTTCTCCCTAGAGGTTCTTCAAATATGTCTTGCTCTATGCCTAGGGGTCTTTCTTAATCATAGCCATCGAAGAAGAGAAGGTTGGCTGTGTGAAGCAGTGGGGGTGTTGTGCAAACGTTTTTCTGACTTATCTCTGCTCCTACAAGGCATGAAAGGAAATATTTTTGGTTGATTTTTGCTTCTTTTTTTTCCTTGTACCTG
Source organism: Pinus tabuliformis (assembly GCA_031772625.1). Lineage (NCBI taxonomy): Eukaryota > Viridiplantae > Streptophyta > Pinopsida > Pinales > Pinaceae > Pinus > Pinus tabuliformis. The sequence continues at coordinate 197,029,531 of CM062820.1, read as the reverse complement.
TAAAACTGAAATATATTGAACTGCAACTAACTAAAATCTATCTTTCTGAAATGAAAATGAGGAATTGGAATGAAAGCAGGAAAGGAATAATCTATTTTGCTGGAATGAAATTGCAGGAATGAAATTCTAGGTTACGCTTGCAGAATTGAAATTGTGAAATTGAAATGCTAATCTACGCTTGTAGAAATGAAATTGCAGAATTTAAATGCTAATCTATGGAAGCAGGAAATGTCTAATCTACTTTTGCAGAAATGAAATTGCAGAATGGAAATGAAACACTCTACTCTACGCTTTCTGAAATAAACTACTTAGCAGAAGGTTGTAGTAGAAAATAGAAGAAAAGCAGCAATCACCAATCCTCTGACGCTTCCCCGGAAGTGGTGCCAAAAAGATGGTGGGCCCTAGTATTGCAGCAATAATGCTGCAACTCCTAGGACTCCCTTCTTTACTTTTATCAACCCGTTAGTTTGTAACAAACATGGAAGCGATGGTGCTATATGCACAAGTACTAACTCTTGCCGCGATTGTCACTCGATCAGCTAGCACAATTCCACTAGGAGCTTAATACAACTTCTATGAGCTCTTAGAAGAATCTTTTCACTATGACGGATGAAAGCTAACTCAACAGAGGCTAATCTACTAGCAGAAAGGAGCAGAAGGCTGAAAGGAAATGCAAACCCTAGCAAACCCTAGTTTTACCGACTAACCCTACCGGTGCAAGAAAAGTGATGAAAGCTACAAAAAGGAATGCAATTAACTCTTAGAAAGGTTAAATGCATGTGACTAAGCTACTTCTGAAGTAAAATATGAAAAGAAACATATTTTTGTATTTTTGAGTAAGTTGGCAGAATTATTGTGCATGTGATTTAATTGTTTTTGACTGTGCAGAGGTGGATTGGTGGAACGAAATGCCTGCAGGAGGTTGGGAAAGTTAGAAGAGGGCCTAAGGGGTTCCTAGCACCCTTCCACAGAGTTTCACAGTGATTGGATCTCAAGAAACTGCTTTCGTGAGCTTCTACAAGAAGTCCGCAGGGGTTCTATAGGATGTTCTGAAATGTCTACAGGATGTTCTCTAATTTTCTACAAGATGTTCCAAGAAGAGGATTTTGGAGGTTTGATGGAGGAAAAATGGTGGGAAAGTGGACATGGAGGTTGGATAAGGATGTTAAGGGGTCTAGGACCTGGCGCATGAGGCTAAGGACCGATTGGATTTGGTTCAAGGATGGAGGGAGCAATGATGCACAAGAATGTAGAAATTAGGGCAAAGGGAGAAGACGTAGAAAATGAGAGGAAAGAATCTAAGTTGGAGGACGAATCAGGTTGCATGGATGGGCTAAGGGTAGGAGATGAGGTTCCATAGGTGCTCTGCACGTTATTTCTCAAACTGAACAAACAAAGACTCGAAAAATCAAGGACCTAGCTACTTTAACCTAGCCTACCCTAAATGACAACAAAGAAAATGAACAGCAGTTTATTTGCAATGAAATAATGTGAAACAACTATGCAAAATAAGCAATCATGAACTTGAGCATGTAACCACAACTGGTATCAACTTCTGCAAATGAGAATCTAACACTAACGATTGCATGACGAAGCAAAGATAGTGTTTTTGGTCACAACAAGGACACCTTGGTCTCAGCTCATGGTCCCACAGAGAGAGAGGTGAGATCAGGGATGCTTGATAGCCTTTTTATAAAGATATTTTCCATTACCAACTTATTAAATCAACTTAAAACATAAGCAACTACTTCTATCAGAAAAAATAAACTAAATGACCAAACAAGATTGTAACCTACTAGTAGAAATTAATTAAAGACAATAGAACAACATATAACAGTGCACGGATTAGGTCCTTGCACTTGGGTTGGGCCCAACCCCAAGAGCTACAGGCTCCCAAAAAAAAGCTCAGAACTAAGGCAAAATTCAACTGATCTCCATTATTAAGAAAATAACCATATCACAGAAATGTTTATAGCAAAGGCTCCACAAACGAGCAAAAACAGAGCAGCACTAGAGTGCTAACCTACTAACTAAAAATGTGACTAAAATCGAACTGCCAACTAGCTAACTTTTTCCAACCCAAATGAGGCCTTAAGCCCTCTTATTTATACAAATTTAGGACCCCAACAGTCCTCCTAAACTTTAGGGACTCGGTTGCCAAAACTTGCAGTTAACAGCAACTTAAATAGCCCTTGCTCGGCTGCCCTTGTGATAATCAATTTGGTGGCCGTTGAACCTCGAGCTGATGGTGGAGAATTCGAGGTAAGGGCTAATAAATGAAGGGGACACCTTCCTACAAACCCTCTCCCTTGTTCTCCCACGAATTTGTTTGCCAAATGCTTTTTAAAACCTTTGATTTTGTCTCAAAATTGACCAAAAAAACTACAGAAAGCACCCATTAGACTTTTTGGCATAATGACTAACCCAATTCCCTCTATTAGCATAAATATAATAAAAAAAATGCAATAAACTAATGATAATGGTGGATTAAGTTGAATTAGGAGGCTGAATGAGCCCATATAATTATCCATTTTTGGGGCTCATCATTTAACTGAAAATATCACACAAGTTATCTAAATCTTACCTACTACTTTTTTGAGTGTTCAACAGACCTCACTATTTTGGTGTAGTTCTTATCTTTTATTGATTATTACACCTAAATATTTCACATCTTCCTATACTTAAATTTCCTTTTCCTCCATAAATGATGAAAGTATCACACGAGTAATCTAAATATTTCCTATTACTTTTTTGGGTGTTCAATAAGCCTAACTATTCTAGTATGTTTCTTCCTTTTTCTTGATGATTACACCAAAATATTTCACCTCTTCCTCTAATTAATTTTCCTTTTCCTCCACCAATGGATGTTTAGTCTTGAATATATTATCTAAGGACTCCTCTTCCATGCTAATTCTCTATTCATGCAACAAATAGATCCCATCAATTCTTCTTCTTTCATTTTCGACAAATATTTGAAATCCTCTATAACGATGACAACCTTATGAATCTTCTTACGAATATTCATTAAGAACTTTCTCCATAATTTTTTTTATATTTTATCATCTATCAATTCGTAATGATCAAGTTCACAACTCCCATCACTACGGTTATGAACCAACAAATATTATTTTCCTCCTTCATCTTGAATTTTCAAAACTCTCTCATCAGGGTTTGAAGCTTCACACTCTTCACTTTATTATTACAATGGTATGCTAACTCCATAATATTATATGCCTATATTTAACTAGCTACTCCCATTATATTATAAAACATTGAGTCATATATTTAACTTTTAATCCAAAACTTTCCATTTCTCTCATTTTCTGTCATCCTTGAAAGTTGATTTATGTCGGCATTAAAAATGGACTACTCAATTGTCTCATATGGCTCTTTGGAGGAATATTCCATTCCTTATCAATGTTCCAATACCCATAGAAAGGTATTCATTGTCATAGAAAAAAAATCATATGTCTTTCCAATACAAATTGATCCATGTGTCTAGGGCCTAGATTACTTGTGGAAGCCATTGAGAAATCTCATAGCATGAAGAGAATTTTTATTTTATCTCTCCCTAATATTATTTTGAATACACACCCACAATTATTTTACAACTCTTCATGTATCAATTATAAAATCAACAACTTTGACCTACTCCAACATAGATCAATGTCATCAACTTGCTTTAGGGAGAAAAAAAAACTTCTCTATACCATTTTTAACTCCCTTTAGTGTGGGACAACAAACCAATAAAGGTAGTTACAACTCTCCCTTGTGATGGATTTGATAGCTTTACAAATAACGAAAAACTAATCACGAGAATATTAATGGTTTTCTTACCACTTAGTAGTAGTAATCTTGCTAAAAAAATCAGAAAAACCTAGTTATAACATTAAAATATATGAATCTCCTTATCGTCTCTCCACTCTATGAATAATATTACACCTAATTTAATACCACGTTAAAGACTAAAACTATACACATTAATAAAATTGTTTTGGGACTTGTGGGGCATAGGTTTCCTTCCCACAACTAAATACATTTTACAATACATTAATATTTTTCTAGAATTATCTAGGTCTAATAATTTCTAGAGACATCTAAGACTAATGACTTCTAGAAATATCTAGGACTAACCACTTTGAGAAATATATTGGATGCACAACTAATATTGTCATGAAGGTCGTGCATATATGAAACCAACCCATAAAAATCCAAAATCCTTCTTTCAAGACCATGTTAACATGAAGACCATTGGTAAACTGATATCAAAAAAACATCAACAACATGTACTGTGAATGCAAATAGCCTAAGAGAAGTGGAATTGATATTGCGTTATAGAAAGAATGGAAATAAATAAAAATTATATCCCAAGGATGAGATGATCATCCTCTTCGCCTTACAACCTAGTCTCCTTCTCCTAAAAAGGATAACTTCCCACAAGATCAAATCTCCCATGATATAATATGGACACTAGATCTAGCTGTGTCTATCCAGTTTCTTCTTGATAGGGTGCTATTATATAGGCTAATTCTATCCTTCGAGGGATTGTATCTACACACCTAGGGGTTTTAGATGTTAGGAAATTTCTACAATAATGGACCCCTAGCCAAAAGTTGGTAAATCTTCCTGGGAATGACAAACTATAAACCCTTTTTCTTCCTATTACATAATTATGAAATCGTGACAAAATATTTGTGAGAAATTACTCAATTATGTAATTTCAACCTTTGAACATGTAATAACTTCCTTGTAATATAAATATAAGTAGAAGTAAGGGTAAAATTGGATGCATTTGAGATAGCAACTAAGGTAAGTTAAAATTGGGCCTCCCTTACTATAGTGAAATGTAAAATATGGTTATAACATCCACCATAAAAGAAAGAAAAAAATATAAACTTTGAGATTTCAGATGGATTTCAGAAATAGTATCTATCAATCTCCACTCTTTCAGGCACTATTGTAGACATTAGTGATATTTGGTTAATTGACATTATTTCTTCTAGCTACATGATAGGTTGATGATATTCTCTCATATATTATGTCAAGAACGATTTATCATTGCACATGGAACTTATAAATAATTCCATGTATGCATCCAGATAAGTTGGGACAACATCATTTGGACTAGATTTTGTATATTCTCTACACATGAGAGATGTATTTTTTGTACCAATATTGAAGAATACCCTACTCGTTATTTGAACATTGGAGGATAGAGGTCACATAGTTGCTATTTGTAGATGGTGATGCTCTTGTATGGCCTAAGGGGTTTATCATAGCCCAATATGAGTGATTGGTGTTTGAGAGTGAGGGTTGTATAGATTGTTAGGATGTGTAGCCCAAGCATCAGTACATGACAATATCAATTTATGTGATTTATGGCATCAAATATTTTCTCACCTACATTACAGGAATTTTCAAACATTGGAGAGTATGGTTATAGGTATCCCAGAGCTCCTAGTCGAGCATGAGTGTGTTTGCAAGGATTTTTCACTTAGAAAAAATGCAAAGGGGTCTTTTTCGAGCATCAATAATAGGTTCAAGGGGATATTGGATCTAGTGCATTCATATGTATGCATATCAATGAAAGTATCATATTTTGGTGGTTTCTTGTACCATGTGAAATTAATTGATGATTTCTCGTAGAAGACATGGATCTAGTTCACGAATACTAAGGATGAAGTGTTTAGCAAGTTTTAGGATTTTAGTGCTCATGTAGAGAACTTGAGAAGGAATAATATCAATATTTTTAGGTTAGATAATGGAGGAGAGTATATATTAAGGACCCTAGTGATTTATGTAAGGAGGTAGGGATAAAGAAGGAGTTTATAGATTGTTACAACCCTTAGTAAAATGGGGTTATGGAATGGAATAACAAGTCCATTTTGTGGGCTATCAAGGTGATGATTCATGATTATGATTTACATGTTCTTATGGGAATAGTTATCTAAAATAATAATTGATGTTTAGAATAACAATTATATCTAGATATTGCAACTCCTAGTGGTACTTTCAGGGAGAAAAAATGACAAGAGAGGTTCTCGATTTATATGGCATTGATAAGCCACATAATTTATTCAAAACCTACCATTTATGAGGAGGAAGAACGCCAATATGTTTGCAAGAATTTCATGGTAGAGGAGTGCCAATCCATCATGAAGAATGTTGTGTGGGAGATACTTCCAATACTATAGGGGAAGTGAGTAGTGACATTGAAGTGGATGTGTAAGATTAAGAATGCAACATATTAAAGCATCAAGAGGTAAAAATAATTTCTTTTGGTGAGAGGTTTCTCCTAGCGAGAGGGAGGAGACTTTAATAAGACTTTTTCTAAATTCACTAGGTACTATTCCATTAGGACTATTATTTCTATTGGTTCAATTATGGGTTCGAGATGAAATCAGATGGATGTAGAGACCATGTTCCTCAATGGTATGATTGAGGAGGAAGTGTACATATATCAACAACCTTACAAGTTCATGATACATGGGAAAGAGTTCCTTATTTGCAGATTGAAGAATGCTTTGTATGGACTTAGAAGGCACACAAGGAATAATACTCTAGAATTGATGGCTATTTATGATTTTGTGCATCATCAAGAGTGATTTGGATGCTAACGTTTACTAAATCATTTTTAATGGTGATCTGTTAGTCATGGAGTTGTATGTCGATGATCTCTTCCTTACTAGGGTTGATAGCCTCATTGTTAGGTGGAGGAAGGTGTTCGATTCAAAGTTTGAGATGAAGGATCATAGATTGATGCATTATTTCTTGGGGTTGGAGGTTTGATAGAGGCCATGTAAGAACTTCCTTGGAAAAGGGAAGTATAAAGTTTAGATAATGAAGATATTCTTTATGGAAAGTTCATGGCTACACCGATGGTGATAAATCTGACGAAGCTAAGCGATTTCACTTCATATTCATAGATGGTTCATCCTACAATGTATAAGAAGTTCACTGGACAATCTATAAATGACCATGTATATTCGACTGGATATTTGGTAACAACAAATCTGATAAAATTATATTTAAAAAAAAAATCTAAAATTTACACTATTACACTTTTTTTTCTCTTTATATTCCTTGATCTATAGATTAAGGTTAATTTAATATGTATATAAATTAAAACTCTGTAGAAAATAAATAAAATTGAAGTAAAATATCAGAAACAATTATTGACAAAAGATATGACCTAGGAAACCCTTTTGGGAGAAAATCCAACTAGAAGGTGAGGTCGCTTTGCTCTCTTTATATGAATAAAAAATGGTTGCGTGTACAAATAAGGATGGCCTAAGGATCTATTAGGTGTGGAGCCTGATTATCTTCTATATTCAAGGGTATCACGACATTGGACCCCAATTCGTAATGGGGCAGAAACACCGCCCGTAAAAGATTCGCTGCAGGGGGTGTCCAGGGGGCGGCTGCAAGGGGAGTCTAGAGATTGGGCAATAGAAATTATGTTTGATTTATGGTTTTTTGCCATAAAAGGCAACCCCTTGCTATATATGAGGGAATTGTATTGTGTCTATGTAGATCTGTATTCTGGGTGAGAAAGAGATAGGAGATGAAGAGCGAAGAGGAATTACAGCAGATCTACTATAGGTTGTATCTCTTGAGTTTGCTAGATAATATAAAAGGACAGACTAGTTGTTTCTTCGTGGACATATCCTAAATTGGGTGAACCACGTATATCTATGTCTCTCTAGTTTTATGCGTTTTCTTTGTTTATATTTTTTCAATATTTTATGTGTTCCATTGCTCTGTAATGTATAATTTTCTAATAACTGGTATGAGAGTTGAAGGTCTATTTGGATGATAAACTTGTAGGAGAGAAGGATTCTTGGTTCGAGTGGGAGCAATGGTGGAAGATGGTAGGTCTAGGGGCGAAAAATTGAACGACCAAAACTACAAGCTGTGGAAGATGTAGATGGAAGATTATCTGTATCAAAGAGATCTGTATCAACCATTGAGAAAAAAGGCAAAGAAGTTTATGAGTATGATAGACACAGAATGGGATATTCTCAACAGAAAGGCACTTGGAATAATATGGTTGTGCCTAGTGGTGTCGGTAGTGTTTAATATTTCAAAGGAAACGAAAACAAAGGGTTTAATGTCAACAATGGCCAAACTATACGAAAAACACAACCTCAAATAAGGTATTTCTTATGAAGCATTTATTTAATATGAAGATGTGAGAAGGTGGATTTGTTGTTGATCATTTAAATGAATTTAATATAGTTACCAGTCAGTTAAGTTCTGTAGGGGTAACTTTTGGTGATGAAGTTAGGGCTCTGTTGTTTCTCTGCTCATTGCTAGAAAGTTAGAATGGTTTAGTTATGGCCATTAGTAGCTCTGTCTCTGGATCTAGTACTTTAAAGTTTGATGATGTTGTGGGTGCAATCCTTAGTGAGGAAATACGATGGAAAAGGTCCTGTGAGACATCAGTTAATGCTATGACTACAAAGACTAGGGGAAGAAAAATGGAAAGAGGAAAGAGCCCAGGATATCACAGTATGTCAATAAAAGGCAGATCCAAGTCCAGATCGAGGATAGAGTGTTGGAAATATGGGAAGAAAGGACACTTGAAGAAAGACTACAAGTCTCGGAAGGGAAAAGAACGAGACACGCAACAAGAAAATAATCATGAAGCGAATGTAACAGGTGATGTGTTGTAAGATGCTTCGATTCTTTCTTTAGAAAATATTATTGATACCTGGGTGGTAGATTAAGGGGCTTTAGTCCATGCCACACCTAATAGGAAAAATTTTCATGATTATGTTCAAGGAGATTTTGGACAAGTTGAATTGGGTGATGATAAACCCTATAAAATCATTGGAATGGTTACAGTTTTCATAAAACAATAGAATGTAAATTAATGGCTATTGAAGGAGGTAAGGCATCTTCCAAATCTAAAGAAAAAACTTATTTCAACAGGGTAGTTAAGAGGTGAAGGATGTGTGACTAATTTTATAGATAAAACCTCGAAGGTCACTAAAGGATCCTTGGTAATAGTAAAAGGAGAAAAGGTTGGTACATTCTATTTATGTGATGGTATTTCTAATTTTGTTAATGCTTTAACCTCTACACGATAACATACATCATTGTGGCATCGTAGGCTTGGGCACATGAGTGAGAAGGGGATGCAGATTCTTCACTCAAGAAATTTGTTGCCAGGTTTGAAGTATTTTGATTTAAAATTATGTGACAATTGTGTTTATGGAAAACAGAAGAGAGTCAAATTCCTCAGAGTTGGGAAAGAAAAGAAAATCGAAAAATTAGAGCTTGTGCATATAGATGTATGGGGACCTGCTCAGGTATCATCTCTTCGTGGCTCTCATTATTATTTTACTTTTACTGATGATGCAACCAAGAAAACCTGGATTTATTGTATTCGAAATAAATCTTATGTATTTGACACTTTCAAGAAATGGAAATATTTGGTTGAAAATGAGACAGGAAAAATGTTAAAGTGTCTCAGATCAGACAATGGAGATGAATATTGTAGTGAATAGTTTGATAGGTATTGTTCAAAGAATGGAATTCATAGAGAGAAGATAGTTCCAAGAACACTAGAAAATGGTGTTTTAGAAAGGATGAATAGGGCAATCATGGAGCGTGCAAGGTGCATGAGATTGCATGTAGAATTTCATTTACAATTTTGGGCAGATGTTGTAGATATTGTTTCTTATCTAATAAACAGAGGGCCTTCAAGTTCCTTGGATGGTGGTATTCCAGAGGAAGCATGGATAGGTAAAAAGGTAAACTGCTCTTTTTTAAAGGCTTTTGGTTATGAAGCGTTTTTCCTCATTAATAAATAAAATAGAACAAAGCTTGAGGAAAAGTAAAAAAATGTACCTTTATTGGATATGGTATTAATGATTTTGGTTATAGCTTTTATGATTATGAAAACAAAAAATCATTAGGAGAAGAGGTGTCATATTCAATGAAAAGGTTTTGTTTAAGGATGAGCTGCAGGAAAAGAAACAGGAAAAAGAAAACAGAGAATACATAGTGCTTGACGAGATCACAGGAAAAGTTATGGTGCCTGAAAATCATAATGATCAACAACAAAAACACCAACCACAGCAACAAAAAAAACCTCAAACACCTGAAAGCGGTGTTAAAGGATCTACCAGGATAAGTAGAACCCCTAAACGGTACTCTCCTTCATCATATCATGTATTGTTGACTGATTCCGGTGAACGAGAATGTTATGAAGAAGTAGTGCAGGTAGAAACCAGGAAAAAGTGGGAGCAAGCCATGAAAGAAGAGATGGACTCCTTAGCACATAACCAAACATGGGACTTAGTTAGGTTACCTGTAGGTAAAACAACATTGTGGAATAAATGGGTTTAAAAGTTGAAGGAAGAATATGGAGGTAGAAAAAGGTATGAAGTTAGACATTTGGTGAAAGGGTTTGCATAGAAAAAGGGTATAGAATTTGATGAGATATTTTCTCCTATTGTTAAAATGACTTCAATCAAAACTATTTTAAGTCTAGTAGTAGCTGAAGATTTCCATCTTGAGCAGTTAGATGTAAAGAGAGCCTTTCTCCATGGGGATTTGGAGGAAGAGATAATATGCAGCAACCACAAGGATATGAGGTAAAAGGGAAGGAGAAACTGGTGTGCAGGTTGAGGAAGAGCTTGTATGGCTTAAAATAATCTCCAAGGTAGTGGTATATAAAATTTGACACATATATGTCTGAACAAGGTTATACTAGATGTCACTCTATTCATTATGTTTATCTCAAAAGGAAAATTGATGGTAGCTATATTATATTTTTATTGTATGTAGATGACACGCTTGCTACAAGTTCTAACATGCAGCAAATAAGTGTGCTAAAAAGAAAATAGGAAAACTCATTTGCAATGAAGGATTTGGGCGCTGCAAAACAAATCCTTCGTATGAGAATAACTAGAGATAGGAAGAATCGCAAATTAAAATTGTCTCAAAGTGAGTACATAGAAAAGGTGTTGAAAAGGATTAATATGCAGAATGCAAAACCAATTAGTATAACATTGGCTAGCCATTTCAAATTAAGTAAGCAAGAGTGTCCCAAGACTCAGGAAGAAATGGCTCTTATGTCTAAAGTTCCATATGCATTAGCAGTTTGAAGTTTAATGTATGCAATGGTCTGCACAAGGCCTGATATTGCACATGCAGTGGGAGTTGTAAGCAGGTACATGAAAAATCTAGGAAAATAACATTAGATGGTGGTGAAGTCGATTCTCAGGTATTTGAGACGTACCAGAAATCAAGAATTATGCTTTGGTGGTTCAAACATTGCTCTACAGGGATATGTTGATGCAGATATGGCAAGTGATAGAGATAACAGGAGGAGCACAAAAGGGTATGTGTTTACTGTAGGTGTAATAGCTATCAGTTGGGACTCAAAACTACAAAGTGTTGTTTCACTCTCAATAACAGAAGCAGAGTATGTTGCCGCTACAGAGGCTAGTAAAGAAATGATTTGGTTACAAAGATTTTTGGATGAATTGGGTAAGAAGCATGAGTTGGGAAAGTTATATAGTGACAACCAGAGTGCCATACATCTTGCAAAGAACTCTACATTACATTTCAAGACTAAGCATATACAACTCAAGTACCATTTCATATGGTCAGTTTTGGAAGGTGGATAGTTGAACATCGAAAAGATACACACTAGCCAAAATCCTGTAGATATGTTAACAAAAGTTGTAACCAGGGAGAAACAGAGAATCTGCTCAGTTTCAATTGGACTTCAATTATGATGAAGAAGATGAGAAATAGCCAGGTCCAAAGTGGAGTGATTGTCCAACAAATGAAACAACGGTGGAGTTTCTATAATCAGTCTCCAAGTGGGAAATTGTTGCGTGTGGAGCTTGATTATCTTCTATATTCAAAGGTATCACCGCATTGGACCTCAGTTCGTACCACAAAATATTCACTGCAGAGTGGTCAAAGTGGTGGTGGCTGCAACCTATGGGAGCCCCCCTACCAAGGGGATCACAGGCAATGCCCTCGAAGCTAAGAATAGATGTAAAATTTCCTTGTAAAATGTTGTAATTTCGTAGTCAATCTAGGTCATTCATTAGGCAGAGATGTGATGGTAGAAGTTATGTTTAATTTAGGTATTTTTTTCCTAGAAGGAGACCCCTCCCTATACATGAGGGGATTATATTGCGTCTATGTATATCTGTATTCTGAGTGAGGAAGAGAGAGAAGATTGAGAGCAAAGACGGTATTAAACTGGATATGTTGTATGTTGTATCTCTTTAGTTTGCTAGATAATATAAAAGGAAGTACTGGTTGTTTCTCTATGGACATAGCCCAAACTGGCTAAAACACGTATATTTGTGTCTCTCTTATTTTATGCATTTTCTGTGTTTATATTTATGCAATATTTTATGTGTTCCATTGCTCTGTAATATATACTTTTCTAACAGGATCATGGGCTACTAAAACGAAAAAATCATTTTTTTGTGCTCTGTCTCTTATTCCTCTCGTTAATTTTTTCTCATCTATGGAACAAATGAACTTGAAAAAAATGGAACCCATTTTCCTCCTACTCGCCGAATTATAACACATCCTAATAGCTTATTGGTGGCTAGGATTGACTACCCAAACTGTTCAATACAGTTACAATAGGGACTTTGATATAGTCTTTTTCATCATAATCATGTGGATAGATACTTTTCCATGAATAATGGGGGTTGACATGCCATCCTCTCAAATTATGGTAGTGAAAACTGGAAGGTCAAATTTTGAGTGCCATAACTTTTGCATACATACTCCAATTGAGATGATTCTTGTGTCATTGGAAAGGTATCAATGTGTATAAATTGAAACAAAAGGTGCAACACTAAGGAATAAATCGTTTACCCCATCAAAATTCTCTTTGAAGGTTTTATAGTGTGATTTGTGAAACTATGTCCCACCAATAAAAATGGTCCTATGAGCTTAATCGTCCACTTTTTCCACTCTAAAAGAATCGAGATGGATGAAAAAAATATAATGACCCAATCTGAGTCATTGGATCCATGATGTACATCATTCAATCTTGGCCATATATTTTCTCTGCAATGAACACATTGAGCCAGTCTATGGTTGAGCTGAGGCATGTAAATTGGTTACAAAAAAGCATGTGCTGATCTACATGTGTGCTATAAATGGATATGGTATGAGATATGTCTTAGGTTGTGAAGTGAGACTACAGGGATCAACTGATTGGGATTGGGATATGACTACTATGGATGGAAAGATCACCTTGGGGTGGTGCTTTAGCTTGGGATCAACTATGATATCCTAGATTAGCAAGAACTAGACTTCTGTTGCACTGAGCACAATAGAAGTGGAGTATATTGCATCCATTGTTGTAATTCTAGAAGCAATGAGGCTTTTCAAGCTTTGTGCAAGACTATTTGATCAGGTTCTAGATGAACTGAATATATTATCATAATCAAATCTTTGTGAAGCTTTTAAATAATTCAGTATTTCATGACAGGTTGAAGCACATTAAGATAAAATATCACTTCATCTAGGCATAGAGTAGTGAAGCTCTAAAACATATCCACAAATTAGAAAATTGGAAGCATTCTCACCAAGCCTCTATCTTGGGAGGAGTTTTCATACTTCAAAGATAAGCTTCGCTTCATGTATAATCTCTCCCTCGCTAAGAGAGAGTGTTGATGTTTCTGCAACATCAAAAACACATTCTCACATGGGTTAATGATGATTGCACTAGTTTTATGAGCATATTGACCAAATTTGACTACTGATTCAACTTCCAATATTGGCTTAGATTTCTATAGAAATTTTTATTTGTAAACCTTTTTTAATAGATATTTTATCTTCAAGAAGTGATTACTAGTTTTTCTCCCAAGGTTGGGTTTCTCAAGGTAAAAATATTTTGTTTATTATGCATTGCTATCTTTCTATGATCTATATTATTTTTGTTGCATTTCCAATAAATATTTTATTTCTGTAAATATTCAATGATATCAACATTTGCTATCTAAGGCTATATATAGCTTCATGACATCTGAAACCCTAACTACTCATGGTCCCTTGAATAATACAAGATAACCACCTTATTTATTAACTATGACTCGTTTATAAATAATTGTGGCCCCTTTTCCATAATGTAGGTCAACCACATAAAATCATTATTAATGTGGATAACCACTTACAGGATTTATTAACTCAACTAAATAATTATGACTCTGATGATGGCCCTTGGGCTTATTATAAAATAAAGGGGTTAGGGGTGGACCCTAACATGCCCTCCTCCGTCAAAAGCAACCTTGACATCAAGATTGAAGCTGTGAAAGCTACTGAAAAATAGTGGTTGGTTCCCATGTCGCATCTTCTAGAGAGGTGTATTCCAAATTGATGAGTACTTCCTTGATTATGCAATGACGTAGATGTTATTCTCAAGTCTTGGGACCTATTTGGGTCTAAGCCAAAGTGAACCTTCCTTGTCTAATTATGGAAGAATTGTCTGAAGCGTACAACTGTTCCCCACAACTTTCTTGAGGTAAGATACATCGAAGACTTGGTGGATTTCTGAAGTGGTGAGAGTTCTAGTCTATAAGCTATTGTGTTGATATGTTGAATTACCTGATAAGGCCCATAAAATTTCGAGTATAATTTATGGCAACCCTTTTCTTGACAGTGGTCTACTTATAATTCTAGAGTCACAAAAAAACCTCATCAACCATTTTAAATGATCTCTCTAAATGGTGTTCGTCAGCGTGTTGCTTCATCTGATTCTAAGCTTGATGGAGATTATCTTTGAGATTAGTGATCATGGTGACATTGTTCTTAAGGATATTATCAATTGCCTGTACTTTGGAAGATCCTAGGAGATCAAAAGTTGGTGAAGGTGGGAGTTAGTTATACACTACCTCATACGACATCATCTTGGTGGCTTCACGATAGTTAGTATTATACCACCATTTAGCTAAATTCAACCATTATACCCATTGATGTTGTTTTCCTGAAGTGAAGCATCGCAGATAGGTCTCCAAACATTTGTTGACTCCTTTTTGTTTGACCACCTATGTGGGGGTGATAATCAATACTCAAATTTTGGAGTTGTATGTCATGTACATTAAATAGTTCTTGCAAAAAATTGCTAGTGAAAGTGGGGTCTTGATCAGACACAATGGAAGTCAACATGCCATGCAGTTCAAATATTTCATCCATGATGACTCTCAACAACCACTATGACAATTCATTTGTTTCGTGACTTTGGGAGACATGTAATGAAATCCATGCAAACATCTTTCTATATAGAACTAGGGAGTGGCCAGGGTTGTAACGTGCCTAGTAGCTTAATCGTTTCCACTTTGTTGGGACTTCACTTTAAGCATAAAAGTTACAAGAATTTCTTACACAAATATTTGTTTTGTGTATTTATAGTTATCTGTATTAATATTATAGGTGTACATTCCTTATACATGGAATGAGCTTTTACCTTGTTTACTTTCTAGATTTTATATATACTCTTATGACTTGAGACCTATTTGCATTGTTTTATAAGAGTGTTAAATAACATTCTAATGCACTATTGTTAAAAATGCAATGTTTTGTATTAAATAAAATTAAACCCATTGGTCATCTCTACGAAAGAGAGTTTGAACCGAGAGAGTTTGGCTCCGAAAAATGCTCTGCTTTGTCAATGTACATCACACATTATATAGTAATACTAGATTTAGGGAAGTTAGAACCATAACCTAAAAAATAGAATCTAATTCCTATCCTTAGGTCTTGTGAACCAACTCGCTATTCTAAAATATTCTCCATTATCTCTAACACGGCCCCTTAATGGAGAAGGGGTTCAAAAATATGCCTAACATCTCCCTAAACATTTCAAAGTTGATTTTGCCAAGACGCTTAGGGAAAATTTCTACAACATTATCACATGTATTACAATAGACCAACTGGATTTCTTTTTATTACACTTTCTCCCTGACAATGTGGAATTGTGTATCAATGTGTTTAATGTTTTGGTGAAACATCAGATTATTAGCAAGCTTGAATGAACTTTGATTGTTGCATATGATTGTTGTTGCATCTTTCTATTCTTCCACGACATCTTGGAGAAGTCTCTGTAGCCAAACTGTTTCACACATTGCTCCGCACATGGCTTGATACTCTACTTCTGATGAAGACAAGGAAACTGTGTTTTGTTTCTTGATGCTCCATGTAATCACCCTGGATCCAATTTTGAATGCATAACCTCTTATGGATCTACAGCCATCTACATTTCCAGCGGAGTCTGAATCTGTAAATCCTGTCAATCTAACAACAGAGGAATTAGTATAAATAATACCATAATCTACAGTACCTTGTAGATACCTCAAAACACATTTCTATACATTCGAGTGACTCTCAAGTGGCTTGGACATGTATTGACTTAGCACACTAGCTGCATAAGCCAAATATAGTCTAGTAGTGGTCAGGTAGATTAGCCTCCCAACCAACTCCCTATAAAGTGTCGCATCTGCCACTTTAGAGCCATCCTCACTCACTAGTTTGATGTTCTATTGTAGTGGTACTGCTACAGGCTTGCACTGATCCATCCAGAATATTTCTAGTAGACCTTTGACATACTTACCCTGAGACAAAAATGTTTATCCTAAATCTCTCCATATCTGAAGACCCAGACAATATCTTAATTCACCAAGGTGTTTCATTTCAAACACCTGTGACATTTGTTCCTTGATTTCTTTGATTAGAGAAATATCATTACCTGTAATAATTAAATCATCTACATACAAAGAAATTAAGAATATGATCCCTTGTTCATATTGAATGGTATATAGATTAGGGTCTTTTTTACTTCTATTGTAGCCAAATTTCAAAAAAAATGTATCAATCTTTTCATACCAAGACCTGGGTGCTTACTTTAGTCCATAAAGAGCTTTATTTAATCTACAGACTAAATGTTCTCCCCTTTACTCGACAAACCCCTCATGTTTATCTAAATAAACCTCCTCTTTCAATTCTCCATTTAAAAATGCAGACTTTACATCTAGTTGGTGAATCATCCAATGTTTCTTAGTAGCTAAGGCAATCAAAATTCTTATGGTTTTTAGTTTAGCTATGGGGGCGAAGGTTCCTTCATAGTCAATGACTTCTTTTTGTGAATACCCCTTTGCCACCAATCTAGCTTTTAAGTTATCTATGGTTCCATCTGCATTAATATTTGGTTTATACAACCATTTAGAACCTATGGTTTGCTTCCCTGTAGGAAGTTTAACTAGTTCCCAAGTGTTGTTCCTGGTTATAGATTCATATTCATGTTCAATAGCTATTTTCGATTCACTATACTCATTTTCTTCCTTATAGCTAGAAGGTTCAATAACATTCATCATACTAGTTATAAAAGCATTTTCCCTATATCCTGCAGGAAATTGAGCTTTCCTACCTAATCTCCTAAGTGGTGGGGTAGCTTCAAACCTTGTGTGATCATCATTTTCTTTTTGTTTCCATTGCTGCTACTGTATCTACTGTTGTTGCTGTTGTATCCACTGCTGTTCATCTTCTACGTTTGTTTGCTAATCCTGATTGTTTCCTGTTTCTTTGCTTTCTTCTTCCACCAAGAACGAAATATCCCATTCCTCTTTGTGCTTATCAGATTCTTCGTGATCCTGGTCATGGAATATGACATCTATACTAACAAAAATCTTGTGTGTAGAGAGATTAAATGATCTATAAGCTTTATATTGTGAACAATACCTTATAAAGGTACATCTGATGGCTTTTGAATCTAGTTTTCTTTTGTCTTCCTTTGGAGTATGGGCAAATCATTTAGACCCAATACTCTTAAATGTTTTACTGTAGGCTTAAATTGATATAATGCTCCATAAGGAGTTTTAAACTCAAGACTCTTTGTAGGACTCCTATTTTTCAAATAAACTGCATTATTCAATGGTTGAGCCCAAAAACCATTCGAAAGATCCTTACCTTTCAACATGCTTCTAGCACATTCCACCAATGTTCTATTCTTTCTTTTTGTTACTCCATTCTGCTGAGGAGTATGGGGTACTGTGAATTGTTGTAATATCCCACTGTCCTTAAAATACTTGAGAAGCTCATCCTTCTTATGTTCTCCCCCTTGATTGGAGCGAAGAATTTTTATATGCTTCCCTCTTTGCTTTTCAGTCATGTTTCTGAACTGCTTCAAGTATTGAAATGTGTGATTCTTATTAATCAAAAAATATACCCAAGAAAACATTGTGCAGTGATCAATAAACAGTTAAAAAAATATATTGCACCTCCTAATGACTTTGTTTGCACGGGTCCACAAAGATCTGTGTGCACTAATTCAAGTATATCTCTCTGTTTCTTCTCTACTCGAACATGGAATTCTTCTTTATACATCTTTCCTAATGTACATGCATCACAATCATTATGCACTTGTTTTAATATTCGAAGATCTATTACCATTTCTTTTTTTTGAAGTAACAACAAATCATTGTAGTTGATATGACCAAATATCTGCTGCCACAACTTTTCTGTAGTCAAATTGGCTGCTGTTAAAGCTCCAATTAGTGCTCGTCTTCCATCCAATTTGTGTAGACCTTCTGTTCGAATTCCTGTAGCAATACTCTTCATGACATCTAGCAGATCTTTAATATAACATAGATTTAAAAAAAATCAACTTTAAGATCTTGATCTATAATCATGGATACAAAAATGAGGTTCTTTGTTACACTGGGCACATAGATGACATTATGAATTTGTCTTACAGTACCATTAGGTAAAATGACAAAAATTTTCCCACACCTTTTGATCTGATGACTTCTATAATCACGTAGGTAGATTTGTGCTCCATCATTGATTTCTTTAAAATATGTGAACCATTGCTTTTTCCCTGTCATATGTGTTGCTGCTCCCGAATCTACATACCAGATGTCTGCATCAACATTCCCATCAAAATCTGCCATGAACAATCTGAAGTTCTGCTCATGATTATCATTCGGGAGATGACATGTTTCTGCCTCTGTTGTTCTTCATGATATTTCTTCTTCCTGTACTCCGTAGCTATATGACCAAGTTTTCCGCAATAAAAACATTTAATTGCACAGTTGTTTCTATTCAGATTCATACCTTGGGTCAGATTTGGTCCTTTATGAGCTTCCTACGTTTTTCTGTTGTGGTTTTCCTTTTCTTTTGAAGAAGTTATTTTTCGCCATCAATGCAAGATCCACACTCTAGGGCTTCAGAGTCGATCTTATTTCTTCTTCTTGAATCAGTATAAACTTCGGGATTTTCTCTCTCTCATTTATCCGAGTGATGAACATATGGTAGTCATCGGTCACATCGTTCATGGTAATGGTTACTGGATCTATATCCGCAACTGTTTCGCCAATGTCTAACACTTTTTTCTTGAGACCTTTGATCCTCGCTATGAAGGCAAGAACTCTTTCATTCTCCTCCATCCTCAGGGATAAGATCTTTCTCTTCAGAAACAAAAGACAATTTGTATTCTTGATCTCATACAAATCCTTCAATATGCCCCATATTTTGCTTGCTGATTTACATTCTCTCATATGTGGTATGATGCAGTCTTCCACTAACATCTTTAACAGCGTCCTTGCTTTACCGTGACCTCCTTCACCGCCTCTACCATGGCCTCCTCGACAAACCTCAACCACTAAGCAACCTTCTGTCAATAGCCATTTCGAGGATGCAACCTTCTCTCGTCCGTCCCCCACACAGCCCCTCTTTTGGTTGCACAGTTGGCGCAGGTTAGCACCTTGGACTTGGACTGTACACTTTGTGAGGGTCGACAAAATAAAAACACGTGGTATGCTACATTGGGATCGGCGCGATTAACCCTCCAATCCACTTGGTGATTTTTCCACCTTTCAAATCCTCCCCTCAGTATAGGTTCGTCATCCCTAATGCTCTCGTACCATGTTAAAAATGCAATGTTCTCTATTAAATAAAATGAAACCCACTCTTAAAAATGCAATGTTCTCTATTAAATAAAATGAAACCCACTCTTCAGCTCTACGAAAGAGAGTATGAACTAAGAGAGTTATGAACTCACTATTCTAAGATAATCACTATTCTAAGATATTCTCCACTATCTCTAAGAACTATTAAACCCATCTTTGCTGTTCCTAATTTGTTATTCCCTGTTTTTAAATGTAATCTCTGTGGTCAAATGTACTGCTTACGAAAGAGGTATTCTGAATATGTTATTTTCAAGGGAACATGTATTTGGTACATCGTAATCATAACCTAACCACAACGTCGATCGTGTGTTTGATACATCGATTGATATTGAAGCTTGACAATGATAACGAAGATGATTTTCGACCGAAAAATACAATATTTCGGCTCTCCACTTTGGAAACTAAATCATTATTATTGGGTGATCCCTTCCCCACAAACTTGTGTGAAACGCACATTGGTGAGCGGAAATCGTGTTTGAAGAGGGAATTCAACGTTTCGCATTCACCTTTTAAATTATTATTGAAATTGCTTTCATTTCTCTTCGCGAAAATGGAAGAGGCATGTTTGAAGAGGAAAACCACCCTATTGCATTTACGTTAACTTTAATTCGCTCTTTGCCGAAACAGATTATGCACGTGTGAGCTAAAATTAACGATCTAAAATTAGGCGAAACAGATTATGCAGGTAGGAAGCTAAAATTATCGATCAAAATTTCGCGTCCAATGTGGCCTCCGCCGCCCGCAAAATAATGATAAAGTTGTGATGTATTTTGCCAAGACAATGTCGTCGAATATTTCACGCCCAACATCCCTGTTGTAGGCGTCACACTTTTGGTGAAAGTCACTAAAATGATTAAGTGAGGGGGAATGAATGAGCTGTCCGTCTGTCTGGTCCCGTCCATTACCGGGCTGGCGCTTGTTTATCCCTTGACACGGCGTTCGTAAAGTCTGCGACAGCCAACCCGACAAAACACAATGACTTTCACACTCAGGATTTCATTAGCGTTTTTCGGTCGTGACGGGTTTTGGGTTTGCGTTAAGACTATCAAAATGCATGCACTTCAGAGAAGACGTTCACTCCTAAGTACTCGCATTCCTTCCTTTGTTTCACAACCCAACTTTTGCAGTTCTCTGAATTTTCACAACCCAACCCAACTCTTGTTTTCCCATCGCGACTGAATTTTCTCTCCTCCGCCAAATCCATCAGATATCATATTTTCCATTTTCTAACACTTTTATTCGCTCTTTCACTTCATACACTTTGTTGCTAACACCGAGCTTTCTTATGAAGAGCAGTATAATGGCCCCCTTGATTATGATCTCGTTCCTTATCATTGTAGGCCGTACCAATGCCAGGTTGCTGGTCGACCCTGACACTCTTTCCACTTTCGACCGCAATACCGGTACGCTTTTCGACGATGATTCCGGCTTGCACACTGCCAACGGTCCTATGGAGAAGGATGTGGTGGACTACGTCGAGGAGATGAGAGGCAGCTCGTTGGCAAACAGTGTCATCAACGAGAAGACGCTATCGCTCAGGGTGAGGCCGAGCGTCCCAAAGGACTATGAAGGAGAATCGGCGACGTCGAACAAGGCCATGAATGTGAATTTCATGGTTACCGAACAGCAGCTCTCCACATCCAGTAATAGCCCTGGGACCGGTCACATGCAAATGATCCCGCCTAGTTCTCAAACCAGAAACCTCGCCAAATCCCATCAAAGCAATGGAGATGAACACCTTCAGCCAGAAAACAGCAATAAGCGCAAACTGGGTTCTACTCCAAGCCTGGGAGACGGCCATTGATGGTTTGGAACGTAATAAAGAATATTAGCGCAGCGTTAAAAGCAAATAAAGGAGGTTACGTATGCGTAAACAAATAAAAAATCGCAAGTATGACTTGCTTATGCCCGTAGATATATAGATATTTTATAAGTAGAAGCACGGTTAGAATCATCTTTATGTATGAGAGATTTAGAGAGGGATCAATTTTTTTTGGGAGCAATTTTTTTTTTAATTTTAAAATTTGGAAAAAAATTGCTTCCCTTTTATAAAGATAAGAATATTCTTTTGAAGGTCTTTTGTAAATAGGGTAAATCAAGGTTTCTTTTGAAGATCTTTTGTAATAGGGTAAATCGATGTTTAATGATTTAGGAAGATAGACAAATATAGATATATAGGAGTATATTGTACAGATGTATGTTTGAAGGTAAAATGTGAGAAACAAAGATGTATGAGATAGATTCTGTTTAGAATATGTAAATATTTTTTCTATAATGAAAGTCTGTTGGTTTTTTTTATTAAAAATATTTAAATGAATTTGTAGTAGTTTTTTTCAAAGTATGATTTTTAAATTGTATTTTTGAATGTTATATAGAATATATAATTTAGACATTTAAGTTCAAAGATTTTTTGTCAAATTTTATAGAAAATAAATATACACATACACATGTATCTATAAATATAAACAAAATGTAAAATAGTGGACCTCAAGTTTTTCAACCATCAAAACTATTTTTTCAATTGTTTTATATGATATATACATAATTATTTTTAGACAATATATAATATATACATAGCCCATATTAAAATATTTTAGGTAGCAAGGTATTGTGATGTTATTAATATATTTTTAAGTATATATAGCTACAGGATCTCCTTCTTATTATTTTTATTAAAAATTTTGAATATACAACATATATATATATATATAGAGAGAGAGAGAGAGAGATTACATTTTTAATGCATAATTTGATTTATCTACTTGAAAATCCTTTGAATACAGAGAATAAAATAGCTTAAGCATACAATTCAAACAATATTGAGTGTATTAAAAAAAAATACTTAATAAAAGTGTTAAAATGGAAATTTCTTTTTATAATTTATATATATTATTATTATTATTACTACTATTATTATTATTTAAACTATATATAATATAATAGAGTTTAGGCTTCTGTGATCCATATTAGGTTAGATAAAGATTTCGGCGTAAATCACATGAAAAGTCATTTGTCGACGCGTTTCGAACCAACCAGTGTGGTTCATCGTCAGGACAAGATGTAAATCTTGTCCTGACGATGAACCACACTGGTTGGTTCGAAACGCGTCGACAAATGACTTTTCATGTGATTTACGCCGAAATCTTTATCTAACCTATATATAATATGTCAAGTGTTGACATTGAAATAATTGACTTAACATAAGCATTGAAATATTTTATTTATGGATTACATTATTTACATTAATTTTATTTATTTTTTAATACATTTATATATGTCAACTCAATTTTGACCACAAATAAAAATACACATCAAAATATTTAAAATTTGAAAGAAAATTGTTATATAGATATATATATATATATATATATATATATATATATATATATATATATATATATATATAGATATATAATTTACCAAAGGTAAGTGGAAGGTCGTAAATAATATATCTTTATGTATTTTTGAAATTTCTAATTTTCGAATGTTGTCATATGTGGTGGGGTGCATATTATGTATCTAATAATTAGTATTTAATATCTTTCCATGAGAATTATAATGGAATGTTGGGATTAAGAGTTTTCCTCAAACATGGCCTTTCCTTCTTGTTGCGATTGATACCCATTGTCTTATCCACTATTTAGCTATACATTGTGTGATTAATATTAATAGTGGGAATGTTATTTCTAGGATGATCCCATATGTCATATTTACTTGTACTAACGATCATGATGATAATACTCTTAATGGATTATGATGAGTAATCACTATATAATATCTTGTTAAAAGGATTAACACTTATGTGCTACGTGAGGATGGCGCCCCTTTCTTATATTGCATTATATTAATGTTGATGTTTTAATTTGACTATTAAGAGATGGAATCCTAAACACAACACGCCTCTTTTGCCTTCTTCTATTGGTGATTGATAATGATAGAATAAGAAATCTATGTGATAGTCTATATTGTGATGAGGCTTGAACTACTCCATTATATTAGGATTTAATTTACATTAATATTTTTTATGATGATTAGTTTTGATGACGTATTTGATATTATATCTATTTGTCATTTAACATGTCTATTGATGTTTCGAGGCTTTATATTATTGGTCATGATATTTCATGAAGCATCAGTATGCTTACCATTGACTCTAGCATTTTCGGTCACGATGATGATTACATAATTAATCATTTTGAATCATGTTCTTGATGTACTTCATGTTAAGATGTTGTAGATTTGTGATTATATTATGTTGTATAGTTGTGATGGTAGTGTTACACATACATTGTTATTTTGGAAATAAAATCTATAATAGGTTGAGACACTAATGGAAATGAAAAGGAAATGCATTCAAGGGGAGGGATTATGGTGAGGATGAACTCCAATCTAACTTATGTAAAATGAAAAATGGAAATAGATTGTAAGTCACATCACTATTACGCTATTTCTTAGAGTTTTAAAGTCACCATCAAGATTGATTTCACCATTAACTGAAAACATGAAATAAAAGTTACATTATTTAGAATATGTTACATTGAGATTGATTGAAATAAATGATGCTTTCCAAATGATAAATGTAGTTGGATAATAAGGAAGTTCTCTATAATATTATCGTTGTTATGTTAGAACTTGTGAAGTGGGGTTTATGTCATTGGTTTACAAAAGCTACAAGCTTCTCTAATATATTCTATGTGCACTAAGTGGTTGGGAGTGTGTACATGACTAATGGCTAATTAATATCGATTTTATCATGGTTTCTTATGCCATTTTTAATCCAAATATATGGGATGCCACTACCGAGTATGATCATAAGAACTAGATGATAGCTACTATATAATATCTTTAAAGAGTAGGATAAAATTGACATGTGTATTTGTGATTATGAGAAAACAAAAATGGTACAAATATGCTTTCTTATGTGAGAGCTATTTCTATGTGTCATCACGATAAAAAGTGATACAAGTTTTAGTAATAAATCTAGATGCACAAACCACAACAAGTTTTATAACCTATAATTTTCGGGTCCTCTCCACCATAGAAAGTTTAATAAAGTAATAATATAACCTATGATAATCCTTTGGGAAACATTTCAGTTAATTATAGAGGATACCACCTTTGACTATGGTTTTTTTCACTGGAGGAGAGTGTACTAGAAAGATTCCTACATTTTATATTGTATGGTATGGATGTTAGAAAAAAATATGAAGCAACGGGTGTGGGGGTGAATCCATTATTTTTGTTCACTTTAACTTCCAATTTCAAATTCAAAATTCTATATGTTACTATTATTCATGCAACATATCTGTGTATGTGACTTTAATGAATGGAACGTGCATATGTTAATATTACTTACTCTTCATAACCTCTATTAGGTGTTTAACTTAATCATTACATTATTATTTCATTAGCCTATACACTAAAGAACAGATAAATCACAACACATAAGAAACAATTCAACACATATGAGCACAAATATTTCAAGTGAAAACACAATGTGGGAGAAAGCCACCGCTACTACCATCTATATCTTCTTGATTTATTATAATGGAAAATAATTACACCATTATCTTTTGATGACACAAATTCTTACTAACATGTAGACACCTACCTACAAGAGGCTACAACCTCCACTGATTCTATAACACCCACTCGAAGAGAACTACAACCCCTTGATCTTGTTTCTGGGCTCCTAATGGAAGGGAGCTCCTACCCCATCATTGAAGGTTACAAACCTCAACACTTTTTCAACCACGTTTCATAGTATTTCAAACTCGATCCACCTGTCAATCAATCATCAAAACATGTAAGCCACCTTTCATCAAATTTTAACGCTACACCCATACCACCAATAAGCCTAAGCCATAATATTAGATCAAAAAATATGAATCATTGAAGTGTTGTAAACAAGATAATCATTGAAACATTAAGCCATTGAATACTAAAGCAAACCAATCGCTGAAATGAATATCAAATCAATCCAATACCAAATTATATTGTCACGTGTCAACCATTCAATAATTCACCTATTAATAACACTATTAGATACAAGAAAATTGTCAAGAAAACAATATGCAGTCACTACAAACCTTGATCAATATCACCTTTAGAATGTACACAACTATTCTAAAGTATACCTATTTATATATGTGCTTTCTGTGGGCATACAAATCCCAACTCTATGAATCCTATTAGATTATCAAATTGAATCATTGTATCAATCGTTGAATCGATGAAATAATGAGTCATAATATAAACTAATCATTCACCGAGTGCAATGTCATCATTGATCAAAATACGAAGCCAAAACCAAATCAAGTCATTCAAAACTTTTATATACAAACTATCATGATGAAGACACCATTAATAGACAATAACAAATAAAACAAACATAATCAATTGTCAGCAACAATTTAAACACTGATCAAATTCAACTTATAATGTATATGAGATAGTATTTAACTAGATCTACATATATACACTCTTATCATCAATAAAACCTACATATATATTTCAACATACTTGAATCCAAAACCTAAATAAAGTATGAATATAAACAATTTATTTTAGAATATATATGCAACTATTACGAGGCATACCCAAATATGTACGTGACTATATAGAACCAAAATTGAATACATATATTTAAATTATTGAAACAAAACTTCACCGGAAATCGCCTACCAAACCAATATCGTTGCACATGTATTGTCAAAAGCTATAGATCTCAGTGGATATATTCATGATCCTAATTCTGCCATAATCACAAATATTGCATTCTTGGACATTTAGAAAAGAAAGTCAATCAATCATATATTCACTACAACTTCATACCTCTTAGATCTAAACCTTTTCCTTGCTCCTTCGTGCATGCCTACGTCAAATTATATCGCACA
Source organism: Pinus tabuliformis (assembly GCA_031772625.1). NCBI lineage: Eukaryota > Viridiplantae > Streptophyta > Pinopsida > Pinales > Pinaceae > Pinus > Pinus tabuliformis. The sequence goes on along the minus strand of CM062820.1, from coordinate 197,002,680 downwards.
AGAATGACTCATTACATTTCACAAATATATCCTTTGTATTCATCTCATTATATACCTTTTTCCTTTACAAATACCTTAGGAAAATCCTTTGGTTATGTCGTTAGTATTCATTGATGGGATCAAATAGATACTTTTTTCGCAATTACTATGGGAAATTACCATGGTAATCACCCTAGTACCCAGTTTTACATGGTTTAGACTATGTACGTGCAGTTTTTTCACAGACCCTACATATATACACAACTCTTCTTCAAATGGGTCACATATAGTTTTCAAACTTCACAATTCCCATCTTTTCTTATGTGAAACCTATACAACCATTTCCCACATACTTCCTCATTTCTGAAATACCTATACAAACATCCCTTTCATCTGTATTAATTCCATGACCATCATATTATAGCGAAGTAGACATCAATAATATATTTCAATCAAGGACAACACATTAGCCATAATTCCAATAATCTCCCCCTTAGAACTTGATGGAAACCACTTTGGTGTTTGGAAACCACCTCCAAACATAAAGTCTTCTATCACCCTTTGACATCAAGGGAAAATGGATAAACTAGGCTAAATGAGGTACCTTCCTTGTAGATCTGAATATTGTAAGTCTTATCTGCTGATATGAAAAATGAAATTTTTATGCTGATCATGCTCCCTTGAGCATATGCTTATTTTACAAAAGATATATAATAAAATAATAAGGCTATACATAAACAAATATGACATTTCCTATCACCAAAAACCCTATGATCCACCATCCAACATAACGGTGTGAGATATTTGACCCAAATTTTACATTAATCACCCATAATAATGGTGTACATACATAGCAGAACCTGATCCTAATAGCCCATACATGAAAAAATATTACACTAATTACAACATGGATGTTTCCAAAACCTATAGAAGAGTTGACACTAGTACAAAATGGCTAATTAATTACTAAAAAAGGGACTAAAATATGCATATAAACTACCATTTCTTAGCCGGTGACCAGTAGTAGCTAATTTACAGTATCTTGTAATGCGACCATCTTTTAGTCTTTTTTAGCTTAGTCATTAATTGGTTGTCTCAATTTTATCACCTAGTAGTATATTTAATGATAAATTTGGTCATTGATTTAGTCATTAATTTCCACAATTAAGGACCAAATATACAACATAATATATTACTATATTTTTACCCGAGAAAACCAATTAATGACCAAAGAAATATGTCCAAAATGTTGGTCGTGTTATAAGATACTCTAAATTAGCTACTAATAGTAATATATATGCAAATTTTAGTCATTGTTTGAAACCAATTAATGACCAGAAAAATATGACTAAATTTTGGTCGTGTTATAAGATATTGTAAATTAGCTACTAATAGTCATATATATTCAAAATTTAGTCGTCCTTTGGAATCATGAATTTACCATTTGAAGTAGTCATTTATTTTTTTGTAGTTTCAAATTTATTATATAAACAACTAATTTAGTAGTTTATATTCATTTCATTTACTTTCATTAATAATGATTAGAAATGACTAATTTAGTCGTATATTCATTATATTTTGTGTTCATCATTAATCACTATAAACTACTAGTTTACTAGTTTTAAATTGATTTTATGTATTCTTGTTTGGAATTATTAGAACATTTGTTTTCCCAAAATAACCATGAGGTGAAAGAATCACATGATCAAAAACCATAGGAATCCCTACTTGAAACATTTCCGAAATTGACGGCTCGGGTGCTTGGAGGACCGCTAACAACAAATAAATCATATCTAATACATGCTTTGCATTGTCTCCCCATCCCTTTTCCAACCACATTTCCTATAACATGGCCACAACAGAATTAAGTAACAATCAAACAAAGACATCGACATTTGTTTTTATCTTTTCTATCTATAAAATTTGAATCTGATATGTTTTGAGAAAATATTAATTCATATTTAAATTCTTCCTCACTGTTGAGCGCTGGATCCCCCAAGGGCAATTTTAGTGCTTAAAGCCCAGATTTTGGTCCAATTTTTTAATACAAATGTAAATACCCCACATTTTGTGGGTATGGAGTGCGTATTTGTTAAAGAGTCATAGGGTTGTCTGCCCTTATTTTGATAATGTAATTTTGGTTGCAAAAGATCTACTCCTGGTCTGCGGACCATGGGATTGTATAAATAGAGCAAAGCTCTAAGTAGTCAAAGGCATGTAAGGAAGAATCAATTTAGAATGAAGATGTATGTAGTATATTTCTGAAGTTTAAGTCTAAGTCTTGGGTCGTAGCGTAGGAAGAGGCTCTGCAGCTGAGTGCACAAGGCAAGTCGAGTCTGTAAGAATCTGGAAGTATTAATAAAGAGAAGTTTTCTATCATTCTTGAGTATTTATTTCTTGTTTATGGGTAAAAGCATGTTAATGTGTCTCATTATATGGAAAAAGCAAAAAAGTACTCAAATGAAAAAAGATTAAAAAAATAATATAAAAATATCAATTAAATGAGTTGGGTTTCATACTTGTTAATTATAAAAAATAAATGCTAAATTTGTAACAAAGCTAAATCACAATGAATTTTGGTAAAAGCTACAGTGAACCTATTTAATGGGTTTAGAAAATATAAATAATGTTATAAAAAGTAAATACTAAATTTGCAAATAAGTCAACTTATAGTAAATATTGGTAAAAACTATGGTTAATCACTCACAAAATATAAATAACTTTATGTAAAGTTAAATGAAATGCTAAAACTCTTTAAAAATATATATAAAAATAGAAGTAGAATTTATAAACAAATAAATCTACATATTATATTTTGAATAATATAAAATACGTTATTATAATCGTAATTAAAAATTTTATTATAAAAAATATAAAATATATTTTAAAATTTTTCAAAAAATAATTTTAACATTTTGTTATATGTTATTTTCAAATTTCTATTAAAAAAAATTGATTTTATAAACTTGAAAGGGTAGTTTCTTGGGTCGCGGTTTTATATATACGAAAATATGATCATTTTGACTAGTATTTTAATAATAATTAAAAAATATGCTTACTTTTTATTTTTAAATTTATTTGGCAATCTTTAGAATGTTTACAACACATCTCTTAAAGAAACTGGAATTAAAAAACATAAATCAATAGAGAAATGGAGGGTCGCGGTTTTGTCACTACTTAAAAATTTATGTAAAATATTAATGATACCTTTTAAAGAAAATGAATAAATTAGATAAAAATTATATATTAAATTTTAGAAAAAATATGACATGAAATTGAATTTAAATTGACATCTTTTGTCTTCTTTTACCACCACCTAGTTTTTGATGATTTTGTAAATTTAAGAGTAAACATTCCAACTCCATTTATTTTTATAAAACTTCTTTGCCACAAAAAGGGAAAAAGTGATACACATTAACATGCTTTTACCCTTATGCATATGTTATATCAGGTATGAATTTCAGTTCTAGTGCTTATATGATGCACGAATGTGTATAATTGTATTGGTTAAGTTAATGCAAGTAAGAACATCTGTTTACTCAAAGCTAACTAAGAATTATTAATAAAATAAGTACCATACTTAGCCTAGTTTGGGAGATATCACAGTTTGCTACCTTAGTAGCGCGGAAGGACTTCAGCCCCTAGATAGGGCTGCGCGAAAGCCGATTCTCACACTTTGTGAAGGTACTGAAGGGTAGAGAGGAGGGATAAGCAAATTGCAGGAAGACAGGTATAGTTGGAATGTATCAACATCAAAACCATCTCAACGGTGCGGAAACTTGGTTCCAGCATCCCCCCATATTGCTTCAGGTCAGACTTCAGTCCGCGCTATGTGGGCTAATGCCGAAAGGGTCAGTAGTGTAGGGATTTTTTTGGATAACTAATACTCAACCTGGGTCAGGCCCCCTCAAGCCAACAAATGGTTACATTGATGGGACCGGAATCTGCATAAGAGATGTGTGATGTCATATCACTGGAATCCAACTAAGAAAGAAATTAAAGGCTAGTTGGATAGAAGGATTCATGAGTTCATGGCAAGAGAAAATAGAAACCCGCGACTGTCAAAAGAACAGTTTCTAGAGAGTTACCTGTATATGGAGATCCACGAAATCATTTTCGCATCCTTCCCTACTAAGCTATACAAGTGGATTGTGAAGCTAGCACATAGCCAAGGAAGGTGGAAACTTAACGGTCTTATTGTGTGGACCCCGAAGCTAGTGCGAAGGTTGGAAGCATCGAAGGATAAGATCGCATGCACCATTGATCATTGGATCAATTGTATTATTAGAGGATTTGTTAGTAAGTTTGCGGTCGATACCTCAGTCAAGTACAACGAGGCAAAGAGACGCTTCCTCAAAGGAACGTGAGGTAAGTACGTAAAATCTTTGAATACATGGAATAAAATGATGTTGTATGAAAAGTGGGTTATGCAATTACCTTGATGTTTGGGGCTACATGAAGCAGAAAGGTTTACAGGAACGAAGAAAATAAGGGTCCTAAGAACAGTCACTTGATTTCACCTCCATGAGAGGACGAAGAAGGGCTCGCGAAGGTCTCTTTGTGAAGTTCCATTCATCTGATAAGACAAGGAATTCTGTGAATACCACCTCCACCCACACCATTTCCGGCTTCACTGCCATCACCCCCATCTTCGCCCATACCACCTCCACTAACACTGCGATCTAGTATCATGAACACAATGAATTTTCCTTTGTTCAAAGGCTTGGGAAATGAGGATACAGACCAATTCTCATTCGTACTGAAGGTTGTATGGAAAGCTCAAGGTTTTATAGATGACCATATAAAGAAATAAACAATGGTTAGTCCCGTCAGGATTGCGTGCTGACTTGGTATATTAAGTAATCCAATGATAAACAAAATGTGAGAGTAGCGAACATCGAAGCAACACTGAATAGGGAATTTAGTAGGCCTAAATCTAATGCACAGTCGGTTGTTGGATTCAATGAAATCATGGTGCTACTAGGCGAGATGCCTTGGGAAATAGATGAAAGGCTCAAATGTACGATTCATGAAGCCAATATGAATATGACAGATGGACAACATTGCAAATGGTCTATAGCTTCGCTACTACCACACCTAAGGAGTGCATTGTCACAACAGAAAAGAAAAACTCAGGTAGAGGCCCTGGAGATTTCCATGAGACTACATGAGACTCCGATGCAAGATCATAACCTGAGAGTGCAGCTGAAAAGTCTATGACTTGAGATGTAAATCTTGAAGCAGGATAGGACGGTTTGACTAGAAATGCACGAAGAAGTGTGGTGCATGAAATGCAAGAGTTAGGGTCATGACAAAGACCACTTCTTGGTATTTACAAATTACCTTGCAAGAGGAGGACCGATGCCTCTAGGCTGAAAGCTCAAGTAGGACCTAGCACAGTGCCTGCTTTAGGGTACGTTATCTGTCAAGTAGCTAGAAAGCATGCCACGGATAACTACCACTTGTTACAAAAGTATATGTAAAGTGCTCCGTAACTTTTGTAGATCGATGGGAAATGATGAGCATACTTGCAGAAGCTATGAATTGACGATGGATAGAACTCCTACCTATAGGTTTCACGTTGAAATGTGGCCCTTTGACTAGAATGTAGGGATGGCGCGGATAGGATTTCATGGGCACAAATGAGGCCAAGGTGGAGGAGGACTTGGTAGAGGTCATTGACAGTTGATTTGCTACAATTGCGGAGGGCCAGGACATTATGCCCACTATTGTACTAATCTAATGCGCCCGTTGTTATAGACATATTTGGGCACTGCAACCCCAATCACATATGTCAATAAACCAAGGGATCTCAAACCCCTAAAAGTGTTGTTTCATCCCCTAAAGGATCAAGTTCAACTGATTACATCATTTCCCAGAAGTTCTCCCTTAAAAACTGCTTGGAACTGGTCAAAACTGGACCATATAGATTGCTCCACACTGAGGGTGTGATGCATATCACCTTCTACACACAAAGGGTGTGATGCATACTAAAAATTCCTTCTATAGGGTGCAATGAGTGAGAGTAGACAAATGGCAAAGGTAGTTTTCTAGTTGGAAACTCAAAGAATCTTCTAGAAACTGCTCATGTGACACTTCCCTCTCTAAATTCGCCCAAGGATGAGTAAGAGATCATCAAATATCCAAGTGGAACTAAAAACTATCAATGAAATGACATTAATCAAAATCCCAAAAGCTGACTCACTCCCGTGCAAACATCTATATATGGATCCCTCATCCTAGAGATCCAGGGGCTAGAATTTTGTAATTTGTAAGGAAGTGTTGTTGGTTTCTCTTTGAGACATTGTATTGTTGGGTGATATAGCTTTTCATGAGGTGAAGAGGGCTTTCATGCTGGGAGGATGGTCCTGGATCAGACAGCTAGGTTCTAATAGTCTCTTCTACTACTTCTATCAATAAAGCTAATTGAGTTTTGCTCCATATACTTGTATATTTCTGAATCTTGTATTTCTGTATGCATTTGTATGGTTAATGTACATCTGATTCTACATTTTTTATGGTTATAGATCTCTATGCTTTGATGGTATTTTGCTGCTTTGACTCTACAAGTGTTCTTTGAAGCGGGACAAGTGAGAAAGGAGTGGCAAAGCTCTATCAAAAGAGAGAGGAAACAAGTAAGGAGCCAAGCAAAAGATTGACGTTAGTACTCCGTTCTTCGGTGTTATATATCTCTCATAAAGGAAAACACAAGTTACTTTAAATTTTTGTTTCTAAGATAGCTACCCGTTTTAGTAGGACTAGCAGCTCTGAGTGGACACTAGTTTTCCAGATAACAAAATTGTGACTCTGTTGGGGATCAAATAGTTTGTTTGTTTTCTTACTATTGTTTTCTTTATAAAGTATAGACAGATCCTGAAGTTAAGCTAGCTAGCCTTCGAACTGCTTCAGTGAATCTCCAGGTTGGTTTATGAACTGAAAATCTAACTTGCAAACATTCTAAGTGCCCTAGTGGTAGCGCAAATATCCTCATTAGATCAGTCCCTATACTTTGTGTTTATTGCCTATCAAAAGCTCAGCCTAAACCCCTGAACTTAGCTACAAACTATGAGTAAAAACCAAGCTCAGTCTCATCCCTGGACCATCGCACTATCTCTCATTAGAAACCTAGATGCATTGCACCTCACATGCATTGCAGGTGAGATGCATCCCTATTTCCCTGTGTCAAAGGTGCGATGATTGAGTGAGACTATTTTTGTCTCCAGATTTTGGTTTTTTCTTCATTGTCTTCAGCTTTATTCAATAGTTTTGTTGTTTATGATCAGTATATCACTGTCGAAACCCTCTTCCTTTGCATTATTTAGCCTCCATTCATAAATAATTGTGAATGTTTTTTATGTATTTTTCATCATTTACAGTTCTCCTTTGTAAAAAGTTGCTTAATCGAACTGTCATCTTTTGATTTGAAAGTGTCGCAACTATCGTTTTCAGTCAAGAAAAAGAGTGTTGTAAAGTCTTCCTCTTTTAGATAGTTGATTACAATTTTGCTATTGTATTTGATTTGAATCATCAATTCTTTGAAGTGTCAAAAGCAGTTTTCAAGTCAAAATTGAAAGTGTCGTCTTAGTCTTCCTTTCGTTTTAACAGAAATTGCTAAAAGTGTCGCTTTGAGGAAAGATAATTCAGATTTGTACTTATTTTTCTTTTTGTCATTCTCACATTAAGGAAACTGAATAACAAATACATGCATGTGCATTTTCATTTAGATTGCATGCGAAAATTGATTTAGGAAAAGTGCATCTAATGTGTGCTCTCTACTCTATGTTGAAATAATTTTATTTCTCTTTCCTTAGTAGCTAGGATTTTCATTTCTAAAAGAAAGTAAACGACTTTTTATCATCTTAGATTCCATGTTTAGGAATTGTATATCTACATCATGAGGTGAACCTTAAAGGAAAACTTCTTAATAAAGATCGACTATAAAATAAACCTCAATGAACATAAAAACGCTTTGGAACCAAACACACAACATCTAGAAGTTTAGGCTAGAGACATATTCTCGTGTCATAAAGCCTGGTAACTATTCTTTTCATTCTTGGCTGGGTGATTCCTCCTCTTTGATATGACAAGTGCCAGTAAGGACTTGTGCTCCCACGTACCGTCGAGTATACATTGGGAGACCACAGTAGGCTAATATCCTTTATCCTTAGGAAGTTGTTTCTGCCGCCATATCGATCACAATGCACTAAACACAACATTTGAGAATATTGACTGTCATACATAAAAAGTATTCTGCAGTTTTACGATTGGTTTGGTAATCCCTCTATTTAGATTTCCATAGTAGTCACTTTCATTCCTTTTCAGACTCCTTAAAAGAAAAGGTCCATTTGAGCACTTGTCACTTCAGGTTCATTAAAAATCAAAGGTGACTAGAGTCATCTTTAGCTTTTTATCGACTCTTAAAAATTGAAAAAACAAGTCGTGTCAAAGCGTCATAAAATTCATTTAATTCAGAATAAAATTTTCCCTTTTTTATTTTGAGTTGATCAAGTAATCTGAAATCGTCGAAGAAAGTCAATCAAAACCCTGTCGTTCATGGATACTAACGAGTCAATCATCTTTGACTCTAGAAACAAAACCATTCTGGGCCAAGCGATCTCGTTTAACTGGGTCAAAGTCTCCTAGTTTATTTGAAACTTGTGTTTCAACATCCTTAGAGACTCCAGTTACTCCAACTATTTTTGGTATCCTTGCCTCTACAAAAGAAGTTCCACAGTTACAAGAGGACATTAGAACTGATCCTAGTGTAATGGTAAACACTTCTATTCCTGAACCAGCTCGATCTAGGACTGATTTGGAAGGTGGCACCCCTCCAACATCTATCACTATAGAGTCTATACCTTCTTCTGTACCAGAAATATTTTACGGACCTGACGGTCTATCTCTTCCACCTGGATTGATTTCTATAGAAGATATTGTGGAGGATCTTCCATCAAGTAACCCATTTCATTTTGGAACTGGGATCCACCTATATCCTTCTACTACAGAAATTAGTCACCCTTCAACGCAAGCTCCTATAGATTCGACAAGAATTTTTTTGGATAAGCTCGATATGTCTGAACAACCATCAAGTTCTAGGAATGTGTCATCTGATACAGTAGCAGCAGAACCTCCTGCCACTACTTCGACAATGTTCACTAGTATACCATCTGTCCCAACTAGCTCTCAACCACTAGATAGATTCCACCCAGGGACTATTTCCATAGCGTGGTCCGATCCTGTTTGTTCGTCCGGAATATTATCTAGAATTTATTATGTTGAGTCTCAACCAATTGATCCTTCACAAAAATATCAATTTGTGCAGTCCAGTCTACAAAGACCAATTTTCCCTTTGAACACTAGATTGCCACCATATGGGGGGAAGTGTGCCTTCTCATTGTTCCCTCCAAGAGAACAACCATATGAGAGTTCACAAGAGAATTTGGGTCAAGCTGGAATTGCATCCAGTGGTTGGGTGCCAATACTGCCTCAACAACCAAGAGTTGTATATTCATTGCAACCAAATCAACCTGTGTCGAATATTCCCACTACACTATCTATTGTAACGGTGTCATAAGTACAAGCACTACCTGTTGTATGTCAATCTAATGTCTCTCGGGTCGTAATACAACACACTCTTGTCTCCATGAGTCAATCATAATTGCCAATTAGTGGCTCCTTAACTGAAGCAACTCAGGCTCAAACGGGTACTATCACCCCTCATCCTGGTCAAACATACAGTACTGGACAATAGCAAATGGCCTCACAACCATGGCTGATGCAATATCAACAACTGCAGTTCCTGCAAGCTTACCGACGACTTGAGCAACAAAGCTTTGTGGGTAATGGGCAGTCATATATTCAAAACAGTTACCATCAATCATATCATAATGCTTATGCCCATCAACCTTATCAAAGTTATCAGCGTCAAATACATTATGCTGGTATGCAAGGACCGACTGCTCGGGCGATCCCATCTTATCCTGGGTATGCTTCGCCAAACCTGAATCAACAATTGGCTTTCGTCGCAACTTTAGAATTACCAGATCTGAATCGGCTAACAAATGATCCAACTTCTTACGCCCCTTGGTGGCCAATGATTCCTCATAAACTTCCGTCGGATATTCCTAAATTCAATGGAAATCTGGGTGAAGATCCGTCGAATCATGTGATGACCTTTTATCTGTGGTGTTCTTCCAACACTCTCAATGATGATTCGATTAGAATTCGCCTTTTTCAGCAAACACTAACTGGTCCGACTACAAAATGGTACATCAAATTTCCTAGAGCTTCGTTAGATAACTTTAGCGCCCTTGCGACCACCTTTTTAACCCATTTTCAGTTACCAATAAGGTAGGAAATAAGAATGAAGCTTCTTACCAATTTTAAGCAAACGACAATCACTCACATATCTGATCATATTCATGAGTGGCGACGTCGTCGTCGAATGGTAAAGACATATGTTCCTAATCAGCTGCTAGCTGAATGGTTTATTAAGTCATTGTTACCTTCTATTACAGAAGATGTGGCTAAGGGGGGGTTGTCACTAAATAGCAAGTCATTCCTCACGCGCAATATCTAGACTTGATCTATACTCAATCTAGCACGCTCTATGGTAAAATTCCGGATGCTCCTAGACCAGAGCTTTCCATTCCTCCTCCTCCTAAATCAAGAAAGGACTCTCATGCTGTTGACGATGTGATTGGCACCTCAAGTACGCAAACTGCAAAGGCCTCATCAAGTAAAGCCCTTGCAATTTCCAGTAAAAAGGTGAATGATAAACTTCTTGCCTCAGAGGTTAATGTCATGTCGACCGACAAATTATCACATCCATTTAAAGCCAATACAGTTTCTACTGCATTTATGGAAACAATTCAAAAGCTACATGGAAACCCAAAGATTATTGTAAGTGATAGAGATCCCATTTTCACTGGAAATTTTTGGACAGAATCATTTTCTTGTCTTGGTACTCAGTTAGCTCATAGCTCATCTTATCATCCTCAATCTGATCGGCAAACTGAGATAGTAAAAAAATGTTTGGAAGGATATCTTTGCTGCTTTGTATTTGATAAACAGACACAATGGGTCAAATGGTTGCCTCTAGCTGAATGGTGGTATAACACTTCCTTCCATACAACAACAAAAATGACCCCATTGATGGCACTCTATGGGTATCAACCACCATCCATCACATCATATTTAAGAGAAAATTCTAAGGTTCAAGCAGTGGAACATCACATCGAACATCAACAACAAGTCCTCCAACTCTTAAAGGACAACGTCGTGTTGGAACAGAATAAAATGAAACAACAGGCAGATCAACATTGCAGTGAAAGAAGTTTTAATGTAGGTGATTGGGTATTCCTACGGCTGCAACCATGTAAGAAAATGTCCCTCAAGCAAGCTAAGAAGGATAATAAATTATCACCAAAGTATTATGGTCTGTACAAGGTGTTGTAAAAGATTGGTACTATGGAATACAAATTGGAGCTTCCTGCAGCTTCTCGATTGCACCTAGTTTTCCATGTTTCATGTCTAAAGAAGGTTATAGGCGACAAGCTCCTAGTTCAAACAATATTGCCAAAACTTGATGAGGAAGGAAAAATTATATTGGAACAGGAAGCAGTCACAGAAACAAGAACTCGACAACTATGAAATCGATCAATTTTAGAGTATCTTATCAAATGGAAGAACTTATCCGCTGAAGATTCCACATGGGAGGATGAGAATTTTATGCAGAAGTATCCAGAACTACTCAAGCATTGAGGACAACACTTTTTTGAAGGAGAGTGGCATGTTGTGTCCCTATAATACTAGTGATTACCCCATTACTATTGTAGTTATACCCCTTATTAATATTGTTCTGCCCTATTGCTCCCATATTGTTATTACTGTGCCCCATAGAATCCCTCTATTGTTATTTTTGTGGCTTTATATTATTATTGTTAGGTCGGCTGGGTTATATTGTGACTCCTTATACTCCTATATATATAAAGGAGGTTTTGTCATTTGTATCATCCAAGAATTGTTCATTTATGTAATCTAAAGGAGGTTGCCCCCTCGAAGAGGCTGAATCCTAAGGCATTGATCTATCTTTTCTATCTTTTCTTGAGCTGGTTTCATAACACAACAAGGGGGCAAGATGAAAGGGAAATGAAAAAAGAAGAGACAGGATGATTCGTCTCCTGAAAATTATTCTGAAAAACCCTTCTAGGCAAAAGAAACCTACTCGGCCATGTCATATATCTGATGAAGACCATTGGATCAGAGATTATCTGCATAAAGCTGTGATTAAGAATTTCTTTAAGAGTTCCAAAAACCTCAGTGGTATTGACTAATCTGTTTCTAAACCCAGAAACCAATCTGGTTGCTAGCGACAATGCTTCGCCATCTCAAGTGCCTATGTTTTCCATTTCGAAGCAGCAAAATGATGCTTTGATATAGACAAGGAATAAAGATTATGTGAATCCACAACTGTCAAATAACAAGGCTACAGATCAACCTAGTAGTTCGATAACAACTTCAACCGAAGTTGTGCCACCCATCATTCCTGAGCTAACGGTAACGCCGCCAAAGGGAGTAGTACACAAATCGACATTTAATCCTCATTCTCGTGAAGCACAAAATTATAATATAGTAGACGATCTCGCCCAATCACCATCGGATATGTCGACACTTGAAGTACTGCAGAATTGCCCCTCCCAAAAGCAAGCCCAGCAGATTCCAATATGAACATCAATTACTAGCTCAACTTGATTTCCTCATACAAGTTAAAGCCCTCAACAAAACTGTTCGTCGAACAATTATTAATGAAGGGGCATCTACCCACATTATGTCAATGACACTAAAAGCATTCGATGGATGAACATACACCCCATACAGAATTTTAAGTAAGTTGCAAGTTGATCTAGAGGGCAAGACAGTAGAAATTGACGTCAAAGTTATCGATGGAAACCTTGATTACAATATCTTACTGGGAAGGCCCTGGATTTATGCTATGGCAGTTGTTGTGTCAACTTACTTTAGAAAGATTGCATTTCCCTTTCAAGGAGGAATTACAATCGTTGATCAACAAACCTTTCTCAAGTTACAGGAAGCATTCCAATGATCCATCGAAGCTTTCATTCACTTCAAAATGTCGGAGTAGGCCTACTAAAAGACCCTTCCTTCATGGGTACTTTTGCCCTATTGCCTCCGAATAATCTGGCGGAGGTGGCCGCAGTAGAAACCTGCAATATGATATCTTCCATTCAGAAGATTTCCGAACATTTTGTTAGCATGGATCATCAACAGGTATTACCTCCAAGCCCAATAGAAATTTTTTTGCTATCAATTTTCTTGGTCTGGGCGGAAAACTCAAATCAACGCTCATCGAGTGTTTGGGTAGATAGGTCAAAGGAATATGGCACCTCTTCAAATCCTTGGTCTCATGTACATTCTACAGATGAAGGAATTATTCAGTTGATGATCATAGGAGAGGCACCATGCGAAGATTACCACCATCGTTACCATCTTCCGGATTACAACAAAGATTATTTTGACAACCTTAATCATCCTTCAGTTTTTTATTTTCTATCAAATACTGTAAATATGGTGGATTCTGAGCGAAATATATCCAATATTGGAGAAACTATCACCATAAATATCTCGACCAAACCTAATGTTGTAGAGAATATTCATGTCAACAAATATTGTTCTTCTTTAGAACTGGAAATATATTTCACTCTCTTTTGCAAATTCAGAGATGTATTTGCATGGACATGTGAAGAAATGCTAGGAATTGACTTGAGCATAGTTGAACATGAAATCAAGATGTATCCATATGTCAAACCGGTATGACAACGACTTCAGCAGGCTCACCTGAAGAAGGCTATTGCCATCAAGGCAGAAGTTGAAAAAATTTTACATGATGGTTTCATTTATCTGGTTCCCCTAACTGACTGGGTATCGAATATTGTTCCTGTGATGAAAAAGCACAATTAGAATGTGCGTTGATTACAACGATGTAAATCAAGCTTGTCCAAAGGACAACTACCCTACACCCTTCATTGACCAGATAATTGATGAATGTGCCAGACATGAAATCTTTTCATTTATGGATGGATTTTTCGGGTGTAATCAAATAAATATCAACCCATCAGACCAGTCGAAGGCTTCATTTATATGTCCGTGGGGCACATTCATGTACCGAAAACTACCTTTCGTTTTAAAGAACGCAAGGGAAAATTTTCATAGGGCTATGAGTTATGCCTTCCATGAAATCAAAAGCATTTTTCGACCTTATCTCGACAATCTACTGGCTCATTCGTGAAAACAGACTGATCATTCACAACATTTGAGAGCTATATTTCTACGTTGCCAACACCACAAGATATGACTCAATCTGCACAAGTGTTTGTTTTTTGTCGGTTTGGGTCGTTTACTTGGCTTTGTGGTTTCTAAGGACGGGATTCAACTCGACCCACGGAAGGTTCAGGCAATCATCTACATGCCTCCACCTTTAAATTTTCTTCAGATTAGAAACTCCAAAGGAAAGAAAACTTTCTCAGGAGGTTCACTCTAAATTATGCTGATCTTGCTAAAGGTTATACGTGACTTTTGAGAAAAGAAGTACCCTTCAACTAGGATCAGGTTGCACAAACTTCCTTTGATACCTCTCACTCAGAACAACGACGTACTAGATACCAAGAGAAAGACTACATGATCTTCGATGATACACTTTACTGTCGTGGTATCAATACAGTTCTACGAAGGTGCCTCACCCATGAGGAGGCCGAAAAATTCCTGAATGATTGTCATTAAAGTACATGTGGGGGGCATCAATCTGGTTACACTACGACACAAAAGATTTATGAGCAGGTTACTTCTAGGCAACAATGTTCAAAGATTGCATAACCATAGTCAAAAGTTGCCATGCTTGTCAAATCTTCGACCGCAAAACCAGAATACTGCCCGCACCTCAGTATCCAGTTGTTACTATTGGTCCATTCGCCAAATTCGGTATAGATTTCATGACATGTAACCCCACCTCAGCTGTGGGGCATGGGTATATCATAGTCACAGTTGAATATTTTACAAAATGGCCCAAGGCGATGCCTACATTAAACAACAATGGTGAAATGGCTGCTCTTTTCCTTTTCAACCATGTAGTCCCTAATTTCGGTGTTCCACAGGCTATAGTCACAGATCATGGATCACATTTTCACAATCACATGATGGTTGAATTAACCGCCAAATTAGGACTATCCCACAATAGTTCTACTCCATATTATTCACAGGCTAATGGACAAGTTGAAGCAATCAACAAAGTCCTCAAGCATATGTTGCAGAGAATGATTGGAGCCCACAAACAGGATTGACATTTAATCATGTACGGATCTCTATGGGCATATAGAACTTTGGTAAGTAATACGACTGGGTTTACACCCTTTCAGTTGGTGTATTGACCAAAAGCTGTATTACCATTTGAGTGTGAGATTTCATCTCTGACGCTCGCAGTCGACCTTCTCCCTGAAAATTCAAAGGAAGATGCTCGTTTCTTGGAACTAATCCAACTGGATGAAACCTATCATGATGCTGCCTCGGTTAACAAAGCTCATAAGAAATGAGTCAAGGCACAATTTGACAAAAATGTCAAACCCTATGTCTTCTCAGAAGGTGACCTGGTCTTGCTTTATGTCAGGAATCTGATAAATTTGGAGTAGGTAAATTACGATCTTTGTGGATGGGGCCCTACATTGTTAAATGAGTATTAAAAAAAGGAGCCTACGAGCTAGTAGATTACCATGGGATTCCAATGTCGCAACCCCGAAATTGGTTGTACCTTAAGCGTTACTATGCTTGACTAAGTGTAGTAATCACTTTATATGCTTTTGTTACATTTTTGTTTTTGTCAAGAGTGATCGTTTTGGTTAGGTAATCCACTTTTGCATTTGTCGCAGATGTCGAACCTATTGGAATCATTTGTTGGATATGCCGACGAAGCTAGTCGTAGTACGCAGAACCTATCTTCTGTAGCCTGGCCATGTTTTTATCCAAGCGACGAGTTTGAGTTTCAAAGGGGTATGTATTGGTCGGTCAATGAACAACATCGCTGAGTATATCACGTTGATAGAGCTTCTCTCTGATGCCATCGCACACGGCATACGCTGACTTGTTGTCAAGCTAGACTCACAACTCTTCATCCTACACATTACTGGCATCTATTCCGTTCAGAATCCAACTATCTATGTTATGTTCCTAAGGGTTAGGATCTTGGAAAGATATTTTGATTCTATTTAGAATGAACACATTTCCATAAACCTAAACACATTAACCAATTCATTAGAAAATTATGTGTTAGATAGACATTTGCAGCATTTAGAGAGAGATTTTTCGGCGAAAATCACATGGAAAATCATTTGTCGACGCGTTTCGAACCAACAAGTGTGGTTCATCATCAGGACAAGTTGAAGAAACAGATCCAGCTAAGAAAGATAAATAGGCAGAACGGAGCCTCCTGACCCAACGACTAGTTTGACTCAAGGACCGGGGTCAAAAATATTTGATTAGCTTAGTTAGTAAGAATTAGGACCAAAACATAAATTGATGGGTATTTAGTTTACAAATGTTAATAAAAATTAGAAATTAGTTAAATAATGGACCCTAAAAGCAATATATATAAAATAATATTATTAAAAATATTATTAAAAATTATAAAATAATAATAAATCGATGCATAAAAGATCTAACAAATGTCAAAAGGGGAAAGGTTAGTTAGGATAATTAGTTAAATATTCAAAATAAAACAAGTAAATAGATAAATGAAAAATAAATTATAAATTATAAATTATAAAATACTAAGAAACGTCAAAACGAGGAAGGTTAGTTAAATGAAACAATTAAAAAGATAATTGAAAATTAAACTAGAAATGAATAAGTAAATAAATAAATAAATTAGTTACTGCGAAAAACATAAAAAATAATAATAATAATAATAATAATAATAATAATAAAATAGTAAATAAAATAATAAAGATAAAATAAAAATAATCAAATCAAAACAAAGGATCTAAAAATTAAAAGCCTATAAATATTATTAAAAATTATTGAATGGAAGAAAACCACAGAGGTTAGAAAAATAAGTCAAAAATGGTAATAATGTAACGAATAAATGAAAATAATAAGAATAAAATAAATAGGTTAGTTAGAAAATTTAGTTAAAAAGTGTTAGAAAATAAAAATAATAGAACCAATAAATAAATAAAATAAAGACAAAATAAATAAACAAAATATAAGAGGGTAGGTTAGTTAAAAAGGTAATAACAGAACAAATAAATAAATTAATTAAGAATAAAAACAATAAAAATTAGTTAAAAAGACTCAAAAAATAAAGGTAATAATAGAATGAATCAATAAAAGTAAATCAATAAAACATAGATCAGTTAAAATAAAAAGGTTAATACTAGATAAATAATAAAAATAATAATAACAAGTAAATAAATAAAAATAAAATAATAAATAAAAGAAATTAACCCTAGAGAAGAGGGCGGAAACCAACTAGGAAGAGAGAGTAGGGACCCAACATCTACTAACTTTCTAGCCATTGTCTCTATTAAGATTGCAAGGCCCTTTTTCAATTTCAATCGCTTCCCTCAATTTACGATGATGGAAATGCGAAACCCTAGCAATAACACTAGCCTCCTCAATACAAACATGATGATTGGTTTTCTCAGCATGTT
This sequence comes from Pinus tabuliformis, assembly GCA_031772625.1. Classification (NCBI taxonomy): domain Eukaryota; kingdom Viridiplantae; phylum Streptophyta; class Pinopsida; order Pinales; family Pinaceae; genus Pinus; species Pinus tabuliformis. The sequence continues at coordinate 196,984,984 of CM062820.1, read as the reverse complement.
CAGCTAAAGCGGAGGACTTGGCTCTCCTATGCTTAAGGTCCGCAGCGTGCTCACTAATCCTTTGCTTAATGGAGCGACCAGTCTCTCCAATATAGGGGGTCCCACAGGAACAAGGCATCAAAGGGGTTCCACCTTTTTCAGTTTTGAAGGAGAGTTCTTCGAGCAAACCTGTGGGGTTGCGATGGGCTCCCCCCTTTCCCCTGTTGTTGCTAATATTTTTATGGAAGATTTTGAGTCCAAGGCTCTTAGCTCTTCTCGGCTCTTGCCTAAGCTGTGGAGAAGGTATGTGGACGACACCAATGTCATATGGCCTCATGGGCAGGTTGAGCTTGATCTCTTCTTTGATCATCTCAACAACCAATCCTCAGCCATTAAGTTCACTAAGGAGCAAGAAGTTGATGGATGTCTTCCATTCCTTCATATTCTTATTTCTAAGAATAGTGATGGTTCCCTCGCCCATCGAGTTTTTCATAAGAAAACTCATACGGAGCAGTATATTCATGCCAATTCCCACCATTTCTCTGCTCAAAAGATGGGTGTCCTCAATACCCTTGCTACTCAGGCCCTAAGAATCTCCGACAAAAAGAGCTTTGAGAATGAAAAATCCCATCTGCTTGATGTCTTTGTTGAGAATGGTTATAGTAGATACTTGGGTCAGAGGGCTTTCCTTAAGGCTTCCAAGAATTATCTAAATAAAAGGGAACTGAAGGAACGAATTCCAGGCGTCCTTCTTCCGTATTTTCAAGGGACCACTGATAGGATTGGAAGGATTCTTCGGAAGCATAGTATCCCTGTGACCTTCAGGCCCCTGAACACCAATCGTGGGTCCCTAAGATCTATAAAGGATCCTATCGACCCTAAGGATATGAGGGGTGTTTTTTTGATCCCTTGTTCCTGTGGGACCCCCTATATTGGAGAGACTGGTCGCTCCATTAATCAAAGGATTAGCGAGTATGCTGCAGACCTTAAGCATAGGAGAGCCAAGTCCTCCGCTTTAGCTGAACATGCTGAGAAAACCAATCATCATGTTTGTATTGAGGAGGCTAGTGTTATTGCTAGGGTTTCGCATTTCCATCATCGTAAATTCAGGGAAGTGCTTGAAATTGAAAAAAGGCCTTGCAATCTTAATAGAGACGATGGCTGGAAAGTTAGTAGATGTTGGGTCCCTGCTCTCTCTTCCTAGTTGGTTTCCGCCCTCTTCTCTAGGGTTAATTTCTTTTGTTTATTATTTTATTTTTATTTATTTACTTGTTATTATTATTTTTATTATTTATCTAGTATTAACCTTTTCTTTTTAACTGATCTATGTTTTATTGATTTAATTTTATTGATTCATTTTATTATTGAGTCTTTGTAACTAATTTTTATTATTTTTTCTTAATTTATTTATTTATTTGTTCTGTTTTAACTAACCTACCCTCTTATATTTTGTTTTGTCTTTATTTTATTTATTCGTTCTATTAGTTTTCTAAGACTTTTTAACTTATTTTTCTAACTAACCTATTTATTTTATTCTTTTTATTTTCATTTATTCGTTACATGTTTACCATTTTTTGACTTATTTTTTCTAACCTCTGTGGTTTTCTTCCATTCAATAATTTTTAATAATATGTATAGGCTTTTAATTTTTAGATCCTTTGTTTTGATTTGATTATTTTTATTTTATCTTTATTATTTTATTTACTATTTTATTATTATTATTATTTTTTATGTTTTTCGCAGTAACTAATTTATTTATTTATTTACTTATTCATTTCTAGTTTAATTTTCAATTATCTTTTTAATTGTTTCATTTAACTAACCTTCCTCGTTTTGACGTTTCTTAGTATTTTATAATTTATAATTTATAATTTATTTTTCATTTATCTATTTACTTGTTTTATTTTGAATATTTTAACTAATTTTCCTAACTAACCTTTCCCCTTTTGACATTTGTTAGATCTTATATGCATCTATTTATTATTATTTTATAATTTTTAATAATATTTTTAATAATATTATTTTATATATATTGCTTTTAGGGTCCATTATTTAACTAATTTCTAATTTTTATTAACATTTGTAAACTAAATACCCTTCAATTTATGTTTTGGTCCTAATTCTTACTAACTAAGCTAATAAAATATTTTTGACCCCGGTCCTTGAGTCAAACTAGCCGTTGGGTCAGGAGGCTCCGTTCTGCCTATTTATCTTGCTTAGCTGGATCTGTTTCTTCAACTTGTCCTAACGATGAACCACACTTGTTGGTTCGAAACGCGTCGACAAATGATTTTCCATGTGATTTTTGCCGAAAAATCTCTCTCTAAATTGATATGGATCACAGAAGCCTGAACTCTATTATTTGAGCATTTATAAAAGAAAAAGCATGTCAATAAACATTTGCATCAGGATCGTATAACTTAACCAAAATAAAGCTTTGAAAATAAAAAATATATATAACTATTTATAGTCTTTTACAAAATGTTCTATTTCGAGGACAAAATCGGTCATACAACCCAAAAACTCAAGAAATTCAAGGAAGCACCCTAGACTAATGATGTTGGTGATAACAAGTCACTGCCTATGCGATCATACATAAGAGCCTAATCCATCGACTTGGCACACCAATGGTATGGCGCTATAAAAATCTCAAAGGTAACTCGTCGGTCCTCACATCCTAAATACCAAAGGCGAGACCCTCGATCTAATCCTGCAATACTGCAAGGGTCTCAACTACGTCCAGATCACGAAGGACGACCCTCCCTGCAGCCTCTCCTGCTGGAACGATAGATGCTACCCTCAGGCACGCCACTGGTCGCACTGGTCCAATATCTCCGCAAGAATATGAGTTTGATTAGTCTTGAAAACATTTAAAAAACATAAGAATATTATGAAAACAATAAATAGAGATATGATCAAATCTTCTTACATATAACACCCCACTGCTCGCTAGCTGACAACACCAAATCTGGGTGACCCCAGAAATCCATCCCAACATATGGGTACTTGGAAAAGACCATCTCCTCATGGTTGAATCACTCAAAGAAGGCATCAGAGAATGAAATTTGTGACTAACCAACATGTCTGGCCATGAGATTGACCCATATCTGCATCCATGGTTCTGGCGGTGCTGGCAGTCCGAGTGAAATTTATTGTGGCTGCATCAATGGGATCCTCTCCAAGGAGAAAGTGGTTAGAATAGAACCATAACCAAAGTTCTTGGATCTTCCCTTCTTCATCGTGGAAAGATTTTCTTTTATAACCGGAAGTACAACATCACACTAGTTGAATAACTTTCGTTCAAGGCATTCTAGAGCATGCTGCATATAGCACCTGTTGGCCAAATGAAGAGCTGCACTACCAACCAATCTATCAAAGGTAAATAAGATAGTCCTCAAGGACTCGTTAGTGACATCTCGAATACTGATCTTGTCGTCCCTACTCAGCTGAGAACCGTCTCTACAGAACCGACGAATATAATGCCTCACAGATTCACCCCCATAAGCAGATCCTGATAGTGAGAGAGGAGCACCACGCCTTGATAAACTGGTCAAGAAGTAAACATCCTCAACTTTAAAAGGGATGGATTTACCTTGAATCTGGAACACTTGGTTGGTAGGATCCCACGCATCGAGAAAGTATTGCAACAAATTGATTTGTTGCCTCATGCTAGATATACGGAAGAATTTGAGCAAGCCACAATTCCACAATGCAGTCACCGTACCCAGATCATGTAACAAAACCATATACTCTTCTTCATGCTTGTGTTCACACCATGTAATGACCATATTGATCCCATGAATATCTGAAAAACAAACAAGAGAAAAATTAGCATCCTGATTCATGCAAAAAGAGGCAAAATTTCCATGAAAAAAAATGCATAAACTTTCCTTCTTACACCCATTCCACCCTAGCTATGTACTGGGTGGGATAGATACTAGCTGGCCAATGGCTAGCTCAGTATACATCTCACTTTTCGATGTATGGTAGGTGCGATGGGGAGAGAAGGAATTTTTCAAACCCTTGACGCCCAAAAAAATAGGAAAAGATGCTCAGAATGAGAAAAGGAAAGAAAGCAATTGAAGAGCTTAGGGTTAGCTCCTACCTGGTCTAGACGGCATCGAAAATAGTCCACCGAATCTCCCAGAATTAGCTAATGAAAATCGACAGGGAAAACACCTCTAGAGCACCAATAATCCCAAATTTGAACAAAATGGTACAAATGAGAGGTAAAAAACTACTTTTATGTTACTATTCACGTAATTAAAGTAAGATGTTAGTGTTTAACTCATTTTTCAAGCATGTATTTACATTTCTAATCAATTTGATGGAGCAATGAACAGGCAGTATGACCGTCAAGAGAAGATAGTGTTAATGGTGAATTGAACATCTCTGGCTATTATCACAAGCAGGTTTACGCGAAGTTCAAGCTCGTTAAAAAGTAAACCTAGCAATGAGCATATGTTCCCCCAAAGTTCAAGCTCATTAAAAAATGAACCCACCTTTGGTAAACAACCTTTTTGATTTCATAGCTATCAGCTTTTGAACCTTGGTCGTGTTCTTACCATCACCTTAACTTTTTTTTAGCCAATCATATGCCTCCACTTGATTGTTTACCGTTTTGAGGAACAGCTGGGACGAGTGATTCTATTAGTCACCTTCTCTATACTACCATGATTGAAAAGTTTCAAACCTTACCTGGAACCTGTTGCTATCCGAAAACATCACTCGTTCCTAAAAAGCGAGTCTCTTTTAAGCTCTTTTTAGACAGTCTCGTAAAATATAAAAATATTGTCGAGCAATTGGCCTCTCCAGCTCGTTAAAGTGATTGCAAGTGCCATCCATCCTCTATATTCTAATCTTTTTGCACCTGAGGGATCATTACACTAAAATATTGAGCGCTTGTCTTTTTCGGCTCGTTAAAACTATTGAAAAGTCTTCCCTTTCATATTATTTTGTACTTTTTTGGACTTAAGTGATTATACTACGAAAAACAAACCACTAGAGTTTCCTTTCCATCTCTTTTTAGACTCTCTAAAATCGAAAAGTACCAACTTATCTTTGTCGTTAAACTCATTAAAACAATAGCGACAAACTTGTCCATACGGACAAGAGTGAGTTTCACTGTCACTAGACTCGCTAAAACATAGTCACAGGTTTTCCCAAAAGGAAAATTATATGACAAGCATATGTTATCCTCCTCAAGCTTGACAAAAATAAAGAGGTACTAGACAGTAATGAATGGGAAAAAGGGAAGAAAACTTGAATAACTTCATTGGTAGCAGGTCGGTCTTGAATATGACACTTTCACTCCATCACCATGATTGAGTCAGGTTGGGTTATTCTGTTCACCAGTCATATCACCTTTGGACCTCCATACCATCCAATTTTGGGGTTAATGCTACCAATCCATTTCAATGTCACCAATATGTTGAAGAGAAGTTGCTCAGAGAATTCACCAAGCTAGCTAACGTCTCATCTGCTGCAATACCTTCATTGTCCATTTTTCATGACTGCCACCCTGAACCTTGTATCATCAGATCATTTTCACCTCCACAAAATCATTTTCTCCATTCTGTGTCATAGATTTGGGATTCATTAAGGCCCTCCTACGACAGGTCACTTCATGTCGACATCAACTCATTATCTAAGAAGTTGACTTAGGAACAAGCCTTTCAGTACATTGAAGCTTGCATGCCTCAATGGCAAGTTCCTCACTTCCGGCGACAGGTTTACACCAATGGCATTTGACCGAACGATTTTGTGTGGTGTTCGACATCGACTCATGTATTCACACCATATGAATTGTAATGCAGTACCTTGAGGGTCATTATCATTATCTGTGATTCCTCTCGCGCCTGTTAATAGCTTACATCATTGGCTGGTAATCAGGTGATGTCTTTCCATGTTCAACATTAGAACATCTTTCCACATGGATCAACTTGTACTTTGGGAAAAGATTGAACGAGCTTGAAGACCATGGATCTAGTTTCATCCATCCGGGCTATGATATATTCATGAAAATAAAGACATCAAATGCACACCATAGCTGCACAGATAATCATCCAAGCTAACGGATGATGGCTGTACCAGAATTATCAGTCTGTCACACAGACGGTTGTCTATCCTATGTACATGAAAATGAATTTATAAAGCTGAGCATGGGAATTCCCACCTTAGCTAGATCATGAAAATATTATGAAGATAATGTATTTTATTGTATCTTATTACAAGTCACCTTCTAGTTTGAAAAACCTTGGATCCTCATGATAAAGCATTTCACCTAACATCAGAAGATTTACGACTTCATGCTTTAGGGGGGCAACTATTATAGACATATTTGGGCACTGCAATCCCAATCACATATGTCAATAAACCAAGGGCTCTCAAACCCCAAAAAGTGTTGTTTCATACCCTAAATGATCAAGATCAAATGATTACATCATTTCCCAGAAGTTCTCCCTGAAAAAATGCTCAGAACTGGTCAAAACTGGACCATACATACTGCTCCATGTTGAGGGTGCAATGCATCTCACCTGCTACACACAAAGGGTGTGATGAGCGAGATTAGACAAATGACAAAGGCAGTTTGCTAGGTGGAAACTCAAAAAATCTTCTAGAAATTGATCATGTGACACTTGCCTCTCTAAATTCGCCCAGGGATGAGTAAGAGATCATGAAATCTCCAAGTGGAACCAAGAAATATCAGTGAAATGACACTAATCAAAATCCCAAAAGCTGACTCACTCCCCTGTAAACATCTATATATGGATCCCTCATCCTAGAGATCCAAGGGATATAATTTTGTAATTTGTAAGGAAGTGCTATTGGTTTCTCTTTGAGACATTGTGTTGTTGGGTGATCTAGCTTTTCACGAGGTCAAGAGGGCTTTCATGCTGGGAGGACGGTGTTGCATCAGACACCTGGGTTGTAATCCTCTCTTCTACTACTTCTGTCAATAAAGTTATTTGAGTTTTCCTCCATATACTTATATATTTCTGAATCTTGTAATTGTGTATGCATTTGTATGGTTAATGTATGTCTGATTCTACATATTTTATGGTTATAAATCTCTATGCTTTGATGGTATTTTGTTGCTTTTACTCTACATGTGTTCTTTGAAGTGGGACAAGTGAGAGAGGAGTGGAGAAGTTGGGAACAAGCAAGGAGCCAACCGAAAGACTGAGGTTGGTACTCTCTGCTTCTCTCTCATCTATCTCTCATTAAGGAAAACACAAGCTACTTTAAATTGTTTGCTTCTAAGATAGCTGCCCGTCTTAGTGGGACAAGCAGCTCTGAATGGACACTAGTTTTCCTGATAACACCCATCGTGCAAGTATTGCATGCTTCTTGATCATGCGACAGAAGATTGTCTTAAGATGATAGCTAGGATCCATGAAAAAGAAGTGCTACCACCTCCCTCGACTCAGAACCCACAAATGATCAGGTTTGAGTCGTGTGAGGAAGATCCAAAAGTAAATGTAGTGCTCCAAAGTGTAATCATGGTGGGCGACGACAAGGGGAAATAGGTGGAAGATAGTACCTTAGGTTTGCAAAGCCCCGGTGAAAGAAGTTGAGTTTGATTTGGAGCATGCTCAGGAAACCTTCATGGGAGATAAGAAGAGCTGCCCTGAGGCCTCCACTTCAGGAAGTAAAGATAAGCCTGAGCTAGAGATGGACCCCTCCATGCTCATAACCTTCCTAGAAACCTGTATGAAGTTATTGCGCGACAGTAAGGTTGTCAAAGGGTTATAGGAACGTATCAATAAGTGTGCTGGGACTGCGACAAGTGAGTCGTGTGTAGTCTGCAAGATTGGAAAGCATAAAAAAAAGGACAGGACGTGAAATGAAACTCACCGCACAGATAAGGGAATGCGAGATGAATCAAGTCATTCTAGATTTGGGATCAGATACAAATGTTCTACCGAAATAGACATGGGATCGAATTGGAAGACCTACACTACAATGGTATCTGATTTAGCTGAGAATGGAGAATCAGTAGAAAATCATATCCATGGGGTGATTACAGGGAGTAACAGTGAATATTGAGGGAGAAAGCGCGATGGTAGATTTTGAGGTAATAGAGATTGTTGGTGACAGTAATCCCTACCTCGCACTCTTGGGAATTGACTGGGCTACTGATTTGAATGGGGTAATTAATCTGAAGAAGCAAAAGATGATATTTAAGAAGACATCACTGCGTGTAATAATACCCCTAGATCCTGCTTAGAGATCTCGCTATATGAAACTGGTCTACGACTATGAGAGTGACGATGATCTAGACTGCATCTACAAGATAATAGCACGAGACTAAGACTGGGTGAATCCCACTACTGATGGGTAGCTTACATCGGAGAGCGAGAGTTCCCGCACTTGGGATTCTGACATAGAAGTAGAACAATGGCAGAATCAGTTACATGAAGTAACTAGGTTGAATTGAAATATGATGACCTGGTCAATGCACTGTGTGTCGTCAGAGGAAAGGAATCTGACTACCTATGATGGTCTAAATGAGGTAGAGACCTTCTTGGACGCATTTGAAAGGGAGGTACCGGAGAAGCAAGGCTTCAAGGGCTTGGCCTGGGTACTACGTGCTATGCCCACAAGATGGTGGGGTATGCACAAAGAAATATTTGATGATTGCCGCGAATGTAGGAGAATGATGCGAGCATGATTTGGGAATCCTAAGATGCAACTAACAAATAAGTATGTTGGGTAGAATGATCTGTGCACATGGATGCAGTCCTATGACAAAAAGCACCAACTTAAGAAGATGCACATGTACTTCACATTAAAGTACCTGGTCAATAAGCCTATGTTGGGGGGATGAATTTGCAGATGGCTCCTATTGTTCCAAGAATACAGTTTTGAGTTTTTTGTGAAGCCTGGATGATTGAACACGGGAGCAGATCACTTGTCACGCATCGAGATTGGGGAGGAAACTACTATTTTGGAGGAAGGATTACCTGACGCACAGCTCTTTCCTGTGTGTGCCCATGATGGACATTTTGAAGATATAATACACTTTCTAACAATTGGAACTACGTCAGAAGGATACTCTATCCAACAAAAGAAGGAATTATTGGTGGGCATGGAAAACTTGTCTGCCATCGCTGGGAATCTATACAAGATGGGGAATGATGAAATACTGGGAAGGTATGTAACTGAGTTTGAACGAATCAACATCCTTGCGGAATCTCATGGGGGTGTCGCGGGAGAACATAATGCAGTAAGATCAACCACGCAGAAGATATGCCCAGGGTTGTCGTGGGCAACCCTTCATCAGGATTCAAAAGCATATTGAAAGGCATGTGATATATGTCAAAGAACACGCTGACTATTGCAGAGGGATGAAATGCCTTTGAATCCACAAATGACGTTGCAGCCTTTTGAAAAGTGGGCAATAGATTTTTTGGGACCCATCAAACCTCAAGGAAAGACAGCCACGAGGTATATTATCACGACGACAAAGTATTTGACTCATTTGGAAGAAGTGTAGCCAGTGAAGGATTGCATGGGCGAGACTTCCATGAAGTTTCTATTTGAGCACATACTGACGATATTTAGCTATCCGAATATCTTGATGAGTGATCATGGTATGCACTTTCTTAATGAAATTATCAACACACTAATGGAGGAATTTTAGGTGTACCATCAAAAGAGCACACCTTATCACCCACAGGCTAACAGGACCATGGAGGCATTCAACAAAGAGCATGAAAATGTGCTAACCAAGGTATGGAATGCTTAGTGAAGTGATTGGGACCTACACATACCTGCAGTGTTATGGGCTTATCAGACAACATGGAAGAAACTGACGGGACAGATGCCTTTTAGGCTTGTCCAAGGAGTGGAAGTTGTAATTCCTATGGAATACATCGTGCCTAGTCTGTGCATAATATCACTCACATGTATGACAGATTGCGGAGCCCTCAAAGGGAGGCCCGCGTAGTTGGGGAGCTGGAAGAAGAAAGATTTTTTGAAGGATTTCAATAGCATGTCCAAAAGAAGCATGTAAAGGCATGGCACAACAGGCACATCAAGCTATGCACATACAAGGTAAATGATCTAGTGTTGTTGTATGATAGTAAGTTTGATAAGTTTCTAGGGAACTTCAGGATGCAGTGGTTAGGAATATATATTATTAAGGAGATTCCTGACAGAGGCGCAATACATCTAGTCAAGTTAAATGGTGAGCCCTTCCCAGCAAAGGTGAATGGAAGTCACTTGAAGACATTGACTAGCAATCCAACGATGTGACTATATGAAAGTATCGGAGTCTTAGCACTCCAGGCAGCTGAAAGGAGGCACGGGACTATAAACTACACTGCCTGGGAGCTACACTATGTAAAGACTACATGTAGTAGTGAAGTGTCACAGGGTTTGCAACAATGCGAAGTCAGTTGCAATGGCACGCAAGTCTACTGAAAAGAAACCATTAAAGTCACTATTCATGATTTTATGGTTAGTTTGATGCTAAATGGAGCAGTTGACACGCATTTAAGGCGAGCTTTATGGGCTAGATTCTTGAAATTTTTTCGCTAATCTAGCATTAATGGATCAAATGTAGGGGGAACGATTGAATTCAAATTCAAAAGGCCCTATAAATTACAAGTGGTTGTCTAGTGAAAAATGCTTGCCAATTTGAGAACCGAGCTGTTGCACTATCGAGTGTGTATGGACTTGTCAAACTTTGAGGCTTTGAGAGCAAGTTCAGTGTTTGAAGCATTTCCAAAGGAGACGTAGGACCTTCTAACTAGGCTGATGTTGACACCCCAGGAAGCCACGCTAGAAATTATGAAAGTAGAAGCCCCAGAGAGTGTCGGAATGATAGTTGAGGTCCCTAAATCACCCCGCACACCGACACCTCAGAAGGACAAGTAGGCTACGATTGTGGTGTGAATCGTGTCAATAAATCCATAGAGGAACAAGCTCACCTTGCAAGAAAAGGGGAAGGCCATAAATCTAGAGGTCGACGAAGAGGATTTTGAAGAAATCCTAGTGGGTGAGGAGGGTGAGGATGTAAAGATGGAAGTTGAAACCTAAGGTGAAGACCGTATTACGTCATTACATGAATATGTTCAGCTACGCAAGGGTAAAGTCAAGGTGACAAAAGGTATAGATGATAGCAAGAGCTCTTTGCAAACTCCGCTGCTCCAGGACGATATTATTTTTGAGGGATCGCACTTGGGGCAGGTTCCTGTGTTGAAATTCGAAGATTGGGATCTCACAAACCACGAGAAGTTCCCACAATTGGTGACTAAGAAGATAATGCACCAGAAGATCTATGCAATGGATGGAATGATTGAATTGGAGCTACGCAAATGACTCAGAGGTGTAGAGAAGGTTGCGTTGCTGAACCTGCCCTGGGTACCGCATAACCACTCTACCCCAGTGACCTTCTTCATCATCAGGTAGCTACTCTGCTTGGTGCATGATGAGTTCTTGTGGCTGGAGGAGCCCATCCCATCTCACACCATCTAATTCACTAGATTACAGGGCTACCTTGCTCAAGGGAGTACCCAAGAAACATTTCAGAGGGAAAAGGTGGCTAGTTGGCCCTTGTGGAGGCAATGAAAAAGAAGTTTATGTTGGAGAAGAAGAAGTGAGGTTATGCCATCTCCAACATCAAAAACCCTGTAGTCAAGGTTGTGACAGAAATATTCACAGGGAAGGTGATGCGAAAGTGCCACGCGGATGAGGTGCCCGTACCAGTGGTTGCACTAGTGGCACAATGCGTAGAAGGGGTCCAGTTCAACTGGTGTTGGGTTGTGTTATATTCTTTCCACGACTAGCCCACGTTGTTAACCAGGGGTTAGAGTGGGGGTCACAGGGGGTTTGAGGTGTACCAGTAACCACACTTTATGGGGTCTAGGGTAGCACCCTGGAAAATTTTGGTTTTGGACCCTATGTTAGGTTGAGCAGACCCACCTATGGTTTTGTGTAGGATTTTCGCACATGTGTTTTAGATGCAATGATTTTCGGTCCATGGTATTAGACGCGATGGTTTTCGTTCCATGGTATTGAATGCTTTGGCCTGTATAAATACATGTTATAATATTGAAAGGAATATAATGAAAAATCAAGTTGGTAGTCCCTGTCTTGGGATCTAGGGGAAAATCTCTGTGTATATGTGTTTTATGTGTTATGCTCTTGCATTGTTTATTTTCTGTGTTTTTTAGAATTCGTATGTAGGTAATTTCTATACAGGGTTAAAACCTACATTTGGTATCAGAGCAGATTTGGCTTCAAGGGGATGCTTTTATTGTTAAGGGGTTTCACTCGGGCCTGTGGTAGACCTTGTTCAGTGGGAGGTCTATGAGATCAATTCTCATGGTGGAAGAAGATGGCGAGTAGTGGAAAGATAAAGATTGAGAAATTTAATGGTCAAATTTTCGAGTAGTGGAAACTCAAGATGGAGGATCTGTTGATGGATAAACATCAGTGGATTGCGATAGATCTGGGTACTAAATCAACGAGACTGTCCGATGAAGAATGGAAGAAGTTGGATCAGAAGGTAAAGAGAATAATACGATTGTGTGTCTCAGATTTGAGTATTGCTAAATGTATCAAGGGAAGCTATGGCAAAGGGCTTTGTGGGAAAAGTTAGTGACTTTGTACCAATCTAAGTCTCTAGTGAATAAAATGTTCCTACGGAAAAAGCTATATAACTTGAGGATGAAAGATGGAGACTTGATGACAGAGCATCTAAATGCATTTAATACTATGGTAAGTTAGTTAGCATATGTTGATATTAAAATTTTAGATGAAGGTAAGTGGATCAGTTTGTTGTGTTCTCTACCAGATTCATGGGATAGTATAGTTATTGCAATAGGTAGCAATGCAAATGCCCTATAGTTTGATGAAATATTCTCATCCTTGCTGACGGAGGAGATGAGATGGAAAAATATGGAGAGCTAGAATGGTGATGCCTTGTTTGAACGAGGACAGTCCTAGAATAGAAACAAAAATAAGTCATCGAGTGGGATATCTAAATCTAGAGAGAAATCTAAATCTCCAAGAAAACCTGTATAGGTGGTGTGCTGGAAATATGGAAAGGAAGGGCACTTTAAAAGGGATTGTAAATCTAAAGCTCTTGACAAAGGAAAGGGATCTGATGATGCTCCTTCTGCAGAGGTGAAAACCACCTCAGATGAAGGTGGGGATGTGTACTTGGCTTCCTCAAATGCATGTGTAGATCATGAAGCATGGTTGATTGACTCAGGTGCATCCTTTCAGTTCACTCTTCATAAAGAGTGGTTCTATGAGTATGAGAAATACAATGGTGGTGATGTCTTCTTAGGGGATGATAGCAAGGATAGAATCATTGTTCATGGAAAAGTAAAGTTGAAGTTGCACGGTGGAAGGGTTAGAACACTTCTGGGTGTTCTACATATTCCTGCATTAGCCAAAAGTCTGATTTCTGTAAGCATGCTAGATGATGCAGGTGTAAAAACAATGTTCAAGAAGGATACCTGCAAAATGGTTCGGGGAGCACTGCTATTGATGCAAGTAGTTCTAATTGGAACTCTATACAAGATGCAAAGTAGAACTGTTATTGATGGGAACAACAGTTTTGTGGTTCCTGAAAGTGGAGCGGAAAATCTAGTGGTCTCTAGAGAGAGGACCATCTTGTGGCATCAAAGGCTTGGACATATTAGAGAGAAGGACCTTCGAATACTTCATGGTAAAAGTATGGTAGAAGGTATGAGTAATAGCTCTCTGCATTTTGATTTCTTTGAAAATTGTGTATATGGGAAGCCGAATCGGGTGAGTTTCCCCTCTGGTGGTAAGAGGGCGAAACAGATATTAGAACTTGTGCACAGTGATGTGTTTGGACCTGTCAAGGTTACATCAATGGGAAATTCTATGTACTATGTATCATTTATAGATGAATTTTGAAGGAATACATGGATATATTTCCTTAAGAAGAAATCTGAAGCCTTTGATAGGTTTAAAGAATTTAAGGCTCTCGTGCAAAATCAGACATAGAAGAAGATAAAGGTGTTGAGGACAGATAATGGTCGAGTGTTTTGCACCAAGGAATTTGAAGAATTCTGTAAGAAGTGTGGTATTCCATGACACAAGACTACTCCATATGCACCTCAGAAAAAAATGGAGTTGTAGAAAGAATTAACATGACGTTGATGGAAAGGGAAAGAAACATGCTCAGTGGTGCCGGGTTAGGACAAGAATTCTAGGCAGAGGCGGTGGATACTGCATGTTACCTGGTCAACATGTCACCTCCATCAACATTGGAGGATAAGACTCCACAAGAATTATGGACTGGTAAGAAACCTTCTCTTTCACATATGAGGGTATTTGGATGTGATGCATATGTACATGTTCCAAAGGAGAAATGAACCAATTTGGATAGTAAATCTGAAAAGTGCATCTTTATTGGGTATAACAATGCTTTATAGGGTTATAAGCTTTGGAACCTAGTAGAAAGGAAGGTTGTGTACAACCAAGATGTGATGTTCAGAGAGGTGAAAGATGTTATTAAAAATGATGTCCAACCAAAGGAACCTGAGAAGATATAGTTTGAGGTTGAGGAGGAAGAATCAAACACTAAAGGAGAGGAGGAATTGTAAGATGAAGAGCCACAAACTTCGTGCGTGAGAAGATCAGTTCGAGAAAGAAGGAAGCCAAAAAGGTATAGTCCATCTGCTTTCTATTCAAATTTTGCTTTATCCATTATTGATGATGATCCCAGAAATGTGGAGGAAGCAGTAGATTCAGAGGATGGAAAATTCTGGAAAGAGGCCATGGTTGATAAAATGGCATCTTTACACAAAAATGAGGCTTGGGATCTGGTGGAGTTGCCGACTGAAAGGAAACCCATTTGCAGCAAATGGGTGTTCAAGAAGAAGAAAAATGCATAAGGAAAGATGGGGAAATACAAATTTTTGTTGGTAGCAAAAGGTTATTCCCAGGTGTCGGGAATTGATTTTGGTGATATTTCTTCTCCTATTTCCAAGGTAACTTCTATTAGATTACTTTTATCCGTTGCTACTGCTTTTTATTTTGAGGTAGAACAGATGGATGAGAAAACATCATTTCTTCACGTGGATCTGGAAGAGGAAATATACATGAAGAAACATGAAGTCTTTGTGATGAAGGGTAAGAAGGAACTAGTATGCAAGTTAAACAAGTATTTGTATGGGTTAAAACAATCACCAAGGATGTGGTATCAGAAATATGATACATTTATACGAGGACTTGGCTTCACCGAAGAAAAGAATATTATCACTATGTGTATTTTAAATTAATTGGTGACCATGCTATTTATCTAGTCATGTATGTGGACGATATGTTGCTAGTTGGAAATGACAAAGAAATTATCTAGGATTTGAAGACCTGATTGTCCTCCAAATTCGACATGAAAGATCTTGGTGCTGTAAACTATATTTTGGGCATTGAAATTAAAAGAGATCGAGCAAAGAGGAAGCTCCGGTTATACTAGAGGAAGTATGTTGAGGCAATACTGTAGAGGTTTGATATGCAAGATAGTAAACCGGTGAAGGTTCCTATTCTTATATGTGTGGGGTTATCTGCTAAATAGTGTCCCAAGACACAAGAAGCGGAAGAAGACATGTCCCATGTTCCATATGCAAGTGTAGTCAATAGCCTAATGTATTCAATGTTCTGTACTAGACTAGACATTGCACATGCAGTGGTAGTATTGAGCAGGTTTATGTGAAAACTAGGCATGGAGCACTGGACAGTAGTGAAGCGGGTTTTCAGGTATTTGTGTGGCACTAGTGATTATGGTTTGTTTTACCAAGGAAGACCAGGATTGGAAAGAGCATTCGATATTCATGGCTTTGTTGATGTAGACTGGGCTAGAGATTTGGATTAGAGAAGATCTACAAGTCGGTAAGTGTTTAACCTATTTGGAGGTGCAGTCAGTTGGATGAGTAAGAAACAATATTTAGTGGCACTATCAACTATAGAGGTAGAATACATGGCAACCAGTCATGCAAGCAAGGAAGCAGTTTGGTTGCAGCGATTGTGTTCAAGCATGGGGTTAGTACAGGGAGCTATAAGGATAGACTGTGACAACCAAAGTGGAACTTTATTGGCAAAGAACCCTGCATATCATTCAAAGACAAAGAACATTGATGTTCAGTATCACTTTGTGAGGGATATGAAAGAAGACAAAAAGGCGTTGTGGTAAAGGTGGACACTTTGAAGAATACTGTAGATTCATTGACAAAATCTGTGAGCTCTAAGAAGTTCTCTTGGTGTAGAGAGACAATGGATGTTTCATGGCTAAAAAATGACTAAGCTCTCTTGTGGCCTGTTGTGGAAAGAAAACAACAAGTGGGAGAATGTTGGCCTGTGTTAAATGCTTTATGCGACTAGCCAACGTTGTTAACTGGGGGTTAGAGGGGGGGGGGGGGTCACAGGGGGTTTGAGGTGTTCCCATAACCCCACTTTATGGGGTTCGGGGCAGCGCCCCGAATTTTTTTGGTTTTCGATGCTATGTTAGGTTGGGCGAACCCACCTATGATTTTGTGCATGATTTTTGCACATGTTTTTGGACGCAATGGTTTTCGGCCCATGTTATTGGACGCGATGGTTTTCGTTCCATGGTATTGGATGCTTAGACATGTATAAATATGTATTATAACATTGAAAGGAATATAATGAAAAATCAAGCTGGTAGTCTCAGTTTTGGGATCTAGTGGAAAATCTCTGTGTATCTATGTTGTATGTGTTATGCTCTTGCATTGTTTACTTTCTGTGTTTTTTAGAATTCGTATGCAGGTAATTTCTATATAGGGTTAAAACCTACAACTGGGAAAACTATCTATGCAGCGAGTTCCTTGCAAACTGTCGCGAGGCACAGGAGTAGGGAAAAAAAATTCACTACACATGGCTCTTATTGTTGATAGTACAGGTGGTATGGGAGTTGCACGAAGATAGCCAGTTTCCTTCAGTCACATTGGACCTTCTAGAGGTAGCAATGTACAGTTTACTGTGGGCAACCAAAGATGCACAACGTATCAGAGAGAGTAATATCTTCTGGGTACTAATGGAAATGAATATCAAGATGGGTATCAATCGCAAGCCATGGAGTACCGCCCATAGTCTACAAGTGTTTGCAAAGCTTTGCAAAGTATAAAGTGGATTTCCACCATGTCTTCATCATGGCACAGAAGGACCATACGAAGACGTGGCATGATTTACCATATTTGGTGACTGGCGAAATGATATTTGTAGTCCTTGAGTCTTGGCCACCGAACTGGTGTGCTCCAGCTGGCTCCACAGTGGAAACAAAGAATTCCAATGTGCAACACAAGAAGGAGGGGACAAAGCTTTGAATGGCACAGTTGGTAGAAAAGTGCAGGAGAGAAGAAGCAACAGCTAAGGCCCAGGCAGCACATGACGCTGCGAAGTTGGTGGAACAATAACAAAAAACAGGATAAGAAGAGTGCAAAGGATAGATGTCACCTTCACCCAAACTAGAGACAGACACAAAACAAGGTGGCACAGACCCATAAACAATGTCCACCCAGCTCAAGCACCCGCGACGACGAGAGAAGATAGTGTTGTTCTTGGGTCCCTATAATACTAGTGATTACCCCATTACTATTGTAGTTATACCCCTTATTTATATTGTTGTGCCCATATTGCCCCCATATTGTTATTTTTGTGCCCCATATAATCCCTCTATTGTTATTTTTGTGGCTTTATATTATTATTGTTAGGTCGGCTGGATTATATTGTGACTCCTTAGACTCCTATATATAGAAAGGAGGTTTTGTCATTTGTATCATCCAAGAATTGTTCATTTATGTAATGTAAAGGAGGTTTCCCCCTTGAAGAGGCTGAATTCTAAGGCGTTGATCTTTCTTTTCTATCTTTTCTTGAGCTGGTTTCATAACATTTGGTATCAGAGCTTTGGATTCTAGGGTTTCGCTGCTCCAAACAGGTCATCGTGGAACTTTCGCTATAACGTTTTTTCTGTGATGTTTAAAAAGTCGCAAAAAAAACCCATTTGAGAAGAAATCACGCTGAACCTTGGGTCCGAATTTTAGAGCTTTTAGCGAGATATTGTTGGCGATATGATCTGAGGAACTTGGTCTTTTTGCAGACTCCTGAATTACACTCAAAACAGGTGACCTGGGGAAAACCGTCATAACTTTCTTTCTGAGCATTGGATTGAAATTGTGTAAGAAGGTACAGAAAGGGGACGGACTTTAGTTTTCTGTTATATATTTTTCAGAGTCAAAGGTTGAAGCAGTGACACGTGGCACTTCATACAAGTTCGCTCTACTGAAATAGTATATAATCAGGTCACTACGGGAGATTGTGCATAACTCTTTCTTGGAGAATCCAATTTCGAACAGAGTAGTGGCATTGGAAAGAGGACATATGAGGCTACTACAGGTCATAATTTCAGAACTGAATGATTCGAAATTACAGAGATACATCAGATTCAATATCAGGCTTCTACAAAGTAAAAAAAGGTGTGTAGTTTTTTTTTCAATTTTTGCATAAGCTTGGTTTGAAGGAATTCAAAGGGCATAGTAAAGCATTATTATCGGTAACTGATGCCTCGAGGAAAGAAAATGCCAACACCTAGTAAGGAACCTGAAAGCTCTAGCATGACTCATGAAAAAGAGGAAGAAATGCTACATGATATATCAAAATTACAAGAACAAGTGCAACAAATGTCACGCTCACAAAAGCTAACAGATGCGAAGATAAATGGCGTGGAATCTAAGATAAATGGCGTGGAATATAAGATAAAGGGCATGGAAGCTAAGATGGATGATCTGAAGACAGATTTGAGGACAAATTTTAAGACAGACATGGCAGATTTGAAGACAGATTTGACAAATTTCCTACAAGAAATACTTACTAATGGTGAAAAGGTTGTAAAGGAAACTCATGATGTGAACAAAAGAAATGTTAATCATGATTCCATAGACTCTAATGTTGAATCTAAGACCCGCCATATTCCAAAAATCGATATGAGGAAGTTTGATGGCAAGGATCCCGCCACATGGATATTACAGATGGAGCAATTCTTCGATCTCAATAATGTGCAAAACACACAAAAGGTACGTATGGAAACTTTATATTTGGAACCAAATCAGTTTGTATGGTATCAATGGCTTTGTTCTCGTAAGAAATTTATCACTTGGGCAATTTTTACGGAAGAATTGATAGCACATTATGAGGATACAAAAAGCAACACTTTTTTTAGCCAATTGATAAGTCTCAAACAAAAGGGTTCAATAATGGAGCACATTGAGGAGTTCCAAAAATTGAAAATAAGGGTAAAAGATATTCTAGAGGAGCATAGGATTGATGTGTTCATAGGGTCTTTAAAGGATAATATCCAACATGATGTGCACCTTTGGGAACCTGATTCATTATAGAAGGCATTCAGGTTGACAAGAAAAATGGAAAGCAAAATTATGGCAACTAGGAAGCATACCATTCATAACTATAAAGACGGAAGTGTTGTTGCCCATAGTCTTCCACAACCTACAAGGTTGACACCACAACAATTGGAAGAAAAAAGAGCAAAAGGGCTTTGTTACAATTGTGATAGCAAATACACAAAAGGTCATAAGTGTGTTGAGAAGAAATTATTCTACATAGATTGTGAAGAAGAAGAAGAAAAGGAGCAAGAAAGGTCAAAAGAAGAGGATATATTCTAGGAACAAAGCCTAGATGAGGAACAAATAAATCCGACCATATCTTGTAATGCATTGGCGGGAATTACCACTCCTCAAACCATCAAGATAGAAGGACAAATCAAGAAGAAAAAGGTAATAGTGTTGATTGATTCAGGAACCACCCAAAATTTTATTCATTGTAGGGTAGCAAAAGAATTGAATTGCTTCCTATATCGAGCACCAGAGTGTCAAGTGATGATTTGCAAATGGAGGAACAATAAATTGTTATGGAAAGTGCCATAATATCAAGCTATCCATGGGAGAATATTTATTGACTAGCCCAATGCTTTCCATTCCAATGGGAGGTGCTGATGTTGTACTAGGAGTCCAATGGCTACAATCCTTCGGTACGATAGCTTTTAATTTTCAAGAACTTTTCATGAAATTTTCTGTGGAAGGAAAGGAAGTTGAATTAAGGTGTCTTGCAGGGAAACCAGAAAAGATAATCAGCTCTAAAAAAGGAGCAAAGAGGTGTAATTGCACAATTATGTTCGCTAGATGTTTCCACATTGGAATCATCTATTTCTCCAGATCTCTAAAAAGTCCTGGACAATCATTCCAAGGTATTTGAGACTCCCAAAGGTCTCCCACCTATGCATGATCATGATCATGCTATTCATCTGATTCCAGGAAGTGTTCCTCCAAACATCAGGCCGTACAGATATCCATATGTCCAAAAAAGTGAAATTGAACATATGGTTGCAGAAATGCTAGAGGCTGGTATAATTCAACCAAGTCAAAGTTCTTTCTCAGCTCCAGTAGTATTGGTGCACAAGAAGGATGGATCATGGCGCATGTGTCCAGATTATAGGGAGCTCAACAAGCTCACTATTAAAGATAAGTTCCCCATTCCTGTCATTGATGAATTACTGGATGAATTGCATGGGTCAATTTACTTCACCAAGTTGGATCTTCGTTCGGGATATCATCAAATCAGAATGAAGATTGAAGACATTCCGAAAACGACATTTAGAACTCATAGTAATCTTCTTTTCTTGATGCCTTAAAAGCAGCTTCCCTTCTGTCTGATGGACCTCCCTTTCTCATTTCATAAGCAGTTAGAATTCCATGTAGCTGAGACATAGTGAGAACTTTGAGATTTTCCTTTTCTTCTATTGCAGATACTTTAGATTCAAACTTGGGGGATAATGATCTTAGAATCTTTTGAACTACTATAGTCTCTTTTATTTCTTCACCCAAATTTTTCATACAATTAACAATCTCATCTACCCGAAGAAAATAATTAGCCACACTTTCATCATTATACATCTTGAGGGTCTCATATTGAATCCTGAGAGTTTGAAGTTTAGCTTGCTTTACCTGTTCATCTCCTTCATAGCTAGTGATCATTTTGTCCCATATCTCTTTTGCTGATTTGAAGTGCATGACCTTCATGAATTCTGTTTGAGATATACTTCCTAATAGAGTACTGACTGCTTTTGCATTTGTTTCATATGCCTTTTTCTCAGCTGGATCTGTAGGAGTAGCTGAAGGAAAAGCATAGCCTGTTTCTACAATGTCCCAAACTTCTGTACCAAGAGATTGAAGATATGCAGTAACTCTTACCTTCCAATAATTGAAATTTGTTCCATCAAAAACCGGTGGCCTGATTGATGCTTCTTTCTCGTAGTTGCTCATGATGAATGATCTTCCTTCAAGCGATCAAGCTTCTCTGAAGGACCTGCTCTGATACCAATTGTTGGAAATAATACTGAGAGGGGGGGTGAATCAGTATTATCAGATTAATCAAACTTTTTAAATGCTCAGAAACATATACGCTACTTCAGTTAAGTGAACCAGCGTGTACACGCTACTGTGACGAAGTAAAACAGCGTATAAGAAGAAAACTCACAATTTAGTTAGCTTATTCTTCAATTAAGTGCATCAGGACATTATTCACCACATTAACAGTAAACATGTGCAGTATAACAGAACAGATAAAAAGCCACACACATGAACACCAAGATATAAGGTGGAAACCCAATGTGGGTGAAAACCACCTGCTGCAAGTTGTCTCTATCTTTCTTTAATATGAAACTTCAGTTTACAATCTTTTGTACTGGTGCAGCCTTATACCAGTACGCAGGCTACAACCTGCAGAAGGCTACAACCTTCTCTCGTTCTCCAAACTTCCTTGGAAGGGAGCTCCAACCCCCTTTGCTCTTGTACTAGCCAAGATACTAGTACGTAGGTGCTGACCTACAATCTTCCTTCTTTCAGGTATCACTTTTCATACATTTTCAGACTTGGATATTCCTGAAGCACAACATTACAATCTGAAGACCACAATTCATTCAATTTCCACAACAGATCATTGAAGCATAAAACAACCAAACTTTGAATCACTGAACCACTGAACCCTGTCAATCACCAGTTACCAGAACACAGAGCAGACTACAGAACTCTGCAATAACAGTCAGACCCCACTGTAAACCCAAAATCAAGCTTCAAAAGATATACGCTACTTTAATGAGCAAAACCCGCGTATACACGCGCTTTTACCGAAGCCAACCTGCGTACAGATCTAAAAATAAACTTTCTCAATTTGCAGCTGTACCAGACATTAGTTAGACCCAGAACGTAACATTGCGACAATATGCAGATCTAGAAATACGCATAATCAACCATATCATGATAGTGCATTTCAAACCATTAGATCCCGATCTATCCTTAGATCTAGTCTTCCATCAACCGATGTGATCTCTCCTTGGCTTAGATCAAGCAACTCAGAACCTGCATATCAGATCTCTTTCTCTCTTAGATATTCAAGCCTTGTCGAAAGATGATTTTGCCTAATGATCTTCTTCTCCTTATATAGTCTTAGGCCTAGCTCAATACCAAGAGCCAAAACCATAGTAACACAATACCATCAACTTCAAAACTAGGGATCGACACGCCCGTCGAGACACAATGGTCCGAAATCATAGGCACAACTTCCAAGGACTAACCACCATGGACCAAAGATACTTTTCCACATACACGCGCTTTTTCTGAATCCAACTTGCGTGTACACGCGACTTGGGCTTAACGAACATGCGTATATGAACTTCCTTGGCATGCTGTACTAAGATCTGTCTTCTGATTAAGTTGCCATCACCTGTACCAACCTCTGAGCACCTGTACCATCCTCTGAGTGAGTTGCCATCAAGGACAACACTTGAATCATAATGCCAACAATCTCCCCCTTTGGACTTGATGGCAACCACCACACCAAGTCACTCTCCCCCTTTGACATCAAGGGCAAAGGGCTGTGCTCCCCCTGAGGACATGCTGATACCTCTGCTTGGCTGTGCTGACTCGTGCTCCCCCTGACAGTAGGCCAGATCTGCAAAAGATGTTCTTCAACAAGAACCAAGACTTATACACCATAAGGGACCTTCCTATCACCAAAAGACTCAATACATACATCCATAACATATCAGAAACAACCAATTATATTACAGCATTCATCCCAGGCATAGTGGGGAAACCAACATAGGCCGTTACATGACCTTGACACCATAAAAGAGATATGACAAGAGAGATACATGACATAGAGACAACAGATCTAGACCAAGACTTAGGAAAGGCACCAGCAGCATCTGATAAACATCTTGTTAGATCAGCAACCAGAATTTCTTTCTGAGCTCCTTCTCCTGAAACCAAAACATCTGAATGCCAACAATGCTTTATGAGACTTTTAAGCTGCTCCCCCTGAACCTGTGCCTGTTGCACTCCCTGAAACTGTGCCTGAAGAATTCTGACATTCCCATTGCTGTTCAGAACTCCAGAGTTTTCCCTTGCTGTTCAGAACTTCATATACGCGATTTATCCTGTATAAAACAGCGTATGTACGCGGATATACTTTCTGCAACAAGCGTCCAACATACACGCGACTTACCCATCATGAAACCGCGTGTATACGCGCATATCCCTTCCGTAACCTGCGTATACCAACTTTTCTGTAGAACAAACAAACTTCAACAACAGGATGAAGCATCAACTACTCCCAGCTTTTGTCTGAGATATTCAAAAGTTTCCCTGGGCAGTGGTTTTGTGAGAATATCAGCAACTTGCTCCTTAGAAGGAACATACTCCAACTTGACCTTCTGCTCAAGCACTTGTTCCCGAAGAAAATGGTACTTGATTGGTATGTGCTTGGTCTTTGAGTGCATGACTGGATTCTTTGAAATGCTGATTGCACTTGTATTATCACATAAGATAGAGACAGGTGGAGTGCAAGTGATTTGAAAGTCCTGCAAGGTCTGCATCATCCAAAGAAGTTGTGTGCAACAAGATGCTGCAGCCACATATTCTGCTTCAGCTGTAGATAAGGCAATCGAACTTTGTTTCTTGCTGAACCAAGATACTAATCTGGAACCCATGAAGAAAGCACCTCCACTTGTGCTTTTCCTATCATCCACACTTCCAGCCCAATCTGCATCTGTGTAAGCATGAAGAGTGAGATCTGTATTTCTAGGATACCATAAGCCATAGTTTTGGGTCCCTTGAAGATATTTGAAGATTCTTTTGACTGCCTGAAGATGAGTTTCCTTTGGGTTGGCTTGAAATCTTCCAACCATTCCTACTGCATGTGTAATATCTGGTCGAGTACCTGTCAAATAAAGCAAACTCCCAATCATGGATCTATAAGTGGGTTGGTGAACTGCTGCTGATTCATCATTTGCACTGAGGCTGCATCCTGTAACCATGGGTGTACATACTGGCTTTGACTCTTCCATGCCATACTTCTTCAAGATCTGCTTGAGGTATTTGGTTTGAGACAAGAAGATACCTCCTTCATTTTGTTGGATTTGCAATCCAAGAAAATATGTCAATTCTCCAAGAAGTGACATTTCGAATTCTTTCTGCATAACCAAGGCAAAGTTTTGACTCATAGTCTCTTCATTGCTGCCAAAAATAATATCATCTACATAAACAACAAGAATTAGCAATTTGTTATTTTCAACTTTTATATAGAGATTGCTATCTGCTGATCCTTTTGAAAAGCCTTGTTGGTGAAGATATTTGTCCAACCGATAGTACCAAGCCCTTGGAGCTTGTTTGAGCCCATAGAGTGCCTTTTTCAATCTGCATACAAGGTTTGGATCATTCCCAAGAATGAACCCATCTGGCTGCTCAATATATACTTCTTCTTCTAAGTCTCCATTCAGGAAGGCTGATTTCACGTCCATTTGAAATACCTTGAAGTTTTGAAAGCTTGAGAGAGCAAGGAACATTCGGATGGCCTCTAGTCTTGCCACAGGAGCAAAGGTCTCTTCAAAATCTATTCCTTCTTGCTGTGCATACCCTTTACAAACAAGTCTGGCCTTGTTTCTAATTACTTCTCCATTTTCATTTAACTTATTCTTGAAGACCCATTTTGTTCCTATTACATTCTTATCTTTTGGTCTAGGAACTAATTCCCAAGTGTTGTTCCTTTCGATTTGCTCAAGTTCTTCATCCATTGCTTTGACCCAACATTCATCTTTGCATGCTTCTTTCACATTTTGTGGTTCAATGGAGGAGAGTAGAGCCAAGTAGCTTGAAGCTTCTGCAAGTGTCCTTCTTGTTTGTACTCCTGCTTCTTTCTGCCCCACAATCTGAGTTTCTGGATGATTCTTTTGGACATATCTGGATGGAGTCTTCTCTTCTATTCTTGTCTGCTCCTCTGGTTCTTCTTGAGATTCTTCTTCTTCTTGAGGTTCTTCTTCTTCATCATTTCGCCTTTGAGAGTAACCTTCATCTTCTTCAATGTCTTCATGATGAACTTGCCTAGGAATATATCCCTTCTCATCAACCACTATATCAATACTGTCAACAATTCTGCCAAGTCTTTTATTGTAGCACTTGTATGCTTTGCTATGTGGAGAATAACCAAGAAGAATGCCCTCATCTGCTCTAGGTTCAAGTTTGCCAAGTTGCTCATCAGTATTCTTAATATAACATTTGCTCCCAAAGATTTTGAAGTGCTTCACGGAAGGAGTTTTACCACTCCAAAGCTCATGAGGTGTTTGAGTGCTGTTTACTCGGACATTTGTTTTGTTAAGAATAATAACAGCAGCATGTGCAGCTTCACCCCAGAAGGTTGCAGGAGTACCTGATTCATCGAGCATAGCACGAGCCATTTGTTGGATAGTTCTGTTCATTCTTTCCACAACCCCATTTTGCTGAGGAGTTCTAGCTGTAGAGAATTCTCTTCTTATCCCATGTTCATCGCAGAAATCGAAAAATTCATTTGATGTGAACTCCCCACCTCTGTCAGATCTGAGGCACTTAATTTTGTGTCCTGATTCATTTTCAGCCAATGCTTTGAAGGATTTGAATTTTTCGAATGCTTCATCTTTGTGCTTCATAAGCCCTAACCAAACAAACCTTGAGAAATCATCAATGAATAATATCAGATATTCTTCTCCTCGAGGTGTCCTTTTCCTAAATGGACCACATACATCTGTATGGACTAGCTCAAGAGGCAAGCTAGCTGATCCTTCCTTCTCTGGAAAGTTAGTTCTGGTTTGCTTTCCAAACTGACAAGATTTGCATATGGTGTTGTCTGGAATTTTGATATCTGGAAGATCGCGAAC
The DNA here is from genome assembly GCA_031772625.1 of Pinus tabuliformis. Taxonomy (NCBI): domain Eukaryota; kingdom Viridiplantae; phylum Streptophyta; class Pinopsida; order Pinales; family Pinaceae; genus Pinus; species Pinus tabuliformis. The sequence continues at coordinate 196,958,742 of CM062820.1, read as the reverse complement.
TGCCTGATATTTGCATGCTTTCCTTATTTGTGAGAAGCTTAGATGTCCCAACCTTCGATGCCATAACCAGTGCTCTTCATCCTTGCTAAGATAGCATTGTTGTTGTCCTTCTTCAAATATGTACAGATTATTTGGAGTTCTTTTGCCTTTGAGAACTGTTTTACCTGTATCAAGATCACGAACAAGACATCCATTCGATCTGAAAATAACCTCGGTTTTTTGATCACACATCTGGCTGACACTTAGAAGATTATGCTTCAATCCATCAACATACAAAACATTTCCAGCCTTGACCTTTTCTTTCAAAGGAGCAATACCTTTTCCTTTTATAGTTGCAGGAGTATCATTTCCAAAAGAAACTTTCTTTCCCTTTTCTAAAGTAGAATAAGATTCAAGTTTTTCTTTATCACCTGTCATATGTTTCGAACATCCACTGTCAATGTACCATAGATTTTCCTGTCCTTCTGCATAAAATGCTATCCCACATCTTTCTGTTTGAGGTTCCTTTATTCTCCATGTTTTGGTGCTTGTGGCTTGTTCCTTTTTCTCCTGAAACCTGCTCCTGCATTCAGAGTCTTTATGACCAAAATTATTGCAAATAGAACATTCAACTTCATTTTCAAGAACCGAAAAGTTGTTATAGGTCCTTTTTGTAATCCCTGTCATACTTCTTTGTTTTTGAGCTTCCCTAGTCATGATTGTTTTATATGCAACACATTGAGCTGCTCTGTGACCAAAGTTATGGCAAGAAAAGCATTGTCCATTGAAGAAGCTTCTGCGGTTATTGAATCTACCAGCCAACTGATTGTAATTTCTATTTTCATCTATTCTTGAGCCAAACTGAGAAGATTTTACCTGTGGTTGGTTGTAGCTTTTGTTCATCCTTAAGGAGGATTGTCCCTGATAGTTTCTGTTTGTAATTCGTCCCTGCTTTACCTGATTATCTTCATTGTTCTTCCGCTCATTTCTTCTTGCTGCATCAAGATAACTTTTTGAGGTGGATGCTTGAGAGGTTTCTCCATTATAGCCCAAACCTGTCTTGTTTAGAGGAGACCGCTGCACACTGATAATCTCATCCAAAGTTTCAGATCCTTTGACAAATTTAAGATTAATAGCTTTTGTTTTCTCAATTTCTTTTCTGAGACCAACAATTTCACCTTCTAGTTTTTCAAGATGTTTTTCCTTTTCATCAATTTGAAATTGCAAAGTATCAATGATCACATTCTTTTCTTCTATGCATCTCTTGAGTCTAGTGATTTCATTATAGAGATTATCCACATCTACAGCATCCTCATAATCATCATCTTCAAATGCCATTAACAGCTTATATTTATTACCTTGTTCATCTTCATCACTGTTTGATAAGCCATCACTATCTTCATGGGTGTAGTAGCTTTTCTTATTTGCACTTTGTTTCTTGTTCCATCTAGCAGGTTCTTTTCCTTTATCCTTATAAGGACATTTTGCAGCATAATGACCTACTCTTCCACAAGCAAAGCATTTGAAAGGTAGCTTACCTCTGAACCTTCCAGCACCCCTTTGAAGATTTCTGACAAAATTTGATTCTTCTTCCTCTTCTTCTGGAACATGGCTTGCTTCATAGTAATCTTCTTTTCTTGATGCCTTAAAAGCAGCTTCCCTTCTGTCTGATGGACCTCCCTTTCTCATTTCATAAGCAGTTAGAATTCCATGTAGCTGAGACATAGTGAGAACTTTGAGATTTTCCTTTTCTTCTATTGCAGATACTTTAGATTCAAACTTGGGGGATAATGATCTTAGAATCTTTTGAACTACTATAGTCTCTTTTATTTCTTCACCCAAATTTTTCATACAATTAACAATCTCATCTACCCGAAGAAAATAATTAGCCACACTTTCATCATTATACATCTTGAGGGTCTCATATTGAATCCTGAGAGTTTGAAGTTTAGCTTGCTTTACCTGTTCATCTCCTTCATAGCTAGTGATCATTTTGTCCCATATCTCTTTTGCTGATTTGAAGTGCATGACCTTCATGAATTCTGTTTGAGATATACTTCCTAATAGAGTACTGACTGCTTTTGCATTTGTTTCATATGCCTTTTTCTCAGCTGGATCTGTAGGAGTAGCTGAAGGAAAAGCATAGCCTGTTTCTACAATGTCCCAAACTTCTGTACCAAGAGATTGAAGATATGCAGTAACTCTTACCTTCCAATAATTGAAATTTGTTCCATCAAAAACCGGTGGCCTGATTGATGCTTCTTTCTCGTAGTTGCTCATGATGAATGATCTTCCTTCAAGCGATCAAGCTTCTCTGAAGGACCTGCTCTGATACCAATTGTTGGAAATAATACTGAGAGGGGGGGTGAATCAGTATTATCAGATTAATCAAACTTTTTAAATGCTCAGAAACATATACGCTACTTCAGTTAAGTGAACCAGCGTGTACACGCTACTGTGACGAAGTAAAACAGCGTATAAGAAGAAAACTCACAATTTAGTTAGCTTATTCTTCAATTAAGTGCATCAGGACATTATTCACCACATTAACAGTAAACATGTGCAGTATAACAGAACAGATAAAAAGCCACACACATGAACACCAAGATATAAGGTGGAAACCCAATGTGGGTGAAAACCACCTGCTGCAAGTTGTCTCTATCTTTCTTTAATATGAAACTTCAGTTTACAATCTTTTGTACTGGTGCAGCCTTATACCAGTACGCAGGCTACAACCTGCAGAAGGCTACAACCTTCTCTCGTTCTCCAAACTTCCTTGGAAGGGAGCTCCAACCCCCTTTGCTCTTGTACTAGCCAAGATACTAGTACGTAGGTGCTGACCTACAATCTTCCTTCTTTCAGGTATCACTTTTCATACATTTTCAGACTTGGATATTCCTGAAGCACAACATTACAATCTGAAGACCACAATTCATTCAATTTCCACAACAGATCATTGAAGCATAAAACAACCAAACTTTGAATCACTGAACCACTGAACCCTGTCAATCACCAGTTACCAGAACACAGAGCAGACTACAGAACTCTGCAATAACAGTCAGACCCCACTGTAAACCCAAAATCAAGCTTCAAAAGATATACGCTACTTTAATGAGCAAAACCCGCGTATACACGCGCTTTTACCGAAGCCAACCTGCGTACAGATCTAAAAATAAACTTTCTCAATTTGCAGCTGTACCAGACATTAGTTAGACCCAGAACGTAACATTGCGACAATATGCAGATCTAGAAATACGCATAATCAACCATATCATGATAGTGCATTTCAAACCATTAGATCCCGATCTATCCTTAGATCTAGTCTTCCATCAACCGATGTGATCTCTCCTTGGCTTAGATCAAGCAACTCAGAACCTGCATATCAGATCTCTTTCTCTCTTAGATATTCAAGCCTTGTCGAAAGATGATTTTGCCTAATGATCTTCTTCTCCTTATATAGTCTTAGGCCTAGCTCAATACCAAGAGCCAAAACCATAGTAACACAATACCATCAACTTCAAAACTAGGGATCGACACGCCCGTCGAGACACAATGGTCCGAAATCATAGGCACAACTTCCAAGGACTAACCACCATGGACCAAAGATACTTTTCCACATACACGCGCTTTTTCTGAAACCAACTTGCGTGTACACGCGACTTGGGCTTAACGAACATGCGTATATGAACTTCCTTGGCATGCTGTACTAAGATCTGTCTTCTGATTAAGTTGCCATCACCTGTACCAACCTCTGAGCACCTGTACCATCCTCTGAGTGAGTTGCCATCAAGGACAACACTTGAATCATAATGCCAACATTGACAGGGTATTATCGCAAGTTCGTTAAGAATTATGGGAGAATAGCAGCACCTCTAACAACATTATTGAAGAAATATTCATTTTCATGGACTCCGGAAGCAACAAAGGCCTTTAAACATCTTGAAGAGGCAATGTGCCAAGCACCGGTCTTAGCTACACCGGACTTCACAGAAACCTTTATTGTGGAATGTGATGCTTCAGGAAATGGAATTGGTGCTGTTCTAATGCAAGATGAAAGACCCATTGCTTTTGAAAGTCGTCCAATCAAGGGAAAGTTTTTAAGCAAAGCTATTTATGAGAAGGAAATGTTGGCAATACTCCATGCACTTAAGAAATGGTGACCCTACCTAATGGGAAGAAACTTCAACGTAAAAACGGATCATGATAGCCTTAAATACTTTTTAGAACAAAGATTATCCTCTGAAGGGCAACGAAAGTGGGTCACAAAGATGTTGGGTTATGACTTTGAAATCATCTACAAAAAAGGGAAGCCAAATGTGGTGGCAGATGCACTCTCAAGAAAGGATGAGGATATGGAAGCATTGTTGTGTGCCATTTATATTATCCAACCAGATTGGATAAACGAAGCAAGGGAGGAATGGAAGAATGACGAAGAAGTGTGGGCACTTATTTGAAAGCTACAACAAGATTCCAGTACTTCTGATACATTTAGCTGGGAAAATGATTCGTTATGGTACAAAGATCGCTTATACCTCTGTAAGAATTCCCAGGTAAAACAAAAGATTCTTATGGAATTGCACACTTCTCCCTTAGGAGGGCACTCAGGATTTTTAAAAACTTACCATAGGGTTAATAAGGAATTTTTTTGGGATGGCCTTAAATCAGATATTCAAAAGTTTGTGGTGGAATGTTTGGTTTGCCAACAAAATAAAGTTGAAACAATTAAGACATCGGGTCTATTACAACCTTTATCCATTCCAAGCCAATGTTGGGAGGAGGTTTCAATGGATTTTATCACAGGTTTACCCAAGTATGAGGGAAAGAGTGTCATCATGGTGGTAGTTGACAGACTTACCATGTATGCACACTTTTGTGCATTATCACATCCATTTAGAGCCAGTACAGTTTCTACTGCATTTAAGGAAACAATTCAAAAGCTACATGGAAATCCAAAGATTATTGTAAGTGACAGAGATCCCATTTTCATTGGAAATTTTTGGACAGAATTATTTTCTTGTCTTGGTACTCAGTTAGCTCATAGATCATCTTATCATCCTCAATCTGATGGGCAAACTGAGATAGTAAACAAATGTTTGGAAGGATATCTCCGTTGCATTGTACTGATAAACAGACACAATGGGTCAAATGGTTGCCTCTGGCTGAATGGTGGTATAACACTTCCTTCCATACAACAACAAAAATGACCCCATTTATGGCACTTTATGGGTACCAACCACCATAAATCACATCATATTTAAGAGAAAATTCTAAGGTTCAGGTAGTGGAACATCACATCGAACATCAACAACAAGTCCTCCAACTCTTAAAGGATAACCTCGTGTTGGCACAAAATAGAATGAAACAATAGGCAGATCAACATCGCAATGAAAGAAGTTTTCATGTAGGTGATTGGGTATTCCTACGGCTACAACCATATAAGAAAATGTCCCTAAAGCAAGCTAAGAAGGATAATAAATTATCACCAAAGTATTATGGTCCGTACAAGGTGTTGGAAAAGATTGGTACTATGGCATACAAATTGGAGCTTCCTGCAGCTTCTCGATTGCACCCAGTTTTCCATGTTTCATGTTTAAAGAAGGTTATAAGCGACAAGCTCCCAGTTCAAACAATATTGCCAGAACTTGACGAGGAAGGAAAAATTATATTTGAATCGGAAGCAGTCACAGAAACAAGAACTCGACATCTACGAAATCGATCAATTTCAGAGTATCTTATCAAGTGGAAGAACTTATCCGCTGAAGATTCCACATGGGAGGATGAGAATTTTATGCAGAAGTATCTAGAACTGCTCAAGCGTTGAGGACAACACTTTTTTGAAGGAGAGGGGCATGTTGGGTCCCTATAATACTAGTGATTACCCCATTACTATTGTAGTTATACCCCTTATTTATATTGTTGTGCCCCTATTACCCCCATATTGTTATTTTTGTGCCCCATAGAATCCCTCTATTGTTATTTTTGTGGCTTTATATTATTATTGTTAGGTCAGCTGGATTATATTGTGACTCCTTAGACTCCTATATATAGAAAGGACGTTTTTTCATTTGTATCATCCAAGAATTGTTCATTTATGTAATGTAAAGGAGGTTGCCCCCTCGAAGAGGCTGAATTCTAAGGCGTTGATCTTTCTTTTCTATCTTTTCTTGAGCTAGTTTCATAACAGCTGTGAAACAAAACAAAGGCATCGAAGACATTGTTTGACCCAATCACCCTCATTGAGGGGGATTTGCATGATATCGGCGAAACGGTGAGCAATGTCACCACGGAGGCCCTCCAACAGTTTAAGGAACAACAAAAATTGGTATTGGGGGCTCTTTGGACAAAGTTGCAAGAGTTGTAGGTTTGCACTCCATAGGCTGGTATAGTGTTCAGGAGCCTCCCAGTCAACACTCCAACTATTGAGGAAATGTTGGGCAGAAGGGTGACCAATACGATAGTGCCACTAGGTTGGGCACTTACTACAGGGAAGGAAGCGATAGACCCATGGTGACTAGTTTGAAAAGGGTATGGTTGAACATGGTTGTTTTGCCTCAAGAGACACTCTACCTCTTACCGGATGGAGTCACTATAAAACTCAGGGCCAGGTAGAGTCACGCTCTATAGGTAATGAGTGAGCACTGCATCAACATTGAGTAGTTGGTTCTACAACACAATGAAGCAATGGAGCAGAATAGGAAGATAATGTAGGTTGTGGAGGAAGCATGTTGAATGGTCCTAGAGTTGGACATTCAGGGAGAAGAACTAGTGGAGGTGTGCGTCTGCAAATTGGCCACAGGGGTGCACGACGCTAGAACAAAGATGGTCAGGGTTCAGCTGGAGCTGAACCTGTAGATCGTAGAACTACAATTGAAGGCTCAACATTGAACTCCACCAGAAATAAGGGAACAATGAACCATTGTTGTTATAGAAACAACAATGGTGATTAACAGTGCAGTGGCAGACTGCATGCAACTGTTCGAATAGCCATTCGAGGTCCTAACCCCCATGCATGAGGAGCCAATTTAGAGTGCCTGGAGACAGAGGCATGTCAGCTACAACATAAATATGATGAAGTGAAATGGATCATGCAGATAGTTTCCCTTACACAGAGGCTTGCAAGGATGCAGGAGGTAAAGGCACTGAAGGAACAGGTGGATGCCGCTCAACATAAGGAAGTATTCTTAAAAGCATGCCTACAGCCATGAATCAATGAGGCTTATACAATTACAGCCTCCATTGAAGAAAATTTTGTGCAACTACAAGCAGCTTAGCAGAGGATTGAGGGCAGCAATTCAATAGCAACGGTCACTGAACAACACATGGAGTAACTCTAGTAGGTAGTTGCTCAGTGCGTTGCTGAAGTTTTAATGATCCAAACAGAGCTGGGAGGTCTTTGCGCTAAGATCTCTGCACCTGCAGAGTGACTTGGGGGTGAGTTGCGATGTTTGTGTTGGGGGCATGTTGGGCATGAGATACCCTAAGGGCAATTTTGGGGCTTAAAGCCCAGATCTTAGTCCAGTTTTGTAATACAAATGTAAAGACTCTGCCTTTTGTGGGTGTAGAGCATGTAGTTGTTAAAGAGTCATAGGGTTGTTCACCCTGATTTTGATAATGTAATGTCAGTTGTAAAAGATCTACCCATGGTCTGCGGACCATGGGATTGTATAAGTAGATAAAAGCTCTAAGTAGCGAAAGGCATCTAACGAAGAATCAATTGACAATGAAGATGTATGTAGGATAGTTTTGAAGTGTAAGTCTAAGTCTTGTGTCTTAGAGTAGGAAGAGTCTTTACAGCTAAGTACGCAGAGGTCTAGTAGTCCACATTTGAGTGCAAGGACCCCTACAACTAAGTGCATAGCGGTGAGTCAAGTCTGTAATCATCTAGAAGTATTAATAAAGCGATTTTTTCTATCATTCCTGCATATTTATTTCCTGTTTATGCATCTTTTATATGAGGTACAAATTTCACTTCTAGTGCTTGTTATAGACATTTTTGTGCCTTACAGCATTGAGCATGAAATGTACATAATATAAGGGATCCAAAGTCCCTAAAACATGTTGTTCCTACCCCTAGAGGAACAAGGCTAACAAACCACAGCAATTCACAGAAGTTCTCCACCTGAAACTGCTCAAAAACAAGTCAATTCAAGATCATTTCAGTGGCTACACTAGCTGTTTGCGCTGAATGTCAAAGCCAACACTGGCTACCTGTGTTGAATGTCAACTAGAGCAAAGCCTACCTGCGCTGAATGAGACTGGACAAGTGGCAGGCTCATTTCTCAAGGTGTCAAGACCCAGGAAGCTTCCAAAATGACACTTGCCTCAGGGAATTCGACTGGTGATGAGTAAGAGGTTCCAAATCTCCAAGTGGAAGCAAGGACCTCCAAGTGGACTCAAGAAGTGACAGAGGGAGAGGACACTAGTCAGATCTCAAGCTGATTCATCCTCTCTCCAAACATCTATATATGGATCTCTCCTCCATGAGATCTAGAGGCTGGAATTTTGTTATTGCAAATAATTGCTATTGGTTTGAGATTGGAATCATTGGGTGCTTAACGCTTTGAAGGGGGTGAAGATAGGAATTCCATTTGCTGGGAAGGAGATGCTGGATTGGAGCCCTATGGGTTGTATCTCTTCCTGAACCTTGTTATTCATCAATAAAGCTATCTTGGTTTCTCCTATATGCTGATGTATTCTTGATGTATGATTGCATTAGTTTATTTGGTTCATTTCTAATCCTAAACTAGTTATGAATGTGAATATCTGTCTTTGTGTAGTGTTTTTCTCTTGTCGCAAGTAGCTGTTCTCTTGTGATCTTGCAGGAACCCAGTGGAGCTGGACAAGCAAGAAGGCAAGTCGATGTTCTCTTGTGATCTTGCATGAACCTGTTGAAGCTGGGCGAGTGAGAAGGCAAGTAGCTGTGACCTCCCAAAGAGAAGAGAGACCGGATCGAGGGACAAACGGAAGACACCGGTAAGTCTATTTCTCTCTCTTTTTTCACATCTCATAAAGGAAGAAACCAGAATAGCTGTATCTATTTGTTGCTAAGGCATTGTCACACCTTAGGTGGATAAGATCGTCTTGCATAGGCATTTTTCCGCACAACAAATTGGCGACTCCACTGGGGAAATTTGTTTAATCATTTTATTTGTGTTTCTATCATTGCTTATTTCATAGACTTGACAACAACAATCGAGATGCATCTTTCCCGGATGCAAAGTAGAAAGTTGCTGCTTTGATCCAATTGTCGGACTTGTCTATGATCTGAACAATGGATTCACAAATGATTTGATGATCCTTGTGATAGATCTTAGTAGCCTCTCAAAGCATCCCTTTGATTACACCTTGCTTGTTTCTTTTATTTGGCCTAAAACAGTGAATTAAAGATCAATCTGTGACCGAGAACCTGAGGGAAACGAGAGTTTCTCCATTAGCGCAGACCCAGTGAAGGGATTCTGCATTTCAATGCAAGTCCCGTGAAGGCTACCTGCGCTGAATGTCAAAACCCCTGTGTTGAGGTTGCGTTGAACCAGTTTGACCTTGTGCAGCTGGGGTTCTCTGCTCTCTATTGCCGTGTTTTGATCTCTGTTTTTTGCAGCCTGTAACCAGCATAGGTACCAGTCAGATAACTCCTTTTCTCTGCTTGAATTCTGCCTCCTTTTGTACAAAAATACTGTGAGTGTTTTTATGTGTTTGTGGCGTCATTTACAGTTTTCCTTTGCATGAGTGAAATAGTCATCCTGTAGCCCTTGATTCAGATCTGTTGATTGTGATCTTAGAAGAGAGTTCATTGGCTGTTTGTAGATTGATTATACATTTACTTTTTCTTATTGGTTTGAATTTGTCTCTTTTAAGTGTCAAAACAAGTCTTTATTTCAAAAATCGTTAAGTGTTGTAATCTCTTCTACCCTCTCTGATTTCGAAAAAGTAAACTTGTTTGTATTGATCATTTAAAGGCAAATTCAAAGTTGTACAAAAATCTCTCTTTGTAGGCATCAATACTAAGAAAGCGGAAAACAAACACCTGCATTGTGCATTTGCATTTGATAGTTTGCATGTTGGATTTAGGAAAAGTGCATTAGAGTGTGCTGATTGCTCTTTGAGAAAACATGGTGTCTTTCTTTTCCCTTAGTAGCTAGGATTTTCAAAGTTGAAAAGATATAAAGCTTGCTTATCATCTTTAGACTGCATTTAGGAATTTGTATCATACATCTCGTGGTGAACCTTGAAAGGCAAACTTTAAAAAGATCAACCTAAAATAAATTGAATGAACTTAACAACGCTTTGTAACATAACGCACAACATAGAGGTCTAGGCTAGAGACGTGTTCCGGCGTCGTTAAGCCTGGTGACTGTCGATCTCGTGGATGGTGGGTGATTCCTCCTGAGGGACGATAGCGCCAATACGGATTGTGCTCCCACGTACCATCACGTATATATTGGGAGACCCCTCTAGGCATAAAACCTTTATCCTTAGGAAGCCGTGTCAGCCGCCCTACTGATCGCAATGCACTGAACACAGCATTCAGGAAGATCGACCGCACGTACCCTAAAAAGTATTCTGCGGTTTTGCGAAAATTTTGGCACACCCTCTGCCTAGAACTCCAGAGCAGTCCCTTTTGGCCTTTTTCAGACTCTATAATGGAAAAAGTCCATCCGAGCATTTTTCACTTCGGGCTCGTTAAAACATCGAAGGAGACTAGAGTCATCTTTTGCTTTTTCTCGACTCTTTAAAATTGAAAAAGCAGGTTGTGTCTAAGCGTCGTTAAAATTTATTTTAAACGGAATAATCATCACCATTCCCTCGTTGATCTTCGAAGTTAGTCTCTTTTCATCGTAAGTTCTTGTAGAATCGCTAGAAAATCTTTTGGATAGACTAGATATGTCTGAACAATCGTCAACATCCAGGACTATGTCATCCGACATAGCAGCGGCAGAGCCTCCTGCTGCTACCCCAACGATGTTCGATGGTATACCATCTGTCCCGGCAAGTTATCAACAACAAGCCGGAGTCCCATTAGGGACTGCTTCGACGACATGGTTAGTTCCTATTTCTTCATCCGGATTATCATCTGGTATTTCTTATGTTGAAACTCAACAAATTGATCCAATGTGTCTTCAAAGGCCAATCCGCCCTTTAAGTACTGGATTGCCACCATATGGAGGGCAGTATTCCTTTTCATTGTTCCCTCCCGGAGAACAACCATATGGGAGTTTACAACAAAGTTCAGGTCAAACAGGAATTACATCCAGCGGTTGGGTACCAATACTGCCTCATCAACCAAGGGTTGCATATTCAATGCGACCAGTCCACCCTGTGTCGAATATTCCCACTATACCTGGTATGGTGATTGCGTCGCAAGTACAAGCGCTACCTATTGTATGTCAACCCCAAGTTGCAATACAACAACCTCTTGTCTCAACAACTCAATCACAACCTCAGGTTAGTGCCTCCTTATCTGGAGCGACTCAGGCTCAAACAAGTACTATGACTCCTCATCTTGGTCAATCATCTAGTATTGGACAACAGCAAATGGTCCAACAACCAGGGCTGGTTCAATCTTAACAACCGCAATTCCAACAATCATATCAAGGACCTGAGCAACAAGTCTTTGTAAGTAATGGGCAACTACATTTCCAAAGCGCTTGTCAACAGCCATACTATAACGGTTATGCCCATCAACCTTGTCAAAGTTGCCAGCATCAAATACATTATGCTGGTATGCAAAGACCCACTGCTCAGGCGATTCCATCTTATCCTGGGTATGCTTCACCTAACCTGAATCAACAGTTGCACTTTGTAGCAACTCTAGAATTACCAGATCTAAACCGGCTGACGAATGATCCAATTGCTTATGCCCCTTGTTGGCCAGCGATTCAGCATAAACTTCCGCCAGATATTCCTAAATTTAATGGAAATCCGGGTGAAGATCCGTCGAATCATGTGATGACATTTCATCTGTGGTGTTCATCAAACACCCTGAATGATGATTCGATAAGACTTCGCCTTTTTCAGAGGACGTTAACGGGTCCAGTGGCAAAATGGTATATTGAATTGCCTAGAGCTTCGTTCGACAATTTCAGTACCTTAGCTACGACTTTCTTAACCCATTTTCAATTACCGATAAGGTATGAAACGGGAACGATACTCCTAACCAATTTCAAACAGACAACGGCCACTCACATATCTGATCATATACATGAGTGGCGACGTCGTCGTAGGATGGTAAAAACATACGTTCCCGATCAGCTATTAGGTGAATGGTTTATGAAGTCGTTACTTCCTGCCATAACGGAAGATGTGGCAAAGGGGGGAGTCGTAACGGAAGAGGAAGTTATCGCTCGTGCGCAATATCTAGACTTTGTCTATACTCAGTCTGGCACGCTCTACGAAAAAATACCTGACGCCCCTAGACCGGAACTCTCAATTCCTCCTCCTCCTAAATCAAACAATGACTCTCATGCCATCTATGGCGTGATTGGCACGATAGACACGAAATCGACAAAGGCTACCTCTAAAAGGGCCCATACGATTTCCAGTCAAAATGCAAATGAGGAACTTCTTGCCTCGGAAGTAAATGCCGCGTCGACCAACAAGGGCAAACAACTGAAGCAACCAGGGGGAAAGAAGAAAAAGAAAGGGAGAAAAAGGAAACCCCCTGCGGGGTGTCATATATGCGATGAGGATCATTGGACGAGAGATTGTCCACATATAACTGAAGTTAAGAAACTCTTTAAGAGTTCAAAAACCCCAGCGGTATTAACTGATCCGTTTCCAAGCCCGGGAACCAAACTGGTTGCTAATCAAAATGCTTCCCGATCCCAAGTGCTTATGTTGTTTGTCTCAAGGCAGCAAAATGATGCTTTGGTAAGGAATAAAGATTACAGGAATCCACAGGTGTCGAATAACAAGGCTAATGAACAACCTAGTAGTTCGACAACAACTTTGACCAAATTTGTGCCACCCACCATTCCTAAAAAAATGATAAAGTCGCCAAAGGGAGTAGGGTACAAATCGACATTTAATCCTCGTGCAAAAATAGCACAGAATTATAATATAATAGAGGACCTAGCCCAATCGTCGTCCGCTATGTCGACGCTTGAGGTACCGCAAAATTGCCTCTCCCAAGAGCAAGCTTTATTATCAGCAATAGGTGAAATTGACCCAATGGACTCCAATCTTGTGGCCTTTGATCATAAAGGATATGACCCTCAGTTACCAGCTCAACTAGCTTTCCTTATTCAAGTGAAAGCCCTCAACAAAACGGTTCATCAAACAATTATTGATGAGGGGGCATCTACATGTATTATGTCGATGAGTTGCTGGAAAAATTTAGGCTCACCACCCTTGTCGAGATCGTCAACGATGTTAAAAGCATTTGATGGACGATCATACACTCCATACGGGATTTTAAGTAACTTGCAAGTTGAACTGGGGGGCAAAACAATAGAAATTGATGTTGAAGTAATTGATGGAAACCTTGATTACAACATCCTACTGGGAAGGCCTTGGATATATGCCATGGCCGCAATTGTGTCGACCTACTTCAGGAGGATTGCATTCCCCTTTCAAGGAAGAATTACAATCGTCAACCAACAAACATTTCTCCCCAACAGTTCACAAGTTACGGGAAGCATTCCAATGATCCATGGAAGAAATCATTCACTTCAAAATATTGGAGTAGGCATCCTAAAAGACCCTGCCTTAATGGGTACTTTTGCCCTACCGCCTGCAAGTAATCTGGCGGAAGTGGCCACAGTGGAAACATACAATATGAAATCTTCTATATCTAATGGATTCGGAAAATTCCTAAACATTTTGTCAGCGTGGATCATCGCCCTTATAGAAATACTATAAATACAGTGGGCTCCAAGGACGGTTCTTATCCTGTGTCGACCTCGTTAAAAAATGAAACAAGGAGTCATGAGGATAGTTCTTTTACTGTGTCAACCTCATTAAAAAATGAAACAATCCCCTTTCCAAATCTCAAAGGTAAACCTTCATTCCAACCACCAAGTTGAATGCAATGAAGCTTGGGGGGCATGCACCTCGATTTGCGTTGTTATGCTGGGGGCATGCAAACTTATCATCGAGCAGTTTTAGCACAAAGTTCATGCTCGTTAAAAAATAAACGCAAGATCCGAGCAGTTTTAACGCGGACTTCATGCTCGTTAAAAAATAAACATAAGCAATGAGCAAGTGTTTCCTCCAGTGTTTAAGCTCATTTTAAAATAAAAAATGAACCTACCCGGTAAATAACCACTGTGAATGTAATATCATCTGCCATTAAAGCCTTGGTCGTGTTTGCACCGTCACCTCCACTTTTCATTTGGCCGATCGTTCACCTCCATATGATTGTTTACCCATTTTGAGGAACAGTTGCGAAGAGTGATTTCACCTAGCCATCCTTGTGACACTGCGGTGATTGGAAAATTCCAACTTGTACCTGGAATCAGCTGCTAACCCTATTTATCACTCGTTCCTCAAAAGACGAGTCTTCTTTAAGCTCTTTTCAATTGACTCGTAAAATATGAAAAGATTGCCGAGTTTTGGCCTTCCAGCTCGTTAAAGAGACCGGAAGAGCTATCCCTCCTCTAGATTTTAATCTTTTTGGACCTGAGGGATTATTGCACAAAAATATCGAGCGCTTGTTTTGTTCGGCTCGTTAAAAGTATCGAAAACTTATCCCTTCTGTATTGTTTTATACTTTTTCGGACTTAAGGGATTAGATGACGAAAAAGGACTTTTGGAGTTAACTTTATGTACCTTTTCAGACTCTCTAAAAATGAAAAGGACCGAGTTATCCTTGTCGTTAGACTCGTTAAAATCATTAAATAGCGACAAACTTGTCTTTAGACGAGAACGAGTTTCACTATCGCTAGGCTCGTTAAAACATAGCGATGGGCTTGCCCGAAGGGCAGGTTATAGAACAAGCATATGTTATCCTCCTCAAGCTTGACAAAAATAAAGAGGTACTGGTCAGCAATGACTGGGGAAAACTTGGGAGAAACTAAAGAAAACTTTGATGGTAGCAAGTCGCTCTTGAACATGACACTTTTCCTCCGTACCACAATCGGGTTGGGTTGTTTCATTCACCGGTCACATCCATGGTCTCGCCATACCATCCATATTTGGGGTAATGCTACCGATCCATCGTATCAGTGTCGCCATATGTTCAAGAGAAGTCATTTAGAAAGAGTCAACCGTGTCCCATCCACTACCATACATTATCCTTCATCCATTCATGACCGCCACCCTGAATCATATGTCACACATCGTTTTCACCTCCATTAAAATCATTAGCTCCGTTCCGTGTCACTGATGTGGGATTCATTAAGGCCCTCCTGTGACGGATCACTTCTTGTCGAAATCAGCTCATTATCCAAGAAGTTGATCTAGGAACAACCCCTTCAGTACTTTGAAGCTTGCATGCCATAATGGCAAGTTTCTCACTTCCGGCGACAGGTATATATCAATGACCTTCGACCGAAAGATTTTACGTGGTGTTCGACGCCAAGTCCTTTATTCACACCACGTGAATTGTACTGCAGTACCTTGAGGGTCATTATCATTATCGGTGATTCCTCTCGCGCTCGTTAACGGTTTACATCATTGATCGGTAATCAAGCGATGTCTTTCCATGTTCGACTTCAGAACAATTCTCACATGGATCGACTTGTACTTAGAGTGAAGATCGAACGAGTTTGAAGACCCCGGATCTAGTTTCATCCATCCAGGCTGCGATATATATTCAGGAAAGATAAAGACATTGACATGTACATCATTGCAGCAGATAATCATCCTACTCAAAGGATGATAATTTCATCAAAATTATCAGTCTACCATCAGACGATTGTCTGTTCTATGTACAGAAAAATGTATTTATAAAGCTGAGCATCGGAATGCCCTCCTCAGCTAGATCATGAAAGCAGTATAAAAGATAATGTATTGTATTGTATCTTATTACAGGGCTCTTCCGAGCATTGGATGAACTTCAGATCCCCCTGATAAAGCATTTCGCCCGATAAACAGCCTCATACTTTAGGGGGCAACTGTTATAGACATTTTTGTGCCTTACAGCATTGAGCATGAAATGTCCATAATCTAATGGATCCAAAGTCCCTAAAACATGTTGTTCCTACCCCTAGAGGAACAAGGCTAACAAAACACAGCAATTCACAGAAGTTCTCCACCTGAAACTGCTCAAAAGCAAGTCAATTCAAGATCATTTCAGTGGCTACACTAGCTGTTTGTGCTGAATGTCAAAGCCAACACTGGCTACCTGCGTTGAATGTCAACAGGAGCAAAGGCTACCTACGCTGAACGAGACTGGACAAGTGGCAGGCTCATTTCTCAAGGTGTCAAGACCCAGGAAGCTTCCAAAATGACACTTGCCTCAGGGAATTCGACTGGTGATGAGTAAGAGGTTTCAAATCTCCAAGTGGAAGCAAGAACCTCCAAGTGGACTCAAGAACTGACAGAGGGAGAGGACACTAGTAAGATCTCAAGCTGACTCATCCTCTCTCCAAACATCTATATATGGATCTCTCCTCCATGAGATCTAGAGGCTGGAATTTTGTTATTGCAAAGAATTGTTGTTGGTTTGAGATTGGAATCATTGGGTGCTTAATGCTTTGAAGGGGGTGAAGATAGGAATTCCATTTTCTGGGAAGGAGATGCTAGATTGGAGCCCTTTGGGTTGTATCTCTTCCTGAACCTTGTTATTCATCAATAAAGCTATCTTGGTTTCTCCTATATGCTGATGTATTCTTGATGTATGTTTGTATTAGTGTATTTGGTTTATTTCTAATCCTAAACTAGTTATGAATGTGAATATCTGTCTTTTTGTAGTGTTCTTCTCTTGTCGCAAGCAGTTGTTCTCTTGTGATCTTGCAGGAACCCGGTGGAGCTGGACAAGAAAGAAGGCAAGTAGCTGTTCTCTTGTGATCTTGCATGAACCTGTTGAAGCTGGGCGAGTGAGAAGGCAAGTAGCTGTGAACTCCCAAAGAGAAGAGAGACCGGATCGAGGGACAAACGGAAGACACGGGTAAGTCTATTTCTCTCTCTTCTTTCACATTTCATAAAGGAAGAAACCAGAATAGCTGTATTTGTTTGTTGCTAAGGCACTGTCACACCTTAGGTGGATAGGATCGTCCTGCATAGGCATTTTTCCCCACAACAGTGCTTATATGATGCATGAATGTGTATAATTGTATTGGTTAAGTGAATGCAAGTAATAAAATTTGTTTATGTGAAGCGAACTAATATCTATTAATAAGATAAGTAAGATACTAATCATAGTTTCAGGGATATCGTAGTTTGTTACATTAGCAGCACGAAAGGACTTCAGCCCCTAGTTAGGGATACACGAAAGCCGATTGTAACACTTCATGAAGGTACTGAAGGGTAGACATGACGGATAAGAAACTTGCGCGAAGGCAAGCATAGTTGGAATAAATGGACATCTCAACCATCTCAAGAGTGCAGAATCTTGGTTCCAGCATCCCCCCATAATGCTTCGGGTGAGACTTTTTTTCGCGCTCCACAGGGTGACGCCGAAAAGGCTAGTAGTATAGGGAGTTTTTTGGCTAACTAATGTTGAACTTGGGTGACGCCTCCTCAAGCCAACACTAACATATGAGAAGGTACCAATCAAGTATGACATGGAAAAATGAACCTCAATGAGGTCCTTTAACAATATCTATGATATATTTTTCTTGCTATGATATCTTGCGTATAAAAAAGAACATATTTGCAAAAGAAAAATCCATATATTACTTATGTTCAAACTCTATATACAGTGTATTCTTAGGAAAAATTTTAAGATGTTCCTCTACCTTTACCAAAGAAAATTGTAGTTTAGTTAAACTCTGTATCCTTTCATTCACCATCAATTTTTGCAAGATAAATGTCACATATTGTTCTTCCCATTTCTCAACATGCTACATATGATAGATTAAAACTCACATAAAACCAAGAGAAAAACCTTTTCTAATGAAAACAAACAAACAATAAAAAGTGCCTGTAATAAAACGTCATTCTAATATCAACACATGAAAAGAGAGTGGACCATTTTTTCCACTTGACTTTGCCTATTTTTGTTATGAAAGTTCTCGAGCTTCAAGAACCAACAAATGTGAGTGAAGTTGTAAATGTGAAAAAAAAACATGTTGACCTTTGTAGACTTCTTCAAAATTATGTGAATGATGCCATTTTCGGATGTGGTAAATCTCATAATAAGAAATGACCACATTAGATGCGGAGATTAAATATAAAAACTTATGATCATGACATGTATTGTAATTAATTGTATTTCAATGACTACCATGGGCCTCCGTGGGTTACAACTGCTCAGTATGTTAGTCTGAATGATGAAAGAGAGATGGAAACTATAAATATTTGTGGTCCTAGTTTGTATGGTGGATATCTTCAAACCAAGGTTGTCATCTTAATGAACCTAGGTTATAACATGATAAACCTGGATTTGGTCCTCACCCAAGGTTTATCAAGGATATTTTCACAAGAGTCTCAAAATTTATCCAATAAATAAACAACTAAATTCTATATTAAAACAAATCAAAGCGAACTGCTCAAAATCCTCTTAGGTGGGCATGGTTAAGCGGTTAAATAAAAGCACTTTTATTGCACAACACTGGTTTCAAAGCCACCCGAAGATATGATACTAAATTAATATGGCCAACGAAATTATCTACCTCATCCAAAAGTGGGTGGAAGTCTTAACAACCTTGATGCCCCATGGTTGTGGTCTGTCTAGACAAACGAGGAATGATGCAAGTATTGGATGAATTTAATGTGGCCAACAAAGTTATCTACCCAATCCAAAAGTGGGTGGAAGTATTAGCAACCTTGATGGCCCATGCTTATGGCATATCTCAACATACAAGGAAAGATGCAATCTTGGATGAATTTAATGGAAGAGACACCCTTCGCTATGGCCTCTAAGAAAAGGTAGAGCCCAATTCATTAACAAATTTCCATTTTATCAACTGCAAAAAATAATATCACAAGATCCTGTACTGGATGGAAAAATACCTTTGCTATTGTATCCGTCAAGTCATGCATGGAATGTGCGGCCTCGTAGGCCTCAAAGAAAGATGCCTTTTCAGACTTTTCTATGGCACTTACATACACCTATGTAAAACTATATTAGATCAACTTTGAAAATGAGATGGAAATAGAGAAAAATATCAACTATGGTGTTAATATCAGTCCAGAGAAACAACTATTATTTTCTAAAAATCAATGTGTTACACACACAATAGTGCCAACTCTTTTTCTTGTAGGAAAAAGACAACCAATTCGATGAGTTGAAGGTCGAGCACTAATGCTAACTGATGTCCACAACAAATTTGGCTAAGCCAACTCACCCTCAAATTATTAATTCAACCAAAATGGGAAGATCTAAGACCACATACAAATGTTGAAACAATATGAAATGAAGGGCCTAAAGAAAACCCCACCCATATCAAGTACTGAAGAGATTAGTTAATAATCTTACCATTACCTAAAAGAGAAATTGTTTCACCAACCAGATTGAAGCTCTAACCAAGCAAGTTATGCCTTTGAAATGCCATAAAACATTTCAAATAATGTTTCACAATTCTCAAAATGCCATCTAAAATGGCAAGTGGAATTTCAAGGCAAAATGGGCATGTCTTAATCTAGTTTAACTGTGTTTTGATAGGGAAATTGACCATATAAATCTATCCGAGTGCTTTAAATTGGCATTCACATAAATTTTGACACTAATTTCACATTGAACAAGCTTCTAGAAAACCCTTACACCGTGTCTTTGTTATAAATACAATTTACCACTTATTATTTCCTCACAGTTTGTTCGAGACTATTTGAGGAAAGGTATCTCCTACACAAAAGAGAAGCACTTTTGTTGTCTGAGGCATTGTGATATGGTTTTGTAGTCACAATCAGAAGACAGTTGTGAGCAACAACATAGTTCCACACATCATTTATTCACATTTTCTTAAACAACTTTTAGGAAAAAGTGTTCTCTACTGCTACAACAAGCATGCTCTGTACATTTTGGATAACATGGATATTATTGGAGGCTACATTTAATTTTTCTTACTCAATTATCCTTTCTTCTTGTGTTATTTTATATTTATGGATAGATAGACAAATATTGTTTCCCTATTTCAATTTTTTTTTGTCTTTTTACTTTTCTGATGGGGGATAAGGAAGGTATCATGTTCCAGCATGTACCCCTCTCCCAATACCATTAAACTTCACTTCTAAGGATTTTTGAGATGGAGACATAATGGCTTTGTAAGAGAGCCCTCAATCAATCTCCAAGTCATTTGTCACACTTCAAAAAATAATTCCAAGTCAAATTGACTTTTTATGTTAAAATTGAGGCCCTTAAGGGTTGATTAGAAATGGGCTTGTAATAGGTTCATTTAAGGATTTCACAACTAGGGATATTTATTGTAAAATATTAACATAACAATAATTCTAATAATGTTGATGCATCACTAGGATAACAAGATTAACACATCCAAAGTGTTTCCACAATTTACATTGAACTGAAACTCAATCAAGAAAGAGAAAGGCAAAATGTAATAAATAATGTAGACAACTAACTGGAAAATTAATAATAATACCTGTGACCCAATTCCCAAGGCTTCTTAACGCTACTTACAAAGGTATGTTCTAAGAGAACTAAATTTGTCATGTTGCCCTTCCATAACTTTTGCCATGTTGTCATCATATGTAGGAATAAACACATCATTGGCCAAAGACACCATGTAATCCAGTGCAGCCATTTCAGATGAATGATTTTGGAATGGCTTTAAATCCATGGGACTAAGAAGAGTCTCCTTCCTCACCTACAGATTTTGGTTGATTAGCATGAGTGCATGACATAAGAAAATCCAACTTCAAAGGCAAATGAGTTGAAGTGAGTGAATCAATCAACTTACAATATTTGGATAAGTTGAATAGAGGGCATGCATCCTTCTTTCTCCCCCATAGATTTCTTCAACAACAATATATATCTAAATATTTATATCAAAATCAAAAACTTTCAGTACTAATGGACTTTCCTCTGGTGTTACAGGACATAGTCTGTCCTTCCTCTTCATTTAAAAAATTATGATCTCCTTCCAGCAATGGTAGGCATGCCTATGAAAGAAATACAAAAAGATAATAGGATCAACATTGTTAACAATAACCCCGGATGCGGGTGATGACGTGGTGAGGGAGGACGAGCCACATGCCCTGCATGTGCCGCCTCGTGGTTATCCTTATGGAGTTGGTTCGACCGTCATTCCATAGTGGTTCTGCACACACGCGAAGGAATTCATGGCAGTTAATGAGCCGGGACGGATTGCACTTAATGTTCTGGGGAAGAGGAAGCTCGGAACTCTATTACAGCAGACAATGGGGGAGCCTTGGCAAGTTAAAGCCAGGCGAATGTGGGAGCCGAGGAAGAAGGAGCCGAGGAAGGCCAGAAACTCCGCCGCTGTGCACGATTTGGTATGCCGCTGTAACTTGTGGTGTGGCAATCAGCAGTGGTGGCAATTCACAGGCTCTCTGGTTCAGTGGGAGGTTCGAAGGGGCAATTTGCACACAGAGGGAGGGTGCTTGGCAATTGAATTGGTCAGTGCATGTGAGGGAGGCAACGAAACAAACATGGTTAAATTGCGCGAGAGGCAGCCAAGTAGACGAGGACCAGGAAGAGGGTCCTCCTCTCGAACTCCTGCAGCAGACGAACACCATCATTGCTGCTGTTGCTACTGCCACAGGAGGGCCAGAGCAACGCAGCTCCCGTGTGGGCAATTTCTGGAAGTGGGTAGTTCGAGCGAGGGAGGGCCACTGCTGCCTGCGTTTGGCTCTGTGGTTTTCACCTTGGGTGGCTCACGGGATACCACAGGAGTCAATGCCCATATCTCTGTTATGTTTACAAGAATTCCTGAACCTGTCGAGGCAGGCGCACCAGAGGGCATGGTGGAGAAACCTTCAGAGGGGGCGAGCAAGGAAGCAATGGAGAAGCTGCCAGAAAGTTTGGACAAAGAGGATGATGGCAAGGGTAGCGTGGAGGAGCTGCCGCCGGTTGAGCAAGGAGGTTTGGGAAAGGAGGCGGACAAAGACACCGGACCATACTTGGGGCCGGCACCTCCAGGCGTGGACGAGGACAGATGGAAGGCCATGTGGGCAGGTGTCCCGGAAGGAAGGGGATGGTGCTACGTGGTGGAAGACCCAAGCCTTAGCGAGGAACCAGGCAGCGAGCCCCAAATTCACTCAGTCCCTCCTCTCGCCACCAGAAGCGACGACCAAGGCCCCTGCGGGTAAGTCGGTCATGGCAACAACTGTGCGTCGGTCTAGTTGGAATTTTCTGAGTATGTCTATCTGGCCCATGTATGACGGGTTCAGCTTTACTTTTCTTTACTGTTATGTTCAGTCAGTCACGGTCGATAGCCCCTGTGTGGGCAGCAATGGTTTTGT
Organism: Pinus tabuliformis; assembly: GCA_031772625.1. Classification (NCBI taxonomy): domain Eukaryota; kingdom Viridiplantae; phylum Streptophyta; class Pinopsida; order Pinales; family Pinaceae; genus Pinus; species Pinus tabuliformis. The sequence continues at coordinate 196,936,281 of CM062820.1, read as the reverse complement.
TTATAGCAATGAAACGTTATAGGTTGTTGATTTTCTCTACTTCTGTACCTCCAGTAGCGATGGTTTTTTGGAAATACTCTGTTAGCTTGATTAGTCGCCTAAGGGATAATTCTGGTTCAGTAGGTGCTGCGAGGGAGCTTCTTGTTTCGGAGTCTAACCTTTCCAAGGTGCATCTGCTGGCCTTGGAATGCCTGCATTACTGTCTGTAATTTGATTTTGTAAATATAATAGAAACTTTTAGATAGTCTTTTAACGACAAAAAAAAAAAAACATTGTTAACAATAAAGATTTTGACTTGACGAGGAAAATATTATGATTTCGAAACATGTAATATAACTCAGTTTGGTGAGTTCCTCAACTTATTCATCGGTATAACCAAGAGTGCAACCAAAACAAACCAATAGATCCATTTCATAGCAAAGATGAAAAGCCACAAAAGGACCATGCTATTGCAATATTAAAAAAAAATTGACCCAATTCATCAATCTTTGAAGTGAGAAGCAATGTGTTGTAGTTCACATGACAGCATAGTGTTTAAACCTGAAGTCGCAAGCTATTATTTTACAAATGTGCATATGTATTGTTCAAATGAACAATTTGTGATTTCTTATAAGGGGAAGGATTTGTATCATGGTAAGAAACTTTGTTAGTATCCTTTTGTGCAAAGCCCAAAGTATTAAATAATAGTCTTCGATACGCAACCTGATGCAGGTAATAGGAAATGTTTGACGAGCTCACAGGAGGCATGGTGAAGACTGCCCCATCTTCTGCCTTTGTGTCTCATCTTTTGGCTTTGCCTTCAGCTTTGAAGGAAGCTTCTTTACTATCTCAAACTTGCCTCTAAGAGATGTGATAAATTGATCCATGTCAAAAATGTCTTCAAATTCATTGTTCACATAAAATTAAATATTAATTTTTGCAAAACGAAACATGAAGGATAAACCACCCCCACAAGTAATTAATTCCATGCAATACCCAATGTTGAAATGAACCAATAAAACATATTGAAGATCTGTTAACAGATAGGCATTTTGAGAAATCGTGCCTTCATTTCCTTGTGAGTGCACAATAACTTTTAGGATTTCATGACTTCCTTTGTGAGCATTTTTTATGTTGCTGTATCAAACGAAAATGCTAGATTGACCACAACTTTGAATACTTAAATGAGTTCTGGAACATATGAATTCAAATTTGATTCAATAGGCTGCATTATGCCACTTTTCATTAAGAACATTTCCGAAGAAGTATCTGATGCCAAGGATGAATGTGTTGAACAAGCAATCGTTTGAAATAATTTTTAAATGATAAACTCTTGTTGAGTTTTCTTGGAAACCACATATATAACATTATACCTATTTTACTTCAAGTTTGTACATAATAAGAAAAAATTCCATCATTGAAAATTTGGAAACCTCTCTGTAACCTTAACACTTCAAAACAAGGAGATAACTTCATACAATAATTGAATTTTCCATTAGAGCATTGATTTCAACTAGTTACCTCCAAAATTAAAGCAATGTGAGATGCAATTTTCTCCTTTAAGTAAATAACCTTTTCTATGCTACCTCCAAAATTAAAGCAGTGTGAGATGCAATTTTCTCCTTTAAGTAAATAACCTTTTCTATGCTATATATGACCTTGACATTAAAATTGATTACAGAAAAGTAGAATTAATCTAAAAACATCTCTAACTTTATGCAATTCTAGCACACATCTTTGAATGGGAAGAGAGAAAAATTTAACATTCAAACCCTACAAGTAGAATTATAGAGAGAATGGGGGGTAGAGTGGGGAATGAATACTAACCAATGAGAACTGTGGCCTTGCTATTGGATATCTGGGACCCAATTAGTGTTCTAATCTCAAAAGAAATGGAAGCAGGTGTGCAAGTGGCAAGTCTTTCAGAATATCATAACCAATGTAGGAGCCATATGCCATGCTTGCGCTTGCTCACCAAATACTCAATGATGGTGCATTCTCTTTTCAAATTACTTGATAATGAATTTTCCTTGTTCATCATCTCCAAGTTGTTCTACAACCAAAAATAGCCCAATGGACCAGATAACCTTTCATAAAAGACAAAAGAGATGAAATGGAATGCAATCAAATAACAAATTTGTTTCTAGTCTATTTAGTGGAAATCCTTCCACCGCAGTTCTTGCAGAAGGAGAAAATTTGTGCTATATTGATGATAGAATTAAAATATTCATTAATGAGGCCATTTTCTACCTAATGAGTATCCAAATAGAATGGATGTTTCTTACTTGCCACCTGAGAACCTTCGAACCATTCTTGGCTCATAGGTGCACACCATCAATGGTAGATTTTCTAGATGCAAAGAAATTATAATAGGAGAGGAAGACTTCTTATCAGCCCTCATAAATGAATTATTAGGATTATATAAATCTTATATTAAAAAATATAATCAACCAAATTTCTCAAAATATATTCAAAATTTTGAAGAATATCAGAAGATATGACTCTAAGAACTTAGAATATTATATACAAAGGATATATTCAGGTTATGAGGAACATGTAGGTGTTGTTTAAGACTGTGAAAATGAGTTGAACACCCTATTTCACAAGTAAAATGATCTAGAATTTGAGAATGCTTTACGAATGCTTTACGAAGAAGCTCAAAAGAGATGCTATGAACTTGAAAATTCTACAAAAGTGGAATTAGTAGGTGATAAGGAACATGTAGGTCATCTTGAGAATTGTAAAGATGAAGTCAACAACCCATCTACTCTTAAAAGTTGAAAGTGTTTTCTCAATGCTTCTTCAGAATTTAATGGTAAGGTTGGAGAGCAGGATTCTCCTCAATAATCAAGGGATTATTGTATTGCACATTGGAAATGATGTTGTTAAGTGGAATCTTTCAATCGCTAATACAAAACAGATACTCTAGAACTGTAATTTTGGCTTGAATGGAGCTAAAATTGAATTAGTGCGTAGTGAAAACATAATAATTCATACAATTAATGTTAAGAAGTCAAAGAAGGGATCTACAAGTTGTGACAAGAAATTTGGTACTAGTAGAGTCATTTGTTTATGCCTTGTTGCAACTATTTGTAGTACGACAATGAAAGTTAAGGACTTGTTCATTTAGTAGTAGTGTGCAACAATAGTAAACAGAAAAATAATACTTCATGCATAAGTCCTCTTAATAATATTCCACAGTGTACGTTACCACGCACCATGCAGTCAACATTGCCAGGTTTGAATGTAATAGTGGCACTAACATCAATGTTTGTATAAAATCCCTTCATCTATTCACTGCAAGTACTTTTTCTTGCAAAGATTCTTATGTAGATCTCACATTCAAGGATTGATACCATAATACGTGATCATGGTAACAACTTTTTTTCTTGCAAACATTCTTATGTAGATCTCACATTCAAGGATTGATACCATAATACGTGATCATGGTAACAACTTTTGATGATATAGAAGCATCTCAAAATGATAAATTTTTATTAACTAGAGATAGGATTTTGTGAATAATGTTTTCCATATTGGTGTAGATTTCACTGATAGGAAAAACATATTCATTCATTCTTCTTGTTCGAGAAAACTAGAAACAAACTCTACAAAATTGGTGAAGCCATGAAGACTCCAAGTCTTTCAACAAAAGTTAATGTCAATGATGCAAAATTAATACCTTCCTTGGTCATGAAGGGGAGAAAAATAGAGGAAGTTGTAGCAATCAATTATTTGCCGAGATAGATGGTTCTATGGATGAACTAAAGTATGGGATTTTAATACCTCTTGGACTACTGTATGATCACAAAAGAGACCACACCATTCATTAAACTAGGGCCTGAGAATTCACCAGCTACCTCTAACCACCATTGACCAAGTCCACCAACTACAACTTAATATCATATACCCTATGACTAAGATAAAACTTTGATAACTAGCATAAAACATAATTAAAATGAAAAAGGTGCATTTAATTGCTCTGATTGTGTGCCAAATTGAAAGCTTTAGAAGGCGGTGTGAAGATAATTATAAGTAGATTTTAGTTGGATGTATTTGTGGAAAATGTCCTCATAGACATGCATGTGAAATGTGGAACTATAGAGAAGGCATGGTAATTGTTTTACAAAACGTGGTATGATGGAACACTATCACTGCTTGATATGTGCATAATTGGAATTCTCTTGAGGGCCTGAAACTCTAAAATGATACAACATAAAGATATTGGGCTGGAATCCAAAATATTTTATATGATTCTTCATGTGTGCCACTTTGGCAACTCTAGAACAGGGCATGGAGATTCATAACTGAACTAGGGGAGTGGTTTCAAGATGAATATGTTTGTATGTAATGCATTTGTAAGCATGTATGTGAAATGGGGAAGCATATAAATTGAAGTGATATGTTTGGAAAAATCCCTTAGAAAAGAATTGTCTCATCTTCTAGTTAACCTTTATAAAATTCACAAAAAATTCTCATGCCGACTATAAAATTTTCATCAAAGTTGTTGGTGGATTATTCTATCTTTGAAAATGTAAAGAACTGGCCCATACTTGAAGGTGCAGACGAAACATAGCTAACGGTACCACTCTTGTGGGAACCTAGGGACACTTTGCTAGCCATAGTTTCTGAATTCCCACCATACACAGGAATATGCAACCGGGTTGGAAGGGAGTTCTTTCACTTCAATTTTGGGTGGATATACATGCAATACCCTATTTCTAGTAGTCTCAATGCAACAGAATCTCCAACAATTGATCCAATAAAAGGTCCCATCTTTCCATCTTTTCCTTTGGAGTTCATAGGACTATTTCCATGAATAGGATAGGGCTGATCCAGACTTCCAGTAGGACTGCTTATCTTCATTATTTCCAACCCATTTAGTATAGAATTAATATTGGTACTATCATATAGAGGACTTGTCAAACCGACCTGGATCTGGACCAGCTTCACCCCAACTGAAGTATTGGAAACAAGGTCTCAATACAAAGACACATCCGACCCCCTTGCCTTGCTATACATATCAAACTCTGCTATTGTAGATTGGCCATTCATATAGGCACCACCAATCAATTGATATATAGCTCCCCTACCAATATCACAAAAATGCATCCAAAAAAAATATGTGAGAATAGAGTCCACACTAAAAGTCCAAGAAATGTTGAAATTTGGGGTTTATAGTATTGGATGCACTCATAGCCATTTCCTATGTTGTTGCATAGACAATGTTAGCAAAAATAAATTCACTAACAAGAGAAATTTATTTGATAAAGTTGGGATTAATGGAAGAACTCTTAGCAATAGTTTTTATCTTCAAATTCTTCTAAACAATCTCCCAAACAATTCACAAAGTATCATTCCTAGAATTGATCTTAGTTCCTCCAATATTAATCGTATAGATTGTCTATAGAGCTATCCCATAGAGTGCATAACCATCCAGAAGAGGGTTAATAGACAGAGCCCTCATTGTTATCAACCCATTAGGGGCCAGGACAACCTCAATGGCATTGATAAATGCTGGAGACCTTTGCCTTTGTCGGCATTTTTCCATCTTGTAGTAGCATGGCAACCCTATAACTATGTGTGGAGATCCATGAAGAAATAATTAGAAATTGGTTTTTGTATGATGTGGTTGTAGAAAATTCCCTCAGAGACATGTATGCAAAATGTGGAAGTATATGGAAGGCACGAGAATTGTTTAACAAAATACATCAAAAAAATGTTTTCTCTCAAACAACCATGCTTGTAGGATATGCACATGATCGACTCATTAATGAAGCCTTAAAGTTCCTTAGGAAGCAAGTGTGCAAGTGAAAATTTTTCCAGACTATCATAACCAATGTAGGAGCCATCTGGAGCCATCTGGCATGCTTGTGTTTGCTTACCAAACACTCGATAATGGTGCATTTTGCTTTAAACTTACTTGATAATGAATTTTCCTTGTTCATCGTCTCCATGTTGTTGTACAACTACAAATAGCCCAATGGACTAGATAACCTTTCATAAAAGACAAAAGAAATCAAATTGAATGCAGTTTGATAACAAGTTTGTTTCTAGTCTACTTAGTGGTAATCCTTCCACCACAGTTCCTGCAGAAGCAGAAAATTGGTGCTAGATTGATTATAGAATTAAAATACTCATTAATGGGGCCATTGTCTACCTAATTAGTATCCAAAGAGAATGGATGTTGCTTACTTTCCACCTGAGAACCTTCGAACCATTCTTGGCTCATAGGTGCACACCATCAATGGTAGCTTTTCTAGATGCAAAGAAATTATAATAGCAGAGAAGACTCCTTATTGGTCCTCATTAATAAATTATTAGGCCTATCTAAATCTTATATTAAAGCATATACTCAAAAAAGTTTCTCAAAATATATTTGACATTATGAATAAGATCAGAAGATATGATTCTAATAACTTAGAATATTAATATAGAAAGGAGAATTTAGGTTATGAGGAACATGTAATGCTGTTTGGGACTGGAAAAATGAGTTGAAAACAGTAGTTCACAAGTTAAGTGCTCTAGAATTTGACAATTCTTTAAAAATAATATCAGAAGAGAATGTTATGAACTTGAAAATTCTACATAAGTGGAATTAGTAGGTGACGAAGAACATGTAAGTCATCTTGAGAATTGTAAAGATGAATTCAACACCCCAGTTCAAAGCTCGTGTGCTCTAAAAAGTTCAAAGTATTTTCTCAATGCTTCTTCATAATTTTTTAACGGTAAGGATGGAGAAGAGGGTTCTACTGAGTAATCAAGGATTATTATATTGCACATTGGAAATGATGTTGTTAAGGGAAATATTTCAATCACTAATACAAAATCAATAGTCTAGAACTGTAATTTTGGCTTTAATGGGGCTAAAACTAAATCAATGCCTAGTGAAAAGAGAATAATTCACACAATTAGTGCTAAGAAGTCAAAGAAGGGATATACAATTTGTGACTAGAAATTTGGTACTTGTAGAGTCATTTTTTTATGCCTTTTTGCAACTATTTGTAGTACAATAGTGAAGCTTAAGGACATGTTCATTTAGTAGTAGTGTGCAACAATACTAAACAGGAACATAAGACTTCATGCACAAGTCCTCTTAATAGCATTCCACAGTGTACATCAACACGCACCATGCAGTTAGCATTGACAGATTTGGATGAAATGGTGAAACTAGCATCAATGTCGGTATAAAATTCCTTCATCTATTCACTGCAAGTACATTTTTTTGCAGAGATTATTATGTAGATCTCATATTCAAGGATTGATACCATAATATGTGATCATGGTAACAACTTTTGATGATATAGAAGCATCTGAAAAATGATAAATTTTTATTATCTAGAGATAGGATTTTGTGAAATAATGTTTTCCACATTGGTGGGGATTCCATTGATAGGAAATACATATCTATTCATTCTTCTTGTTCGAGCAAACTAGCAACAAAATCTACAAAATTGGTGAAGGCATGAAGACTCCAAGTCTAGTGACAAAAGTTAATGTCAATGATCCAAAATTATTACCTTCATTGGCAATGAAGGGGAGAAAAATAGAGCAGGCTATACGAGTCCATTATTTGCCAAGGCAGATGATTTTATGGAGGAACTAAAGTATGGGATTTTAATACCTCTTGGACTACTATCCGATCACAAAAGAAACCACACCATTCATTGAACTAGGGCCTGAAAATTCAACAACTACCTCTAACCACCATTTACCAAGTCCACCAACTACAACTTAATATCATATACCCTATGACTAAGATAAAACTTTGATAACTAGCATAAAACATAATTAAAATGAAAAAGGTGCATTTAATTTCTCTGATTGTGTGTCAAATTGAAACCTTTAGAAGGCAGTGTGAAGATAATTATAAGTATATTTTAGTTGGATGGCTTTGTGGAAAATGTCCTCATATACATGAATGTGAAGTATATGAATGTGAAATGTGGAACTATAGAGAAGGCATGGTATTTGTTTTACAAAACATGGTCTGATGGAACACTATCCCTACCTAATATGCACATAATTGACATGCTCTTGAGGCCCTGAAACTCTGAAAAGATACAACATAAAGGTATTGGGCTAGAATCCAAAGGATTTTATACTGTTCTTCATGTGTGCCACTTTGGGAACTCTAGAACAGGGCATGGAGATTCATGAACGAATTAAGGGAGTGGTTTTGTGATCAATACATTTGTACTTAATTCCTTTGTAAGCATGTACGTGAAATGGGGAAGCATATAAATTTCAAGTGATATACTTGACAAAATCCCTTGGCAAAGAATTGTCACATCCTCTAGTTCAACTTTATAAACTTCAAAAAACCTTCTCATGCCGAGTACAAAATTTTCATCAAAGTTGTTGGTGGATTATTCTATCTCTGCAAATGTAAGAACTGGGCCATAGTTGAAGGTGCCGACGAAACATAGCTACCAATACCACTCTTTTGGGAACCTAGAAAACTTTGCTGACCGTAGTTTCTGCATTCCCACCATCCAAAGGAAGAGGCAACCAGGTTTGAGGGGAGTTTCTTCCACTTTGATTTAGGGTGGATATACATGCAATACCCTATTGCTAGTAGTCTTAGTGCAGCAAAAGCTCCAACAATTGATCCAATAATAGGTCCCATCTTCCCATTTTTTCCTTTGGAGTTCATAGGACTATTTCCATGAATAGGATAGGGGTCGTCCAGACTTCCAACAAGACTGCTTATCTTCATTATCCCCAACCCATTTAGTATTGGGTTAACATTTGTATTATCATGTAGAGGACTTGTCAGCCCAACTTGGATCGGACCAGTCTCGATAGAAAGACACATCCAACCCCATTGCCTTGTTGGGTATATCAAAGATCGATAATGTAGATTGGCCGTTCATATAGGGTCTACAAAGCAATAGATATATAGCTCAACTACAATATCATAGAAATGCATCCGAACCAAAATATGTGAGAATAGAGTCCACACTAAAAGTCCAAGAAATGTTGAAATTTTGGGTTTACAGTACTGGATGCACTCACAGCCATTTCCTATGTTGTTGCATAGACCATGTTAGGAAAAATAACATCACTAACAAGAGAATTGTATTTGATAAAGATAGGATTAATAGAAGAACTCTTAGCAATAGTTTTTATCTTCAAATACTTCTCAACGGTCTCCCAAACTCTTCACAAAGTATCATTCCAAGAATCGATCTTATCTCCTCCCATATTAATCATATAGACTATCTACAGAGCTATGCCATAGAGTCCATAGCCATCGAAAAGAGGCTGAATAGACAGAGCCCTTGTTGGTATCAACCTGTCAGGGGCAAGACAACATCAATGGCATTGACAAATTCCATAGACCTTTACATTTGCCAGCATTCTTCCATCTTGTAGTAACACGGTATCCCTTGAACGAGGTGTGGAGATCCATTAAGAAATAATTAGAAATGGGTTTCTATATGATGTGGTTGTAGAAAATTCCCTCAGAGGCATGTATGCAAAATGTGACAGTATATGGAAGGCATGCGAATTGTTTAACGAAATGCATCAACAAAATGCTGTCTCTCAAGCAACCATGCTTGCACGATATGCGCAAAATCAACATATTGATGAAGCCCTAAAGTTATTTAAGGAAGCAGGTTCACAAGTGACAAGTCTTTTAGACAATCATAACTAATGTAGGAGCCATTTCGCATGCTTGTGCTTGCTCAGCAAATGCTCGATAATGGTGCATTCTCCTTTCAACTTATTTGATAATGAATTTTCCTTCTTCATCATCTCCAATTTCTTCTATAACTAAAAATAGCCCAATGGACCAGATAACCTTTCATAAAAGACAAAAGAAATCGAATGGAATGCAGTCAGAGAACAACTTTGTTTCTCGTATGTTTAGTGGCAATCCTTCCACCGCAGTTCTTGCAGAAGGAGAAAATTGGTGCTAAATTGATGATAGAATTAAAATAATCATTCATGGGGCCATTGTCTACCTAATTAGTATCCAAAGAGAATGGATGTTTCTTACTTCCCACCTCAGAACCTTAGAACCATTCTTGGCTCATAGGTGCACACAATCAATGGTAGCTCTTCTAGATGCAAAGAAATTACAATAGTAGAGGAAGAATGCTTATTATCCCTCATCAATGAATTATGAGGCTTATCTAAATCTTATATTAAAGAATATACTCAACAATGTTTCTTAAAATATATTAAGCATTGTGAAGAAGATAATAATATATGACTAAGAACTTAGAATATTATATAGAAAGGAAATATTCAGGTTATGAGGAACATGTAGGTGTTGTTTAGGACTGTAAAAGTGAGTTGAACACCCTAGTTCACAAGTCAAATGCTCTAGAATTTGACAATGATTTACAAAGAAGCTTAAAACAGATGCTATCAACTTGAAAATTCTAGAGACTAGAATTAGTAGGTGATGAGGAACATGTAGGTTATCCTGGGAATTGTAAAGATCGAGTCAACACCCCAGTTCACATCTCATGTGCTCTAAAAAGTTGAGAATGTCTTCTCAATGCTTTTTCAGAATTTTTTTAACGGTAAGGATGGAGAAGAGGATTTCATTGAATAATAAAGGATTATTGTATTACACATTGGAAATGATGTTTTTGAGTGAAATATTTCAATCACTAATGCAAAATCAATATTCTAGAACTATAATTTTTTCTTGAATGGAACAAAAACTAAATCAGTGCTTAGTTAAAAGATAATAATTCATACAATTAATGTTAAGAAGTTAAGGAAGGGATCTACAAGTTGTGACGAGAAATTTGGTGCTAGTAGAGTCCTTTGTTTATGCCTTATTGCAACTATTTGTAGTACAAAAGTGAAAGTTAAGGACTTGTTCATTTATTAGTAGTGTTCAACAATACTAAATAGGAACATAATACTTCATGCACAAGTTTGGAACAACAAGCTCCAACATCTAAAAAATCCAAACTAATAGTTTGGAACAAGGAGATCTCTCACAATACTCTTAAAAGAGAAGAAATCATTAAAGTTATGAATGCCAACCATCTCTTCAAATAGTGAACTTATCATTAGATTTTTTAAAGAGAAGGAATCCTTGAATATAGGAATACAAACCCTTCAACCATCTCTTGAAATAATTATCTATCTCTAGATTTTAAAAATAAGGAAGTTTTGCCAATAGCCAAGTTTCAGGAGAAATTTTAAAAGGAGGAAATTCTCTTGTATCATAATTTATAAATATAGAGTTCAATTGCTTCAAGTAGTTGACCCTAACTTTATATTATTTTAAAAGCATGTGTGGGTTGAATATCAATTAAACACGTCTCTAAAAAGACAACAAGCATTGTAGATATAATGAAATGGAAATGCAACACTATTCACCCAAGTGTGGATTAAGACGATAACAATCTTCACCCAATGTCAAATTGACTACTTACAAAGTAAATCTAGATGATTTTGGTATACTCTTGGTGTTCTCAGTTATATAGCTAGCAACCCCTTCGATTTATTTTGTACATAAACAATTATGTTTTACAAAATTCAAACAAAAAACCAAAATCTCAAAGCTTACCCCTATTTTCAAGCAATTGTAACATCAAATTATAGTTCCATAATACTTACCTTCATGCATTCAATCAATTCCCACTGAGTTTTAAATGGCTGCTACTAAGCTAAAGATGGAAATTTGAATAAGAGAGTATTATATTGCTTGCAATGCTCATGTCCATACACAATACCAATGGATTGAAGAGGGGGATGAAGGTTATAAGTACTATTTTGACTTTCAAAAGAGAAAAGTGGAAGTTTGGGCACATGGATCTCTTGCTCCAGATCCTTCTAAAGTGAATGGTATGTTTGGGATTCAATTTCAGACTATTTTTGTCCTTATTCTTTGATGGATAACGTGGTGGACTGTGGATGCTAGGAATGTCTGTTGTAGGGTTATCCCACACAAAGATTCTATTAGCAATGGGAACATGTTAGACAAGGAATTTTTGAAAAAAGACTTTCTTTAGCCCTTAGCTCCATGAAGAATGGAAAATCAACAAATATGGATGGCCTTTTTTGTGAATTTACAAGTCCATGTTGGACATGATTGATGATGACATTTTTTGCTTAGCATTAAAGTATTCATTTTTGGCATTGAAACAAGCATTAAATAGACTTTACCTATTAGACCTGTAGAGTTTAAGAGCCCTGTCTTAGATTGCCCAAATTGAGATAGGTGTCCATTATGGAATAGGCTACCTTGTGTGCAAATATAGCATGTATTTAGCCTAAAATAAGAATGTGAACAAGTAGAAGAAGCAGTTGTTGTTCAAGTAGTGGTTGTGAGGATGATCTGTTGGAGAATGCATGAAGATATTCAAGTAAGCCGTAGCTAGAAGAGATCAACTACATTTCCATGAAGATCTAGATTGGAGTTAACCTCGTGCAAGCAGCCCTTTAGAGGAGGAGGACTATGGATTATTTATGACTCTTCCGCTTTGGTATCGATCATAAGGATCACAACCTATAGGTTTTTTACCAAGAGAAATTTTCTAGTGAAGTCTCTCCTTTTACTTTGAAAAGGAAAGCAATAACAAACCATTCAAAACCAATAGGCACAAATTCCAAACAAAATACTTTGGATGGGAAGAGAATGACAGAAAAACAAACAATGAAAAGGACTAAAGAAGGGGTGGTTAATATAGCTGACAAGCCTCAAACATTGATCACATATTTCATGAAAGGTAGCTCAAAATCCCTCAAATCCTAGTTCATCGAGCTTTTATTAAGGGGAGAAAATCACTCTTGAGTCAATCATGAAGATGCTATCATGAAGTGCAAGAGGCATGGGTTCAAAGGTTAAACAAAGATCAATTAATATAAATATCATCCAAGCTTGATGAAAGAAAGATGGAAGCCACCAAATGGAGAATATAAAAGAATGTGAAGAAATCTCTATAAGAGGAAATATGCAAAAGTGTAAGGATAACTACATTGATGACCTTCGAAATATTGGAGGTTCTAGATGTTCATAAAGCCTCAGATTCTAGATAACTTTAATGTACCCTCCAAACTATGTGACAAATATTTCTACCTCACTAATGTTTATCAATTTATAGTCTTGTTTTAACAATCCTCGAGCCTAGTTGCCAGAATCTGTTATATAGCAAGAGAAAGTCTTGAATAACTTATGATGTCTTATCCATGGGCAGCTAAACTTTATTCCACGGATGCATGAGAAGAAAGGCCTCCTATATCTTGTAGGGAAATCCCACTTCAGTTTGGTACGATTTTATCCAAAAGAATTCACAAATTGACATCACCCGTGGAAATGGATACTTCACTTGGAATAACAAGATAAATGGGAAAGGTTTTGTTATTGAAATATTACACAAATTTATTCATAACAAAGACTAGATAGAGGGAAATTTTGACTTATATTCTCCCATCCATAGAGGAACCCTCTAAAATCATTAGCAAGTCAATCCATCTTAAATCATTGGGTGATCTCTCTAATCATAGAAAATGAAGAAAAACCACACAACATCCTCTTGAAATTTGAGCTTATGTGGTCCTATCACTTTGATTTCCTTGTTAAATTTAGAAGTTGTGGAAATATTATCAAGTGGTGGGATCCAAAACTCTTATCATGCATAAGAATCTCCAACATCTAAAAAATCCAAACTAATAGGTTGGAACAAGGATATCTCTCACAATACCCTTAAAAGAGAAGAAATCATTGAGGGTACGAATGTAAACCCTTCAATCAACTCTTGAAATAGTTATCTTATCATTAGATTTTTTAAAGAGAACTAATCCTTGAATCTAGGAATACAAACCCTTAAACCATCTCTTGGAGTAATGATCTATCTCTAGATTTTAAAAATAAGGAAGTTCTGCCAATAGCCAAGTTTGAGGAGAAATTTAAAAAGGAGGAAATTTTCTTGTCTCATAATTTATAAATATAGAGTTCAATGGCTTCAAGTAGTAGACCCTAAAATTATATTCTCTCATAAGTCTGTATGGGTTGAAGATCAATTAAACACATCTCTAAAAAGATAGTAAGTGCTATAGACATAATGAAATGGAAATGCAACAATATTCACCCAAGTGTGGATTAAGACCACAACACTCTTCACCCAATGTAAAATTGACTACTTACAAAGTGAATCTAGGTGATTTTGGTATACTCTTGGGGTTCTAGGTTATATAGCTAGCAACCCTTTCCATTTCTTTTTTACATAAACAATTATGTTGTACAAGATTCAACCAAAAAACCAAAATCTGAAAGCTTACCCTTATTTTCAAGTAGTTCAAACAACAAAGTATAGTTCTATAATACTTACCTTCATGCATTCAATCAATTCCCACTAATTTTTAGAAGGCTACTACTAAGCTAAAGATGGCAATTTGAATAAGAGAGAATTATATTTCTAGCAATGCTCGGGTCCATACATAGCATCAATGGATTCAAGAGGGCGATGAAACTTCTAAGTTCTATTTTGACTTTCTATAGAGAAAAGTGCAATTTTGGGCACATGGATCTCTTGCTGCGGATCCTAATAAAGTGAAAGGTATGTTTGGGATTCATTTTGAAACTATTTTTCTCCTTATGCTTTACTGGATCACGTGGTCGACTGTGGATGCTCAGAGGGCTGGTTGTAGGGTTATCCCATTCAAAGATTCTATTAGCAACGGGGACAAGTTAGACACCAAATTTTTGAAAAAGGAGTTTTTCCAGCCCTTAGCTCCATGAAGAATGGAAAAACACCAAGCATGGATGGCCTTTTTTGTGAATTTACAAGGCCATGTTGGACACGATTGATGATGAATTTTGTTGCTTAACAACTAAAGTTTTCCTTTCTTTCATTGAAACAAGCATTACATAGACTTTACCTATTAGACTTGTAGAGTTTAAGAGCCATGTCTTAGATTGCCCAAATTGAGATAGGTGTTCATTATGGAATAGGCTGCCTTGTCTGCAAATATAGCATGTCTTTAGCCTAGAAGCAAAATGTGAAGAAGCAGAAGAAGTCGTTGTTGTTCAAGCATTGGTTGCTAGGATGATCTGTTGGAGAAAGCATGAAGATCTTCGAGGAAGCCCTAGCTAGAAGAGATCAACTACATTTCCATGAAGATCTGGGTTGGAGTTTACCTTCTGCAAGCCACCCTTTAGCTGATGAGGACTAGGGATTCTTTGTGACTCTTCTACTATGATACCCATAGTAAGGATCCCAACCAGTAGATTTTTTCCCAATATAACTGTTTTAGTGAAGTCTATCCTTTTACTTTGAAGAGGAAAGCAATAACAAACCATTCAAATCTAATAGGCACAAATTCCAAAGAAAAGACTTTCGATGGGCAAAGAATGGCATAAAAACAAAAAATGAAAAGGACAATGGTCAATATAGCTGACGAGTCTCAAACATTGATCATAGATTTCATGAAAGGTAGTTCAAAAGCCCCCAAATCCTAGTTCATCGAACTCCTATTAAGGGGAGAAAATAACTCTTCAATCAATCATGAAGGTGCTATCATGAAATGCAAGAGCCACAGGTTCAAAGGTTAAATAAGGATCACTTAATAGAAAGATCATCCAAGCTTGATGAAAGCGGGATGGAAGCCACCAAAAGGAGAATATAAAAGAATTTTGAAGAAATCTCTATAAGAGCCAAAAGGAGGAAGTGAGGGATGGCTACACGAATGACCTTGGAAATATCGGAGGTTCTAGATGTTCATAAAGCGAGAGATTCCAGATAATCTTAAGGTGCCCTAAAAATATGGGAAAAATATTTCTACCTCTCTAATGTTTATCAATTTATGTTACTGTTTTAACAATCCTCAAGCCTAATTGCTGGAGTCTGTTATATAGGAAGAGAAAGTCTTGAATAAATTATGATGGCTTGTTGTGAGGAGTTAAACACCATCCTAGAGGTGCATGAGAAGAAAGGCTGCCTGTATCTAGTAGGGAAATTGATCTTTAGTTTCGTATGATTTTATCAAAATGAATTCCCACATTGACATTGCCCGTGGAAATGGATAATTCACTTGGAATAACAAGATAAATGGGAAACGTTTTGTTATGGAAAGATTACACATATTTATTCTTAAGAAAGACTAGATAAAGGGTAATTTTGACTTAGATTCTCTCATCCATAGAGGAACTCTCTCAAATCATTACCAAGTTGAGCCCTCTTAGATCATTGTGTGATCTCTCTAATCATAGAAAATGATGATGAGCCACACAACAACCTGGTTAAATTTCAGCTTATTTGGTCCTCTCACTTTGATTTCCTTATTAAAATTTACAAGTTGTGGCAAGATTATCAAGTGGTTGGATCCAAAAAGCTTATCATGCATAAGAAACTCCAACATCTCAAAAATCCAAACTATTAGTTTGGAACAAGGAGATCTCCCACAATACTATTAAAAGGGAAGAAATCATTGAAGCTATGAATGTAAACACATCTCTAAAAGGACGGCAAGCACTATAGACATAATGAAATGGAAATGCAACACTATTGAAATAGTGGTAAGCTTTCATATTTTGGTTTTTTGGTTGAATCTTGTAAAACATAGTTGTTTATTTATAAAACCAATGGAAAGGGTTGCTAGATATATAACCCAGAAGCCCAAGACTATACCAAAATCATCTAGATTCACTTTGTAAGTAGTCAATTTGGCATTGGATGAAGAAGTGAAAATTTGTGTATTGTTTATGAAAAGATTATTTTTCTCTCCTTTTCAAATGCTAACCAAGACCATCCACGTCAGAACTCTGCTTTTGATTATGCGACCTCATAATCAACACCTTTTCTTGTAGCTTTCACTCATCAATCTTGAATTAGATATATTTTACTACAAGCTAAATTTAAGTGGATGCTTGTCACTAAGGGATGTTTTTTAATCATTGAAAGAATGTCATAGAGAACCAAAAATTGATGAGTGTAGATGAAACATGAAATGGGACAGCATAATCACTACTAACTCAAACTATGCCTGCATTTGCTTTTAGGATTTATAGCTTCAGACCTTTTTTCTTGCAAATAGGGAATATATTTATCTTTTTTTGGTAAGAGACAATTTCTGGTGCAATCTAGGTGGTAAATATGGCCAGTCTCTAGAATAGCTAGTTTCTCATTGTTCTTGTTTCTTCTCAAGATATACTACAAAGTATATCCTCTTTTTGCTTCTTGGATGCTTGATCTGCACTAGATTCTACACAAGTGTTATACACATCTCTCTTCAAACATCACTTACTCACATTACCCATTCATTCCATTAATTCATTCAAGAATTCTGAAAATTGTTTCAACTTCAATGGATTTCATATAGATAAAGTGGAATTTTAGGTTCCATTCTCAGGGTTTCAATGTTTCAAAATCAATGGAATTTCGACATTTAGATTATATCATGTATGAAGGTAAGTGATTTTTGTTTAATCAAGAGAACTAAGGTATATATGTACTCCAATGTTAGTGGTGTTGATTGTTGAACTCCTTTGTCATGGCTTTAAAAAAAATTGTAATACCCCTTTATATATTTCAATAGTTTATAAGATCCTTTTCTTAAAAGACTGACTTCTCTACCATATTGTATAAATATTTTGCTAAAAGTAAGTTTTTAAAATAGTTAATCTATCAACATTCTTACAATACTGACTTCTATACCATATTATATAAATATTTTGCTAAGAGTAGGTTTTTAAAATAGTTAATCTATCAACATTTTTACAATAGATGTGATATTTTAAGTATTTGCAAATTTTGTAGCTAATAAATTTATTTGTAAGAAACGAAACTATTAACAAATTCAGGAAACATAAATGCTTGAACATGAAAACATCAGGTTATTTTATTAAGGGATCATAAGAGAATACATGCAGTTACAACACCTAGCTATTATTTGAACCTTTGATTTTACATCTACTCCAAAACTCTACTAGACTCTAGTTAATTTGATCTTTGTTTGCTCAATCCATAATATTATACTTGACCTCATAATTCACCCTTCAGCTTACCAACAAAAAATTCCTCGATCTATTTCAAGATATTATATTGGATGTCCTTTTCCACATGAGGAGCGGTATTTTGAGCTTTCTCTATTTCGTCAGATAACCTGGATTGATTGCCTTTGCTTATTGATTCTCCATACCATGGATCACCCTTCCGCCTATAATTTTATTTATTATTCGCACTAGTACCCAACTTCGACAACCCCAAGTAGATGATTTCGGTATGCTAATGGACTAGAGCCTATGCTCAGGAGCAATGTCTGAGGGTTTCTGGCCCCAATTGATTAAGTCATAAACTCACTCAACAAATGGCATAGTCTCATATGTCAACTAGACCATACTTAGACATTCAACTCGGCTTCAACTTTGACTAGAACTGATATTGCAATTCGACCCTTAGTGATACGTCCACGTGATCCCCTGTCTATGTTGATTAACTCTCCTAATAAAATAACAAAAATAATTTTATAATTTGACCCTCAAACAGATGTGTATGCATTCTTGATTCACCTAATTACCACAAAGAAACCCCTCTTACCCATGAGATTCATACCTGAACTTATTCCCAGCACTGGTAACCCTTTTCATTCCTCCGTACCAATATATCATTGCTAACGCTGATACCAATTAGAAATCTGTTGTGATTCTTAGCCTCCAAGGTTTCCCAATTCATCCCCACAAGTAAATGGAGGTTCAACCCTTAAATTACCCATTCAACCATGTAATTTCGACCTCCTTCAAACCCTATAGTTTTATGATGAAACCTTTATTTTTTTTGGCCTAGGTAGAATTCATGGCCATGTTTTTGTGCTAAATCACTTCGATTTTTCATTATTTGAAACTGTGAGGAACACCTATAACAAACTAGATAATGTTTTATTTTGTAGTAATGGACCTCGTCTTGATCCACTAGGTTGTATCTTACTTCAGATTACAACCTATTGTTCCAAACTCAACCTGTCACAAAATTTTAATTCACCAAACATGATCTCCTCATTTCTTTTTTTAATAGAGATGGCCATTTCCAATACCATGGGTCAATTTTCCCTTTTTAATATTTAAAACAATAAATTATACATAGTATTAAATTAAAGATTTAATAAAAATAAACAAGATATTAAGTTATATATAAATTATTTAAAATGTAAAATTTAAGTTTCAATGAATGTAATTGTAGTTTTATGCAGCGATAGATGTGTCGAAGGGTAAAATATTCTTGAAATTTTAGTTGTTTATATCGCCACCATTTATCATGTATCTAGATGAATTAAAATACTCAATATTAAAATTATGTCAAGGTTTCTTGATGTTTTAACATAGACGTATAAAAGTATGATAGCATGCACCCTGCTAAAGGCTTCTCAATTATTATATATTTGAGCTAAGCTTCTACCTATCACAATGAGGCCAATTGCCCAAATTTAGCATTATCAGAGGTTATGACCAATGGAATAATTTCTATTAGGGCTTTTATCTTTACTAGTATTTGCACAACATTTCCAGATTTTGCACACTTGAAATAACTGTCAAGGCCTTTACCAATGGACATGAAAAGGGCTTTAGAGTAGGAATAAGGGTACCATTGATACTGCTTTCATAATAAGGATTAGTATGAGGGAAGGAGAAAAGGCCATTAGTTCTAAAATGAACCTTCTCATGCTCAAAGGCCATGAATTTGACATTGAAAAACTACATAGATCCTCTGTAAATAATCTTAGGGATATATGGGATATCAATTCCATTAGAAATTTTTTCACAACATGTATAGGAGTCAAGGAATGCACCGTGGGTAGGGGATGTAAGTAAGGAAATTAGGCCTTAAAATAACCTTTTTTGTTTGAAGAGCTATGAGGTAGACTTAAGAACCACATAGATCTTCTTTAATGGACCTTTTGTCTGAATTCGACATATTGGCACCATAGGAGGTATTTCTCACCACATATGGGAGTTAGTGTTTATGTTATGGTTATGAGAAGGAAATAAGGACCTTAGTCCATGAGCAACACATTTAGCTAGAAATATGGGCATTTAGTATGTTTTACATAATAAGAATGGGTCTCATGGCCTTCACTATGGCCAAGAAAGGAAATTTAAAAAAAAAGTTACTTAAGTCCTAAATAATTAGTGGCCATTAAAAAGGCTTCAAACCACTAAGTTAATTATATTTTCTAAGGGATATTCTTTGGCCCCTAGGAGGGATGTTTCTATCATTCAAAGGTTTTGCACACCATGATGAGTGTTGGAGCCTCACCATTAGACCTTAATGAAATTGGTAGGCTTTCAAATCACATATGATGCTTACAAGTGTAGGCTTGGTCAAAATAGGAACCTAAGGGGCTCAAGCATTATTTGAATATTTGATGATTAGGCTTTGTGAAGTAGATCTCAAAGAACCATACATGACCTCTATAGGGAATCTTAGGACTCTATGTGGGATTTGTAGTGTCATTGGTATGTTTTACATAATAAGAATGGGTCTCACGCATGCTTGTACCATGGAAAAGGGATGGAAACAGTGGCCTGAAGCCCAAAGAGAAACTTGTTTGGCTTACACTACATAAAAAACACCATAAAGAACAATATAAATCCCCTTTGAGGGATTTTATGCCTCTATCTAGGATAAGGTTTCCATTATGACATTTTCCACATCATATATGAGAGTTAGGGCTTATATCTTAGACCAGGAATGAAAAAGGGCCTTAGGACTAAAAGAAGTATTTCTCATATTTAACGTTGACGAACAAGATATTGGAATGGGAATGATGGCACAATTAATATGTTTTGCATAATAAGAATGGGTTTTATGCCCTCTATGGTGGATAGTGAATTTTATCACTTATTATCCAGTCACATATTTTATTCCTGGACTAGATTAGTCATTTTAGTCAAGTTTAGTTTTCTCACTTATTATCTAGTCATATATTTTATCCCTTGACTAAATTAGTCATATAAGTTATTCATATTTAGTTCAGTCACTTAAAATTGCTCAAATTTAGTAGTAATTCACTTGAAATAATTATAGTGAATAACTTTTCTAGTCACCTAGTCACTAATTTCATCAGCTTCTACTAGTGGTCATATAAGGATTTCAAAAACGAAGTGTATTTTGTATCAAAACCATGATACTCATCAACAACGACCATGCTTCAAAGAGATATCCACAAAATAATCATCAGATGACAACAACATAAAAAATAGCAGCATGAACATCCTCATCTTCAAGAAGCAATCAACTAGATAAGAGAGTGTAGCATCAATAACATACATATCCACCTCATTAAGTGCATTAAGAAGTAGCATCAATCAATAATAAGGAACCATCCATAACTTAATCATTTGCAAGCCAAGCATCATTGATACCCATGGCATAGTGACAGTAACACATATATTTTCAGTAGTGAATAAGATTAATGAAATTAGTAATAATGATGAACTGATAATAGACTCCATCATGAAGAAAGGAGTACTTAAGAAGACAATATTGCCAACAATGAAATATTAGAAGCATAAAAGATGTTCCCCCTGAACCTATGCCAACTCTTTATCATTAATTTTGATATTATAACCATCTCATCAATCAACAAATGAACCAAACAACCATTTCAACAACATCAATAATATAATATTTTGCAATAAATCATAAACTCATCATGAACTAACATCATACTAAGAAGCATATTGGCATCATTATCAGACTACAACAAATAAATGTTTGAACTAGAAATCCAATAATGAAATGATGAAATCACATCATAAGCTCCCCATGAATGTGTGCCACTTCTTTATCATCTAATAAAAGCATACAAAACTGACTGAGTAAAAAATTGCATATACACATAACTGTCCTTCATGAGAAATGCGTACATATTGTAAAATATTTATTTTTCATAGCCACAACTCCCCCTGAATGAGTTTATTTTTCAGCACAATTTCGGATGACGGAGCAACAAGAATATGCTCTATCTCTTGAGTATTAATAACTTCTTTTATTATAATCTCTGTGGTTTTCTCCATTGGGTTTATCAAAGGACCTACACTCTTTTCCTCGGCGTTGATTAGTTCATTAAAACTCTCCAACTCCTTTTCTAGGTCTAATATAATTGGAATTGTTGGCTTTGCAAGGGGAGCGGGATTCTCGACCTGTTTTGGGTGCAAAACCTGCTGGTTAGGCTTTTATATAGACTGAGCTATATATTTGATTAACGCTTCACTTCTGATGTGATCACTTTTTGATGGCTTATCGGACTTTTCAACTGATTCACTCTCAGACGTTGATTTAGACTTCTCTTCTCCTGAACTTCCACTTATGCTAATATTGGGAGTGGGCTCCCTTATTGGTTCAATGTGCAATTTGTCCAATGCGACATTTGCCAATCTTTGTTCTCTGTAATGATGAAACTCTTGAAGCTTAGCTTGGTCAAATTGAATTTGTGGCAGATGTAGAATCTCTCTGAGAGAGATCTTCTACTGAAAGACATCCTTGAAGATATCATATTCTTTAGTAACCACTTTTATTTTGACCATTGTTGTAAAATTCTTGATAGTATCCAAGGGAAATACTACCTCGCTTAGAATTTTGGTAGCTGCAGACTTAGCATATTATCGACCTCTTTAAAAGCACGTCCCAAATAAAATAATGTGAAGGCCCCAGACCACATGGAATTGAGGCCAGGTGGCCTTCTTCTTATCCTTCAGTTCTCTCCTCATTCCCCCAACACCACAGGTCTGGTAAGCTATCTCTCGGGCTATAGGTTTGTCGGGAACATACAAAGGAAGCACATGAGGTGAGGCAATGCTCCCAAATACCCTAATGTAGGTGAATAAATCCACCCCGAACAACATTCCCACTGGGAGAATTTCAATTTAGCTTTTGTGGAGAATCTTGGGGCATCTGTGTTATATTACATTTTATGAATAGGAAGCATCACTCCATGAAAAACCTTATAGAAATGTGGGATGAAATTGGATTCCCACAGCTCTTTATGGTAAACTTGAATAGGTAGAGGGTTCTGTACTTTCCATTTCCACCCCATGATGGGAAAATCAAAGAGAAAACAAATAGCATCAATGATGTAGGCAGCTAGAAGGTATGGAGGGTGAAACCTCTAAGAAAAAATTATTTGAGTTCGATAACTCAAAATAGAAAAAGCTAAATTATCTGATAAAATTTGGGCCCAATCCATTATGGTGGCATTGGTGGCTGCATCCAATAAAGGCAACCATTGTGATGAAAACTTATTGATATCTAGTTTCCCAAATAGTCTACATAGCATTGCAGCAGTGAAACAATAAGGAGAATAGAGAGAGCTAGTGGCGTACATACCATTTCTATCCTTTTTTAATGGTTCCGCGTTCGCGGACCAGCTTTTTGTGCAATCTACCAAATCCTCATTTTCTTTGGTGAATTTCTACACAAACTGTTTGTTGTATCTGGCCTAGGGTTCTGGCAGGTGATACATATGCCTTACATTACTTGGGGTAAATGACCCCATGACCTCCTAGTTCTGTGTCTTAAATTCCCTATTGGATATATCAGCATCGTCTATAATCCATTTTACCATATCCATGTAAGGGATTATCTTCAGCCTCACTACAACACGGTGCAGAAATGAGAATGCAAGCTTTGTTAGTGATTCTTCAGATGACTCACGTCCATCAACCATATGTAACCTCCATAACTCTCGGGTTTTCTTCTTCTAACATTCGGTACATGCCTTCCCAAGTAGATATCCCTACTTCCCTAGTATAAGTATTGTATGTAAATAAGAGAGTCATATCTAATTTTTTAGATGTAGGAGATTTGCTTTTCTTTCCCATTACGTTCTGCGTTCTACTCTACATACTGCTTTTGAAAATAGTAAGCAGACAACAAATATACAATAAGGATGATGGTGAATAATGAAGAACAATAAGGTAACGGGAAAGGTTTTAAATTTTTTTTATATCATATCAAAGATATCACCTTACATGAAATAACCCTTTAAACCATATCTGATTTAATTTTAATAAATACCATCAATGGGCCATTAAGAAAACATTAATGCTCTTAACTCTTGCATCGAAGGACGGAAAGTACTATCATTGAACTCTAAGCCCTTAAATTTGTGATAAAGCAATTTTGCTATTTGCTTCACAATATCGCATATTGCGATATCACAAAACCTTTTATCTTTAATAATCACTCATTTCATCGTGCAAATGTGAGATGTGATTTGCCAGAGCTTTATCGCATTTTGCAATATTTGGGTGTTTTGTATTAAGCAGTGTTGCGATCAATGGAATCTGCAGTATGTGATGAGATTGTAAGGCTTGTGATCTCGCATTCTCGTATTCTCGCTTTTTCTCATTTCAAGGAGTTTCTTTGTAAAGGATGCATGCCATTACCCTTTGTGATGTGATGCTTATTATTAAAAGATTAGGTTTATTAAGGTTTTGCTTAGTACTCAAGACTTTCCGCTTATAAGGGTTTTCCTAGCTTTATGGTTGTATAACACTTTTCATTAGGAGCCTTCACAATTATAACGTTTTTTATGCACATGGAGAATGAAAAGCTAGGAATTCATATTGTTGGGAGTGTTTCTTTAATATCATGTTTTGTTAAAAACAAAAAGACAATCTTAAGTGCTAAGTTTTGATTTTTTAGAAGGGTCCCCATTTATTAATGTTATTGCTAACATTGATAAAAAAGAGGGGTTGTTGATGGTAACAACAATTGGTGATTCACTTGAAAGAACCAGTTATCGCTGATAGTTTTTGGAATTTTCTAAAACTTCTAAAATAGAAATGGTTTTGGAAAATCAAACTTTATTGTAGAAACATAAGGTACACATTGCTATTTGATGACAAAAATATCTTGTTCCATCTATCCTAATTCTGATTATCGTCTTCCCAAAGTTAGTCATTGTACTTAGATCAGCCATTACTTGGTTTATAAAGATAAAAGCAAAGACATCTCGGTAGATCAGTTTTAGGTTTACTCATTTGTCATGGGTAGAGCCTTTGCGGCCAGTAGGCATTCATAGCCTCGACAGGGTTACTTGTTACCCAACAATGATCCAGTATCCTACTTAATAAGTATGCATTTTTCAAAGATAAATCCTCATCTACACTTATTGCTTTTTCCTTTTCTTCTATTCCTTGAAGAACAATGTCTTGGTTTGGTGGCCAAATTTGACAATGCCATTCACTTGATTTATAACTAACTGAACAAGTTGGCTCGTGATGAGACCCCTTGTCTATTGATTGAAACAATCTCCAGTTATTACCCTATTTTTGTATGTAGTTGGGAAATGTCAGCTAGTTATGAATGTTATGATCATGATAAGTTGGCTCTTGATGATACTTCTTATTCTTTAAGTTTATAGTGCATAAGTGGATTATTCTTTGAAACTTGCAATTTCCTAAAGTTGGGAGGAAGTCATTGGCCCCTTAAGAGTTCTTTTGGATGACAATTATAGAGTTTTTAAAAGTAGCTTTTCTATAGAGAATTTTTCTCTTGTTATTGATGCTTTTCATGACTGATATGGAGAAAACTCCTACTAAAGGTTGTTTTTAATCAAAACTCCTAAAGTTGAAACAAAAGAACAAGTAAAACTTTCTGAACTATAGCACTTGACCATATTTTTTCAAAAATAAAGATTAATTTTCCTAATTTCTTCCATTTATACAAGGAGAAAAACAAAATTGACAAGAGACACTAATCTTTTTCATGGAAACCAAAAGGTAAACATTTTCAACTTCTTTTATTATTAAAAAGAAAAATAAACTAAAAAATAATAATTTACAAAAATAGAAGAGGTCATCTTCTATGGAAAGTATTTTTTAAGGATCTGTCTATTAACAGGTAAAGACACTCTTTTCCCTACTAAGTCTTGTAACATGAAAGTTCATGGACCCATGATTTCAATAATTTGGAATGGTCCAAGCCATATCCATTGGAATTTAGTATGCTTGCCTTTCTCTTCATGAGATTTATCCCATTTCAATACTAAATCTCCAAGCTGAAAATGCTTTCCAGATACCAAGTTCTAATCAAAAGAAGCATTTACTAATGCTTGATGATGTGCATGGGTAATTCTGGCATGTTCTCGTTCCTCTTCTAGCTTTTAAAGAATCTGCACTTGTCTTAGTTGCAAGGATGAGGAAGGAGTTTCTTTGATGAACTGAACTAAGGCTAAAGAAGGAATAGCTAGGTGTTTTGTGAGAACCACTTCTTTCACATAAACTAAATTAAAGGGAGAAGTGCCAATATAAGACTTTTTAGTTATTCAATCTACCCAAGGAGCGTACATCAAAGACTTGTGGAAATTTATATGAATTTGATCAATATTTCATTTCATGATTTTGGTCAAGTTTTTATTTGTTGATTCGGCCAACCCATTCCCTTGCGAGTAATAATTCGCAGAATACTTAAGTTTAAAGCCTCTTTTGAGCGCAAATTCAGTCATAGCATTACTAAAAAAATATGATGCATTATCAAACATTAGAGTGGATTGTAAGCCAAACCTCGTAATTATGAATTGAATTATAAAATCGATGATATTTTTAGAGTTGGCTGTCTTGAGAGGAATTGCTTCCACCCATTTAGTAAAGTAATCAATATCTATAAGGATGTACTTATGCTATTTGAAAGAGTGAGGAATGATCTCACCTATTATATCTAATCCCCATTTCTCAAATGGTTGATCGATGTTGACCGGTTGCAATGGAAACGATGGTTTCCTCTGTCTTCTAGTAGTAGTTTGAAAAATTTGACATATTCTTACATAGTTTTGTGCGTCTTTAAATAATGTTGGCCAGCAGTAGCCTGCACGCAATATTTTGTGTGTTGTCACATCTCCTGTGTAATGTCCACCTGCTGGTCCATCATGAAGTTCTTGCAATATATTTTCAGCTTCAGATTTCTCAAGGCATCTAAGAAGAACATAATCATAGTTCATCCTAAAGATTACGTCATTTACAATTTGATATTGTTTAGCTTTTATTCTAGGGGCTCTTTTCTTTGTATGATTCAAATGTGAAGGAGCATACCCATTCTTTAGATAAAACATGATATCAGCATATCTTGATTCAATATTGTTTAGGCTTACATCATACATTTGTACCTCATGATCACGGGACAGTATTTATGATATATGCGATGATCCAGCCAACATCCTGCAAAAACCTTGACCTTTTACAATATTTGCTGGCTTAATTTCAGCGTCATATTCTTGCAGGGCTATGACCCAATTTTCTCTCTTTTCAGCCACGTCTTTCTGTACCAAAATATTTCTTACCGCTGGAAATGGCACTATTATTTTTGTATGGGTCTTGAGAAGAAAGGGTCTAAAGTGTTTGATCACTTTGAAAAAAGCATAAGCATGCTTCTCAACGTCAGAGTAATTTAGTTAAGCTCCTTGTAGGTTTGAACTAGAAAAGGCAATTGGGGCTTCTGCTTTATCTTGATTGGCCTGCATGAGTATTGCAGCATATGATTTCTCGAAGGCAAATGTATACAAAATTAAGGGATCAGAAAAGTTTGGAGTCGCTAGAGATGGGGCACTTATAATTGCTTTTTTAATTAGGTTGAACGCTTCATGTTGTGCCTAACCCCATTTGAAGAGAGAGTTTTTCTTGATCATTTCTTAGAGCGGTGACACAATTCTTGAGAAGTCGGGGACAAATTTATTAACGTAATTGATTTGAACAAGGAAGGATTGCATGGATTTTTTGTTATGGGGTAAGGTTATCTCATAAATCTCCTTAATCCTATCTAGATCAATATGGATTCTAGATTTAGACACTATGAATCCGAGAAGCTTCCTTCACTTAATGCAAAAAAGGACTTTTTTGGATTAAGTGAGATCCCATACTTTTGACAACGTTGATGGATCTGTTTTATATCTTTGAGGTGATCACTACGTTTTTTAGAATACACTGTTATGTCATCTAAGTAAATCACCACTGACTTATTCACTAATCCTTTAAATGTAATATCCATGGCCCTTTGAAATGTGCTGCCAGCATTAATCAGTCCAAATGGCAATTTTTTGATATGCATATGTGCCCCATTTGGTTCTGAATGTTTTCTTCAATTGATCATCCAAATGGACTAAAATTTGGTTATATCCTAAGAATCCATCTAAAAAGGACATTAATTCAATCCCTACAACTAATTGTAATATCTGTTCCATAGGGGGTAATGGAAAATTGACCTTTTGGCAGGCTTTATTGAGATTTCTGAGGTCAGTACAAATCTGAATGTCTCCCTTTTTGCTTCTGATTGGTACTAGTTTGGGAACCCATCTAGAATGTCGAACACGAAAAATAATTTTGGCTTTCAATACTTTATTTAGCTCAAACTTAATTTGGCTTTCCAGATTAGGATGGATTTTTCTCAGCTTTTGTTGGACTAGTTTCTCGTCAGAGATCATCGGGATTGCATGTTGTATGATTGAAGTATCGTAAGTTTTGAGGTCATCATAATTCCATGCAAAGACATTTTTATACTACTTCAAAAGTCGAATAATCGCTGATTTTTCCTCTGGAGTTAGACCAAGGCCTAAGTTGATATTCTACGACTTTATGTCAGTTCCTAGATTCACTAATTCATATCTCAGAGTTGAACTCTGAAGTTTTGAGTTGGTGGACCTTTTGAATCTGTCTTTTAAATGATATAGGTCTTCCAATTTGACTAAAGATTTAGGTATATCATTATTGGTGCTTTCTTGTTGTAACTGCTTGTCATGTTGGTCCTCATCAATTATCTGATTATTATAAGAGCCTTCTGAAGTTAGAAAACTTACAATATTAGGGTTATCGTTAAAAGCTCTCCATTTGGTAACATTATCTGGGATGGAGGGTCTAAAGGTTAGTTCGATTGAGAATCTGTCTAGACTATAGTCCTCCGATGGAATGAGCTTGGAAGCTAGATTAGTCAGGAGGTCAGCACTAGCATTTTGGAGTCTGGGAATGGATGAAATATTAAATGCTATAAAGTGTGCAGTCAGGTCTTGGACTAATGAGTGATAATGCTTTAAGTGACCTGATAGACAATGTATAGTATTTCATACCTAATTGATAACAATCTCAATATCACCAAAGGCCTATAGATACTTGATGTTAAGTCTGATTGCCTTGTATAACCTTTGCACTATAGCTTCGTATTCTGCAGTATTATTTGTGCAATCGCACTCGAGTCTATAGGTTAGCATCGTTTTCTCTCCTTCTAGACTAATTACTATACAACCTGATCTTGCTCCATCATCAAACTTAGAACCTTCGAAAAATAATTTCCAAAACAAAGATCTATTTATAGGCCTATCTACAAAATTAATGCACTTAGAAGTATCCGTTTGAGAAAAATTTTCTACCTGAGATAAAACTGAATTTTCTAAAAAAGGTGAAGTATGAGCATTGAAATTCCATAAGAACGAGTCAACATAATAGTTTCCAATTATATTATTACTGTATGCTATGGGTACATTTTCTCCTTCTAACTCCAATACTGAGTTCTTTTGGTGTCTTTCTTGCTCAACCTTTATTTGATTATGTTTACCACTGTAAGGGAGCCACATGTGTGACCAGTCAGTTGCGAAGTAATTGTGAAGCTTTTCTAACCAATCCCTGCTAAGAATTAATCCATAAAACTCAGGAATATCTGCGACAACAATATCAATGACTTGACATACCTTTGGATTTGATGAAAGCCTTTTGGTAACTTGACTTAGTTCGCTAATGACTTCAACTTGAGACCGGTCCAGCTGCACTATGCGTACTGTGGACTTTTGAGGTTGGACATTTAACTTTGCACAAACTGTCTTAAGAAAAATATTTGATGAAGCTACGGAGTCTACCAAATAGTTATGCAAATTTTTATTGAAAACTTCAAAGGTAAGGAGGAATGGAGTATGGGATCTTGACCTTCCTCCAATTAATGCAATATCTTTTGGGTCAAATTTATTTAACATACCAGTTGGAGGTCTCCCCATTTCATGAGTAGCTTGTGAGATTACAGCAGCAGGAAGAGGCGTGACAGGTACTGGCTACAACTCTTTCAAAAGTAGTTTCTGTTGATGCTTCAAGTTACTCAACTCATGAAAAGTAATGTTGGCTCTAGCCTTCTTCATGTCTTCAACAATATTATACTCCATTTCATCGAAAATGATAAGTGTTTTAAATGGAGTTGATGAATCATATTGGACTGGGTTTGTCTGAATCGCCTTTGGTGATGATTTCTTACCTGTGACTTTATCTTTGAAAGTTGGGCTTGGGTCCTTCTATTTAGAACTAGATTGTGGAGGATCAAGCTGATTTCTGCTTCTAGTAGTGAATGGTAATGCATTTCGATATTCTTCATCTAGAAGGATGAAGTCCCACATTCCCTGTAGTTCTACAACCTCATCATCATCAATAAGTTCCTCATTCGAAACTTCCTCTTCTTCTCCTTCCAATTCTACATTTGTTATAGTGTTGGGAGGCTTAGGATCAGTTGAAGGATTCCTCTTGAAATGCTTATAAGGTTTCTTAGAAGAAGTCTCTACCACTTGTTTTTTAATATCAACCATTTTGTTGGACATGGTTTTTAAAACTTTTTGTAATCCTTCCAAGTCGAATGGGTCCTTTGATTTTTTTTTCTTAGGGTCATCTCTAAAAGAAAATTTCTTAGATTTTCTTTCATCAACAACGTTTTTATTTTCTAAAGCTAAGATACATTTTTCCACTGCTATCGCTTCTTTCATATTTTTAGCCATGTTGGCTTAGTAGCCCTATCTAAAAAGATTGCTATATTCAAAGGTAAGGTGGATATGTACCATTCAATTTGAACTTCTTTGCTATGCTTGGATGCGGTAAGGATCTTATTTAATAGTTTATTAAATCGCGAGTTGAAATCTTTGATTGGTTCTCTTGAATTGGTTTTAAGATTTGAGAGGTCATTAATTAACGTCACTGTAGATCTATCATCAACGAATTTTGTCAAGAAATTCTCTTGGAAAATATTCCAACTAGTAAAGGATCTTGATGGTAATGAAAAATACCAGGACCCAGCGGCTCCTTGTAAGGTATACGGGAAAATCCTAACAACAAGATCTTCTTCAGTAACTCCATTTAAATTTATTGAAAACATAAATTTGTTTATGTGTTCTTCTGATAGTATGCCTACATCTGGGTTAAACTTTGGCAGCCATTTTTTGGGATGAGCTAACAACTGACTTAAGGGTGTTTTGTGGCCACCAAAAACCCACCTCCTTATTTAGTATTAGCAATAACACTAGGTAAGTGGGGACCCATAGTAAAAAATTCAAAAAATTCAATTAAAACTCATGTATTTTACTCCTTAAGAAAACATCGCATCGCGGAAAGACTGATAGGGCATTGCCTTGTGAGTAAAAATGCTAAACTGTGAGAATGCGACGTGAATTACATCGCATCACATGCACTAAGAAACACTCATATTCGAAAACCTTAAAAAATTACCGATAGCCGATATACGATATACGATATCGCAATATTGCATGAAAAACACATAACCATTTAACGATTTTAGTGATCTGTGATCTTGCGATAGCGCGACAGTGCGATCTGCGATTTTGTGATCGTGCGATATTGCGATCTGCGATTCTGCGATAAGCGCAATTGAGCAACCCTATGATAATACATCTTAATGAAAAATGCGATAATGTGACACTGTGATGCTCCGATGCGAAACGTAGAAACTTTCCATCGCAGATTTTCCCCGGCTCAACATTCAAGAAAAGCTGTCCATAAACCAAAAATTGAATACGCGCTTTAATGATAATTAATGAATGATGCGCCAAGTGTTGATGAAAGATGGTTTTGTGTTTTTTGAAGAGTCAGTTTACCTCAAGTGGCATGTTTTTGTACAACTGTAGAGCTTAGAGCTTTCTTGTCAATTTTTATTATCATTACTCTCTCCTCATGTGTGAACTGTAGGAATGAAAAACAGAAAGAACATGAAGCAATGTGCAGGAAGCGATAAAGGAAAAGGGTAAAGCTCCAATGCTCAAAGATAGAGAAAAGATGCCCTCATAAGCGGATACAGCATGTAACAGAGCTACAGATTCGCAGAATGCTGCTGAGTTGTCCATTACAGATCTTTCAGTCACAGCCATGATTGAATGAGAAGTTGAACAATGTTGATATCAACAGGTGGTTCAACGCTCAAGGTTAGAAGCTCACGAAAGCAGTATGTTTACAAAATTTTGAAGATTATGCCCGGTGAAGGAAAAGGCACTAAAGGCGAAAAATGCATAAGGCCTGGATCAAAGAACGAAGGCAGTTTCCTTGAGAAAATTTCTCAAAAAGCAATGTCTCTAACTGCTCAGTCACTCGTAAGCCCAGAAAACGCAAGAAAGAAAAGGCAGAAGCAATTCGAGGATTAACTAAGTGGAACTTGGATTATTACTGGGCATACACAGTAAATCCACATAACCAGAGGATGACTCTCGAGTATATCTTCTATTTTGCTGAAAAATGGTGCCAGCTCTTACATTTTTGTTTGCTTAGCTCAACCAAAAGTGGAAAACAGTCAGCCGACTCTACCCAGGAAAATATTGAATGCTCGCAACATTAAGGAGCAAATGCAGAAATAGTTAGATATTAGATTTAATTTTTAGAAATAGTTTTGCTTAGAAAAAGGGTGGTCATTTAAATCGTATCCTGAATCTGTGTAATTAAGTTATTTAGTTAGTAGTATTTAAAACCTTCTCATGCATTTAGAGAAGGGCCCAGAAATTTATCAAAAACTTGTACTCAAAACATGCACTTTTGCACCCTCAGAGGAGGTTTTGGTGAATGAATGGATCAATATTTGTTGATGTTTGGATTTGATATCTGCTACTGATGTTACACTTCTGTACTCTTAGTAGATGTTGGAGCAAGGAGAGATCAATAATTGTTGCTTGAAGCTTATGAGTAGGACCAGTCATAAATGGTACTTTTATCTCTTGACCATTTTTGCTTATATGTTAAAGTGATATACAGTTTTTCGTTGTTTATGTATTATTGCATGAATGCTTGAGTTATCATTAGGCACTTTTGTACAGTGGTGGCTATTTATTTATGTTTAATGCATGAATAGCTCATTATGCGATATGTTGTTCACAACTAGTTTGTCTAACTTTTTATGGGAAGTGGTTCATCTTAATTGATTTCCTTTCTTATAATTGCTGAATGATCTTTATTGCCAATTGTCATTTGAAATATCTTTAGATCGCATAATAGAAGAATTACACCCTGGGTTAGTATAGATTTAGATGTGTTGTTTATTAGATTACAACATCATAGAATTAGATTAAAATTTGAATTAGAATAACTTAGATAGGAATTATTAGATCAAAAACATTGAATTCTACACACACACACACATAGATTGGGAAACTGGTCCCATTATCTCTAGTCGGACCTGCTATACCAAACGGATAGGGAGCTACCAACCAAGGTCCAGACCGGGCGGGTATCCCCCTTGTTGTCGACCCAATTTTCAGGGCTTCAACATATTTGGCGCTAGTAGGAGGGCCTGAACTATGAATGGCAAGTAAATCCAAATCTGAATACCATTATGAGAGTAAAACTTCCTCATCATCTCCCCTGACTTTCCCATTACATTTAAATCTAGATTCAGAAGTCGCTCGAGTATCAACCACTGCTACACACGCTAATATTTCAGAACAATCTACCATTGAACTTCCTGAAGTCGAATCCCTGATTCACAAACTTCAACGATTTACCATTTCTCCTCAGAGGTCTGATAAATCTCAAGGGAGCGTGACTTCGTAATACAACCCTGTTCATCCCCTGACTAGGCTAAAGAGTGAAATGTTTGGTGTCCAGTGAACTGAATCACCTCTTCCCACCAGGAAAGGAGCGAGGAAATCACCGCAAGGGTCTAACAGTGAGACTCTTTCGTCAGCATCGTCCATCTCAACTACTTCACCGCGAAGTCAACCATCCACACCTCTACTCGAGATCATCATCCATCCATCCAATGGAACCCCCATAACCCCTCTTCAATCATCTACAATCGTAGTATCCTCATCCTCCCATCCACAGGGATCATTTTGTGTACTTTCCTCTGTTGGCAGTTCAACAATGGCCTAGTCTCGATGGAGTAACCCTGGGGCAGTCTTAATGCCTGCACCCTTGAGTCAGATACCGGCCCATCCTGAGAAATGGCTGCCTAAATTCAATCCCAAGGCAGGCATGCTAGCATAAGAGAACATAAGCAACTTCATGCTTTCCATTAATGTCAATGGAGTTACTAATGAAGATGTTGTTGTTCAGCTTTTTCCCTATACACTGCAAGGAACAACCTGGTCATGGTACTTTTCATTACCCTCCGGATCCATCACAAGTTGGGACATCTTCCAGGACCAATTCCTAACCAATTTTGGTGATGACAGGTCGACGAAAATGCTAATCAATGACCTATCCAATATTAAAGCCAAAGCTAGAGAGCCTATCAAGGATTTCAATTTACGGTTCAACAAAATTTTCAACAAAATTCCTAGTGCTTCCTAGCCTAGCGAAGAAGTATGATGTGAATGGTATATTACCGCTCTACCATCTAACATAGCAATCTTCTTGGACAGGACAAATAAAATAACCTTAGCTAATAACATGAAAGAGGCAATAGCAGTAGACAAACTAATAATAGCCCTGGAAAAGAGATCCGCGATAGAGGAACGTCAGTCCAAGAAAGTCACCTTCAAGGAAGACTCCAAGAAGAAACAAGCAAAAGATCCTTTAGATTTGGAAGGATAACAGAAAGTTCTAAATACCATGTCCAATGAGATGGTCGACATAAAAAAGCAAGTAGCATAAACTTCTTCAAAAAAGCCCTACATAGCTTTTAAAAGAGGTCCTTCAATGGACGTAAAGCCACCCAACACCATTTCAAATGATAAATCCGAGGAATAGGAAGAGGAAATCGCCATTGAAGGGTAGACTGATGACGAAGAACTTGTGGAATTACAAGGAATGTGGGATTTCATCCTCCCACAAGAAGAAAATCAAGAAGTATTTCCAGTTAGCACAGGAAGCAAAAATCAGCTTGATCCTCCCCAAACAACCCCTAAGCCGAAGAGCGCAAGCTCTACAACAAAGTATAAAGCTGAAACAAAGAAAACAACATCTAAAGCGACTCAAACTAGCCCAGTCCAAGCATATGAAACAACTCCTTCTAAAACACTGATAGTGTCGGATGAAATGGAGTACAATATTATTGACGACATGAAAAGGACTAGGGCTAATATCACCCTTTATGAACTGAGCAAGTTGAAACATCAACAGAAGATAATGATGAAAGAATTACATGCCGTGCCAGTTGCACCTTTGCCTGCCGCTGTACTTTATCAAGCTTCCCATAACATGGGAAGACCTCCAACTAATGTGATCAATAAGATTGATCCAAATGACATCGCCCTAATTGAAGGAAGATCAAGATCTCGCACTCCCCCCTTTCTCCTTACTTATGAAATCTTCAATAAAAATGTGCACAATTGTTTGGTAGATTCCGGTGCTTCATCGAATATTTTACCCAAATCTATATCTGCCAAGTTAAATATTCAACCACAGAGATCCACAATGCGCATAGTTCAACTAGATCGATCTCAAGTCTAAGTGATTGGTGAACTAAATCAGGTAACCATAAGATTTTCATCCAACCCGAAGATATGTCAGGTTATTGACATTCTAGTTGCCGATATCCCAGAATTCTTTGGCTTAATTATTAGCAGGGATTGGTCAGAAAAACTCCATGGATACTTTGCAACCGATTGGTCGCACATGTGGCTTCCCTACAACGGTAAATCGAATCAAATAAAAGTTGAACGAGAGCTACACCAGAAGTACATAGTAACGACGTTAGAGGGAGAAAATGAACTAGTAGCGTATAACAACAGCATCATTGGAAATTACTCGGTAGATTCTTTCCTCAGCAATTTCAATGCTCATGCGTCACCCTATTTAGAACACTTTGTTTTGTCCCAATTCGAAAAATTTTCTCGAACTTATAGTTCGAAATGTATCAATTTTTTAGATAAACTTGTAAATAAATATTTGTTTTGGAAATTATTTTTTGATTTTTCTAGATCTAACGAAGGAGTAGGAGCAGGATGCGTTTTGATTAGTCCAGAAGGAGGTATGATCGTGCTCACACGCAAACTCGAATTCGATTGCACAAACAATACAACAGAATATGAGGCTTTGGTTCAAGGCCTGTACAATGCAATCAAGTTAGATGTCAAGTATCTTCAAGTTTTTGGAGACTCTGATATTGTGGTTAAACAGGTACATAACACTATACATTACTTATCAAGTCACTTAAAACACTCTCAATCTTTAGTAAAATATTCGACTGAGCATTTCATAGCGTTTACTATTTCTTCAATCCCCAGGCTCCAAAATGCAACTGTAGAGCTTTTGGCTAACGTAGCTTCTAAGCTTATTCCATCCGGAGATTTTAGTCCAGATAGATTCTCAATAGAATTAATCTTTAGACCATCCATTCCTGACAACATCGCAAATTGGAGAGTATTCAATGATGATCCTGATATCGTAAACTTCCTCACGTCTGAAGGATCCTACTCCAATCAAATAATTGATGAAGACCAACACGATCAACAATTGCAACAAAATAACACTAATAATGCTATACCTAAGTCGGTGGTCAAGTTAGAAGACTTATACGATTTGAAAGATCGGTTTAAGAGGTCTACCAATTCAAAACTCCAAAGTTCAACCTTGAACTACGAATTAGTAAACCTAGGGACCGATGCTAAACCACAAAACATTAATCTAGGCCTCCACCTAGCCCCTGAAGAGAAACTAGCGTATATTCGTCTTTTGAGGCAATATAAAAATGTTTTTGCCTGGAATTATGATGAGCTCAAAACATACGACACTTCCATCATCCAGCATACTATTCCCATGATCGATAATGAAAAACATGTCCAACAAAAGTTGAGAAAAATCCACCCCAATTTAGAAAATCAGATAAAAATTGAGCTCAATAAGTTACTGAAAGCTAGGATAATCTTTTCCATCAGACATTCCAAATGGGTCTCCAATATGGTACCCGTTAGAAAGAAAAACAGAGATATTAGGATTTGCATTGACTTTCAGAACCTTAACAAAGCCTGTCAAAAAGACAATTTTCCTCTACCACCTATTGAACAGATACTGCAAGCAGTGGCGGGCTCAGAATTAATGTCTTTCTTGGATGGATTTTCAGGATACAATCAAGTGTTGGTACATCCTGATGATCAGTTGAAAACCACATTCATAACTAAATGGGTCACATACACATATCGGAAGATGCCATTTGGTTTAATTAAAGCTGGTGCCACATTTCAGAGAGCCATGGACATCGCATTCAAATGTTTAGTCAATAAATCTGTAGTAATTTATTTGGATGATATAACAATGTACTCAAAGAAGCAAAACGACCATCTCAAAGACGTAAAACAAATCTTTCAACGATGTTTAAGGTATGGAATTTCACTTAACCCAAAGAAACATTTTTTCGCACTAAGTGAAGGGAAACTTATAGGATTCATAGTGTCAAAATTCGGTATTCACATTGATCCTGACAGAATCAAAGAAATTTCTAAAATATCCCCACCTCATAACAAAAAGGCCATACAATCTTTCCTTGGTCAAATCAATTTTGTAAAGAGATTCATTCCACATTTTTCACGAATCGTGTCTCCCTTGCAAACCATGATTAAAAAGAATTAAAATTTTAAATGGGGTCAAGATGAACATGAAGAATTCAACCTGATCAAGCAAGCTATTATTAATGCTCCATCTTTAGCAACTCCGAATTTTTCAGAGCCTTTTATTTTATAGACATTTGCCTCAGATAAGTCATATGCTGCAATTCTAACTCAACCAAATCAAGAAAAAGCGGAAGCTCCAATTGCGTTTTTTAGCTCAAATTGACAGGGTGCTGAACTAAATTATTTAGACGTGGAGAAACAGGCTTATGCTGTTTTCAAAGCGGTCAAATACTTCAGACCTTTCTTACTTAAAACCCATACTAAGATCATAGTACTGTTTCCAGCGGTAAGGAATCTTCTAGTATAGAAGGATGTGGGTGAGAAAAAGGCCAATTGGGTTACTTCCTTACAGGAATATGACCTTGAGATCAAACCAACAAACATTGTAAGAGGTCAAGGCTTCTGCAAAATGCTGGTCAGAGCATCGAAAATTTCTAAAATTCCATCTGAAGAGGTACAAATGTGTGAGGTAAGCCTAAAAGATGCAGAATCATTATATGCTGATGTCATTTATTATCTCAAGAACGAGTATGCTCCTTCACACCTTGACCATACTAAGAAAAGAGCTCTAAGGTTGAAAGCAAAACAATATCAGCTCATAAATGATATTCTTTTTAGAAAAAATTATGATTATGTTCTTCTTCGGTGTCTTGAGAAAGCTGAAGCTGAAAACGTTTTGCAGGAACTCCACGATGGGCCAGCAGGCAGACACTATGCTGGAGATGCTACTCCACATAAAATTTTACGCGCAGGATATTACTGGCCCACGCTGTCCAAAGACTCGCACAGTTACGTAAGAAGATGTTAAGTCTACCAAATTACTGATGGAAGACAAAAGAAGTCGTCCCTGCCACTACAATCGGTAAACATCGGGCAACCTTTCAGTCAGTGGGGCTTAGACATAATAGGTGAGATCATTCCTCACTCTTCTAAGCAGCATAGATACATCCTCACAACAACAAATTATTTTACTAAGTGGGTAGAAGTAGTTCCACTCAAGACGGCTAATTCTGAAAATATCATTGAGTTCATAGATCAATTTATAATCAACAGGTTTGGATTGCCATCCGCTTTAATGTTTGATAATGCATCATACTTTTCTGGAAATGCAATGACTGAATTTTCACTTAAAAGAGGATTCAAACTTAAATATTCAGCCAATTACTACCTGCAAGGTAATGGGTTAGCTGAGTCAACAAATAAAAACGTAGTGAGGATTATTAAAAGAACAATTGACCAAAATCAAAAGAATTGGCACAAGGCTTTGATATATGCTTTATGGGTAGATAGGATAACGCAAAAAGCTTCTATTGGCACTTCTCCCTTTAATTTAGTTTATGGGAAAGAAGTGGCTCTTCCGACTCACTTAGCCATTCCCTCGTTGTCTTTAGTGCAATACATTGATGAAGTACCTGCTTCCTCCTTACAGCTAAGATAAATGGAAATAATTAAATTAGAAGAACAACGAGAACAAGCTAAGAAAACACATGCTCATCATCAAGCACTAGTAAAATCCTCTTTTGATTCAAACATAATGACCAGAAAAGATTTTCATATGGGAGATTTAGTTTTAAAATCGGACAAGGATCATGAAGAAAAATGCAAACATACAAAATTTCAAATGATGTGGCTTGGTCC
The DNA here is from genome assembly GCA_031772625.1 of Pinus tabuliformis. NCBI lineage: Eukaryota > Viridiplantae > Streptophyta > Pinopsida > Pinales > Pinaceae > Pinus > Pinus tabuliformis. The sequence continues at coordinate 196,896,909 of CM062820.1, read as the reverse complement.
TTTTCAGATTGTTGAAGTCATAGGTCCATCAACATTTGTGTTACAGGATTTAGCAGGTAAGAGGGATCCTTTGCCTGTTAATGGACAAATTCTCAAGAAATATTTTCCATAGAAGATTATTCTTCTATTTTTGTAGAATAGTTTTTCTTTTTTCATAATAAAACCCATTGTGAATGGTTAGATTAGGTATTTATGAAAAAGACACGAATTATCTTTCAGATTTTGAACTTTTCGCTTGTATAAATAGCAAATATTTTGGAAAACCGATCTTTATTATTGACAGATATAGTTAAAAACTTTAACCTAAATATGGTACTAGTTTCAACTTCAAAGAATTTGATGAAAGCAATCTTTAGTGAAGAAAGTGTTTTATCTCAGTACAATGAAAGGTATCAATAAGAAAAATAAAGATTCTATGTAGAACAGTTGTTTCCAAAAACTCTATTATTGTCATCCAGAGCTATCTTAAGGAAACAATGACTTCCTCCCTGCTAAGGAAATCGCAACTTTCAGAGGAATAATCCAAGGATACACTTTATCTTGAAGAATAAGAGGTCTCATCACAAGATGGCTTATCATTATCACAGATATTATAACTTGCTGACTTTGCCAATATTGTCCACCACAATAGGGCAATGACACAAGATTGTTTCAATCAGAAGACAAGGGGTCTCATCACGAGCCAGCTTGTTCAACAAAGTTATAAATCAAGTGAATGACTATGTCATAATTTGGCTACCAAACCAAGACATTGTTCTTTAAGAATAGAAAAAGAAAATCAAAGCAATAAGTGTGGATGTGGATTTTTCTTTGAATGTTGTAGGTCACCTTAAGTAGGATACATGATCATTGCTGGGTAACAAGTAACCCTGTCGAGGCTATATATGCCTGCTGGCAGCAGAAGCTCTACCTACAACAAATGAGCATATCTAAAACTGGTTTACAGAGGAGACTTTGTTTTATCTTCACAAGACCAAGTAATGGCTGATGTAAATACAAGGACTAGCCTGAGGAAGCAAATAATTAGAGTAGAAAGAGGTTGTAACAAAATATCATTGACAGTTTAGAGCATAATGTACTCTATCTTTCCATAACAAAGTTTAATTTTCTAAAAAAAATTCTGTTTTGGAAGCTTGAAAAGTTCAATAGAAAAACAGAGATAACTGGTTCTTCCAAGTGAATCGCCAATTGTTGTGGCCACCAACAACTCCCCTCCTTATTTAGTATTAGCAATAACACTAGGTAAGTGGGGACCCTTAGTAAAAAATTCAAACAATTCAATTAAAACTCATGTATTTTACTCCTTAAGAAAACATCGCATCGCGCAAAGAATGATAGGGCATTGCCTTATGAGTAAAAATGATAAACTGCGAGAATGCGATGTGAATTACATCGCATCGAATGCACTAATAAATTCTAATATTCGAAAACCTTCAAAATTGACAATAGCCGATATGCGATATCGTATATCGCAATATCGCATTAAAAACACATAACCATTTAACGATTTTAATGATCTACGATCTTGCGATAGCGCGATAGTGCGATCCGCGATTTTGCTATCGCGCAATATTCCGATCTGCGATTCTGCAATAAGCGCCATCAAGCAACCCTGCGATAATACATCTTAATGAAAAATGCGATAATGTGACACTGCGATGCTCCGATGCGAATTATAGAAACTTTCCATCACAGATTCTCCCCGGCTCAACACTCAAGAAAAGTTGTCCATAAACCAAAAATTGAATACACACTTTAATGATAATTAATGAATGATGTGCCAAGTGTTGATGAAAGATGGTTTTGTGTTTTGGGAAGAGTCAGTTTATGTGAAGTGGCATGTTTTTGTACATCTGTAGAGCTTAGAGCTTTCTTGTCAATTTTTATTATCATTACTCTCTCCTCATGTGTGAACTGCAGGAATTAAAAATAGAAACAACATGAAGCAATGTGTAGGAAGTGATAAAGGAAAAGGGTAAAGCTCCAATGCTCAGAGAAAGAGAAAAGATGCCCTCATAAGCGGATACAGCATGTAACAGAGCTGCAAATTCACAGAACGCTGCTGAGCTATCCATAACAGATCTTTCAGTCACAGCCATAGTTGAATGAGTAGTTGAACAATGCTGATATCAATAGGCGGTTCAACGCTAAAGGTCAGAAGCTCACGAAAGCAGTATGTTTACAAAATTTTGAAGATTATACCCGATGAAGGAAAATGCGCTAAAGGCAAAAAATGCATCAGAAAGGCCCGGATCAAGGAACGGAGGCAGTTTCCGATGCACGATTAGCGCCTAGCGCTAATCGCGCATCGCTGAGAAAATCGCTAAAAAAGCAAGGTCTCTAATTGCTCAGTCACTCGTAAGCCCGAAAAATGCAAGAGAGCAAAGGCAGAAGCAATTTGAGGATTAACCAACTGGAACTTGGTTTATTACTAGGCATACACAGTAAATCCACATAACCAGAGGATGACTCTCGAGTATATCTTTTATTTTTCTGAAAAAATGGTGCCAGCTCTTACATTTATGTTTGCTTAGCTGAACCAAAAGCAGAAGACGGTCAGCCGACTATACCCAGGAAAATATTGAATGCTCGCAACATTAAAGAGCAAATCCAGAAATAGTTAGATATTAGATTTAATTTTTAGAAATAGTTTTTCTTAGAAAAAGGGTGGTCATTTAAACTGTATCCTGAATCTGTGTAATTAAGTTATTTAGTTAGTAGTATTTAAACCCTTCTCATTCATTTAGAGAAGGGTCCAGAAATTTATCAAAAACTTGTCCTCAGAACATGCACTTTTTCACCCTCAAAGGAGGTTTTGGTGAATGAAAGGATCAAGATTTGTTGATGTTTGCATTTGATATCTTCTATTGATGTTGCACTTCTGTACTCTTAGTAGATTTTAGAGCAAGGAGAGATAAATTATTGTTGTTTGAAGCTTATGAGTAGGACCAGTCATAAATGGTACTTTTGTCTCTTGACCATTTCTGCTTATATGTTAAAGTGATATACAATTTTTAGTTGTTTATGTATTATTGCATGAATGCTTGAGTTATCATTTGACACTTTTGTATGGTGGTAGCTATTTATTTATGTTTAATGCATGAATAACTCATTATGCGATATGCTTCTCACAACTGTTTTGTCTAACTTTTTATGCGTAGTGGTTCATCTTAGTTTATTTCCTTTCTTATAATTGCTGAATGATACTTATTACCAGTTGTTATTTGAAATCTCTTTAGATCACATAATAGAAGAATTACACCTCGGGTTAGTATAGATTTAGATGTGTTGTTTATTAGATTACAATAACATAGAATTAAATTAAAATTTGAATTATAATAGCTTAGATAGGAATTATTAGATCAGCAACATCGAATTATACACACACACACACATAGATTGGTAAACTGGTCCCATTATCCCTAGTCGAACCCGCTATACCAAACGGATAAGGAGCTGCCAAGAAAGGTCTGGTCCGGGCGGGTATCCCCCTTGTTGTCGACTCGATTTTCATAGCTTCAACAGGGTGCAGGTATGATGACTGCTACTCGTTTGTTCCATGGTATCTGTGCCATTATTGAGATACTAATAGAGGAAACTGCAGATGAGGTTACGAGTGTTTGCAAAGAGGATGACGCGGTTCCAGTACCCTATTGAACAATGATATGGAGTTGGGGAGTGGATGGTTGAATTTGTAATGGATTGGATGAAATGGATGATGATGATGAAAGAGTCTCACTATCAGACCCTTCCAGTGTCTTCCTTGATCTTTTTCTTTTTGGAAGAGGGAATTATATTGGTTCAATACCATGATTTTCACTATGTAATCTGGTAAGAGGATGGGAAGGAATGTATTGCAGTGTCACACTGGCTTGAGATAACTCAGATTTCTGTGGTGACATGGAAAATACTTGAAGTTTATGAATTAAATACTGAAATTCAGGAGCTTCAAGAGCGTATTTATCTGAGATGTTCATGTTTTCAGCAATGGTTATCATTTTCTCAACTTCTCGCTTAGAATTTGGAGACTCAGAATGCGATGGAGAAGTTGGGGGAGATGTTGAGGGTGATTTACTCTTACAATGGGTTATGGATTTAAATTTTCTCGTCATTCATAATTCAGGCCCTCTTTCTAGCACCAAATATGTTGAGGGCTTGAAAATTGGGTCTACAACAAGGGGGATAACCACCCGGTCCAAAACTTGAAAGCAGATCCTTTTCTCTTTGGGATAGTGGCTTCGACTGGGGATGATGGCACCAGTTTCCCAATTTGTTTATGATGGTACACTAAGGGGATGATGTTTTTCTTTTTTAAAGGTTTATGGGGTGGATGTTTTATTCTAAATCTAATCTAACATATGAAATTTCATTCTAATGAAGGAAAAGATCTAAATCTAAACTATCCCCATAGTAACACTTTTCTTATGCGATCTAAATTATTTCCAACAGCGATTGGTAATAAAAATCATTCAATCACTACGAGAAGAGAATACATTAAAGATGCTTGTTTTGGATAAGAAATTAGCCAAAAAAATTATGATAAACACATCGCATAATAAGTCATTCATACACTTAGCATAAAAACAATAGTTATCACCATACAAAAGGGAAAAAATGATAACTGAACATTCAGGCTTTCATATACAAACAACTGAAAATATTATATCACTTGGCACATAAGTAAAAAGTATTAAGAGATAAAAGTACCATTGATAATAGGTTCTACTCATGAGCTTTGGTGATATAGATTTATCTTCAAATAATTCAATATCCACTAAGAGTATAGAAGTGCATTTCAGTAGCAGACATTAAACTCAAATACAAATAAATCTCATTCCATTCATTTATCAAAACCTCCTTAGAGGGGGAAAAGTGCGTGTTCTGAAGAATTCTTTTTGACAAATTTTTGGATCCCTCTCTAAATGCATGAGAGGGTTTTAAATACTACTCTAATGAAAACTAAAAATAGTTATTAAAAAAATAGATGAGGAGGTTCAAAATGACCATCCTCATTTTAGGTAAAAATGAACTAATAATTAAACTAAAACTGTATCTATGCTAAATCGTGTATTTGTTCTTTTAAGTTGCAAATGTCCAGCATGGGCTTCAGGAGCATCGATTGGCTGACTTCAGTCTTTAATTGACCTGCGAATATGAATTCGGTGAGCGTTGGTGCTATCTTCTCAGCGAAGGTTATGAGGCACTTCAAAGTCATCCATTGGCTATGTGGTTTTACTAGATATTGCCAGTAAGTGTCCCATTTTAACCTGCTTATTTGATTCATTGACTCTGCCCCTTTTTTTCCATTTGCTTCAACCTTATTTGTAGTTGTTGTGCCTTTAGGAGAAACCCTGGAGTGGTTTCTGATATTAAATTTGTTTTATGAAAATTTTCGTTGATGTAGTCGATGATGTTACTTGTTGTTGTTGCCGCCTCCTCCATCACGTGCTCTTCTTCCTTGAGTTGTGTATCCCATTTTGCAAATAGCATTTCTTTGTGGGATTCATCAATGCTAGGTAATTCTACTCCTTTTCCTTCCTCTGATTTCTGCTAATTCACAAATTCTGAAACTTTCTTAAAAAATAAATCATAATCAAGTCGTAAGTGTATGACTTGATTTGTAATGTAGTCGCCTTTTTCGTAATGGGAATTCAATTGCAATATTCTTTGGCTAAGCATTTCTTCGTGTTGTAAGAGTTGGATATTGCCCATTGCGAGATTCTTTGGCTAAGCATTTCTTCTTGTTGTAAGAGTTGGTTATTGAGGGAAAGAGCTTCTCTGACCAATTCTTCAATTTTAGGGTCATGATTATGTAGTTCTATTGTGGCCTGTAACTGTTGTTCTTTATCAGCCAGTTTGTTTTGATAACCCAAATGCACTTACTAGAAGTCCTATTGTAACTTTGCCAATTGTACCTCTACTTCTTGGCTGATTCTATCCTGCTATATTTGTTGTTCCAAAAATAGGATTTTATCCTCCTTTTCTTTTAATAGTGTTTAAACTTCTGATGCTTTATCAATGTTTACAGAAGCATATGCCCCTGCAATCTGAGAGAGCCTAGTGAGGTTTTCTATTGGATCGATGGTCGGGTCTTGCCAAAGAACATCTAAAGGTTCAGCCTCTTGAGAAAGTATAGTATCTATTTTTCATTTCTTTCTTTGTCTCCTGACAACAACCTTATGTTGTGGGCTATAAAATACATCCAGAGGAGGGATCTGCTCTAATTTTAGCATAATTTCGGATGATAGAGAAATTGGAATATGCTCTATCTCTTGAGTATTAATAACTTCTTCTATTATCATATATGTGGTTACCTCCCCTAGGTTTATCAATGGACCTACACTCTGCTCCTTGGTGTTGATTATTTCATTAAAATTCTCCCACTCCTTCTCTAGGTCTACTATAATTGGACTTGCTGGCTTTGTAAGGCGAGTTGGAGTCTCAGCCTATTTTGGGGACAAAACCTATTGGTCATGCTTTTCTATAGACTGATTTGTATCTTTGATTGACGCTTCACTACTACTTTGATCACGTTTTGACTACTTATCGAATTTTTCAATTGATTCCCTCTTGGACTTTGATTTAGACTTCTCTTCTCCTAAACTTCCACTTATGCTAACGTTGAGAGAGGGCTCCCTTATTGGTTCAATGTGAAATTTTTGAAATGGGACATTTTCCAATATTTGTTCTTTGTAATGATGAAACTCTTGAATCTTCACTTGGTCAAATTGAATTTGTGGCATATGTAGAATCTCTCTAAGAGAGCTCTTTTTCCAAAAGACATCATCGAAGACATCAACTTCTTTAGTAAACACTTTTATTTTGATCATAGTTGTAAAATTCTTGATAGTATCCAAGGGATCATACCACTTCCCTTGGAAATTTGGTAGCTGTAGACTTAGCATATTATTGACCTCTTTAAAAGCGTGTCCCAATCAAATAATGAAAAGGCCCCGCAAACCATAGGGAATTGAGGCCAGATCGGCCTTCTTCTTATCCTTCAGTTCTCTTCTCATTCTACCAACACAACAAGTCTCGTAAGCCATCTCTTAGGCCATAGGTTTGTCGAGAACATACAAAGGAAGCACATGAGGTGAGGCAATGCTACAAAATACCCTAATGTAGGTGAAAAACACCTCCCTGAACCATCTTCCCACCGGGAGAATGTCAATTTCAGCTTCTATGGAGAATCTTGGGGCGTCTGTGTTATATAACATTTTATGAATAGGAAGCATCACTCCATGAAAAATCTTATAGAAATGTGGGACAAAATCAAATTCCCATAGCTCTTTATGGTAAACTTGAATAGGTAGATGGTTCTGTATTGTCCATTTCCACCCCAAGATGGGAAAATCAGAGACAAAACAAATAGCATCCATGACATAAACAACTAAAAAGAATGGAGGGTAAAACCTCTGAGAAAAAATTCTCTTAGTTCGATAATTAAAAATAGCAGAAGGTAAATTATCCGATAAAACTTGGGCCCAATAAATTATGGTGGCATTGGTGGCTGCATCCAATAAAAGAAACCATTCTGATGAAAACTTACTGATATCTGGCTTCCCAAATAGTCTACATAACATTGCAGTAGTGAAACAATAAGGAGAACAGAGAGATCCAGTCGCGTACATACTTTTTTTATCCTTCTCTAATGGTTCCTCCTTCATGGACCAACCTTTTGTGCAGCCTTCCAAATCCTCATTTTCTTCAGCGAATTTCTCCACAAACTGTTTGTTATCACTGGCCTGGGGTTCTGGCAGGTGATACATACACCTCAAATTACTTGGGGTAAATTACCCGATGACCTCCTGGTTCCATGGCTTAAATTCCCTATCGGACATATCAACATGGTTTATAATCCATTTTACCATATCTGTGTAACGAAATATCGTTGGCCTCGCTGCAAAACGGTGCAGAAACGAGAATGCAAGCTTTGTTAGTGATGCCTCAGATGACCCACATCCATCTGCCATAAGTGTAACCTCCATAACTCTCGGGTTTTCTTCTTCAATAATCGGTACATTCCTTCCCAAGTAGATATCCCTGCTTCCCTGGTATAAATGGTGTCTGTAAATAACAGAGTCATCTCTTATTTTTCAGATGAAGGAGCTTTGATTTTCTTTCCCATTACATTTTGCATTCTGCTCTGTGTACTTCTCTTGAAAATAATAAGCAGAGAACAAAGATACAATAAGGATGATGGTGAATAATGAACAACAATAAGGTGACAGGAAAGCTTTTAATTTTATTTTAAATCATATCAAAGATGTCACCTTACGTGAAATAACTCTTTATACCAGATCTGATTTGATTTTAATAAATACCATCAATGGACCATTAAGCAAACAATAATGCTCATAACTCTTACATCGAATGATGGAAAGTAATATCATTGAACTTTGAGCCCTTAGATTTGCAATAAAATGATTTTGCGATTTGCTTTATCTTTAACAATCATTCGTTTCATCGTGCAGTTGCAAGATGTGATTTGCGAGTGCTTTATTGCATTTCGTAATATCTAGGTGTTTTGTATTAAGTAGTGCTACGATCAATGGAATCTGTGACATGCGAGGAGTTTGTAAGGCTTGGGATCTTACATTCTTGCATTCTCACTTTTTCACATTTCAAAGAGTTTATTTGTAAAGGATGCCTGCCGTTACCCTTTGTGATGCGATGCGTATTATTAATAGATCAGGTTTATTAAGGTTTTGCTTAGTACTCAAGACTTTTCGCTTACAAGGGTTTTCCTAGCTTTGTGGTTGTATAGTGCTTTTCATAAGGAGGCTTAACAATTATAACGTTTTTTATGCACATGAAGCATGAAAAGGTAGGAATTCATATTGTTGGGAGTGTTGCTTTGATATCATGTTTTATTGAAAAAAAAAGACAATCTTAAGTGCTAAGTTTTGATTTTTTAGAAGGGTGCCCATTTATTAATGTTATTGGTAACACTAATAAAAGGGGTTGTTGTTGATGGTCACAACACCTTCCCAAAAAATATTCAAGAAAAGATTTTGAAAATTAAAAGCTATCACACTGAAAGATTGTAGCGATTGGAATCCTAGTACAACATCAACACCACCGATTGGAATGAAAAGAATTGAACTATTCATTACATATTCTCCCATGGATAGCTTGATATTGTGGCACTTTCTGGAGAAATTTATGGTTCCTCCATTTGCAACCATGGCTTTAAACTCTAGTGCTGGATATAGGAAGAAATTCACTTCTTTAGCTATCTTACAATGAATAAAATTATGGGTACTACATGAATAAATCAACACTATTATGTTTCCCTTCTTTATATGTCCTTATTTATTGAGAGTTTGAGGAGTGGTAATTCCTGCCAATGCATTACAAGATATGGTCAGATTCATTTCTTCTTTCTCTAGAGTTTTCTCCTGGTGTATATCCTCTTCTTTTCATGTTTCTTGTTCCTTTTCTTCCTCCTGTTCATAATATATGTAAAATAACTTCTTCTCATAAAAATTATGAGCTTTAGTGTACTACTTGTTATCACAACTTTAACAAATCCCCATTTCTCTTTCTTCTTCCAATTGTTGTGGTGTCAACTTTGTAGGTTGTGGAAGGCTAGGGGAAGCAACACTTCCATCTTTATAATTGTGAGTGGTATAATTCCTTGTTGCCACGATTTTCCTTGCCAATTAGAATTCCTTCTCCAATGAATCAGGTTCCCAAAGGTGAATGACATGTTGGATGTTTTCCTTTAAAGTCCCTATGAACACATCAATTATATGCTCCTCTCAAATATTTTCTACCCTTCTATTCAATTTTTGGAATTCATCAACGTGCTCACCATTGAACCCTTTTGTTTTAGGTTTATCAATTGGCTAAAGAAGGTGTTTTTTTTGTATCCTCATAATGTGCTATCATTTCCTCCATAAAAATTGACCAAGTGAGAATTTGTTTATGAAAGAAAATCCATCGATACCATACAAACTGATTGGGTTCTAAATAAAAATTTGAAATGCATACCCTTTGTGTGTTTTGCACGTTATGGAGATCGAAGTATTGCTCAATCTGTAGTATCCATGTTACAGGATCCTTGCCATCAACCTTCCTCATATCGATCTTTGGAGCATGGTGGGTATTAAATCGAACATTAGATTATATCGAATCATGATTAACGTTTCTTTTGTTATTATCATGAGTTTCCTCTATTACTTTTTCGTTATTGGGAAGGATTTCTTGAAGCAACTTTGCCAAACCTTCTTTCAGACCTGCCATGACTTTCTTCAAATATTCAATGTTTACTTCTAAACCATCCATCTTAGATTGCATGCCGTCTATATCAGATTCCATGCCATTCATCTTATATTCCACGCCTTTCTTTAAACCATCCATCTTAGCTTTTGTTACTCTTTGTGAGAGTGAAATTTGTTGCACTTGGTCTTATAATTTGGAGATATCTTGTTTCATTTCTTCCTCTTCTTCATGAGTCATGGTAATGATTTCAAGTTTCTTACTATGTGTTTCCATCTTATTTCTTCATGGAATTCATTAATGAAAATCATGCTTCACTATGCGCTTCGAATTACTCCCATCTATTTTTTCGAACCAAACTTATGCAAAATTTTAAAAGGACTACACACATTTTCTTCACTTTATAGGAGCTTGATATTGAATCTATTGTATCTCTATAATTGCAAATGAACAAGGTTTGAAATTTCGTCGTGTGGTAGCCCTCTACGTCCTCTTTCCAACCCCACATGTCCATTCAAGATTGAATTCTCCAAGGAAGAGTTATTCCAAATATCCCACGATGGCCTGATTATAGACTGGTTGAGTAGACTGAACTTCTATGAAGTGCCACATGTTAGTGTTTCGACCTTTAGACCTAGAAATGATAAATATAAAGCTATCATCCATTCTCTTTATATTATACGAAATTTCAATCTAATTATCAAGGACAAAGTTATGACAATTTTCCCTAGGTCACCTATTTGAGATGTAATTTAGGAGTATGAAAAAACCCTAACTTCCATTGATCATATCTCTGAAAATATAGCGAGACAAGATCTAAAATTCAGGCTATAGGTTCATCACAATTTTAGCTCAAATGGGTTTTAATTTAAGCTTTTGAAACTTCGTAGAACTAAAGTTATAGTGAAAATTCCATGATGACCTATTCAAACAGTGAAACCCTAGAATCCAAAGCTTTGATACCAAATCTTATGCAACCAGCCCACAAAATAGAAGAAAAGATAGATCAACGTCTTCACAATTATACTCCTCGATGGGGCAACCTCATTTGTATTACACAAATGAACAATTCTTGAATGATACAAATGACAAGAACTCCTTTCTATATATAGGAGTCTAAGGGGTCCTAATATAATCAGAGCCTACATAACAATAATATTATAGGGGAACGACAATAGCAATAGTGGGCTTCTATGGCACACAATAATAACAACATGGGGACTATATGGGCACAATAATACAATAAGGGGGCTACACTAACAACAATAAGGGGCTACACTAGTATTATAGGGACCTAAAATTTTCATTAAAAGAAACAAAATTATATCTATCACCTATCATATGCTTTGAAAAATAGCTATCCATGTACCATAAATTCTCTTAATCTCGTACATACAATGCTAGACCATAATTTTCATAGGAAGTAATTTTATTTTTGCATACTTTGGGAGGTTCTGACTTCACCACATGTTGATAAGATGAATTCTTCTTGCCTCTGCATTCAGTTCCTTCATGGGAAAATTTATTGTAAATAGAACATTCAACTTCATTTCAAACAACAGAGAAGGAATTATAAGAATACTTCATTGGAATATTTTCATTTTGTTGTTTTCTTTCCTCTCTAGTCATAATCATTTTATAATAAACATAATGAACTTCTTTATGACCAAAGTTGTGACAAGTAAAGTATTGACCATTGAAGTAAGAATACCTGGGAGTATAATACGTTTATGAGTATCTTTCCTTTTGTTGTGTGAATTTTTTTTTTTCCTTAATATAGTTAAACCCTTCATTCTATTGTTGAGTCCTACCATTCTGATGATTGCTTCTTCTTATAGCATTGACGTAGATTTTTGAACCAATTTCAGAGGATTTCATAGGTTCTAATGCTTAAGCATTTGTATTATATCCGAGATCTATATTTATTAGAGGAGATTGGTAATCCTTAATGATATCCTCTAAAGGCTCATATTGACACAGGAAAAATGGCCTAAAGGGAATTTCCCTGGTTTCCATAATCACCTTATGTGAACTTGTGGGTTATGACCCACCTCTACAAGTTGCAAGAATTTACATGGGTGGGTTTTAAACAAAAACCAAACCAATCACCAAGCAATAGTTTAACATATAATCCTCCAACAAATGTCAGTCCCACCTGAATGCACAAAACCAGACTCCAAATAAAATAAACTAGCATCCATACACTTCTCGGGTCTGCTTAGTAATTGAACAACAATTGAATAACAATTGAATTACAATTGAACAGTAATTGAACAAAAATTGAATGGAAATTGAATAGAAATTGAACAACAATCGGTCCCATGTTGACTTCTCTCATTGACTTTCCTTTTTTTCACAGGTGCTTCACTCTACGTCGTTGATCTTCCCATTCAATCTGACGATTGTTAGTCATCTGACCATTGCACATCGCATATCGCAATTTCTCCCAGCCTGGGTCCATTCACTCATGAATGATGTGATGCAATATTAACCTAATGGTCAGTATCAGTAGTGATCCAATGGTCTGCATCCATTTAACTAACACATGGGTTAAAAACAGGCCTAACCCCCACTGTTTACTGTGACGCAAGCTGTTGAAATTCAGATCGACGACTAGGATTTAGTATGGTGCTGCAACACCAATCAAGGCACCGATAGACTCCTAACCTTCGTAGTTACGCATTTCTCTTTGTCTTGTTTCACTCTTCCACTAAAATTGGTGCTTCCACTAAATTTCCTTCCCACCTCCAGATCAACTTGTTACCAAGTTCAACTCTACCAACTGCTTTCTCCGCTTAGAAACCATGTGCTGAGATTTCTCTGATTTCTTTACTCTACCTTGCAACTATACCTCTATTTCATTAACACCACTTCAAACTGGATTACATAATACTCTCTTTTTTAATTTCCTTCTTCCATATTTCATAATTCGTTCTTTACTTGAACTGTACATACATCTATCAAATCCAAACTGGAATCACACGGATTCCACAAAGATGGTAATTCTTTTGTCACTCAGAAAGACTTTCAGAAATTAAACTTGAATTCATTTATCATGGTTTATCACACAAAAACCATAAATTCTGAATTACAGATCACTCAGCACATAAAATGAATGACACATACAGTAAAAAAGAATTCAATTTCCTTATTCATTAAACAAGTGTATAGATACAAATAAAAACCTATTTACAATCTAGATTTTGCTTGATCTACCTTTACATGGTCTGTATCAATGGCCCTTTCTCATTTCAGTGGTCGCAGTCTCACAATCCAACTCTCCTATCTATTTCCTATCTAAGGTTTATTCTTCATTCGACCTTCTTTACCTTATTCCTTTGAGGTTTACATTTATAAAAAAGGATTTTGTTTCCAATTCTGGTTCAAATCCTTAATCTTCTCAACTAAATCCTAATAATCCTCTAAGTCCTCAATTGGTTCCTAAAATATCTTCCTTATCCGTTAAGGATCTAAAATTTCAACTAATCATAAGGATCCTCCATAAATCATGAACTGCTTTCTAAAATTTACAATATCTCAATCAATACTAATTACTCATCCTCACTCATGTTCTTCTACATTCGAGAACATTTACAAATATCCTCACAATATTTAATTAACTCCTATTCTAATTGTCTCATCTAAATCACTCAAGGTATTTAAAATTACATGAATTAAATACCTAGGAAAACCACTATTTTGACAACACAAGATCACCTAGATTCTACTAAATGTATACATTTTCAGAACCATGATTCTCCTGCATTGGACTCCCAAAGTAGAAAATAATCATGATCTCCAGATCATGTGCTTCTACTCTTTTTCCTCCTGGATCCCAGATTTTTATTTTGTAATTTATCTTTTCCTATTTCTTTTCCTTTCAGTTGTTTTGTTGTTGTTGTCTGCTATTGTTTTCCAGGTTTCCATACCTTATTCTATAATTCTCCACTTGCTATGCTCTCACATTCTTCTGTTGTCTTCCACTTACTAGTGCTTCTTTGCTTTCTTGCTGTTGTCTTATTTTGAGACACCTTTATAATTATCCTTCATATCAATTCAATCTCTTTGTCTAGTATATCCTCTCTGTGTTGATTTCCTTCAACTCTTAATTGCTGAATTTTTATTTTTATTTTCTCCCTTTTTTCCTTACTCTCTTGTTCACTATTGTCTTGCACCTTTTCAGCTGCTGCCACATTGTTTTCCAAGACAATTTTTTGCTTCTGTTTACTGTACCTGTCAACTTCTGCTTTATTGTCATTTATAAAAATTTCGTTGTCATCCTTCATCAATAATTTACTCTGGATATTTATCCTATGTTGTTCTAGCATTTTCCTTTGAAGGTATAACTTTCTATATAACTTAATGATTTTACTTGGAGTAAAATTTGGAAATATTACACAATCTTCCATTTCTTCATTTGCTCTTTACGAATCATCGGATGGTCCTTCTTCCTCTGCTAAATCTTCCTTAACATCTTTCAGTAGATGATCTTTCTCTTCTTCCTCCATTTGGCTATCCACCTATGCCAAATATGTTCCAGTTTCTGCAACAAAATCTGCAATCATAAGACAATTATCAAAATAAAAAATATAAGGCCTTTGTACCTCTTGTTCCTCTGGGAACCTTTCAGTATGTTGCTCTGATCATTCCTTTAACTTGCCTGTCAGCACATTAGTATGCTAATTCTTTGACTATCAAAAAATCTCTTTTACCCACCATCTGTTTTAATTATGCCTCTTTGCACTTGGTCACTGTAGTGAACTGTTTCTTCTCCAATCTCATTATCATACTCTGCTTCAAAATTTCATCTTTTGGAAGGTATTATTCCATGTTTCGGACAGCTTTAGAAGACTTCCTATATTCTTCCAAACCTGTAACCATACACAAATTATCAGTTTTTAAAACACAGGACCTTATGGTCTCATTTGATGCTTCAGTCATCAAGTCCTCTGGCTACTTTGAATCATTCATATGATCTGACTCCTCTCCCTCTTCATCACTTTCAAAAACTAATTTTCCATGTTCTGGTTCACATACCAAAACTTCGACACCTTCTCCAGCATTTTCCTCTTGTTGTACCTCAACTCTTTCGAGCTTCTCTATCTCCAATTTGACATCTATAATCTGTTCAAGTTCCCTCATTTGCTTTATTAATTGTATATTTTCTTGTTGATTCCTCTTCTCTTCTAGCCTCTGCCACTTCACTTTCTTCCTCATGACATAACCATATTTCTGTTCCTTCTCCTTTCTTTGCGACATTTCCATCAATACTTCAATTTGAATTTCCATCTCTGCCATTTATTTATCATATTTCTCGTCACTCATTTGCATCTCATTTGCCTTGACATATTTCCTCTTTTGTACTCTATTGTGATCTCTTTCAAAACCTATGCTATGACTATCGCTAGTCATCATCCTTTCCATATATATGAGTTCCTTACTCACTTCACTATGAGTTGGGAAATCCTTTGCACCAACAAGTTTTCCCTGTTGCCCCTAATCTCACCAAGCATTCCTTTGGACTTAGTCTTTTGGAAAGTATTGGTCCTCTGTCTAGAACCTCCTAGAGCATTTTCCTTTGCTCCTTCTAGGCCTCAACTCATCTGCAGTTTAAGAACACAATTGTCCTCTCACAATGAAATACTAGGTTTTGACCACCTCTTCTTTCACTTAGAAGCTCTTACCAACTTCCTTCATTCCTTAGCAATTCTACCCACATCCTCTGTTGAATTGCCTTTGTGAGCTACAACAAAATCCTTGCAGTAACAACTCTCCTTCTTGCTACATATGCCTCATTAAGCTTCTCTCCTCTAAGCTCACTCTATTAACATTTATTTGGTTCTTTCCTATGGAACAAATTGAGAACTCCTTGCTCTAGGTTGTTGCAATCTTCTCACCTTCTTATGCTGCTATCCATGCAACAATATAAAAACCACAAACTCTCTAATCTTGAAATGAAATTAAAATAAAAACATATCATATCACCTTCAACATCTTTGCATGATCTTGTTTTACCATTCACCTACACTTTGAATGGACTGTTCCTTTATTTAGCCCTCAGTTGTATCTTCAAACTCTGCTACTTCAAGAACTTGCAAAGGTCCCTCTTATAGTTTAACTACTGTAATCCTGCTCCAAAATTTCACTCATTCAGTTTACGCTAATATTTAGGCAAACTTTCATACCATCACCAGTCTTAAGGATCTCACCACTCCTGCAAATCTGTTTCAGCAGATCTTCATGCTTTCACTATGAAAATTTTCAACATTCATCTACTATCAATTAGATTTAAAATCTAATTCCTTCCTTCAATATATGAGCATTATCTTAGTATAACTCTAACTATCACTAACAATTACTCCTTCGTTGATTTTTCCTTCAATGTTTCGTTCTTACCCTATGTTCTTCAAAAACATTTACTTGTTCCTTTTGCATGCAAAGCCCTCTTTCTACTCGCAGGAAACCTTTCCCTACCGTGATACCACTTTGACACAAGAAAAACTTCCTAAAGGTGATTTCCCTAGTTTCCATAATCACCTTACATGAACCTGTGGGTTATGGCCCACCTCTACAAATTAGAAGTGTTTACATTGGTGGGTTTTAAACAAAACCCCAACCAATCACCAACATCGGTTTAACATATAATCTACCAACGAACACCGGTCCCACTTGAATGCACAAAACCAGACTCCAAATAAAATAAACTCATGTCCATAGACTTCTCGAGTCCGCTCAGCAATTGAACAACAATTTAACAACAATTGAACAACAATTGAACAACAATTGAACAACAATTGACCAAAAATTGAAGAAAAATTGAACAGAAACTAGTCCCACATGACTTTCCCTTTTTTCACAGGTGCTTCACTCTACGCCATTGATCTTACCATTCAATCTGATGGTCGTCAGTCACCCAATCATCACACATCGCATATCACAATTTCTCTCAGCTAGGGTTCATTCACTCATGAATGATGCAATGTGATATTAATCTAATGATCGGGATCAGTAGTGATCCAATGGTCTGCGGCCCTTCAACTAACACACGTGTTAAGAAAAGGCCTAACCCCTGTTGTTGATTGTGATGTAAGTGGTTGAAATTGAGATCGACGTCTAAGATTTAGTACGGTGCTTCAACACCGATCAAGACAACTGTTAGGTCCCTATAATACTTGTGATTACCCCATTACTATTGTAGTTGTATACCTTATTAGTATTGTGGAGCCCCTATTGTCCCCATATTTTTATTACTGTGCCCCATAGAATCCCTCTATTATTGTTTTTCGGGTTTTATATTATTATTGTTAGGTTGGCTGGGTTATATTGTGACTCCATAGACACCTATATATAGAACGTAGGTTCTGTCATTTGAATCATCGAAGAATTGTTCATTTGTGTAGTGTAAAGGAGTTTTCCCCTTTAAATAGGTTGAATTCTAAGGCGTTGATCTCTCTTTTGTATCTTCTTGTGAGCTGATTTCATAACATTTGGTATGAGAGCTTTGGATTCTAGGGTTTCGCTGCTCCAAATAGGTCGTTGTGGCATTTTCACTATAATGCCTTTTCTGTGATGTTTCAGAAGTGAAAAAAAAAACCCATTTGAGGCGAAATCACAGTGAACCCCAGGTGTGAATTTTAGGACTTTTCACGCTATATTGGCAGAGATACGATCTGAGGAATTTGGTATTTTTGTAGGCTCATGAATTACACTCCAAAAAGGTGACCTAGGGAAAATTGTCATAACTTTATCTCTGAGCATTGGATTGAAATTATGTAAGAAGGTATAGAAAGAGGATGGACTGCAGTTTCTTTTATATATTTTTTATTGCCATAGGTTGAAACAGTGACACGTGGTGCTTCATACAAGTTCGCTCTTCTGGAAAAGTCTATAATCAGGTCATCTTGAGAGATTGTGCATAACTCTTTCTTGGAGAACCTAATTTGGATCATACTGGTGACATTGGAAAGATGATGCAGAGGGCCACCGCAGGTCACAATTTCAGAATTGGATGATCCGAAATTATAGAGATACATCAGATTCAATATCAAGCTCCTATAAAGAGAAAAATGTTGTGTAGATTGTTTTTAATTTTTTTCTCTTGGTTTGAAAAATTAGTTTGAAGGAATTCAAAGGGCATAGTAAAGAATTATTATTGGTAATTGATGCCCCGAGGAAAGGAAATGCAAACGCCTAGTAAGCAACTTGAAATCTCTAGCATGACTCATGAAGAAGAGGAATAAATGCAACATGATATATTGAAATTACGAGACCAAGTGCAACAAGTGTCACTTGCATAAAAAGTAACGGAATCTAAGATGAAAGATGTAGAAGCTAAGATGGATGGTTTAAAGAAAGGCGTAGAAGCTAAGATGGATTGTTTAAAGGAAGGTGTAGAAGCTAAGATGGATGGCATGGAAGCTAAGATGAATGGCATGGACGCTAAAATGGATGGCATGGATGATAAGATGGAAGAATCGAAGATAAATACGAATAAGTTGCTATAAGAAATGGTCACTAATGGTGAAATGGTAGTAAATGAAACTCATGATGAGAACAAAATAAATGTTAATCATGCTTCCATACACTCTAATGTTGGATTGAAGACCCACCATATTCCAAAAATCCATATGAGGAAGCTTGATGGCAAGGATCCAACAACAAGGATATTATAGATGGAGCAATTTTTCGATCTCAATAATGTGTAAAACACACAAAAAGTACGTATTGCAACTTTATATTTGGAACAAAATTAGTCTGTATGGTATCAATGGCTTTGCTCTCATAAACAAATTATCACTTAGGCAATTTTTACAGAAGAATTGACAGCACGTTATGAGGATACAAAAAGAAACACTTTTTTTAGACAATTGATAAGTCTCAAACAAAAGGGTTCAATAATGGAGCATATTGAAGAGTTCCAAAAATTGAACATAAGGGTAAAAAGTATTCCAGAGGAGCATAAGATTGATGTGTTCATAGGGACTTTAAAGGATAATATCCAACATGATGTTTTCCTTTGTGAGCCTGATTCATTAGAGAAGACATTCAGGTTAGCAAGGGAAATGGAAAGAAAAATTATGGCAACTATGAAGCATACCAGTCACAGCTATAAAGATGGAAGTGTTGTTACCCCTAGCCTTCCACAACCTATCAGGTTGACACCACAACAATTTGAAGAAAAAAGAGCAAAAGGGTTTTGTTACAATTCTGATAACAAATACACTAAAGTTCATAAGTGTGCTGAGAAGAAATTATTCTACACAGATTGTGAAGAGGAAGAAGAAAAAGAGAAGGAAAGGTCAAAAGAAGAGGATATACTCTAGGAAAAAATCCTAGATAAATAAGAAATGAATCCGACCATATCTTGTAATGCATTGGCTGGAATTACCACTCCTCAAACCATCAAGATAGAAGGACAAATCAAGAAGAGAAAGGTAATAGTGTTTATCGATTCAGGAAGCATCCACAATTTTATTCATTGTAAGGTAGCAAAAGAATTGAATTGATTCCTATATCCAGCACCAGAGTGTCAAGTGATGATTGCAAATGGATGAACGATAAATTTCTCTAGAAAGTGCCATAATATCAAGCTATCCATGGGAGAATATGTATTGACTAGCCCAATTCTTTCCATTCCAATGGGAGGTGCTGATGTTGTATAAGGAGTCCAATGGCTACAATCCTTGGGTACAATAGCTTTTAATTTTCAAGAACTTTTCAAGAAATTTTCTGCTGAAGGAAATGAAGTTGAATTAAGGGGTATGTCAGGGAAACCGGGAAAGATAATCACCTCTAATGCTATGACAATGCTGCTAAAAAAGGAACAAAGAGGTGTAATTGCTCAATTATGTTCGCTAGATGTTTCCACATCAGAATCATCTATTTCTCTGGATCTTCAAAATGTCTTGGACAATCATTCCAAGGTATTTGAGACTCCCAAAGGTCTCACACCTATTCGTGATCATGCTCATGCTATTCTTCTGATTCCAGGAAGTGTTCCTCCAAACATTAGGCGATACAGATGTCCCTATGCCCAAAAGAGTGAAATTGAACGTATGGTTGCAGAAATGGTAGAGGCTGGTATAATTCAACCTTGTCAAAGTTCTTTCTTTCCTCCAGTAGTATTGGTGCACAAGAAGGATGGATCATGGCACATGTGTCTGGATTATAGTGAGCTCAACAACCTCACTATCATTGATGAATTACTGGATTACTAGATGAATTGCATCGATCAATTCACTTCACCAAGTTGGATCTTCGTTCAAGATATCACCAAATTAGAATGAAGACTAAAGACATTACAAAAATAGCATTTAGAACTCATGAGGGTCATCATGAATTTTTGTTCATGCCTTTTGGCCTTACCAATGCACCTTCTACAGTTCAAGGTTTGATGAATTCCATTTTCAAACCCTTAGAAAATTTGTGTTAGTATTTTTTGATGATATACTAATCTACAACAATTCTTGGAAGGATCATGTTGAACATGTTGATAGGGTGCTACAACTATTGGAGGAGAAACAATTATATGCAAAAAGATCCAAATGTTTCTTTGAAGTACAAGAGGTGGAATATCTGGGTCATATTGTATCTCATTGAGGAGTTAATGTAGACCCTAGCAAAATGAAAGCCATTAAGGAATGGAAAATCCCCACATCCATAAAGCATTTGAGAAGATTTCTCAGGTTGACAGGGTATTATCGCAAGTTTGTTAAGACTTATGGGAGAATAGTAGCACCTCTAACAACATTATTGAAGAAAGATGCATTTTCATGGACTCCAAAAGCAACAAAGGCCTTCAAACATCTTAAAGAGGCAATGTACCAAGCACCGGTCTTAGCTAGACCGGACTTCAGAAAAACCTTTATTGTGGAATGTGATGCTTCAAGAAATGGAATTTGTGTTGTTTTAATGCAAGATGAAAGACCCATTATGTTTGAAAGTCATCCAGTCGAGGGAAAGCCTTTACACAAAGCTATTTATGAGAAGGAAATGTTGGCAATACTACATGCACTTAAGAAATGGTGACCCTACCTAATGGGAAGACACTTCAAGGTAAAAACGGATCATGATAGCCTTAAATACTTTTTAGAACAAAGATTATCCTCTGAATAGCAACAAAAGTGGGTCACAAAGATGTTGAGTTATGACTTTGAAATCATCTACAAAAAGGGGAAGCAAAATTTGATGGCAGATGCACTCTCAAGAAAGGATGAGGATGTGGAAGCATTGTTGTGTGCCATTTCTATTATCCAACCAGATTGGATAAATGAAGCAATGGAGGAATGGAAGAATGATGAAGAAGTATGGGCACTTATTCAAAAGTTACAACAAGATTCCAGTACATTTGATACATTTATCTGACAAAATGGTTCATTATGGTACAAATATCACTTATACCTCTATAAGAATTCCCAACTCAAACAAAAAATTCCTATGGAATTGCACACTTCTCCCTTAGGAGGGCACTCAGGATTTTTAAGAAATTACAAAAGGGTTAAGAAGGAATTTTTTTGGGATGGCCTTAAATCTGATATTCAAAAGTTTGTGGCAAAATGTTTGGTTTGCCAACAAAATAAACTTGAAACAATTAAGACCCCAAGTCTATTACAACCTTTATCCATTCCAAGCCAACGTTGGGAGAAGGTTTCAATGGATTTTATCACAGGTTTACCCAAGTCCGAGGGAAAGAGTGTCATCATGGTGGTAGTTGACAGACTTACCAAGTATGCACACTTTTGTGCATTATCACATCCATTTAAAGCCAGTAGAGTTTCTACTGCATTTATGGAAACAATTCAAAAGCTACATGGAAACCCAAAGATTATTGTAAGTGATAGAGATCCCATTTTTACTAGACATTTTTGGACAAAATTATTTTCTTGTCTTGGTTCTCAGTTAGCTCATAGCTCATCTTATCATCCTCAATTTGATGGGAAAACTGAGATAGTAAACAAATGTTTGGAAGGATATCTTCATTTCTTTTTATCTGATAAAAAGACACAATGGGTCAAATGGTTGCCTCTGGCTGAAAGGTGGTATAACACTTCCTTCCATACAACAACAAAAATGACCCCATTTATGGCAGTTTATGGATATCAGCCACCATCCATCACATCATATTTAAGAGAAAATTCTAAGGTTCAAGCAGTGGAACATCGAATCGAACATCAACAGCAAGTGCTCCAACTCTTAAATGATAACCTTGTGTTGGCATAGAATAGAATGAAACAACATGCAGATCAACATCACAATGAAAGAAGTTTTGATGTAGGTGATTGGGTATTCCTACGGCTACAACCATATAAACAAATGTCCCTCTAGCAAGCTAAGAAGGATAATAAATTATCATCAAAGTATTATGGTCCATACAAGGTGCTGCAAAAGATTGGTACTATGGCATACAAATTGGAGCTTCCTGCAGCATCTCGAGTGCACCCTGTTTTCCATGTTTCATGTTTAAAGAAGGTTATAGGTGCCAAGCTCCCAGTTCAAACAATATTGTCAGAGCTCGACGAGGAAGGAAAAATTATATTGGAACTGGAAGCAGTCATAGAAACAAGAACTCGACAGCTACAAAATCGATCAATTTTAGAGTATCTCATCAAGAGGAGGAACTTATCTGCTGAATATTCCACATGGGAGGATGAGAATTTTATATAGAAGCATCCAAAACTACTCAAGTGTTGAGGACAACACATTTTTGAAGGAGAGGGGCATGTTAGGTCCCTATTGTGGAGCGATAAAAAGGTGCCTTGTGAACTTCTAATTACCTCACATTAATTATCAACCTAGGGATGACTTTTTATTTCAAGGGTGTACTCTGTCTGAGGCGGCTATTTACTTAAGAGTAATGTTTCGCAGTATAGTGCTTAAAACCCAAAAGTAAATGAATGCTTGAAAAAGAAATCTAATTGAAACAACAAGAAACCAAAATGTTCTAAACTAAATCATTCATTCAAACGACCATCAATCGAGGATGCAGTTGCAATAACTCATTCTTCTAGAAATTGATGAAGGAAAAGGAATTAGAGTATGGATCATGGATATGGGAGCATAATAGCGTCTGCTGTGTCTCACGACAGCCTTGATCCTCCTCCCACACTAAAACAGTAAATGCAAGTAAATGGAATGGAAATTAGAGCATGGACCAAAGATCTGGGAGCTAAGCAGCGGCTTGCTGACTCACTACAGCTTTAGACCTTCTCTCACACCAAAGAAATAAGGGCAAGTAAATAAATCAGCAGACAGTAAAACGGAACAGCGAAATGGAAATGGGACAGCAATAAATGATACAACAGTAAAATGGAACAGCAATAATCAAATGGAACAACAGCAATCAAATGGAACAACAATCCTTAATGAATTACGAAACAACAACTATCACCCGTATGTACATGATTTACATTAATATAGCAATCTGAAAGTATTGAATGATGCAGCTATGTTTCTAAACAGAATGATGCTACTCTCGAATCCCACAAATATTCATACCAGCACTCTGTTATGGAAATGGCTGAATAAAGATACAATTCGACCCCGTGTGAATTCATTTATATAGTGCAGAGTTCTTACATGGAGAAATCGTTCATTCATTGATCATAACAGAATCACAGCGTATCATATAAAGAATGTATCAGATTGCTACAGAATAGAAATAAACAAACCGCACGCAAATCACCGTATAATAATACAAAGGCAAGTGTCCTCCGGAGCCAGGCCCTTAGCTGCCGATGGTACACCGCCTTAGATTACTCCAGACGCAGAGACGGAATGAACACCAAGTTTTTTATATTAATTGCATCCAAAAAAGTATAACAAAGTCAGGTCTCAATGAGACTCAGCGATCAAAGTTTATTCCGAAAGTGTAAAATTACAAAAACAATCCTCTCCTCCTCTGATCTTTGGTTTCATTTAAATAGAGAAAGATCAGAGCATAGATAATTACAACATGATAAATTTGGGTTGATTCTAACCAGATGATCAACAAGAAAATATATTCCCTCTCATCTCTTCAACAAAAGCAAGACGAATTTGGGTTTACAGCTAAGATTTGGAGGGCGGCCGCAACTGCAAATCTCAGAAAATCGTGCTCAAAGAACCCTGCGTTTCTCCCCGTACAAGCCGAATTTGGGCAAACTGTTCCTTCAGAAGATAATTGGGCCCGTTTTGGACAAAACCCATGTTCCAGATTTTCCAAATTCGTCTTCATTTGCTCATAATCTCAACCGCAAAACTGTCACTCCTTAAACCAGCGAATTTCTGAGTTGGCAGTTTTAAAAATCAAATCTTCAATCTGGAAGTTACCTTGGAGGCTAAAAATGGTGAATAATGTTTATAACCAACTTATTAGCACTATCATTGGTAAAATAATGCATAATCATCAATTTATTAGAAATAAAGGAGAATAAATAATATTTATTCATGAGAGCATAAATAATTAATAAAATGGATTTAAATGATAAATTATAATAAATGGCATGATGAAGAATGGTAGAAATGGGTGAAATAAACGTTCACAAGTGACAATAATAATGGTATATTAACGACTCTACACAGCCCCACACTCAATATGTTGCATGTCCTCATGCAATGAAAACTGAATATATTGCATGTCCTCATGCAACCCAAAGACAAAAACCCATGTGTTAACCAAGCAATAAAAAAATATGTTCATCTCAGCTCATGAAATGGATAGAACAAATGAATTCTTCCTTAATTAATGAATATTCACTTTTGGTAATCTTGATGAAGGCATAACAATTTTTGCATTGACATTCAATTATATGTATATATGAAGTTGCAACAAAGTATGATATATGTAACAGCAAACTTCATGAACCATTTTCTCAAAAACTTACAAACCAGCTTTTGTTGAAATTTGGCAAGTAAATTTATAATATATGAATGCCTTTATGATCCAAAAATCAGATTGTTTTGATGCATGGATCATGAGATATAAACAAAATGGCTGTAGGTGAGAGTGCATGATTTCCGAAATTTTATGAACCACTATTTCTTGAAATTGTGTGGGTTTGTATTAATGATAGGTATATGTTTTCCAAAAATTACAAGAATTGGGTTCATAGTTTTTTAAAAATATGTGGAAATCAAAAAATGAAATTGTATGCCTTAAATAAGGAAGAAAGTAGAAAATATCCATCATGCATAGCAATTCCTCCCCCTCTCTGAAAAATTAGCATGTCCTCATGCGATGCTAGAAAAAAAATAGAGGTGGTTGCTACCAGCTGTGGAATTCTATGCTTGGTGTAAAACAACATGGAATAAGGGAGGTGTTGAGAGTGAATAAGAATAACAATGGATGATAAAGAATATAAATGGCGTGGTGATAAGAAAAAAATGAAGGAACACTCCCCCATACTCGGAAATGAAATGCTGCTGAAAAAGGGGAAGTGGTAAAGATGTGGAATGAAAGATGACAAATAATGCTCAAAATAGATTTTGATGAAATTCTCCTAAATTCATAATAAATTAGAAAACTATGCGATTTTACCTCAAGTTTTACCTCCAAAAAAAATGTGGAATGACATATAAATACTGGCAGTTGTTGAAGCTGATGTAGGCAGAGTTGGTTCTGAAAGTGATGCAAAAGGTGGAATCCAGGTAAGCACATAATGTCTGAAGAGTTGTTCATGTTCGCAAGTTGCTCGAGCCGCGTCTGTTAGTTGCAATAGTGTGGTCATGCTGTGAATAGAATTTTGCCCATACTTGTTCTCCTGTAAACAAAGCACTATTTTGCATACAATGTGCTTGAATCCATAGTGTTAGCTTTGAATATCAACAGATAAGATGCATGCAAAATTGCAATTAGAAAAACTCAAACCAACGAGGTATGGCAAAGTGCAGTAATCATATCGCATGCAATCCCATAATGCATACATTCCCCCCTCCAATTAGAAAATGGGTTCCATAACCATAAAGCATATGAAAGGGGTGGTGCTGACGGCAAGGCAATGGAATGAACAATATATCAGTAAGGGAGGCAGAGTACACTTATCAATGATAGGACGGTGAAAGTTATGGTTATTTTGAGAGCAAAGTGTGTAAAGATAGTTATGAATAAGAGATAGGACGCTTTGGAGTGATGATAGTTTATGCAAAACGAAAAAGGACAACAATATGCTAAAAAGATGCTTTGCTGACGGTATTCTAGCTGAAAAGGATGTGATTGATCATAAAACAATTTTTCATGCATAAAGGTTCAAACAGGGAAAACGTTAAGGAAATAACTTCTCTGATAAAAAGAAAATAAGAAAAGGGTATTATAATAATAATTGACGAAAAGATATAACTTCAATACCATAAGCAGAGCCGCTGCTGCCAGCAGGCGTCTATAGCCTCGGCAGGGTTGCTTGTTAACTCATATGAGCCAGGATCCTCAATTTATAAATGGAGAGTTTTAGTGTTGTTCTACAGAAGAGATCAGTGTGCTCGCGTGGTAACCAGATAACCACACTGCCATTCACTAGGAGGTAGCAAAAGTGATCAGGCCGGCTCGTGATGAGACCTCCTGTTCCAAGGATAATTTGGCTATCCAATGGATCATAACCCTGGTGTGGTGGCCATAATGGGAATGTCACTTTGTTACAGCCTTATGAACATGGTAGGCTGGCTCGTAATGAGACCCCCTATCCTCCATCTGCGAACAAAATTTTGTTATTATTACACATTTTTATGATAAAAAGAAGGAGGCTCAGTACTCCTTAAGAGTAGGGATGGCGGAAGAAGTTGAAGATGTCAATAGAAAAGAAAAATATACCCATAATCTCATTTATTCCAGACAAAGAAGATTATAACCAGGGATGATGGAACCAGCATGGTATTAAGATGATCAATCAATATCATGTTCAACAGAAAACAATGCAGTAAAGTAGTATATAAATAATTGTGTCTCTTTTGAAAAAAAAAAAATTGTCATCAAGGAGCTGTCCTGTTAAAGATCATAACGTAAATGATAATACTTGCTTCAAAAGAATCCATAATTGTTGTCCTCATAAAAATAGTGTACTTCATGCCATGAAAGAGAATCAGGAGAATGTGGTTGAGCTGACTATGAATAATCCCACAAGAGAAAGGAAAGGGTTGCCCTCAAAAATATTCCCAAAGTGTTGCTCTTTTGAATGAACAGCAAAAACACTCAAAAAGTGGTGTTCCGTGTAGGGAACATTAAAGAAAATGCACACCAAAAACAAAAATACACACAGAAAACGCGAAAATGCAAATGTCGTTCCTTTTGAAAGAGAAGAATCCATGCAAGCAAAAACTCGAACCGCTGTTCCTTTTGAAAAAGGAACAACAAAAACTCAAACTACTGTTCCTTTTGAAAAAGGAACAGCAAAAACACACCAAATGCTGTTCCTTTTGAAAAAGGAACAACAAAAAAACTCAAACTGCTGTTCCTTTTGAAAAAGGAACAGCAAAAAACTCAAACTGCTGTTCCTTTTGAAAAAGGAACAGCAAAAACACACAAATGTTGTTCCTTTTGAAAAAGAAACAGCAAAAAACTCAAACTGCTGTTCCTTTTGAAAAAGGAACAGCAAAAAACTCAAACTGCTGTTCCTTTTGAAAAAGGAACAGCAAAAACACACCAAATGTTGTTCCTTTTGAAAAAGGAACAGCAAAAAACTCAAACTGTTGTTCCTTTTGAAAAAAGAACAGCAAAAACACACCAAATGTTGTTCCTTTTGAAAAAGGAACAACAAAAACACACCAAATGCTGTTCCTTTTTCAAAAGGAACAACAAAAACACAAACTGCTGTTCCTTTTGAAAAAGGAACAGCAAAAAACTCAAACTGTTGTTCCTTTTGAAAAAGAAATAGCAAAAACACACCAAATGCTGTTCCTTCTGAAAAAGGAACAACAAAAAACTCAAACTGCTGTTCCTTTTGAAAAAGGAACAGCAAAAAAACTCAAACTGCTGTTCCATTTGAAAAAGGAACAACAAAAAACTCAAACTGTTGTTCCTTTTGAAAAAGGAACAACAAAATCACACCAAATGTTGTTCCTTTTGAAAAAGGAACAACAAAAACACACCAAATGCTGTTCCTTTTTCAAAAGGAACAACAAAAACACAAACTGCTGTTCCTTTTGAAAAAGGAACAGCAAAAAACTCAAACTGCTGTTCCTTTTGAAAAAGAAACAGCAAAAACACACCAAATGTTGTTCCTTTTGAAAAAGGAACAACAAAAAACTCAAACTGTTGTTCCTTTTGAAAAAGGAACAGCAAAAAACTCAAACTGCTGTTCCTTTTGAAAAAGGAACAACAAAAACACACAAACTGCTGTTCCTTTTGAAAAAGGAATAGCAAAAAACTCAAACTGCTGTTCCTTTTGAAAAAGGAACAGCAAAAACACACCAAATGCTGTTCCTTTTGAAAAAGGAACAGCAAAAACACACCCAACGTGAAAGTGCACAAGTGCTGTTCCATTTCGAAAAGGAACAGCAAAATGTAAAAGTGCAAAAAGTGTTGTTCCATTTCGAAAATGAACAGAAAAATGTGAAAGTGCAAAAAGTGTTGTTCCATTTCGAAAAGGAACAGCAAAATGAATTGTGAAAAAGGAACAGCAAAATGAATGGTTGAACCAAAGTGTTGTTCCTTTAGAAAATAAATAGCAAAACGAAAATAATGTCCCTTTGAAAAAGGAACAACAGGAACAACAAAAATGCACACAAATGATGTTCCTTTAGAAAAGGAACAGCAAAATATACGACCATAAAATGCAAGCACGCAAAGAATGAATTAGCTTTTCACTGTATTGAAGCTGAGGATGGGTCACAGTTTGAATGAAGCAACACCTGAAACACAAAATATAAAAGAAATTAGAAAAAAACAACATTTTATTTAAAAAACAATATGTAAATTAAGTTACAACAACTATGATATTATGTAAAAAAATGATCTTTTTGAAAAATGTTTTGGCAGCAGTGACAAGACATGAATCTTGAAATTGAAATCAATTCTTCATTTGTTCTATTATGAATCCGTTGGGTAATGATTTGGATAAAATTCCTTTGTTTTATAAAAACTTCTTTGAAAAATCACTCGTCCATAAATTGACCTTCTTTATTTTCCCAGGACCTGCAAAAAACGAGTATCTACCTGCAATAAAGCATTAAATCATGAAGAAAGAGAGGTGTACGGGCTCCCTTAATCCAAGAATTATGCAAAAAACAACAAGTAGTTATTCTGCATAACAAATCCATAGAGAAAATAACAAAATAAAATTTATTTGTTACCTGCGGGAGAGCAGTGGTCGACCATACTAACCAGCAGTGTTTTAATTACAACGTCTTTGTTTTTCGTCCAAATTGAGTGATTCCAAAGCCAAATGAAAACTAATTCAAAGGTGTATCTCCAATAGAAACAGGTTTTAAAAACTCAATGATATTATATGTCAAATTTGTTTAGAACAACCTGCATAATAGAGTCATTGTCGATTACCCGGCTTAGACCAATAGTTGATATTTCAAGCATAACTTTTTCGTTTGATGTCGGATTCGAATGATTCAAATTGGAAATGAAAATAGATTCATTTATTGATCTCCAATGGAAACAGGTTTTAAAGGCAAGAAGATTTGATAGGTCAAATACTTTAAGGAACAGCTGGAAAGACATAGTTTTAAGGGTGCTGATTTACGATAGACAGTCAGTATTTTGATCATAACTTCCCCATACGATATCTAAAATGAGTGATTCTAATTGCATTGTAAACTAGATTCATAGGGGAACCTACCATAGGAACAGGTTTTAAAAATTCATTCATTTAGGCCTCCAAAAACGGACTGTCCCAACTCTGTTCCTGAGCTGCCCGCTAGACATCCGGTCAATGTTTTGGCTCTAACGTTTTCGTTTCAAATCCAAATTGAGTGATTCAAATTGGATTGGAAATTAGACATCAAGGTCTACTTATGATTGAAACATGTTTTAAAAATATGGTCATTTAGGCCTCCAAAAACTGACTGTCCCAACTCTGTTCCTGAACTGCCCGCTAGATAACCGGTCAATGTTTTGGTTCTAACTTTTTCGTTTCAAATCCAAATTGAGTGATTCAAATTGGGTTAGAAAGTAGACATCAAGGGCTACCTAGGGTAGAAACAGGTTTTAAAAATATTCACTTTTGGTCCCTCAAAACATGACTGTCCCGACAGTTTTTCCAGAAAGTTCATCAAGCCCGCAAGCCAAAAAAAAATGAAATTCAAGCATTTTTTCAAATTGGTGATAAAAATGAAAATGAGTATTTGTAGAACTTATTATTTCCATTATGATTCATCTATATACACAAATTATAAAAAAATTATCACCGATGTTGATTTGCATAGCATGTTGCAACAAAAACCCTAGTTTTACATGGAAAAACAAAATGCATTTATTTATTCCCTTATTTATTTTATTTTCTACCCTAACCTATTTTGATTTGAAAAATGAATATAACTACGTATATGAGTACTTCCAGTGAAGCCATTTTCGAAATAAGGCTTCATGTATACGCATACCCAAATTTGAAAAATGGATGTTAATGAAAATTAGGGTATGAGAAGGTGGCTTCCCTTGAAAAAATGATATCAAAAATTGTTGAAGCATAAAGTGATGTTGCAAACAAATGATGGAGTGAAACCAATCTTCAATGTATTCTTTATTTTCTTGATTTCGCATAGCCATCATATCATGAAGTCCTTGGTCTTTTAAAATAACTTGTTGCTGCATCCTACAAGAAACCTCATTTCCTTCCATAGCTTCTACAATTTTTGCATTTGAAACATTCTGAATCTCATTGTAGGTTTTCTCTAATAACACATGTGAGATAGAATGGGTGGGAAGGGTGGGTAAATTTGCCAGCTCAACATTGTAAGCATGTTGTACTGGTTTATTATGGTGAGGGTGTGGAATTAGTCGAGCAGGAAAATGTGTATGGTATGGAGCATTTTAATGATGTGGATGATTGGGTTGTGTGAATGGTTTTGATGGGCAAGCAAGGTGTTGTGAAAGAGCTGGTGGAGAATATGGAGAATGTGCTTGTGCTACAAGATGAGGGAGAGTAGTCATGCCATCATAAGATGAACCATGCCCAACTTGTAAACAAGATAGGTGGTTAAATTGAAATTGACATGGCTGCCCTAACACATTAGTATTCCATAATGGATTATGCAAGTATGACAATGGAGAAGAAGTGTTTTGAACCATACCTGTAGGCCATGATTTCTGTGGTTTTGACCTTATTACAGCTTCCTTACCTCTTTGATATGCTACTTCCATCCTAGATAAGGAAGAGTGAGTATCTATGAGATGCTCCTTTCGGTCATGAGAACAAAACACTTCATCAAATTCTTCATTTTTATGAACCTGCAAAATATCCAATTTTTCATTTAGAGAGCTAATAAAATCAACTTTAAAATTTTCAAATAAAACATTGATTTCAGCTCTTATGTCTCCTATTCTTGTAGCTGATTTGGAGAACAAAGAAAAAACATCTCTAGGATTCTTACCAGCCTTGGAGATTCCTCTTGAATACCTTATGCACAACTCACAAACATCATCATATGATAACTGAA
Organism: Pinus tabuliformis; assembly: GCA_031772625.1. NCBI lineage: Eukaryota > Viridiplantae > Streptophyta > Pinopsida > Pinales > Pinaceae > Pinus > Pinus tabuliformis. Next base: position 196,865,115 of record CM062820.1, on the reverse strand, counting down.
AAACATCACCTTTTCCTATCAGATTTAAAAGCTCTAAAAATTCATCTTTGATTCCTTTAAGAAGGAGTGTTTTTAAGATCTCTTTTTCTAAATGCTTATGCTTTGATTTTTGAAGGTTATAATGAAATCGATCTACATAGTCCTCCAAACTTGCATCTTCCCCTTGTATCATATAGAAAATATCTTCATTGGATTTGCAATAGTCTTGGTACTTTTTCAAGAATATGTTCTTCATGTCCTCCCATGATTGGATGCAATTCCCACCTAGGCTCATGAACCATCGGAGAGCTGCTCCTTTTAGAGTAAGAGGAAACACTTTTAATCTTTGATCATTAGTACAATAATCATATCCTCTACAAAGTATTTCAAACTCAAACATAAATGTATGCGGATCTTCATTTGCTAAACCATGAAAATTTGGTAAAGATGGGGGAATTATGTGCATTTGTGTCACTCCTAGATCTTTGATAGGAAATTCAAAAGTAGAAACGTGAGCCATTTCTTACCATAATAGAAGATGTTCTTCATGTGTTTCTTCGAGGCTCCTTCTTCAATTGTTCCTATCAATTAGTTAGTGAAATGGGTGGTGCTTACATCACCACTTAAGTGAAATCATGTGATTCATTTTTAAAAAAAAAATTCTATTTTTCCTAATAATTCACACAAAAATTCAAACATCTATTTCTACTCTAGGTTCTTTAACAGTCCTACTGGAAAGTGGACGGGGGAGCAGGGCTTTTACATGCTCCGTACGCAGGTTCTTACCTTCCGTTTTTAAGATCCAACTCTTCCCTAGCAGGCACTCATCAGATTCACACTACTCTTTAGAAATGGCTACACTCTCCCTGGCAACGGCGCCAAAATGTGGAGCGATAAAAAGGTGTCTTGTGAACTCCTAATTACCTCACATTAATTATCAACCCAGGGACGACTTTTTATTTCAAGAGTGTACTCTGTCTGAGGCGGCTATTTACTTAAGAGTAATGTTTCGCAGTATAGTGCTTAAAACCCAAAAGTAAATGAATGCTTGAAAAAGAAATCTAATTGAAACAACAAGAAACCAAAATGTTCTAAACTAAATCATTCATTCAAACGACCATCAATCGAGGATACAGTTGCAATAACTCATTCCTCTAGAAATTGATGAAGGAAAAGGAATTAGAGTATGGATCATGGATATGGGAGCATAATAGCGTCTGCTGTGTCTCACGACAGCCTTGATCCTCCTCCCACACTAAAACAGTAAATGCAAGTAAATGGAATGGAAATTAGAGCATGGACCAAAGATCTGGGAGCTAAGCAGCGGCTTGCTGACTCACTACAACTTTAGACCTTCTCTCACACCAAAGCAATAAGGGCAAGTAAATAAATCAGCAGAAAGTAAAACGGAACAGCGAAATGGAAATGGGACAGCAATAAATGATACAGCAGTAAAATGGAACAGCAAGAATCAAATGGAACAACATCAATCAAATGGAACAGCAATCCTTAATGAATTACGAAACAACAACTATCACTCGTATGTACATGATTTACATTAATATAGCAATCTGAAAGTATTGAATGATGCAACTATGTTTCTAAACAGAATGATGCTACTCTCGAATCCCACAAATATTCATACCAGCACTCTGTTATGGAAATGGCTGAATAAAGATACAATTCGACCCCGTGTGAATTCATTTATATAGTGCAGAGTTCTTACATGGAGAAATCGTTCATTCATTGATCATAACAGAATCACAGTGTATCATATAAAGAATGTATCAGATTGCTACAGAATAGAAATAAACAAACCGCACGCAAATCACCGTATAATAATACAAAGGCAAGTGTCCTCCGGAGCCGGGCCCTTAGCTGCCGATGGTACACCGCCTTAGATTACTCCAGACGCAGAGACGGAATGAACACCAAGTCTTTTATATTAATTGCATCCACAAAAGTATAACAAAGTCAGGTTTCAATGAGACTCAGCAATCAAAGTTTATTCCGAAAGTGTAAAATTACAAAAACAATCCTCTCCTCCTCTGATCTTTGGTTTCATTTAAATAGACAAAGATCAGAGCATAGATAATTACAACATGATAAATTTGGGTTGATTCTAACCAGATGATCAACAAGAAAATATATTCCCTCTCATCTCTTCAACAAAAGCAAGACGAATTTGGGTTTACAGCTAAGATTTGGAGGGCGGCCGCAACCGCAAATCTGAGAAAATCGTGCTCAAAGAACCCTGCGTTTCTCCCTGTACAAGCCCAATTTGGGAAAACGGTTCTTTCAGAAGATAATTGGGCCCGTTCTGAAAAAAACCCATGTTCCGGATTTTCCAAATTCGTCTTCATTTGCTCATAATCTCAACCGCAAAACTGTCACTCCTTAAACCAGCGAATTTCTGAGTTGGCAGTTTTAAAAATCAAATCTTCAATCTGGAAGTTACCTTGGAGGCTAAAAATGGTGAATAATGTTTATAACCAACTTATTAGCACTATCATTGGTAAAATAATGCATAATCATCAATTTATTAGAAATAAAGGAGAATAAATAATATTTATTCACGAGAGCATAAATAATTAATAAAATGGATTTAAATGATAAATTATAATAAATGGCATGATGAAGAATGGTAGAAATGGGTGAAATAAACGTTCACAAGTGACAATAATAATGGTATATTAACGACTCTACACCTATAATACTAGTGATTACCCCATTACTATTGTAGTTGTATCCCTTATTAATATTTTTGGGCCCCTATTATCCCCATATTTTTATTACTATGCCCCATAGAATCCCTCTATTGTTATTTTTGTCGCTTTATATTATTATTGTTAGGTCGCCTGGGTTATATTGTGACTCCATAGACTCCTATATATAGAAAGGAGGTTTTGTCATTTGAATCATCGAAGAATTGTTCATTTGTGTAATGTAAAGGAGGTTCCCCCTTGAAGAGGCTAAATTATAAGGCGTTGATCTCTCTTTTCTATCTTTTTGTGAGCTGGTTCATAACAACAACTGTAGACTCCTAACCTCTGTAGTTACACATTTCACTTTTGCTTGTTTCACTTTTCCAACAAACTTGGTGCTTCCACTAAATTTCCTTCTCACCTCCAGATCGACTTGTTACCAAGTTCAACTCTTCCAACTACTTTCTCCCCTTAGAAATAATGTGTTGGGATTTCTCTGATTTCTTTACTTTTCCTTGCAACTTTACCTCTATTTCTTTAACACCACTTCGAACTAGATTACATAATACTCTCTGTGTTAATTTCCATCATCGATATTTCGTAATTTGTTCTTTACTTTACCTGTACATAGATCTATCAAATCCATATTGGAATTGCACGGATTCTACCCAGATGGTAAGCCTTTTGTCACTCAAAAAGACTTTCAGAAATTCAGCTTGAATTCATTAATCATTGTTTATCACATAGAAAACATAAAGTCCCAATTAAGGGTCACTCAACACATAAAAGGAATGACACAGATAGTCACAATGAATTCAATTTCCTTATTCATTAAAAAAATGTACAGATACAAATAAAAACTAGTTTAGAATCTAGCTTTGGCTTGATATGCCTTTACACAGTCAGTATCAATGGCCCTTTCTCATTTCAATACTTGTAGGCTACGAATCCAAGTCTCCTATCTATTTCCTATCTAAGTATTACTCTCCATTTGACATTTTTTGCCTTACGCCTTTGAGGTTTACATTTGTACAAAAATATTATGTTTCCAATTCTGGTTCAGATCCTCAATCTTCCCAACTAGATCCTAAGAATCCTCTAAGTCCTCAATTAGTTCCTAGAATATATTCCTTCTCCCTTGAGGATCTCAACTTTCAACTAATCCTAAGGATCCTCCATAAATCATGAACTACTATCTAAGAGTTACAATATCTCAATCCATACTAATTACTCATCATCACTCATGTTCTCCTACATTCGAGAATATTTACAAATATCCTCACAATATTTAATTAACTCATGTTCTAAATGTCTCACCTAAATCACTCAAAATATTTAAAATTACATGATTTAAATACTTAGGAAAAAAACTTTTTTGAAAACACAAGACCACCTATATTCTACTAAATTTATACATTTTTGGAACCATGATGCTCCTGCATCACATATCCTTGAGAAAATATAAGATTTAGAGCCTTTGTTTTGTCTACTTCTTTTCTTTGACCCATAGTTCCAAGTTCTAAACTTTCATAGTGTTTTCCCTTTCTTGGAGTTATTTCTTAAAAGATGATTCTACTAATTCAGCATCTTCTAAATAAATATTTAGCTGGTCTATTTTTTCAATTAGGTTATTTTATTTTATACATAATGATTTCCTTTTCGTAATTCTTGTTTATGACCGTAAGTCTATCAATTTCTTCTAGAACATCCATAAAATCATAATTATCATCAGACTCATATGCACATTGTTCTTTTAATTCCATAAGTAATTGACAGTATTGATTTGATTCATCATCCCCATTATTGGAACAATATTCACTATCTTCACGTGTATAAATTTTTTTCTTGCTAGCAAAACCTCTTTTAATATTCTTCTTGGAAACATTCTTTTATTTTCGATGATTTTATTTATAAGGACACTTAGAAGTATAGTGACCTAGTCTTCCCCAAGCAAAAAAATTGAAAGGAAACATATCTATGAACCTTACAGTTCCTACATGGAGCTTCTTCAAAAAATAAACTTCTTCTTCATCTGAAACGTAACTTGTACCTTTAGACTCTTCCTTTTATTTTCCTTTCTTTGTGGCTTTCAATGTTTCTTCTCTAACATTTGATGTATCCCATTTTCTCATCTCATAAGCTATCAAGATAACTTGCACTTGTTTAATGGTGATATTCTTCAAATCTTCCATTTCTTCAATGGGAGAGTCTTTAGAATCAAGGTTTCGAGTTAGTGATCTCAAAATGTTTTCAACAATAAAAATATCATTTATTTCATCACCAAGATCTTTCATAGTGTTAATGATCTCGTCTACTGTAATGAAAAGAGTTGTAATTCTTTCATCACCATGCATTGTAAGAGAAACATACTGAATTCTATAAGAATTAAGTTTAGCACTTTTTACCTTAGAATCACCTTCATATATTTGAACAAGATTAACCCATATTGCCTTTGTGGTGCCTAACTACATGACTTTCACAAACGTAGATTCAACCAATTCTCCCAAGATATAATTTACAACCTTTGCATTATTCTCAAATTGTTTATTTCTCACATCATCTGTGGGAATGGAGGATGGATATTGATATCCACCATCACAAATTCCCCATATATTAGATCCTATTTCTTGTAAATATGATCTCATTTTGACTTTCCAAACCATAAAGTTAGTTCGATTAAACAAAGGTATCTTGGTAGCAGATACTCTATTTGGATTGCTCATCTTGATAGATCTCCCTTTAAGTGATCAAACATCTTATGAGCGACCTGCTATGATACCAAATGTTAGGAAAAATACTTGGGGGGGACAATCAATATTTTTAACTCACTTTAACTTCCTATTTCACATTCAAAATTATGTACGCCATTATTATTCATGTAACTTGCATGTGTACGTGACATTAGTGAATGAAAACTGTGTATGCTCAGATTACTTAATTTTTCTAAACATCCATTAGATGTTTAAATTGATCAGTAAATTTTTAGTTCATTAGCCATCTAATATGCAATAAATAATAAATAGATCATAACACATAAGAAACACATCAACCCATATGAACACTAGGATTTTTGGTGGAAACTCAATGTGGAAGAAAACCACCATTCTTGTTCTCTCCATGTTATTCTCTTATTATAATAAAAAATAATTAAATCATTATTTTATACTAGTGTTTACTCTTTCCGGAACACAAATCACCTCTCTACAGGAGGCTACAACCTCCAATCATTCTCCAACACCCACTACAAGTGAGCTACAACTCGCTGATCTCGTTTACCAAGTCTTGCCAGAAGGGATGTCCTACTCCATCACTGAAGGTTGCAAACCTCAGTACATTGTAGACCATGTTTCATAATATTTCACACTAGATCCATCTATGAATCAATAATAAAAACATGGGGGACCCTTAGTCTGATGTTCCTGTTAGGGTTCCTGCATAAACCCTGCTGCCCGTCTACGTTGTGCACACTATTTTCTTAACTTCGTCTCTCTGCTGACACTATCTCCATGAAACCACCTTTCAGAGGGGCAGGCACGGCCCCCACTCCCCCATCAACCCCTCTTCTGACAACTCTGTAAGTGCAGATGCAAACGCCAGTCCCAGTTCTACCCCTCTGGCCGCCCAAGCTACCGATCCTGCCATTGACAGCGCTGGCAACTCTGATACAAGCTCTGCGGCCGATAAAGACAAAGGAAAAGACTAGAATGCCTTGATGTCATAGCCAAAGGCATCCCCTGCTACATGCATCCCCAAGGCTTCAAAAAGAACCAAAATAGACCTCCCCAGTGAACGAATCAATGACCAAATCCAATATATGAGGGATCATGCACTCATAGGGAAGTTCTTAGGACTCTGGCCTAGTGAAAAGGCCTTGCATGGATAGATTGCTTCTAAATGGAATACAAAGGGACAAGTTACCCTGCACCTTGGTCCCAAAGGATTTTTTACTACCATCTTCAACTGCTTGGAGGACAGGACCCGTATCTTTGAGGGAGGCCCGTACTTATTCAACTCTGCAGGCCTGTACCTTTGTGACTGGATAGAGCGATTCAACCCAGAAAAAGAATATTTCAACTTGTCTCCAGTATGGATCCGATTGTATTCTCTTCACTTGGAATACTGGCATGAGGAAACATTAAAGGACATAGGTAACGACCAGGGGGTTTTTATCAAAGTTGCTGAGGAAACTAAGCATCAAAGATACACCTCCTATTCCAGGATTTGTGTTCACATGCATCTGCCCAAAGCACTCAAGGACTTGGTAAGTTCAAACAATAGACTACAAGCATGTTCCTTTTCACTGCAGGAAATCCCATGAACATCGCCACCTTTTCAGGGATTTCCTACTGAATCCTCAGTCTAAGATCCCCGTCACTGAGTCTAGCAAAGGTGTTGGGGGCTTCACAAAGGTTACCAGTCGAAGAAAGCATGCCAAGAAATATCCAGCTACCCCAGATAATCTCAAAAATCCTAAAACTCGGAACAGCTTCGAAATTCTCACCTCCCAAAACAACTTGGAGGATCACCTTTCTTTCACTCCTTCTTCAGATTCTCCTCCTACTTCACCCCCTCCTTTCCCAAAACCCTCAACTCCGATCTCAGCCTCCGACCTTGCCATCATCACCACCTATACCTCCTCTGATAATATATATCCAGACACAGCCCTTCAAACTTCCAAAATGGAGGTAGATGCAATGCTAGCTCTCAGTCTCCATCAAAAGCTAAACAAGGAAGAACATAACATACCAATACACATGGATGAGGAACCATACAGTGTAGATCTAGGAGGTCTAGACATTCTCAGCCTAGGAACAACATGTCGACAGAAAGAATTCAGTGCTATATCCCCCTAGGAAATCGAACATCTTGAAGTAGTTTTAGCCAAAGCACAACATGATAAAATCCTTGGTATTCAAGCAGGTAGTCCTTAGGATGGAAAAAAAATACTGAAAGACGCAAAAAAACGTGGGCGTAAAATGGATCTGCAGAGGACCATTATTATTGGAGAAATGATGGTGGAATCTGGTAGATTCCCTAAGCTGACCAAGTTTTTTAAATCTCTTCCTCACTGTTCCTCATAAAGCTCATTTCATGGAATGTGAGAGGGCTTAACAACCTTGCAAAACACAAAATGTTAAAAAATATGATCCAACAAGATAATCCTTCATTAGTCTATCTACAAGAAACAAAATGCAACAAAATTGTTTTGGAAAAGATTCTGAATAAAGCCTGGTTGGGATGACGTTCAGTCTCAGTGGATGCTTCAGGGGCTTACTGAGGGTTGGCAATCATATGGAACCCTCAAGTGCTCTCCCTTCATGATTTTCACGCCTCACACTTCTTTATTTAGATAACTTTCCACCTAATGGGGACCAATATCCATGGTCATCATTCTAATCTGTATTTCCCACAAGATTTACAAAAAAAGTTGGATCTGCTTGACATTCTCTCAGCTTTCAACTCTGTCAGGAGCTTTCCCCTTTGGATTTGTGGTGGTGACTTCAACATCATCATAGCTTTGGAGGAAAATTCAAGAGGACGATCGAGGCAGGAAGGAGATAGCATCGGCTTCAAAGACTTCATCCAAAAAAATCCGTTAATGGACCTACATACTTCGAATGGTATGTGTTAGCACTTGAAATTTCACCTAGGCTGAGATAGACAAATCTCAAGGTTACATCAAACCATTCAGCCTCGTAGCTAGCCCTACGAGGTAGGAGAAGGCTCTCTCCGGTCAAACTCGGTGGATTTTTCAATAGGATGAGCTGACCAATTAGAAACACTGATATTAGGCTAGTAAATTGATAAGGAGGCTTGATTTAAAGTTTTTGGGGTTTTTGGTGGCAATTGGAGGGAGTGCAATTCAGGGTGCGGGGATTGAGCTCAGGTTTTGCAGGTGGGTCTTTGGAGCAAGGTAGGAGTTTGTGCTGATGCCTTTAGCTGAGATGGATGATCAAGGAAGAAAAAAGAGAAGCTAAAGATGGCAAACAATGACTTTGAATCCTCTCTAGACAGTGGAAAACATAAACATTAAACAAATTTGAAAGCTGAGCATGGCAAGCATGAATTCAAACTTTATCACTTCATTTGTTTAATAAGCTGCAGTAAAGAAAGAGATGGAACACATAAACAAACTTACAATTACAATAAGAGAACACACCATCAACACAAGAGTCCACAAGAATCCCAATGATGTCTGCAAAACCCTGGTCTTCCTTTTCCTCAAATTGCAGAGATACAAGTAAAATATACAATAGGAGCTTCTCCCTCAAGAGTCCAACCATGAAAATGAGCAAGAGAAGGCATAATATAGATGATCTAACTCCATTCCCCACCTCTAGGGGTCGTGCTCAGCTTCCTAGGAGCTGTTTCAACTAATTCTAAACTGAGCACTAGATAATAGGCAGTCAAAACAACTTGCCTCTAAAACTTAGGAAACCTATCCATGCATTAAATATTTACCATTTACATCAAAGAATCTTCTAGAAGTGATGAAGGAGAGTAAAAGTATCTAAGTGCCATTAAAATTACAAAAAAATCCATCATTTACATGCCTCAAAAGTCAACCAAGATGAAAACAGTGTTTCGCTGGCCAAACTGGTCAAAACAGGGAAATTTCCCTGACAGGTCGCGCACATCACTTTGACAGGTCGCGCACATTCACAGCTCTGTTTGAGGGCCTTCCCGGTGTCCAAATCAGGTGCAAGATAGCTCGTTGGAAAGGCCTGCGAGTCTGCTTTCTAACCCCACCAGAATATTTGAATTTGGAGTTGATTTGACCCCTCAAAAGTCATTTCGCCCAAGACAGCTTTCTGCAACTCAAAATAGGGGTAGAAAGTCAAAATTTGCATGTATTTTGAGCTTCTGGAAGCCCAAATCTCCATAAAATCTGAAATTCATCCATAGGAAAGTGTACTTTTTCATGAAAATTCCAAAAATGCAAAGTTTTCCCCGTTCTGAGTTGCCCCCATGTAGGGTCGCGCGCGGGGTGAGACTCGTCAAATGGCCAAAACCTGTAAAATTCCCAAAAATGCCAAAAATGCTTCAAAACTCTCAAAATTTCTTGGGTTTTCTGCTAGGAGGATGCTAATGAGTATCATGGTGAGTGAAAGAGGCCTCAGCCAAGATACAGAGCAGGTTGGTCTTCTTCTTCCTCTTGCGGGCCTCGGACAACCTCCTCTGGAATATCTTCATCTTTTCTTTGCAAACATGCATCCTCGCCCAGTAGTGATTCTTCATGTTCCGTAGCAGTCTCTTGTCCTAGTTGGCCTTCTCCAACAGCCTCTCCAAGTGTGCATTCACATGGATAAGCATGGATTCCCTTCTCCTTGGGCAGCAAGTCACCGGGCCTCCTACGGTTGATGACTCGGTCACTTCGAATCCTCCATAGCTCATCCAACTCTTTCTCATCCTCAAGTTGCTTGTTGCGCTGCTCAAGATAGTTTATTGTCCATTGGGCCATGTCGATCTTCTGCTGTAACAAGCGGTTTTCCACCTCTCTCTTTCGGATGATCTCATGCAAATCTGAAGTGGGGGAGCGAGCATCAAGATCAATGATGTCAACCTGTGTGTCACCGGCTCTCTCCTCCTCTGTCATGGGTTGTTTGCCCTCCCGTACTGCTGATGGAGAACGCGATGCCCCTTCCACCTGGTGTGGAGATAACACTCGCTGACCTGTAGATGATGATGGCGAGACCCCTTCCACCTGCTGTGGAGATAGTACTCGCCGAGCTGCTGCAAACAAGGCCCTCGGGCCTTTCTGATAAGTGAGCTGAGGTGAGGAAGCAACATGTCTCGGAACAGTGATCTCAGGCTGGTGTGACGGACCTCCCTCCTCATAAATGACCTCTGGCTCTGGCTCTGGCTGTGGTGGCACTGTAAAGAATTCATGAGAAATGAATTCTGCCCATGGAATCCCCTGCTGACTCAACTGATGGGAAACAATGAGCTGGATGAGACCATGATGGCACAAACTCCTATACTGCTGAGCTGGGGACCGCCTCTGAAACATGGACACCATCCTCTGAATGTCCTGGAAGAAGAAAACTGGGATGTTAATCATCCTCACTCGGGTAAAGTGCATCAATAGGCGAATGTGATAAGAGAAGACCTGTGAAAATCTCGCCTGACATGTGAAGTAATGCATGATAAGCCGCATGATCGGAGCATACTCCCCCTGGAGGAATCTGAAAGGAAAGACCCCCGACAAGTGGCTCATGAATGCTGGCCTGACATATGGCTCAAAATAAACATAATCCAGCATTTTGCGCTTGGGCCACACCTCACCCACATTTGGTATCCCGGTAGCCTCTGAAATCACCTCCGGAGATAGCACAAAATTCCCCCCTGCAAGAGTGACCTGCCCATCATGAAGGTGCAAAACAAATAAGCGGGCCAACTCCCTGTGGTGCTGAATCTGGGCAAGCCTCTCACAGAACTGAAAACATGACATATAACGGAAACAATTCACTGCCATAGGACAGGCCTGCAACTCTGCCAAAGAGGTGGGCTCCTCTCTTTTATGATGACCACCTTTGCCACCCCTACGAGGCCTCTGCTGTACCTCAACCTCTGTGGAAGAAGACCGGTCATCACATTGCTCATAGGTTTCAGTGGTTGACATGGTGCTTTTGAGCAAAGTGGAGAAAATAGATAAAGTAGACTGCTGCCCTTGCCTGCAAAAACGCTGAGTTGTATGCTGTTCTCAAGGGGAACAAAATCATGAAGGAAATGTTAGGGGAGGGGATTTTTCATAAGGAAAGGGAAACATATAAAAATAGGGAATTTCTAAGGGACAATTCACAAAATGTCAAACATACAATCTCATCTTAATCACCGGGAAATCATTTGCAAAGAAATGTTTTTATTAGGGAAACATGGATGATAATAACCAAGGGAAAGGATATACATGCTCAACAGGGGGTAAGGGACAACATGTATAACAGGGGTATGGGGCAGCATAGATCACTAGCATCAACAACTTGCTCTTTGATTTTGTCCTTTGACTGTACATTATAAGGCATACTCTGTTTTTCAAGGGATTCATGTACATTTGATGCTAAGGGAAACAAGGGATTCTTTTACATTTGTCATAGGGGAAGGAGGGCCTTATTTACATTTTTGTCAAAAGGGGAAAAGGGATTTCATTGACAACTTCAAAAGGGAAAAGAGTTGTATTGAAACAAGGATATTAGGGGATAGAAGGGAAAAGGGAAAACAAGGTTTAGTTTTGGGAGACACAGCAACATTATTTTTGTAATGAATACTCAAAGCAATATGTCTTTTTGATAAATATACACAGCTGCATTGTCTTTGTTTTTGCTTTGAATATACACAGCAATATGTTCTCTGTTTTGTAATGACTATGCACAGCCATATTGCCTTTCTCTTTTTGCACATCATTTTGTTTTTCTTGCATAGAAATTTGTTCTTTTGATGCGTGTGTTTTTATATCACAATGGAGGGTATTAGGGTTTTGGGAATATGTTTAGGGAGGGATAGGGTTTGACATTTCGAGATGGGAAAATTTTAATTTCTTTGCAAATGACATATGATAGAGATGTATAATGACAATTGTGAAATCAATGGGAAAACATGGAGGGAATATAAATGGGAATAAAAACCTTGAAAAAACACCAACCCTAGCACTATGCCTACATGAACAAGCAATAACTAAAATCCATTTCTCTTTACATTCTTGGTAGCAAAAATATATATAATCACAAGCCGAACATCTTTGATTCAAGCATCCAACACGTTAAAAGACCCTACCTCGATTGATTTGGCAAGCACGAGGGCGATTGAGCAAATTTTGAAGCGGTTTTGTGAGTAACAGGTTGACGGGTCGCGCACAGGCTTTGACAGGTCGCGCTCGGGCTGACAGGTCGCGCCCGTTATGTTTTTGCACTGCGGAGAGGCGCCTGACAGGTTGCGCACCGCCCAACAGGTCGCGCACAGTCCCTGATAGGTCATGCACCTGAAAAACGACCGATTTCTCTGCACTTCGCCTTCGTTCGCCTCTTTGCCCTATCTCTTTGCCTTGCAAGCTCTTAGATGCACAATGAGGGTGTTTTAGAGGGAATTTGACTCTTTATAGGCCCAATTCGAAAAAATTTACTTACCAAACTTACTTTCTAATGTTTTGTTTTGGCATTCACTTTTAACACTGATTTGAGTTTTATTTGTCCTGAATTTGGCTCTTTGAGTGCTTTAACTCCGTTCTTTTTGCAGGTAGACCATCTGATGGACTCTGGCGAGAAGATCAGGGCTATTGCCGACATTTTGAAGAATTTTTGAAATTTCCTTCTTTTTTGCAAAATTGACATGACCTTGGCTTTAAAAACAGGGTTTTTAAATCCAAGGTATAAATGAGTTGTACCTGATGAAAATATCAATGAAACATATTTACATACCTCCTTCTGGCTTGCTGGGGACTCATGGACTTTTGACTCATGACATTGCAAAGACTTTTGACCGAAACCCTAGACCTAAGACTTTGGACTTCAAGACAGAGCAAAACAAATGTGACACAAGCTCATTAACTAGTATGACCTGATCCAGCAAAGCCAGGAAGGGAACAAGGACCAGCTCCTCCATCAGTTTTATGGCATGCCTAACGGAATTCAAAAATGACATTGATGAGACACCTACCTGTTATAGACATTTTTGTGCCTAACAGCATGGAGCATGAAATGCCAATAATCTGAGGGATCCAAAGTCCCTAAACATGTTGTTCTTACCCTTAGAGGAACAAGTTCTGCAAACCACAGCACTGAAAATCAGTTCTCCACCTGAAAACACTCAAAAACAGGCTATTTCTGGATCATGTCAGCTGCTCCACTGAGCATCTGCGCTGAATGTCAACTGCTCCTCCTTGTACCTGCGCTGAAGGTCAAAACTGATGAAGGCTACCTGCACTGGGCGAGATTGGCCAAGTGGCACAGTCATTCTGCAAGGTGTCAACTGCCCAGGAAACTTCCAAATTGACACTTGGGTCAAGGAATTCGTCTAGTGATGAGTAAGAGGGTCTTGATCTCCAAGTGGAAGCAAGATTCTCCAAGTGGACTCAAGAACTGAAGATTAACTGAAGTGGGACAGGACACAAGTCAGCTTCAGGCCAGTCTCAAGATGACTCATCCTTTCTCCAAAAACCTATATATAGATCTCTCTCATGAGGTCTAGGGAGGCTGGAATTTTGTGCAAGTAAGGAAGTGCTGTTGGTTTGTGTATAGAGCTATTGGGTGTTTTGCTTGAAGGAGGTGAAGAGGAGATTTCTTTCAGCTGGGAGGTGTTGCCGGATTGGGCCCATTGTGGTTGTAACTCTCTCAGAACTTTACTTCTATTATCAATAAAGTATTTGAGGTTCTTCTATATGCATGTGTCTTTATGATGAATAGATGCTTCTATATTTGATTTATGCTAATCCTATAATCGATTATGGATGCATGCTTCTTGTAGTTTCCTTTTCTTGTGCTTTTACAGGATCTGTGTGTAGCTGGGCCGGTGAAAGGACAAGGAGCTAGGAGCAAGCGGCAAGGAGTGAAGACTGGATCGACTATTAGCACAAGATGACGGTTAGTAGATCATCCTTTTCTTCCCTATCTCGTCTCATAAAGAAGAAACTTTGAATAGCTTTGCATTCAGTTGTTGCTGGAGTACTATCACCTTCAGAGTGGGATAGAGGCATTCTGCATTAGATACTTTTCCCCCCAAAAAATTGGCGACTCCGCTGGGGATCGTATCTTGTTGGTTTGTTGTGTTTCTTGCTATTCATTTCATAAACAAGGAGAGTACCGAATCGAACTGTATTTGGATCCATCAAATACAAAGTAGAGGGCAGCTACTCTAGCTCAGTTTCTGAGCAAGTTTATGATTTGAAGAGCTGATCCACAAGGACTCTAATAAGTTCTTAGCGATAGCTTTTCATCCTCCTTGTCATCCCTTAGTGCGTCCTTGACTGATAGCTTCTGATTTGGCCAAATCGTGAATTTTTGAGCAATCTGTGACCCGGAAACTGAAGAAAATGAAAGTTTCGTTCTTCAGTGCAGGTGCTGTGAAGGCAGTCTGCATTTCAGCGCAGTTCCCGAAGGGGCTACCTGCGCTGAATGTCAAACTGATAGTGTACTACCTGCGCTAAACCAGTCTTGCCTTGTGCTACTGGGGTTTCATGCTGTTTCTTGCCCTGTTTTCACTCTTGTTTTTGCAACCTGTTACCAGTTAATGTACCTATCTGAAACCAACTTTCCTTGCCACTATTCCGCCTCGGTTGTATAAAGAAATTGTATTTGTTCTTTGTGTATTTCTTATATCATTTGCAGTTTCCCGTAACGAAAGTGAACTAGTCTTGCTGTGGCCTCTTAGATCTAGACCTGTGATAAGTGTCGTTTTGATCTTAAGAGTTAGTTTATTTGTTGTTCATAGCTGATTGAGCTTTTGCTTTCGTCATATGGTTTGAATTTATAAATTTCTAGTGTCGAAACAAGTAAATCTTAAGGTGTCTTTTGATTTTGGACAAGCTTGTTTGCTTTCACTTGAAATTGAATTCGAAATTATACAACAACTTTATTTTTGTATTACATCAACATTAAGAAAGAGAAAAGAAATACCTGCATTGTGCATGTGCATTTTGACAGCTTGCATGAAGATTTAGGAAAAAGTGCATTAGTGAGTGCTCTTTGATCTGTGTGAAAAGATTTTGTCTCTCTTTTCCCTCAGTAGTTAAGATTTTCATAAGTCGAAAAGATTGGAAAAGCTTGCTTCTCATCTTAGACTGCATTTAGGAATTTGTATCAAAACATCTCGTGGTGAACCTTGAAAGGCAAACTTTTAAAAGATCAACTTAAAGTATATTGAATGAACCTAACAACACTTTGAAACATAACGCAAACACATAGAGGTCTAAGCTAGAGACGTGTTCCGGCATCGTTAAACGTAGTGACTGTCGATCTCGACGAAGGTGGGTGATTCCTCCTGAGAGTCGGTGGCACTAATACGGACTTGTGCTCCCACGTACCGTCGCGTATATATTGGGAGACCCCTATAGGAACAAATCTTTTATCCATAGGAAGCCGTGTCAGCCGCCCTACTGATCGCAATGCAGTGAACACAGCATTCACAAAGATCGACCACTCGTACTGTAAAACGTATTTTGTGGTTTCGCGAAAGGTTTGGCACACCCTCTGCCTAGATCTCCAGAGCAGTTTCTTTTGGCCTTTTTCAAACTCTATAACTGAAAAATTCCATCCGAGCATTTGTCACTTCGGGCTCGTTAAAACATCGAAGGAGACTAGAGTCATCTTTAGCTTTTTCTCGACTCTTTAAAACTGAAAAAGAAAGTTGTGTCTAAAGCATCGTTATAAAATTTATTTTAAGCGGAATAATCATCACCTTTCCCTCGTTGATCTTCGAAGTTAGTCCACCACAAGTGGAAGTTCCTGTAGAATCGCTAAGAAATCTTTTGGATAGACTAGATATCTCTGAACAATCGTCGACATCCTGGACTGTGTCGTCCAACACAACAGCAGCAGAGCCTCTTGCTGCTACTCCAACGATGTTCGCTGGTATACCATTTGTCCCAGCAAATTGTCAACAACAAGCCGAAGTCCAATCAGGGACAACGACATGGTTAGTTCCTATTTCTTCATCCGGATTATCATCTGGTATTTCTTATGTTGAAACTCAACAAATTGATCCAATGTGTCTTCAAAGGCCAATTTACCCTTTAAGTACTGGATTTCCACCATATGGAGGGCAGTATGCTCTTTCATTGTTCCCTCCCAGAGAACAACCATATGGGAGTTTACAACAAAGTTCAGGTCAAACTGGAATTACATCCAGCGGTTGGGTACCAATATTGCCTCAACAACCAGGATTTGTATATTCAATGCAACCAGTACACCCTGTGTCGAATATTCCCACCATACCTGCTATAGTGAATGTGTCGCAAGTACAAGCTCCACCTGTTGTATGTCAACCCCAAGTTTCTCAGGTTGCAATACAACAGCCTCTTGTCTCAACGACTCAATCACAATCTCAGGGTAGTGCCTCCTTATCTGGAGCGACTCAGGCTCAAACAAGTACTGTGACTCCTCATCCTGGTCAATCATCCAGTATTGGTCAACAGCAAATGGCCCAACAACCAGAGCTGGTTCAATCTCAACAACCGCCATTCCAACAATCATATCAAGGACCTGAGCAACAAGTCTTTGTAAGTAATGGGCAACCATGCTATAATGGTTATGCCCATCAACCTTGTCAAAGTTGCCAGCATTATGCTGGTCTGCAAAGACCCATTTCTCAGGCGATACCATCTTATCCTGGATATGCTTCGCCTAACCTGAGCCAACAGTTGCCCTTTGTAGCAACTCTAGAATTACCAGATCTAAATCGACTGACGAATGATCCAATTGCTTATGCCCCTTGGTGGCCAGCGATTCCGCATAAACTTCCGTCAGATATTCCTAAATTTAATGGAAATCCGGGTGAAGATCCATCGAATCATGTGATGACATTCCATCTATGGTGTTCATCGAACACCCTAAATGATGATTCGATAAGACTTCGCCTCTTTCAGAGGACGTTAACGGGTCCAGCGGAAAAATGGTACATTGAATTGCCTAGAGCTTCGTTTGACAACTTCAGTACCTTAGCCACAACCTTTTTAACCCATTTTCAATTACCGATAAGGTATGAAACGAGAACAGAACTCCTTACCAACTTCAAACAGACGACTGCCACCCACATATCTGATCATATACATGAGTGGCGACGTCATTGTAGGATGGTAAAAACGTACGTTCCCGATCAGCTACTAGCTGAATGGTTTATCAAATCATTACTTCCTGCCATCACAAAAGATGTGGCAAAAGGGGGGGTCGTAACGGAAGAGCAGGTTATCGCTCGTGCACAATATCTGGACTTGGTCTATACTCAGTCCGGCATGCTCTACGACAAAATAACTGACGCCCCTAGACTGGAATTCTCAATTCCTCCTCCTCCTCAATCAAACAACGACTCTCACACCGGTGATGGCGTGATTGGCAAGCACAAAATTTATAGTCAAAATGCAAATGAAGAACTTCTTGCCTCAGAAGTAAATGCCATGTCGACCGACAAGGGCAAACAACTGAAGCAACCAGGGGGAAAGAAGAAAAAGAAAGGGAGAAAAAGGAAACCCCCAGCAGGGTGTCATATATGCGATGAGGATCATTGGACGAAAGATTGTCCACATATAGCTGAAGTTAAGAAACTCTTTAAGAGTCCAAAAACCCCAGCAGTATTGACTGATCCGTTTCCTAATCCAGGTCAAAATCTGGTTGCTAATCAAAATGCTTCCCGATCCCAAGTTCTTATGTTGTCTACCTCAAAGCAATAGAATGATGCCTTGACAAGGAATAAAGATTACGGGAATCCAAAGCTGTCGAAAAACAAGGTTAATGAACAACCTAGTAGTTCGACAACAACTTTGACCGAAGTTGTGCCACCCATCGTTCCTAAGCCAATAATAAACTCGCCAAATGGAGTAGTACACAAATCGACATTTAATCCTCGTGCAAAAGTAGCACAAAATTATAATATAGTAAAGGACTTGGCCCAATCACCGTCTGCTATGTCGACACTTGAGGTACTGCAAAATTGCCCCTCCCAAGAGCAAACTTTATTATCAGCAATAGGTGGGATTGGCCCAATGGATTCCAATCTTGTGGCCTTTGATCATAAAGGATATGACCCTCAGTTACCAGCTCAACTAGCTTTCCTTATTCAAGTGAAAGCCCTCAACAAAACTGTTCATCGAACAATTATTGATGAGGGGGCATCTACATGTCTTATGTCGATGAGTTGCTGGAAAAATTTAGGCTCACCACCCTTTTCAAAATCGTCAACGACGTTAAAAGCATTTGATGGACAATCATACACTCCATACGGGATTTTAAGTAACTTCAAAGTTGAACTGGGGGGCAAAACAGTAGAAGTTGATTTTGAAGTAATTTATGGAAACCTCGATTACAACATCCTACTCGGAAGGCCCTGGATATATGCCATGGCCGTAGTTGTGTCGACCTACTTCAGGAAGATTGCATTTCCCTTTCAAGGAGGAATTACAGTCGTCGACCAACAAACTTTCCTCCCCGACAGTTCACAAGTTACGAGAAGCATTCCAATGATCCATGGAAGCAATCATTCGCTTCAAAATATTGGAGTAGGTCTCCTAAAAGACCCTGCCTTAATGGGTACTTTTGCCCTACCGCCCGCAAGTAATATGACGGAAGTGGCCACAGTGGAAACCTACAATATGAAATCTTCTATATCTAATGGATTCAGAAGATTCCTAAACATTTTGTCAACGTGGATCATCGCCCTAATAGAAATACTGTAAATATAGTGGGCTCTGAGGACGGTTCTAACCTCATGTCAACCTCGTTAAAAAATGAAACAAGGAGTCATGAGGATAGTTCTTTTACTGTGTCAACCTCATTAAAAAATGAAACAATCTCCTTTCCAAAGGTAAACCTTCATTCCAACCACCAAGTTGAATGCAATGAAGCTTGGGGGGCATGCACCTCGATTTGCGTTGTTATGCTGGGGGCATGCAAACTTATCATCGAGCAGTTTTAGCATAAATTTCATGCTCGTTAAAAAATAAACGCAAGATCCGAGCAGTTTTAACGCGGTCTTCATGCTCGTTAAAAAATAAATAAAAGCAGTGAGCAATGTTTCCTCCAGAGTTTAAGCTCATTTTTATCTAAAAAAAGAACCTATTCCGGTAAATAACCATTGTGATCGTAAATTTATTAGCCATAAAAGCCTTGGTCGTGTTTGCACCCGCCACCTCCATTTCATTTGGCCAATCATTCACCTCCATATGATTGTTTACCCATTTTGAGGAACAGCTGCGAAGAGTGATTCCACTTAGCCATCCTTGTGACACTGCCGTGATTGGAAAATTCCAACCTGTACCTGGAATCTGCTGCTATCCCTGTTTATCACTCGTTCCTCAAAAGACAAGTCTTCTTTAAGATCTTTTCAACTGACTCGTAAAATATGAAAAGATTGCCTAGTTTTGGCCTTCCAGCTCGTTAAAAGGACCGGAAGAGCTATCCCTCCTCTAGATTTTAATCTTTTTGGACCTGAGGGATTATTGCACAAAAAGGTCGAGCGCTTGTTTTATTCGGCTCGTTAAAGTTATCGAAAATTCATCCCTTTTGTATTGTTTTATATTTTTTCGGGCTTAAGGGATTAGATGACGAAAAAGGAATTTTGGAGTTAACTTTCTGTACCTTTTTGGACTCTCTAAAAATGAAAAGGACCGAGTTGTCTTTGTCGCTAGACTCATTAAAATCATTAAATAGCGACAAACTTGTCTTTAGACGAGAACGAGTTTCCCTATCGCTAGGCTCGTTAAAACATAGCGATGGGCTTGCCCGAAGGGCAGGTTATAGAACAAGCATATGTTATCCTCCTCAAGCTTGACAAAAATAAAGAGGGACTGGTCAGAAATGACTGGGGAAAAATTGGGAGAACCTCAAAGCTTTTATGGTAGCAAGTCGCTCTTGAACATGACACTTTGTCCTCCGTACCACATCGGGTTGGGTTGTTTCATTCACTGGTCTCATCACCATGGTCCTCGCCAAACCATCCGTATTTGGGGTAATGCTACCGATCCATCACATTAGTGTCGTTATATGTTCAAGAGATGTGTTCAGAAAGAGTCAACCGTGTCCCATCCACTGCCATACATTATCCTTCATCCACCCATGATCGCCACCCTGAATCATATCTCACAGATTGTTTTCACCTCCACTAAAGTCATTAGCTCTGTTCCGTGTCACTGATGTGGGATTCATTAAGGCCCTCCTTTGACGGATCGCTTCTTGTCGACTTCAGCTCATTATCCAAGAAGTTGATCTAGGAACACCCCCCTAGTACTTTGAAGCTTGCATGCCTCAATGGCAAGTTTCTCACTTCCGGCGACAGGTATACATCAATGACCTTCGACCAGAAGATTTTGCGTGGTGTTCGACGCCAAGTCCTTTATTCACACCACGTGAATTGTACTGCAGTAACTTGAGGGTCATTGTCATTATTGGTGACTCCTCTCACGCTTGTTAACGGTTTACATTATTGACCGGTAATCAAGCGATGTCTTTCCATGTTTGACTTCAACGCAATTCTCACATGGATCGACTTGTACTTAGAGTGAAGATCGAGCGAGATTGAAGACCCCGGATCTAGTTTCATCCATCCGGGCTACGATATATATTCAGGAAATATAAAGACATTTGATATGTACATTATTGCAGCAGATGATCATCCTACTCAAAGGATGATAATTTCAGCAGAGAATTATCAGTCTATCATCAGACGGTCGTCTGTTATATGTACCAAAATGAATTTATAAAGCTGAGCATGGGAATGCCCGCCTCAGCTAGATCATGAAAGCATAATGAAAAATAATGTATTGTATTGTATTTTATTGCAGGGCACCTCTTAGCGATTGAATGAACTTCGGATCCTCCTAATAAAGAATTTCACCCGGTAAACGACCTCATACTTTAGGGGGCAACTGTTATAGACATTTTTGTGCCTAACAGCATGGAGCATGAAATGTCAATAATCTGAGGGATCCAAAGTCCCTAAACATGTTGTTCTTACCCTTAGAGGAACAAGGTCTGCAAACCAGAGCACTGAAAATCAGTTCTCCACCTGAGAACACTCAAAAACAGGCTATTTCTGGATCATGTCAGCTGCTCCACTGAGCATCTGCGCTGAATGTCAAATGCTCCTCCTTGTACCTGCGCTGAAGGTCAAAACTGATGAAGGCTACCTGCGCTGGGAGAGATTGGCCAAGTGGCACAGTCATTCTGCAAGGTGTCAACTGCCCAGGAAGCTTCCAAACTGACACTTGGGTCAAGGAATTCGCCTAGTGATGAGTAAGAGGGTCTTGATCTCCAAGTGGAAGCAAGATTCTCCAAGTGGACTCAAGAACTGAAGATTAACTAAAGTGGGAGAGGACACAAGTCAGCTTCAGGCCAGTCTCAAGATGACTCATCCTTTCTCCAAAAACATATATATAGATCTCTCTCATGAGGTCTAGGGAGGCTGGAATTTTGTGCAAGTAAGGAAGTGCTGTTGGTTTGTGTATAGAGCTATTGGGTGTTTTTCTTGAAGGAGGTGAAGAGAAGATTTCTTTCAGCTGGGAGGTGTTGCTGGATTGGGCCCATTGTGGTTGTAACTCTCTCAGAACTTTACTTCTATTATCAATAAAGTATTTGAGGTTCTTCTATATGCATGTGTCTTTATGATGAATAGATGCTTGTATATTTGATTTATGCTAATCCTATAATCGATTATGGATGCATGCTTCTTGTAGTTTCCTTTTCTTGTGTTTTTACAGGATCTGTGTGTAGCTGGGCCGGTGAAAGGACAAGGAGCTAGGAGAAAGCGGCAAGGAGTGAAGACTGGATCGACTATTAGCGCAAGATAATGGTTAGTAGATCATCCTTTTCTTCCCTCTCTCGTCTCATAAAGAAGAAACTTTGAATAGCTTTGCATTCAGTTGTTGCTGGAGTACTATCACCTTCAGGGTGGGATAGAGGCATTCTGCATTAGATACTTTTCCCTCCAACACTACCTATGCATAATGCAAAGAGCTTTTGATCACCGATGGAGGGCATCATGACTGACACTAACATTGGCTCCAATGGGGATGGTAGCTCCTTGGAGGTACCAAGAACCTTAGACCTCTGGGAGAGCAGACCAGTGTTTTATTCATTGGGCAAATGGAGTCAACTTGTACACACATGACCAAACTTGAAATGACTGTATTGGACTTTGATTGAAAACTTAAATTTTCAAAGGACTTTGACACAAACAAACTAACTTTTGCAGAAAATAAACAATCTGAAAACTTCTCACCAACCAATCCCCATCCTCAGAATTATAGCCTTCACCGCGGGCCCCAAACTAAGGATGAAAGATTAGTTCACACTTGCTGTAATATGAAAGAAAAACGGTAATTACAATGAGGATGATTAGAGCAGCAATTGCTCAAGCATGATATCTTTTCAGAAGCCGGCCATTCACCGACCCACCGGGACATTCATCACCATTCAACTCTTTGAGAAGGAAAGCATTGGGACCACGATATACAGCAATCTTATAAGGACCTTTCCACAAATTATCAAATTTACCGTGCTTACCTTTGTCCTCATTTCGGGCATCCCATCTCAAAACAACATCCTCCAGCTGAACGTTTTCCGACCTTGCCTTCTTGTCATAGATTTTCTTGATGCGCTCTTGAAATCTCAAAGAATTTTGGAGAACCTCTTCCCTTGTTTGCTGTAAGTGAATCATTTGATTGATTCGCCGTTGCATTGGATCCGGATCTTCACCTGCTTCTTGAAGCAATCTCGCGACCGGTACACTAAGTGATGTTGGAAAAACTGCATCAATTCCATAAACGATCTCAAATGGTGACATGCCAATTGACTTCTTTTGACTTACCCGATCAGCCCACAATGCATTTACCAACTTCTTGTGCCAACTTTTCTTGTTAATTTCCAGCATTTTCTTGATAATGTTCACTAGTGACTTATTTGATGATTCGGCCAGCCCATTACCTTGCGGATGATAAGCCGTGGAGTTCCCCAAGCTGATGTTATACTTATAGCAAAAATCAACCATCTTATTGGACTTAAATGTCGCTGCATTATCTGTAACCAATTTGAATGGACAGCCAAAACGTGACAAGATATTATTTTCAAGAAAAGAGATGATTACCGAATCCGTGGCCTGTCGAGTGGGAATTGCCTCTATCCACTTTGTGAAGTAATCGGTGGCAGTTAAGATCCATCGATGCTGCCCGGATGATGCTGGGTGGATTTCGCCAATGAAGTCTAAACCCCATTGCTGAAATGGTGGGCTGATTTCCACCGGTTTGAGAGGCAATGGCTGCAACCTTTGCTTCCCTTGGAATATTTGGCATTCATGGCAGCTTTTTACCGCTTTGTACAGATCAGAAAATAGAGAAGGCCAACAGAAACCAGCCCGCAAGATCTTATTGGCTGTAGTTTTCCAAAACAAATGACCTCCACAATCGCCTTTATGGAAATCGTCTACTGTTGCCTTTGCTTCCTCTTCAACCAAACAATTCAGCAAGATGCCACCGGGATCTTTCCAATAAAGTGCAGATTTCATAATGCAAAACTTAGCAGCCTTTAGCTTCAGTGTTCTTGCTTTGTTTCTTGACATTCCAGGAGGTGCGGATACATTTTGAAGCACATAAACTATATCAGCATACCAAGGAGAAGTAATAAAAATATCCGATACCTGAATCGCTGAATTTTCTTCCTCACCATCGGATAAGGCAGCAATCAAGTTGATGTCAAGGGCATGAAGGTTTGTTTCAGCCATCAACTTTGCGAGACCTTGGCCTTTAATCAGCTTGGTAGGCTTGATTTCAACATCATATTCCAAAAGAGCAGCAATCCACTTACCCCTCCTACCTTCCGGCTCCGTTTGTACCAAGACATCTTTTACGGCCGCACTAGGAACATATGCCAATACATGAGAGTTGAGTATGTATACCCGGAAATCTTTCAAAGACTTAATCAGTGCCAACGCTTGCTTCTCAATGATATTATAATTTAGTGCCCCATCTCTTATGATTCGACTGAAAAATGCAATTGGCCTCTCAACTCCTTCTCTCTTTTGCATCAATACAGCTGCCAATGTATGCTCAGAAGCAAAAGAAAACAGAATGAAATCTTGAGTGTAATCGGGGTTGATCAAGGTTGGGGCTGAAGACAAGATTACCTTGATTAAATTGAAATATTTGACCGCCTCCTCATTCCATTTTATCTCGCTGTCCTTCCGAAGCATATTGGTTATCTCTCTAAGGTGCTCTGCAAGATTAGGAATGAAGCGACACAGAAAATTTTATTTGCCATTAAAAGATTGTATTTCCTTCTTATTTTGGGGCTGCTCTAGCTACTGAATTGATTCCACCCGTGCAGGATCAATTCGAATACCATCTTTGGAAATGATATGTCCCAGCAACTTGCCTTCACTCATGGAAAAAAGACTTTTTTTCGGATTTAAGGAAATGCCATATTTTCTGCATTTTTGGAACACTTTCGTCAAATGAAACAAATTCTCTTCATCTGATTTGGAAAACACAGTTAAATCATCAAGATAAACAACTAAGAATATATCCTTTTCATTGGCAAAGGCCATATCCATAGCTCGCTGAAATGTGGCACCCGCGTTCTTCAACCCAAATGGAATTTTGGCATAATGAAATGTTCCCCAAGGTGTAGTGAAGGCTGTCTTGTCACGGTCATCTTCATGCACTAAAATCTGGTTGTAGCCGGAGTATCCATCTAGCAATGACATCCTTGAAGTGCCTACTACCCGCTGCAATATGTGATCCATTTTGGGCAGCGGATAGTTGTCCTTGAGAGATACTTTGTTCAAATTTCTGAAGTCTATGCATAAGCGTATTTCACCGGTCTTCTTTCTCACAGGCACTAGATTGGAGATCCAATCGGAAAAGCGAATAGGAACTATAATTCCTGGACTTGTAGAGCCTATTGAATTCCTTCTCAATCAAAGGCAGCAACTTGCGATTGATCCTCTGCAAGTTTTGCCGAAAAGGCTTTTGATTTGGCTTTATGGGAATAGTGTGTTGAATAATGCTTGTATCATAGGTCCTTAGATCTGAATAATCCCAAGCAAACACATTAGAAAATGATGACAATAATCTAATGTATTGATTCTTTACCTTGAGTGGCAATGCCTTTGATAACTTCACCATCTTTGGATTCTCTGCTGTCCCAAGGTTCACATCTTCCACACCTTCGTCTGTTGGCATCAAAGTTGGCTTGCGGGCCACATCATCTTGATCAAAAAGTTCTTCTAAAGGAATCAACCCTTTAGGAATATAGTTATCTTTCAGCTGCAAAACATCCATTTGATTCACTCCTTCAGGCTCCATGTCTATTGAGATTTCTTCAAATTTACCTTCTCCATGCAAGAAGTCTTTGATTTCTTCGTCATCTTGAAAGACTTGCCAACACCTTTGATTATCCAGGATTGTAGGACGATGCTTCACATAGATTTCAAACTTGTTGCTTGAATTCATTGGTATTTTCAAATTACTTGCTGCCTTTGCCAATGCATCCGCAACGCCATTTTGTATCCGGGGCACACATGTCAAGGTATGTTCTGAAAACCGCTTCAAAATGTCTAGAACAGCATTGCGATAAGCCCGCATACGAGGGTGTTTGGCTTGAAATTCCCCCTTCACTTGTTTGATAACTAATTCGGAGTCGCCATAAACCGCTATCTTCTTCGCTTTCAACTTTCGAAGGATTTTCAAACCAGCAATAAGGGCCTCATATTCCGCTTCATTATTCGAATAATCAAAAGCCAATTTATAAGAACACACCCATACCTTGCTTGGAACTTGGTTAGGGGCTGAAAATGGACTATGAATCCACACACCTATGCCAGCTCCATCGCTGCCCACTGCACCATCAAAATCCATTGTCCAAAGACCATCCTCATCATCTTCCAAGGGCTGCACTTGTGATGTTGTTGCAGTTATGATTTGCTGCCCATTTGTTTCAGCAATTGACCTTATGACAACAGTCCTTTCTTCACTTTCCGTTCTCAATACTTCTCTGAAATTTTCTGCAATGCCTGGGATATCTTCTACCTGAACTAACTGACTATCTACCTCATTAAAATTATCAGCAAATAAAACATAAGATTCTAGATCTGTTTGTACATAATTTACAGGATGATTTACTGGCTTTTCCTTGCTAGTAATCATATACTTCATCTTTTGCTCTCGATACACTTTCCTCATTTGTCCAAACACCGCAATAGTAGCATATGAAAAATCTAGCTGAAGTGTACCTTTAAGCTTTGATCCCCATGACCTTGAGAGGAGCATGCCAAACCGTGGAGGAATGTCCGCCACTACCACATCCATCAAGAGATTCTTGGCTGGAATTTGATCCAGACTAACAACCAAATCTTTAATCAAACCGATGCATCTAACCCGACTGGAATCAAATGAATATAGATCATGGTACTTTCGAGTAATATCAAGCCCCAACTTCTCCATAATTACCTTGGGCATTAAATTATGTGACGCTCCCGAATCGAACATAGCATTATGAAGCACATAATCATGTATTCTCAAGCTGATATAGAATGGAGGAACATCATTCTCGGGGGACTCACCATTTAGAGCTGGCCCAAAGATCAATTCCGGTTGGTCATCCTCTACGTTCACCGCATCTAACATTGGGTCAATGTTGAACATCTTGGAAATTTGTGCTCGATATTTACTGTTCTTCATGACTTCTATCAATGGAATGGACAATTTCAATTTTACAACTTCATTCTCAATGCTGAATGCTTGACTCTTTTCACCTTCCTTTGCCGGATTGTCTCGTTTTTCTGCTCTATCTTTGGGTATATTTGATGGCTGATCCATCTTTTTTGCTGGAACTGTTTGAGTTGATGAAGGATCCATGACTTCTTTACCTTTTCTCTGTGGAACAGCAACACCATTCTTTGCCAAGTTTTCCGCCCTCTTTTGAATCGGATGTATGGGAATCGTCCGGTTTCTCAATTGTCTTTGCTGGCCTTGCTGAGCTGATAAAGCGTGTAAATAACCTCTTTGATACTCTTCAGACTCATCTTGAAGTACAACATCATTAGATAAAATGTAATGCTCATCTTGAGGTGTATAAGCATTACCTATCAGCTCTTCTTCCTCCGTGATGTATGTGGGCAGATCATCGGGAGTGAAGAAATGATTTTCTTCACCAACACCTTCACCTTCATCTTCTGATTCTTGAGTGACATAATTTTGCTGAAGTGGAGGTTGGATTGGCTGCTGCACGGCCGCCTCTTGTGCTCGTGTCTCCCGCTGTTTGATTCTATATTGGGGCTGCTGTTGTTGACCTCTGAAATTTGGGTTTCGAACTTGTGGTTCCGGTTTGCCAAGACTAAGATTTTGGAGTGCCTTTTTCACCTCCTCAACTGTACGAAGAACCTGAGAAGTGGATGCTGCTTCTTCTTTGATTGTGACCTTCTTCTCCGCCTTCATTCTTGCCCTTTTGTCATTCAAATTAGCCTCCACACTGACTGCAATTTTCTGCATTTCCTCCAAGGTAGGAGGATCTCGGTCCCATAGTGAGTAGGCCATCTCCGGATCGAAACCATCCGGGAACTTAAGCAATGCGGACTTTCTTGATGGTTTCAAATCATCGGGGATAGCGTTATACACTGAATTAAATCTGATTATATAGTCTTGAACCGACTCACCCGGATTTCGCTTGAGGTTGTTGTACTCGGCATTGATTTGCAGCGGGTCTTTTCTTATTTCCCATCGGTCCAAGAATTGCCTTTCAAGTGCTTCCAAAGAGACGATACTACCAGCTGCCAGCCCTCTGAACCATTTCCGAACTTCTCCTCCAAATGTCTGAACGAACAATCTCATTGTAACATCTTCCTTGTCTAACTCATATAGATCAAAAAAGGTAGTCATTCGGTCTATATGCTGTTGTGCTGAAACACTTTGAGGAGTGCCATCAAACATGGGTATTTTGCTTTGATAGTTAGCTGGCATGTCATGAAGATTTTGGTGAAGAACAAGGGGAGCAAACCGGGCAGCCATTGCTCTAGGCGGAGGAGGCGGGGGAGTAGGATGTGTTTGAGGAGGGGGAGGTGGGAGTATGATAACAGGGGCTGTAACAATGGGGAGAGAAGTTTGTGGAGTTGAAGGGGTGGGAGGAGTGTGAGGTGTATGGGATGAAGGGGAACCAGCAGGGGTTTCGGGATGAGTTACTATAGGTGAAATGGAAATAAAAGGAGGGAAGGATTCCTGGTGAGCCGTAAGAGAAGATCCAATATTATCAGAGAGATTAAGAGCAGATCCAATATTATCAGAGATATTCTCAAGAAAATCAACAAGGGTAGTGGTTTGAATGTCTGTCTGGAGATGTCTCAATATGAAATTTTCAATCACCTTGTTGTGTCTCTCGTAATCAATGGAAGCTGCAAAATTAGGATCAAGGACTAAAGAGTCGAGTGCACTGTCAGACTTAGTTTTAAACAAAGACAATTCAAAACCTTCGTCAAAATCAAGATCTTCAAAATATTTAATAACAGCAGGCGATGAATTAGATCTAACAATTGGTCTTGGATCAGTAGCCAGCTTGTTTTCGCGAATGGACTAGGAAAGGAAAAACCGCTCAGCCGTATGAAAACTCTTAGCCTATCATCCAAAGCTTAGAGTCCATAATGATACTGGGATAAAAATGTCAATGAAGTGAGGGTTTCAAAAGCTCACGGAGATCGACTGAAGCAACGTTTATCTACTAACGCTGATGTAAAACAAGAGCGTGTTCGAAGGCTACCTGGCGTATCTTCAGACTCCGTCTAAGACTTAAGAAATCACACTACAATGAGCAAATTACAAATTTGTTCTCCCCAGTATGGTCGCCAGTATGTTAGCACTTGAAATTTCACCTAGGCTGAGATAGACAAATCTCAAGGCTACATCAAACCATTCAGCCTCGTAGCTAGCCCTACGAGGCAGGAGAAGGCTCTCTCCGGTCAAACTCGGTGGATTTTTCAATAGGATGAGCTGACCAATTAGAAACACTGATATTAGGCTAGTAAACTGATAAGGAGGGTTGATTTAAAGTTTTTGGGGTTTTTGGTGGCAATTGGAGGGAGTGCAATTCAGGGTGCGGGGATTGAGCTCAGGTTTTGCAGGTGGGTCTTTGGGGCAAGGTAGGAGTTTGTGCTGATGCCTTTAGCTGAGATGGATGATCAAGGAAGAAAAAAGAGAAGCTAAAGAGGGCAAACAATGACTTTGAATCCTCTCTAGACAGTGGAAAACATAAACATTAAACAAATTTGAAATCTGAGCATGGCAAGCATGAATTCAAACTTTATCACTTCATTTGTTTAATAAGCTACAGTAAAGAAAGAGATGGAACACATAAAAACACTTACAATTACAATAAGAGAACACACCATCAACACAAGAGTCCACAAGAATCCCAATGATGTCTGCAAAACCCTGGTCTTCCTTTTCCTCAAATTGCAGAGATACAAGTAAAATATACAATAGGAGCTTCTCCCTCAAGAGTCCAACCATGAAAATGAGCAAGAGAAGGCATAATATAGATGATCTAACTCCTTTCCCCACCTCTACAGGTCGTGCTCAGCTTCCTAGGAGCTGTTTCAACTAATTCTAAACTGAGCACTAGATAATAGGCAGTCAAAACAACTTGCCTCTAAAACTTAGGAAACCTATCCATGCATTAAATATTTACCATTTACATCAAAGAATCTTCTAGAAGTGATGAAGGAGAGTAAAAGTATCTAAGTGCCATGAAAATTATACAAAAATCCATCATTTACATGCCTCAAAAGTCAACCAAGATGAAAACAGTGTTTTGCTGGCCGAACTGGTCAAAACAGGCAAATTTCCCTGACAGGTCGCGCACATCACTCTGACAGGTCGCGCACATCACTCTGACAGGTCACGCACATTCACAGCTCTGTTTGAGGGCCTTCCCGGTGTTCAAATCAGGTGCAAGATATCGCGTTGGAACGGTCTGCGAGTCTACATTCCAACCCCACCAGAATTTTTGAATTTGGAGTTAATTTGACCCCTCAAAAGTCATTTCTCCCAAGACAACTTTATGCAACTCAAAATAGGGGCATAAAGTCAAAATTTGCATGTATTTTGAGCTTCTGGAAGCCCAAATCTCCATAAAATCTGAAACCCATCCATAGGCAAGTGTATTTTTGCATGAAAATTCCAAAAATGAAAAGTTTTCCCCATTCTGAGTTGCCCCCATGTAGGGTCGCGCGCGGGGTGAGACCCGTCAAATGGCCAAAACCTGTAAAATTCCCAAAAATGCCAAAAATGCTTCAAAACTCTCAAAATTTCTTGGGTTTGCTGCTAGGAGGATGCTAATGAGTATCATGGTGAGTGAGAGAGGCCTCAGCCAAGATACGAAGTGGGTTGGTCTTCTTCTTCCTCTTGCGGGCCTAGGACAACCTCCTCTAGAATATCTTCATCTCTGCTTTGCAAACATGCATCCTCGCCCAGTAATGATTCTTCATGTTCCGTAGCAGTCTCTTGTCCTGGTTGGCCTTCTCCAACAGCCTCTCCAATTGTGCATTCACACGGATAAGCATTGATTCCCTTCTCCTTGGGCAGCAAGTCACCGGGCCTCCTACGGTTGATGACTCGGTCACTTCGAATCCTCCACAGCTCATCCAACTCTTTCTCATCCTCAAGTTGCTTGTTGCGCTGCTCAAGATAGTTTATTGTCTATTGGGCCATCTCGATCTTCTGATGTAACAAGCGGTTTTCCGCCTCTCTCTGTCGGATGATCTCATGCAAATCTGAAGTGGGGGAGCGAGCATCAAGATCAATGATGTCAACCTGTGTGTCACCGGCTCTCTCCTCCTCTGTCATGGGCTATTTGCCCTCCCATACTGCTGATGGAGAACGCGAGGCCCCTTCCACCTAGTGTGGAGATAACACTCGCTGACCTGTAGATGATGATGGCGAGACCCCTTCCACCTGCTGTGGAGATAGTACTCGCCGAGCTGCTGCAAACAAGGCCCTCCGGCCTTTCTGATAAGTGAGCTGAGGTGAGGAAGCAACATGTCTCAGAACAGTGATCTCAGGTTGGTGTGACGGACCTCCCTCCTCATAAATGGCCTCTGGCTCTGGCTCTGGCTGTGGTGGCACTGTAAAGAACTCATGAGAAATGAAGTCTGCCCATGGAATGCCCTGTTGACTCAACTGATGGGAAACAATGAGCTGGATGAGACCATGATGGCACAAACTCCTATACTGCTGAGCTGGGGACTGCCTCTGAAACACGGAGACCATCCTCTGAATGTCCTGGAAGAAGAAAACCGGGATGTTCATCATCCTCACTCGGGTAAAGTGCATCAACAGGCGAATGTGATAAGAGAAGACCTGTGAAAATCTCCCCTCACATGTGAAGTAATGCATGATAAGCCGCATGATCGGAGCATACTCCCCCGGGAGGAATCTGAAAGGAAAGACCCCCAACAAGTGGCTCATGAATGTTGGCCTGACATATGGCTCAAAATAAACATAATCCAGCATTTTGCGCTTGGGCCACACCTCACCCACATTTGGTATCCCGGTAGCCTCTGAAATCACCTCCGGAGATAGCACAAAATTCACCCCTGCAAGAGTGACCTACCCATCATGAAGGTGCAAAACAAATAAGCGGGCCAACTCCCTGTGGTGCTGAATCTGGTCAAGCCTCTCACAGAACTGAAAACATGACATATAACGGAAACAATTCACTGCCATAGGACAAGCCTGCAACTCTGCCAAAGAGGTGGGCTCCTCTCTTTTATGATGACCACCTTTGCCACCCCTACGAGGCCTCCGTTGTACCTCAACCTCTGTGGAAGAAGACCGGTCATCACCTTGCTCATAGGTTTCAGTGGTTGACATGGTGCTTTTGAGCAAAGTGGAGAAAATAGATAAAGTAGACTGTTGCCTTTGCCTGCAAAAATGCTGAGTTGTATGCTGTTTTCAAGGGGAACAAAATCATGAAGGAAATGTTAGGGGAGGGGATTTTTCATAAGGAAAAGGAAACATATAAAAATAGGGAATTTCTAAGGGACAATTCACAAACTGTCAAACATACAATCTCATCTTAATCACCGGGAAATCATTTGCAAAGAAATGTTTTTATTAGGGAAACATGGATGATAATAACCAAGGGAAAGGATATACATGCTCAACAGGGGGTAAGGGACAACATGTATAATAGGGGTATGGGGCAGCATAGATCACTAGCATCAACAACTTGCTCTTTGATTTTGTCCTTTGACTGTACATTATAAGGCATACTCTGTTTTTCAAGGGATTCATGTACATTTGATGCTAAGGGAAACAAGGGATTATTTTACATTTGTCATAGGGGAAGGAGGGCCTTATTTACATTTTTGTCAAAAGGGGAAAAGGGATTTCATTGACAACTTCAAAAGGGAAAAGAGTTGTATTGAAACAAGGATATTAGGGGATAGAAGGGAAAAGGGAAAACAGGGTTTAATTTTGGGAGACACAACAACATTATTTTTGTAATGAATACTCAAAGCAATATGTCTTTTTGATAAATATACACAGCTGCATTGTCTTTGTTTTTGCTTTGAATATACACAGCAATATGTTCTCTATTTTGTAATGACTATGCACAACCATATTGCCTTTCTCTTTTTGCACATCATTTTGTTTTTCTTGCATAGAAATTTATTCTTTTGCTGTGTGTGTTTTTATATCACAATGGAGGGTATTAGGGTTTTGGGAATATGTTTAGGGAGGGATAGGGTTTGACATTTGGAGATGGGAAAATTTTAATTTCTTTGCAAATGACATATGATAGAGATGTATAATGACAATTGCGAAATCAATGGGAAAAAATGGAGGGAATATAAATGGGAATAAAAACCTTGAAAAAACACCAACCCTAGCACTATGCCTACATGAACAAGCAATAACTAAAATCCATTTCTCTTTACATTCTTGGTAGCAAAAATATATATAAGCACAAGCCCAACATCCTTGATTCAAGCATCCAACACGTTAAAAGACCCTACCTCGATTGATTTGGCAAGCACGAGGGCGATTGAGCAAATTTTGAAGCGGTTTTGTGAGTGACAGGTTGACGGGTCGCGCACAAGCTTTGACAGGTCGCACTCGGGCTGACAGGTCGCGCCTGTTATGTTTTTGCACTGCGGAGAGGTGCCTGACAGGTCGCGCACCACCCAACAGGTCGCGCACAGTCCCTGACAGGTCGCGCACCTAAAAAACGACCAATTTCTCTGCACTTCGCCTTCGTTCGCCTCTTCGCCCTATCTCTTTGCCTTACAAGCTCTTAGATGCACAATGAGGGTGTTTTAGAGGGAATTTGACTCTTTATAGGCCCAATTTGAAAAAATTTACTTACCAAACCCACTTTCTAATGTTTTGTTTTGGCATTCACTTTTAACAGTGATTTGAGTTTTCTTTGTCCTGAATTTGGCTCTTTGAGTGCTTTAACTCCGTTCTTTTTGTAGGGAGACCATCTGATGGACTCTGCCGAGAAGACCAGGGCTATTGCCGACATTTTGAAGAATTTTTGAAATTTCCTTCTTTTTTGCAAAATTGACATGACCTTGGCTTTAAAAACAGGGTTTTTAAATCCAAGGTATAAATGAGTTGTACCTGATGAAAATATCAATGAAACATATTTACATACCTCCTTCTAGCTTGCTGGGGACTCATGGACTTTTGACTCATGACATTGCAAAGACTTTTGACCGAAACCCTAGACCTAAGACTTTGGACTTTAAGACAGAGCAAAACAAATGTGACACAAGCTCATTAACTGATATGACCTGATCCAGCAAAGCCAAGAAGGGAACAAGGACCAACTCCTCCATCAGTTTTATGGCATGCCTAACGGAATGCAAAACTGACATTGATGAGACACCTACCTATGCATAATGGAAAGAGCTTTTGATCACCGATGGAGGGCATCATGACCGACACTAACAGTATGTATACATGGACCAATAAAAGAAGGGGACCGCAACATATAGCCTCCAGTCTAGATCATTTTCTTATCACAGATAACATCATTCATCTGGGTGGGGACTTTAATGCCTTCATCATGCCT
Source organism: Pinus tabuliformis (assembly GCA_031772625.1). Taxonomy (NCBI): domain Eukaryota; kingdom Viridiplantae; phylum Streptophyta; class Pinopsida; order Pinales; family Pinaceae; genus Pinus; species Pinus tabuliformis. The sequence goes on along the minus strand of CM062820.1, from coordinate 196,830,677 downwards.
CAAGTGCGCTCTGATCACTAGCCCATAATGCTACAATGGCCACGACTAGGTGCTAGGTGTAATAGACCTTTTCACTTTGAATATTTTTGGTTTTCACATCCTAACTTCAAGGATGATGTTAATGACGCTTGGAAATCCTTCACCCCCACAGAAGGAGCCAAGATGTTCTAGTTTCAACAAAATTTAAAACACCTCAAACAAGCTCTCAAATCTTGGAACCTCTCTAAGCTTGGTAATATTTTTTACCATCGGAAAGTGCTAGAGCAACAAATGAATACATTGCAACAGTGTATTATCACTGAGGGAAGAACGGAAGACTATGCACAACAGGAGAAGGCCCTCTTGACCAAGATTGAAGCACGAAGGCAACAGGAAGAGACCTTGTGGTGTCAAAAATCTAGGGTCAGATGTCTTAAGGATGGGGAGAAAAATACCAAATTTTTTCACAAGACTATTATTCAAAGGAGAATGCACAATAACATCGCCTTCATTAATAATCGGCAAGGAGAGAATTTGGAGGTGCATGAAGAAGTGGAACAAGAATTCAGAGAGTACTTTCAGGACATTCTTCGAGAGCCTCTGGACTGTAGAAATCAGGCTATCCATTCTATCACAGCGCATATTCCAAAAATCGTCACGGTGGACCATAATAATATTCTTCTCCAGCCAATCTCTATGCAGGAAGTGGAGGACACTATGGCCCAACTTAAGGATGGCAAAGTGCCTGGACCAGATGGCTTCACATCCAATTTCTTCCATGATTTTTGGGAGCATATCAAAACAGAGGTCTGGGAACTTGTGGAAGAATTGAGATCTATGCGTTGGATCCTTCCTTCCCTCAACACGACCTTCATAGAACTAGTACCTAAAGTGGAAGAATCCAACATTCCGGATAAATATAGGCCCATCACTCTTTGTAATGTAATCTACAAACTCATATCTAAAGTCTTGGCGAGAACGCTCAAACCTTTTCTCCCTCTCCTCATTTTGCTAGAGCAGACAGGCTATGTAGAAGGGTGCCAGATTTTGGATGGTATCATTCTCTCACATGAAGTGATCCATTCTCTCAAGGTTCTAAAAAAGGAAGGTATGATTCTCAAGTTAGATCTTTCTAAAGCTTTCTATAAACTAAGCTGGACCTATATTAATCAAATGTTATTAGCATTTGGCTTCAGTGCTACTTGGACATGCTGGCTTATGAATCATATCTCCTCCCCCTGTTTCTCCATCCTTTTTAATGGTTCTCCTTCCTCACCTTTTCGTCCCACTCGGGGTATTCGTCAAGGGGACCCTCTCTCTCCATTCCTTTTTGTTATCATGGCTGAACGACTTAGTTTCCTTCTTCATTTTGCTATCTCTTCTCATTCCTTGAAGGGAATTTCTCTTCATGGTCAACCTCCCATCTCTCACCAACAATTTGTCGATGAAAATGTCCTTTTTGGACATGCATCAGTTCAAGAGGCCTCTACCTTCAAATCCCTGCTCATTTTCTTCTCAGAAGCTTCGAGCACCACCATCAATGCCTCTAAATACCAGCTCTTATTTTTCCATACCCCCATCCTCACTCAGATAAATATAGCCAACATTTTGGGCTTCTCGATAGCTGTGCTTCCTTCGAAATATCTTGGAGCTCCCCTGCTTGACTCAGCCACCAAACATGCTTCCTGGAGAACCCTCCTTGACAATTTAGAAACCAGGCTCTCCTCCTAGACCTATCGCTCGCTCAACATTGCTAGTAGGCTCATCCTAATCAAATCCATTCTCCAAGCCATGTCGTTGTATTTATTTTCCATATTGGCAGCCACTAAATGGGTTCTTAAAAAATTTTGCAATCTTCAAAGAAATTTCCTTTGGGGTTCCTCAGGCCTGAACAGAAAATGTGCTCTTGCCAAATGGACTAAAGTTTGTCTTCCGAAGTTAGCTGGTGGGCTTGGTCTAATGGATCCCCTTCACAACAATAACGCCATGGGAGCCCGTATCTAGTGGAACTGGATCTCCAAACCGCACTCTCCTTGGGCACGTCTATGGAAAGCCAAATATGCTCTAGGAAGTCCCCTAGAGGAGCTCATATGTATCAGCATGACCACCCTTGGCTCTTTAATTTGGAATGCGACCAAGAAACATAATGTCTTTATTCAAGTGAACAGCTTTTGGGAAATTCATTTGGGCACCAGAGCTAGATTTTGGGAAGAATCCTGGCAAAAACTTCCCAAACGCGCCTCTCTCTTCCACAAACCCAAGTGGTAGGCTACTATGCAGCACAATGATCAAATCCATGTCCATCAATTTTGGCACCAGCAATCCCCTCATTTTTTTCAACTCTAGAGATAAGCCGACACCTGGCAAGCTAACTAGCAGGAGGAAACTTATGAAGAGATCGATCGAGAGATCAAACTAAGGAAAATTAAGCTCTCTGATCAGAAGGACAAAGTGCGATGGGGATATACACCCAAAGGGATGTTCACTACCAAGGAATCATAAAAATTTCTTTGTCATCCCACACAGATAATAAAGGATCAGCTATGGAATCAGGTTTGGCAACTAAGCATCTGGCCTAAAGTCTCTACTTTCCTTTGGCTTTTAAACAAACAATGGATCCTCACTTGAGATAATCTACAAAAGTGAGGATTTACTGGGCCTTTCAGATGTCCCAATTGCAATCTTCATAAAGAGACCATCTTGCATATTTTGGATACTTTCCCATTAGCAACACAAATTTGGGAGAGAATAGCACAGTGCAACAGGAAAACGGGCAGATGTGTGGGAGATATTTTAAACACCATCAGGAACTGGCCTCAACATCCTTTCCAAAGTCTTCTACTCAATTCGCTCTAGAACCTCTTACCAGGCTCCGTCTATTGGATAATCTAGAAGGAGAGAAATAACAGGATCTTCAAAAATCATAATTCGCCCCTTGACACCCTATGGCTTATTCTCAAGCAAAACCTTCAAGAAAATCTAGCTCTAAGACACTAGCAAAACTCAGATTTTCTAGCCTCACCCCAGGAACGTCTCATTCTGGAAAATTGCAACCTAGACCTCACTTTTTCAGCTCAAGTCAAGCTCAGCTCCTCCATCCATACTGATTCTCCCCAATTCTGGTCTCCTCCTACCACCCACTCTTATAAACTGAACTTCGACGGTGCTGCTAAGGGCAATCAGGGTCAGATAGTTATGGTGGTATTTTCAGAAACACTGCAAGCTCTGCTCTGCATATATATCATGGTTCGCTTGGAAGCGAAACCAACAATGCGACCAAACTTGAAGGCTTATGGAAGGGCATGTGTATAGCAGAAATTGAAATTTCTTTCCCTCTAGAGGTAGAAGGGGATTCTCAAATATTAATAGAGGCAGCTATTCAAATTCATTTAGGCACCTCAGCAGGAAATATCGCTTCGACCTGAAAGATTCTAAGTAGACTGGAGAAAATTGAAGAATGGCTCAAGGCTACCTGCAGCATTACCTTCAAGCACATTTGGCGATCAGCCAACAAGGTAGCAGACAGACTGGCTAAACAAGGCATTGATTAGCAGTTCCCTTTCTTCTCTTGTCCTTCGAGCAGTTCTAATGATGTGAAACTCAAACAAGACTGCACTCTTCTGGTGCAACAATATTTATCTCTCCCGGATGAAGGTGTGTAGTACCAAACTCTATAGGAGGGCGACTTTGTGGGTTGGTGCATGGCTTATTACCACCACCATCTGGCCTCATGTGTCACTAGCCTTTATGTTCTCTGCAAGCACCTTCAATGCTGCATTAATGCAACTCATCCCTCCATACTAGACTTCTTATTCTTCTGTTATGGCACCCCTCCAATTCCTCAATGCTCCTCCACTGCGAGTGTATTGTTCCATCGTTGCCGCAAAGCCTTGCTCTCGGACTAGACGAGGGAATCGTTGTGCTCAGCGTTGCAGTGTTGATTCTCAGCTGGGATTTCATGTTTTACAAATTCCTTCCTACAATTTCAAGTGTCGCTCATCCTCTGTCATTCTTAGTGTTCCTCTGTGTGCTGAAGCTCATCCCCTTTCAGTCTCCCCCGGTCTACACAATTCTGCTGCCTGTTTAGCTCCTCTTGCTCTTTTCATCATGCCTAAATTGCGCCAAAGAATGGGCTGTAAGAGAGGAAGCTCCCGTGGACGAGTTATCCGCCAACCCTCCTCCTCTGCCACGGACTCCTCGTCTTACTCCTCGGGCTTTTGCTCTGATCGCTATCCCATTACCAGGAATGGTCATGGACGAGTTCAAGGGCAGCATAACTCAGCTTCGAGCTCTCACAATTCTCACTCTCACACTGCTCGTTTTCAATTCCCCTGTATTCTCAATAATTACTCCTTCATTGCTTCAGTCACCATTGAACTACGTGAGGGCACTACTGGTTTGGTGGCTGCAACTCTAGGCATGACTATGGAGATGAGGGCGGAAGATTCACCTGGCACTTCTCAGTTTTACAACAATCGGAAAAAGGATCCTGGTAGTACTGCTACCCAGGACATGCAAACTCAAGCTGGTCCGAGTGTCCCAACTGGTGGCAGTCCTTCAGGCAAAGAGGGCCGTCCCTCGGAGGATGATGACCCCTTCTATTATGGGTGTTCTATCGTTGAAGAGTTTCCTTCCACCACTCATGAAGCTTAAACATGTCTGCGTTCTTCGTTTTTTTTTTCCCTATTGCTCAAACTTATGATTACAGTTACTTAATGGATCAGATTACCGTTTTGAACTCGGCAACACTTCCCTGTTTATATGTATGAGCCCAAATAATCTGTTTTGGTCCTTGAATTACCTCTGGTCAGTCTATAGTTTTGAAAATGGTGATTTCTATTTCTATGCACTAGTCATGTTCCTGGTCCTAGAAGCTCTTTTGGTCAGTGAACAACAAGTCTTTTTTCTCAGTGTTCAACTTTGTAATGTGAGTATGCCACCTCTCTGGTCTAGACTTCTCGAGGTTGCTACCTCTATGTGAAAATATTTTGTATCAATATAGGGGTAGACATATTCAGAAAGAAAAAAAAAAAGAGTCAATATTAACAACATGCAAGACAACTCTCATCGAATTTTCCCACTGGACCCACAACACCAATAAGGCCAAACGAAAATACTGAATCACAAAATTTGAATCACTGAAACATTAAACCACTGAATAGAGAATCAAACCAATCATTGATATGAATATCAGGTCAATACAATACCAAATAATATTGTCACACATAAAATATTCAACCATTCACTAATTATCACACTATTAGATACCATAAAATCATCACATAAACAATGTACAATCACTACAAACCCTAATCAACATTAACATAAAAATGCATATGCGACTGTTTTAAAGTATACCCATGTATATACAAACTCACTGTGCATAAAACCTACATACAAATACAAATTCTATGAATATTGAAACACTATCAAACTGAATCAATGTATCAATCATTGAATCAATGAAATACTAAGCCATAACAATAACTAACCACTCACTGAATACAATATATTCACTAATCAATATACGAAGAAACAAGAAAATCAAGGCAATCATAACTGCCAGATACAGATTATCATGATCAACACATCATTAGGATAAAATAGAAAACAGAAAAGCATCATCAGTTATCAAAAAAATTCAAACCCTAATTTAACTTAGAATCCATATGCAGCAGTCTTTAACTAGATTTGTGTATATATGCACTTATCATGCATAAGCATGCATATATCTTTCAATATAGTGAATACCAAAACCAAAATTATGAAGCAATCTAAGCAAATTATTTCATAATATATATGTGACTACTACAATGCATACTCACCTATGTCCATGACAATGTAGAAGCAAAAGTGTGTATAGATATTTATAATAATGAAACAAAACTTCACTATAAATCACTTGTCAAACCCAAGTCTCTACACACGTATTCTCAAAGGCTGCATATCTCACGAGATCTGGCCATGATCATAAATCTACCATAATCACAAATATTGCAGTATTAGCCATTCAAACAAGAAATTCAATCAATCATATATTCTACAAGTTCAAATCTTTTAGATATGAACCTTCTCCTCACTCCCTAGTGCACTAATGCTAGAAATTATAAAAAACATGAATGATTCATTAGATTATGCACATATCTGATTTATCTATATCTCCTTATTTATATTTTTCCTTTTCAAATACGTTAGGCAAATCCTCTGGTAATGTTGTTAGTATTCATTGATGGGATCAAATAGACATTTCTACCACAATTAAAATGGAAATTACCATGGTAATGACCCTTGGTATCTACGTTTCCATCGTTTATATTATGTATGCGACTTTTTTTCACAGGACCTCCATAATAAGGCGAATGTTCTTAACAAGGGTCGTGTACACTTTTGAAGCCTCACAAATCCCACATATTCTTAAGTGAGACATGTACTTAGGCTACCACCATACTTCCTCATTGCTGAAATACCTATACCAACATCGTTGTCATATGCATTAGTTCTTTGACCATCATATTACATCTAAGTTTACATAAGGAGTATATTCCCTTCAAGGACAACAAATTAGCCATAATACCAAAAATGGAAATTTGTTATCTATAGAGAAAATGGTTACATTCATTCAACATAGTCACCTAATATAGCTTTATCCTTACCCAAGGATTGATATGTGTAAACAAGGTTGCATAGAGGAGAAACAACCCTTCGAGTATCTCTTAGACCCCATTTATTTTGGATCAAGATAAACCCATGTGATCTCATCAAATATCAATGTGTGGGATTTGCAGCATGATTGTCATAGAAATTTCACTTCAATTGGATAAGGGATACAATAATTATTTTACTTTATTATTTAATTTGTGAATTTCTAGTTATCTATATTGATACTATAGGCGTACATTCTTGATAATTCCTTGGCATAACCCTATATCTTATTTACTTTCTAGATTTCCTATATACTCTCAAGACTCTAGATCTATCTTGCATCATTTTATGTTGTCTTATATGTGTGTGTGTGGGGTTGGGGGTGGTGTTAGGATGTATATGTGTAGGAGGGAGTTTTTTTCTTGGAAATATATAGAGGTGGGTTAAATGGGTATTTCATGATTTTTAACCCTTTTTATGACTTAAAACATTTTATGCACATAAATTATCAAAAAAAAATATTTACATTAGAAACACATACATTTTTTATTTTTTAATATTTTGTAAACTTCCTTGTAAAAAGTAAGCACCAACTTAAAAAATTCATAAGAACCAACCTACAAGAGACCCTATTACACTAGCTAAGGATTATCTTAACAAATGTAGGCACCAACATACATGAGACATGAATCCCCCCTAGTTGAGTACCAAGCTACATCTTGAAGTTGTTCCTTGGATCGGTCACTGAGAACTTCTGGTCATTAACAAATTCTTCATTGAATTTTCATCTCACCATGCAACTCTTAGGTTTTTTCTTTCAAGATCAATCATAGCCAATTGAATTCTACACCCTAACTTTGCATTATTCAAATAAGATTTTTTTACTTCACCTGTCAGACTTTAACTCCCACAACACATATTTCGTTAAATTTGGAAAAATTCTATTAAAAGGACTTCAACAACGTTCACTCTTTTGCAAATCACCATATTAACTTAATTTAAGATAAAAATAGTATTAGTAATTCCAAACCAATTAAAGACAATGAATAGGTCAAACATGGGGTTGTTATGTACAATAGTATTAGTGCACAATAGGAGTGTGAAAGAAACATCTTAGAAGAAATTGATTTAAACTAAATCTTATTAGTATGTCTAACATCCAAGAAATATATTATAATTATGGATAATAGAATAGAGTCATCGATGTTTGAAATTTGTTCCTAATGACACTAACCCCCTTTCCCACAACTTCTGAGGGAGTTGTTGATTGAATATCGGTGATGTGAAAATCTTAGTGTAAGTGGAAAGGAGACCTCTCCCTTGTATTACATTGAAACTAGTCTACCAAAAACATAGTAAAAAAATTTTGTGTTAAATTTTCTACCACTTCATGCCTTAATGCAACACTAATGAGGAGATGATCATTTATCTTTATAGCATCCATGCATCCACTATAAAATCTAGGAACTATAGATCTAGGTATTTCAAGAAAATTCGATAACATTGATGTATATCGACTCAAATCCAATTACAATAAATGAGAGTTATTAAATTGGTATTCAGTTCATTCCATTATGATGGACACTGTGACATATTGAAGTAAACACAAATTAGTGGCCCTTAAAAACCAATAAGCCTAGACAAGTAAGTAGTGGAGGCAAGGGTTTTCAAAAATCAGTACACTTGATGGAAGTCTAGATATTGATATCTCTTTGTCAACGTTGTCAAAAACCAATAATATTCCTAATGTAATATTGCTAACTAATTGTATGAAAAATGATGGTTGACCATTGCATTCACGAGAAGCAAAAGAATGATAAGGATTTTTAACGAGGAAGAAATAAATGTGAAACAAGAGTAATGGATTATAGTTGAAATTTATGTAAGTTTCCTGGCTCCTTAATTATTAAATAATTAATATAACTATTAATATATTATCTTTTATATATTTATTTCGAATATTGAATATGTATTAAAAGCCATTCATCTATGACATGTGATTTTCCATGTGGTCTAAATAAACCACTTAAAACATATCAATTAATTATAATTGTTTTTGAAAAATATATATCTTTACTTAAATTAAGAATTATATTTCAATAATATATTACATTTATACACTTGTACCCATACATATAATTAAATGGAATTTAATAAATAGCTTCAATTCTTGTTAGTTTCTATGAGATTATTTTAATTATAAATAATTTGTTTAAGGATTGAAATTTATAAAATGTTAATATTGAGAGGAAAATCATTTCATATAGTGCAAGAATTTAAAGAAACCATTTATGACCCATCTCTTGAATGAGGCTCAATAGTCTAATTAATTCTCATTATGAATTAATTAATCCATGTTTTGATAGGAAAATCATTTTTTCCACATAGAGTTCTCTTTTAGAAATAACAATGTCATATTTATTTACTCGTATTAAACCACATGATAGGTAAATACAAATCAATAAATAGTTTCTTGACTTATTTTCTTATATGACATGATTCTTTATACATGTAATTGATTCAAAAATGCAAAATTAGAAAAAGTTATCAATTGAAAATAGAATAAACCACTTAGAACTCATCATTAATTAACTTTTTTTTTTAAATGTATCTTTGCATACATTAAGAGATTTATTTTAAAATTATATTACACTTATAAACCTGTATCAATGCATATAACTAAATAGAATTTTTTACGTGCTTCATGTCTTGTTGACCTCTATTAGATTATTTCATTTATAAATAATTTATTTATTAATTGAAATTTACAAAATGTTCATAAAGATGGGAAAGTCAATTGTAGTATGTTACAAAAATTCTAAATACATTTATTTATGACACATATCTTGAATTAACTTGAAGAATATAGTTAACATCAATTGTCAATTAATTATTCCTTGTTTTATTAGGAAAATCATTTCATTTTACATGGAGTTTTATTTCATAATAAACAATGTGACATTTATACAATTATAGTAAATTTCATGATAGGAAAATAAAATTTGATGAATGGCTTTATATAGGCCATTTGGAAATAATTACCAATTACTTCTAATTTGTTCTGAAAAAATATATATTTACTTATATTAGGAGCTACATGTATAAAATACATCACATTTATAAACTTCTACCAATACTTATAACCAAATAAAATACAATAAATAGATTAAGTCCTCTTGGATTCTATGAGATTGTTTAAATTACAAGTAAATTATTTAATAATTGAAAATGACAAAATACTAAATGGATGGAAAATAAGTGTCCTTTGATGTTAAAACTTTAAATACAACCATTTATGATGCATATCTTTAATGAATGTAGATAGTCTACTTAACAAATTGTGAATTAATTATTCCATGTTTTATTAAGAAGAGAGTTTTGTTTTACATAGAATTTTATTTCAATACAATATCAAATTAATACACTCATATTAAACTAAGTGATAAGGAAATAAAGGTCAATAAATAGATTCCTTATTAATTTATATAATAAAGGTCAATAAATCGATACCTTATTAATTTATATGGGATGAGATGAAATGATTACATCCACAAACAATTGACTTAAGAATATATAAAAGTAGTTATGGATTAAAAATTGAGCATCTTACAATTTAATGAGTTTGAAGTATCCACCCATGACCCGTGACCCCTTAGCCTAAATAGTCAACTTAATACTTATTATCAAGAAATTATTAGGTTTATTTTAGGAAGAAATACATTGGAGTATATGTTTATTACATGTCACATTTATACACTGATATTAATAGAAATAAATAAGTGAAATTCAATAATATAATTTTGGCTCATATGATATCATTTTTGTTTATTTAAAATACAAATTTACAAAAAAATATCTTTAAATAATGAAATGAGATGTTATATAGTTGAAAATGTTCAAAGACCTAATTTATCTCTGAGAGTATCTAATCAATCCTTGATAGCCAAATTAGCAATAAATATTATTAATTATGTTTTTTTTAAGAAATGAAAAAATTATCTACAATATTTTTTTATGTCAAAATTTCATATCACTTTAATGGACTCATATGAATGAATTTTATAGGTAAAAAGTCAATAAATGACTTTGTGCCTTGTTGATTTTTAATATGGTATGAATGAAATTACAACCATTAATTGATTTAAGTATATAAATTTAGGAAAATTATGGATTGAAAAATCACATATCTTATGCAACAAAAGGTTCAAGTTATTCAACTTTGACACATTTCCCATTTAATTGAATAGTGAATAGGGCACATAACATTTATCAAGTAAATTATTGTAATTTCTTTACAATGAATTGCACCTTTGTTTTCAATGAGCTCTATTTCAAAACTTATATTTCACATTTATATATGAGTATTGATGCACATAAGTAAATAGAAGTCAATAAGAATAAAAGCATGGCTAGATGCTCAAGTAAGAAGATTTCAATGCAAAATAACTCATTTAAGAACACAAATATACAGACGGATTAGAAAAAGAATGTCATCGCAAAAAGAGTTCTAAATAATAATAAAAATATATATTAATATAATTGACAATTACCACTGTAACGTTTTATCTTTCTTAATATAAATTTATTATCTTTTCCTCTGAAAATTATAATTTACAATTCCCATATATTTCAAAAAATTTAAAATTATACAAATTGATTAATAAAAAACTATGACCAAATTGTATTGAAAATTTGGAATGTACTTGTGAAAACATTTATAAAGAAAATTATCTCCATCCATTACAATGAAGTACATGTTCTATTGAAAATTTGAATGTGCTCACGCTTCTCTTTGATATGATGACATGACATAAGAAAGAGGAATAAAACCTCCATAAGTCAAGTATATTGATCTATTTTTTGTATAGGCTGTTATCAACACGTGGTTTGATCCATATCCAATGATTTGATAAGTATTCTTTTTTATATCTATTAACAATAAATTTTCTTTTTTATAATTATCTCCATATTGGGACCACACTTCAGTCAACCTTTTCTCATAAAATTTTATGGTTATCCCTACATCTAATATTGTTTGCAAATGGAAATGAGACCTTTCCCATGTGAATTTAAAGTCCTCTATATCAATATTCGATTTTTCAACTACTTGTAGGATCTAGTTGTGAGTGACATTTAATGGAAATATTGCAACATCATAAATTTTTAAGAAACATTTTAACACTCCTAGCTAAAAAGGAATTAAAAAAGAGGACCTATCACCAAATTTTGAATTTGTTTCTCTTTGAATATAAAAAATTTGTTCGTATTTAGTTTGTTATTGGAAGAAAACTCCTTCCATTTAAAATATTAACATCATATTTGGACTTATAGTAATGCCCATCTACATCTGCATTGCAACCACATCTATGATATCAACATATCTCCACCTCAGCACTTCATTGCTTAAGTACATAAAAACGTAACAATTGAAAAATGATGTTAGTATTTATTATGAATTATTTCCATTTGTATACAAAGGGAATTTTACAATGATTTTATGGTAATCACATAATATAATTACCATGGCCTGATTAAAGTGAACAAACTAATGATATGTTTACTCTATACATACAACCTAATACCTATATTTAATTTGTATGGAATAAGCAAGTCTTATAGGATCATACTGACCCACCATTTAAATAATTGATTTTAAGACTTATAATGATTTTTTTAATTGCAATTGAAAAATAAAATTCCAATGGTTTCAAGTAAACAAACTAATTATATGTTAATTTCCACATGAAATATAACAAAAATTTGAAGGTTCAAAGCTAATTAATTATATGCTAATTTCTAGAGTCTCTACTTTAGTTGTTTTCCGTGCTTCTTATAGTACAAATTCAATGCCCATTGTTGATGCTACATACATCGAAATATAGCTTTTCAACATATATGGAATATAAAAGTTTATAATAATGTACTGAATCATTCTTCACATTACTAATTTCTAACAGGTATGATGATAGCTTAAACCACAATTGAAAAGAAAAATAGTATCAACACAATATCTCACCAAAAATAAAGAAAATAAAATTATTTTATTCAATTGATAACAAACCCAATCAACAATTATTTTATTATTAATATGGAATAGAAGTGAAATTAAATTTAAAAGGGTTAAAAATATATAGTAATAATCCATGATTCCATACATATAATAACCTAAAATAGATACTAGTCATATTACAGTACTATTAAATGTGATTGAACACCCTTCAAAATAGCTCGCACATCCACTGTGTTATTCAGTTTATTCAAGATTCTCCATATCTCAGTGACCAACTAATTATCTGCTTTATTTCTTTCCATGTATGGAGGGGAAAGAATCACATTTTGTTTTCGATTTTCTTTCACTATCTCAAGTGAACAATCTAGTATAATAGCATTGGTTGCATCATATTGGGTATGTGTGTCCTACACTTTTTTCAATGATTTAGTGTGCATACCTATTCTTGGATTTCCAATGGACTTATGTCCCTTTTGTGGTTTAGATTTTGAATATATCCACATAAACACAAGTGGATCTTGTAATATTTCTAAAACCAACATTTTTAGAACTCTTGTTGTGTTTTGTTTCAAATTTATGGTACAAATTACAATTTCAAGGGATTCATTTTTGAAACAAATTTCAATTTTTAATTTTCATGTGGATGAATACAATATATGTTTTTCTCTATGGTGTAACCTACATCAGTTCCTATTTTCTCAATATGTCCTTTATTTGTTGCTTCATCATTGATGCTATGATAAAAATTGAATTTTAATTCAAAAATAAATAATTTCCTTTTACTTATTTGAGTTGCAATACAATAACAAATAATCTAGTCAAATCAATTTACTCATGGTACAAAATTTACTAAAAAAACTACTCAAACAATACTCATACCTTGACCGTTGTTTCCACTATTTATATATGAAACAATAATATCTTTTTTCATATTTATAAATACTCAAGTAATTAAAACTTCATTTAAATACTAGTAATACTTCTTATGATCAAATTATGTAATATAATATATATTCAATACAAATTTGGCAATGATAAAAAACATTAGCAATGTAACCTTTAAAAATAAATACATAAATTATTTTTATTATTAGTTTTGTTATTTTTATTTGTTCCTATAATACAAATATACAATGTTATGGTAGTAACAAGCATTAAAAATGGTTTTCCTTTAATTAGTCTTACAAAATTTTATATTTATCTCTAAATTGCTTTTATATAAAATTATGCAATAGACTGAAAGGTGCAAGTACCCAAATGTATTGGATCTTTAAGTCTCAAAAGTACAATACAATGAAACTTTATCCTTCATAATTCAATACCTCCTCTAATGTTAAAATAACCAAGGGAAAGCTGGTTAGGCCTATGATCAAGAGTGGATTAACCAATATGATGTATTTTCTTGTATCTGTCTAGCATGAGGAGCTATCTATACTTTTACATGTTTATGGATGAATTTTCGATTTAAGTTGATAACCTTCATCTTTCATTTGCCAATCCTTAATTTCTAAGAAAATGGCCAAAATTAATGGATTATTAGAGTTACTAAACACTCTAATAGTCTTTGTTGCTGATGGTACAATCGAGATAAACAAAGTCATCATCACTAATGTTGAATCTATTTACAAGATGCATATGACAAGATTAAGTTTCTTCAACTTGAAACACACCTTCGTTGAACTGGACTACCACAAAAGAGAAAATTATATTGGTTATTATTTAAAAGAATTCTATTTTTTAAGTTTGAGAAATACTCCTATTAGCAGTCAACAATTGGTCAAATCATTGAGGCCACTTTAGGAGCAGTTGGACTTGAGCTTGCACTTCTCAATCCCATCATCGGACCTTGGGAAGCATTTATTAATGATAGGCATAAAACTAGCCTTTAATATGAAAAGGAGATGTCCTTTCACATTATAGAATATTCCATACCAATCTAATTTCAGAGTGATAGATTCCTTCAGGAAAGCTCATCTCTTCTCGCTCCACATCTTTCTTCTCTCCCATAACCAATAAGTCACATTGTCAAATACCAACATTGTGATCATGTTTTCCATGTGAAATATTAGTGTTTTTATCTTCAACCTTGCGATAATTCTGGAAAGCGTACTCACAATTCAAATAGAGCTTCCAAACATAAGATTCCTACAAGGGAAAATATTAACCTTTGATGGGTCACTTCTTGGCAATTGTCCTCAATGTCCAATAAGATATAATGTTCATGCCTCAAAATTTGTTCTTGAGTATTGATAGATCTTGCAATCAAGGGGTTGATGGTTATCTACTAGCCTCAAAGATATATCAGGAAATGTTAAGGCATAGCTTGAACCAAATCTAATTTCTAGAGCCTAGAACTAGAATAAACTAATGCTAGATGCATAGTTGTAGGCAGATTGAGACTCATTCATTAGAGTGATTTGGTTGGTGGTCTACCATAAACCATCACTTGTAGAATAATTCAACTTCTAATATGAATCTCATTAGTTTGTGTTCATTTGTAAACCATCATTAGGGAGCACTTAAAATTTTCAAAAGATTTCAAGTACTAGGAAAATTCACACCTTTTTAGGAAATATTTCAAACCTAGTTCTAGAGTTGGTGGTCATCCTTAAATCACCATCAATAGAAAACTTTGGGTTCTTATACCTCATTTACGTTTTAGTCTTCCTTAAATCATAATTTAAGACAGGAAATATAACCATTGGTTCACATATACTTTTTTATTTTAGCTATCTTCTTGGACTTATGTACACCCTTTTGGATAAAGGGTGGGAATATTGGAAGCATAATCCTCTTGGGTTATGCATACTTGACTTATTCACTTGAGAAAAAAGGAAAAAAATACTCAAGTGGATGTCAAGAGCTATGGGAAGTACACGAGGTGTCTTGGTAGATGAAATCTAAAGTTCATTAATAATTATATTTATGTGTATGATATGTTTAACTGAAAGTATCACACGAGTTATCTAAATCTTACCTATTATTCTTTTGAGTTTTCAACCAACCTAACTATTTTGGTGTAGTTCTTATTTTCTATTAATTATTACACCTAACTATTTCACATATTCCTATAATTAATTTTTCTTTTCCTCTATCAATGTTGAAAGTATCACACAAGTTAGATAAATATGTCCTATTACTTTTTTGAGTGTTCAATAGGCCTAACTATTCTAGTATAGTGCTTCCTTTTTCTTGATGATTAGACCTAAATATTTCACTTCTTCCTCTACCTAATTTTCCTTTTCATCCACCAATGGATTTTTAGTCTTGGAGGCATGATCTAAAGACTCCTTTTCCATGCTAATTCTTGATTCATGGAACAAATAGATCACATCAATTCTTTTGCCTTCATTTTCGACAAATACTTGGAATCCCCTATAACGATGACAACCTTATGAAACATGTTACGAATATTCCTTATGAACTTTCTCCATAATTTTTTTATATTTTATCATCTATCCGTTAGTAATTATCAAATTCACAATTCCCATCGCTATGGTAATGAACCAACCAGTACTCTTTTTCCCCCTTCACCTTAAATGTTTCAAACTCTCTCATTGACGTTTGAAGCTTCAGACTCTTCACTTTATTATTACCATGATATGATAACTCCATAATCTAATATGCATGTTTTTCACTAGCTACTCCCATTATCTTATGAAACATCAAGTAATCTATTTAACTTTCAATCTGAAACTTGGCATTTCTCTCATTTTGTTTCATCCTTGCAAGTTGATTTATGTGGGCATTAAAAATTTCCTACACGGTTATCTGATATGCCTCTTTGGAGCCATATTCCATTGATTGTCAATGTTCCAATAGCCATAGGAAGGTATTTATTTTCATAGACAAAAAATCATATGTCTTGCCAATACAAATTGATGCATGTGTCTAGGGCCTAGATTACTTGTGGAAGCCATTAAAAAATCTCATAGCATCAAGACAATTTTTGTTCTCTCTCCCTAGTATTATTTCTAACTACAACACCGAAATTATTTTACAACTCGTAATATACCAATTAGGAAATCAACAACTTTAACCTACTCCAACATAGATCAATATCGTCAACATGCTTTAGGGAGGAAACAAAACTTCTCGATACCATTTTTTACTTCCTCTAGCGTGGGACAACAAACCAATAAGGTTAGTTACAACTCTCCCTTATGATGTATTTGATATCTTTACAAATAATGAAAAACTAATCGTGAGAATATTAATGGTTTTCTTACTACTTAGTAGTAGTAGTCTCACTAAAAAAGCAGAAAAACCTAGTTATAACATTAAAATATTCGAATCTCCTTATCTTCTCTCCACTATATGAATAATATTACACCTAATTTCATACCACGTTAAAGCTAAAAATTATATACATGAAAAAAACCATTTTGGAACTTATGGGGCATAGGTTTCCTTCCCACCATTACATACATTTTACAATACATTAATATTTGTCGATAATTATCTATGTCTAATAATTTCCAAAGACATCTACAACTAATGACTTATAGAAATAATGACTTATAGAAATATCTAGGACTAACCACTTTCGAAAATATATTGGATGCACAACTAATATTGTCATGAAGATTGTGCACATATGAAACCATAATCATCAAAAATCCTTCTTTGAAGACCATTGATATTTACCGATATCAAAAAAACATGAACAACATGTACTATGAATGCATATAGCCTGAGAGAAGTGGAATCAATATTGCATTATAGAAAAAATGGAAATACATAAAAATTAGATCTAAAGAATGAGATGATCGTCCTCTTCACCTTACAACCTAGGCTCCTTCTCCTAAAAAGGGTAACTTCCCACAAGATCAAATCTCGCATGGTATAATATGGACACTAGATCTAGCTGAGTCAAGCCCATTTATTCTTGATAGGGTGCTATTATATAGGTTCATTATATCCTTCGAGATATTATATCTACACAACTAGGTGTTTGAGATGTTAGGAAATTTCTACAATAATGGACCCCTAGTTGGAAGTGGGACGACTTGTTCCTCCAAGGAATGACAAATTGTAGAACCATTTTTCTTCTTATTTCATAATTACAAAAATGTGACAAAATATTTGTGATAAATTACTCAATTATGTAATTTCAACCTATGAACATGTAATAACTTCCTTGTAATAGCAATATAAGTAGAAGGGTAAAATGGGATGAATTTGAGCTAGCAACTAATGTAATTTAAGCTTGGTCCTCTCTCACTATAGTGGAATGTAAAATATGGTTATAACATCCACCACAAAAGAAAAAGAAAATATCTAAACTTTGAGATCTCATATAGATTTCAGAAATAATATTTATCTATCTCCACTCTCTCATGCATTATTTCAAACATTAGTGATATTGTTTAGTTGACATTGGTTCTTTAAGGTACATGATAGGTTGATGATATTCTCTCATATATTAGATAGAGAAGGATTTATCATTTCTTATGGAACTTATAAATAATTCCAAGTATGCATTGAGAAAGTTGGAACAACATCATTTCAACTAGATTTTGGATATTCTCTACACATGAGAGATGTATTGTTTCTACCAAGATTTAAGAAGAACCTACTCGCTATTTCAACATTGGAGGATAAAGGTTACATAGTTGCATTTGTTGATGGTGTTAGATACCTATACCAATAGGTTTCATTTTTCATGATTGGCATGGGAAGTGCCAATATGATCTACTTTAGGGATGCAAAGATCTCATATTCTGATGGAAGACACACATTTGCATTTGATTGATGCTACCCTATCTCCCAATGGGTGATCCAACTGCTTAAGCTGGGTCAGGCCATGTTTCAATTTTTTGTTACAGATTAGGGAAAGAAGTCTGTCCAAACAGTTCAATCTTGGCAGACAAAGTAGTTAGGTAGAGAAAGAAGGTTCCCAACTGTCTAATCTGGGGCCTTGGAAGCAATAAGGATAGCCTTAGATAGAAAATCAAAAGAAAAGCCAAAGCAAAAGAAAAGGCACCTAGGGGTTTGCAAGTCCAAGTGCACCCTCCTTGAAGTAACAAAAAATGCTAGGAAATAGGCAGGGTAGGCAGTGGAATGTTGCAGAAAGCTAAATCCAAGTGCATCACTTGGAGTAAATCAAGGGGGCCATCAGCAGAAAAGGCAAGAGCAGTGGCCTAAGTAGCAAAGTGCTAAAATCATCACTAACTTCCCTCATTTCCCTTCAAAGTTTCTTACTAACCTCCCATGAGGACTGCAGGATCTGCCTGACCAGTCCTCCTTGTGCTCTTCATTTATACAAATTTGATGTCATAAATGATTTCTTTCTTTGAAAAGAAGCCACATTTCTTGTCTAAAAATTCTTTTCATTTTGATCTACTTCCTAACTAAGTTTGAGTTCCAAAAAGCTTAGTAAGCACCATTTCCCATTCTCATTCCCCTCAGTACTAACTGCCGACTATATCTACACTAAATCCCTTATGTTTCCTTTCCCCCTACTATTATAACACCATGGTGTATAAATCCCAAGCAATGTATAAATATCCTCCCTTTTAGCACTATAGCTAAATAAGTTTGTCTAAGGGAGACATTAGTCCACCAGGGACTATGGTCAACCCTGTCATGGGATTGCTCTAACCTCTGGTTAGAGTAATAACCTCACCCTAAGCCCTCACCTCCCCTCTTTTCAAAAGTTTCATCAAAAAACCCCTTTCCCTCTGCTTAAACCCTTTTAACCTCTTTTCCCCCACAGATTAACCCAAAAACCCGAAAAAACCCACAAAAAACCCAAAAACCCAAAGTCCCGCGCCCAAATATTAAATCGAATATTTAAATGGTCGGGCGGGGCCCAACCCAAAGCTGCGCAGTTGACCAACTTTACCCACCAACCGTTGATCGTCCGCCGCCCCCGATCCAACGGTGGGCGGTCAATCTCAGATCCCGACCTGCCTCCCTTTAACGTCCGGGGAATGGCGGTATTGGGGGCCGTACCCAGGACGCGTGGCATGCGCTGGGGTTGTTCGGAGCCCCCCTCCCCGATACCGCCTATCACCAAAGGTGGTGCGGGGAGACCACTTACCGCCTCCCTGATACCGCCCATCCGGCGCACGTCACCCTCACGTCATCCTGACGTCGTGTCGCCTCCGCCTGCCCCCGCGCCCCGTGGCCCTCCACGTAGCCCTGCCACTACATCTGCCCGCCACCGTGTCCAGCCACGCTGGCCTCCAGCTCAGCGTCCACGTCACCCTCCGTACCCGGGCCCGCCGTGACGTCATGCTGACGTCATTGGCGGAAAAGGCGCCAATGACCCGTTTTGTCCAATTTTGTCGTTAAAAACGCCCAAACTAGCCGTTTATTGTCATTTTCACGCGAAAACGACGCAACCATTGTCAACCTGTTCGCCGCAAAATTGCCTCCCAGCCATCAAATTCAAAGTTGCGGCCGCTATAACTTGGAAATTCAGCTGTAGTGAGCTCTCCCTCTTCGCCCGAAGGCGTTCCGTGCTGTTTTTCGGGGTATTCACTGCAAGTTCTCTGTTTCGCCCCTATGCATGCTATTCCTATGCGAATTCTCCAATAAGCATCATTCAAATCCTAAATTGCACACTGTCCACTACTGAATTTACAATTAAATCAACCTGCATTGCCACAGCCCCAAGAATTTGACATTCAAACCATAATTCACGGCTTGAAATTTACATATTTAGCCCCGAGTTTCCCGGCATTGTTCCCTTTTGCCGGGTGGAGGCCCAGGTCTACATGTCACCAAATTGAAGCCTGCACACTCTCTGCAATCATCCTGGCCAATTCACAATCCTTGTCAATTTACGAAAAACAACAAAGACAAGTCTGCAAAGCCTCCTTAATTCCACTTTGAAGATAATTTCAAGCATTATTTACAGTAAGCCTGTCACTTAAGCTCTGAGGAACCTTGCAAACCATTGCACTCACCTTGTCCAAAATCTGATTACACAATGGCTGCTCCTGCACCTTCAGCCCTCAGCGTTGCTCCTTTAAATGGACCAAATAAAGACCTGGAGTCCTTGCCTCTTGCTGACAGGGACTACCTCATTGAAGACTTTGTGGGTAACAGGGACTTTCTTCAGACCTTCAGGCAGTTAAGAGATGACTACCTGAATGGTCAGGATACATATGGGATATGGGAGTCAAATCTGCCATACTACTGTCTCCCCTCTGTCAATGTTTTTCCTGAGATTATTCGCCTATGTGCTGAAAACTATGATGTGCAGCAAAGAGCTATTAAGTCTCCATCTGGGAGCATCCTCTTTCACATTAATCCTGAAACCATCAATAAGATGCTCCACTTTGATCAAACTGAGCTGTTGTTCCCATTTTCCATGAATTATCTGCTGGACACTGGTGCCAAGATGACCAGTGAGGATATTCAGAAGGTCACCAGGACATTTATGAGACCTGAATGCCAGCCCACAGGGCCACCTCCCTATCTGGATGTCTATTTTACTGAGGTAGGAAGACTGTTGCTAGACATGATTGCTTATGTGTTGGGATACAGAACCAGTGAGCATGTGGATGAAACAATGCTGGTATTGCTAGCTGCTTACAGCCCAGGCCAACCCCCTGCCCGCAAATATAACTTTGCCAAGTTCATAGCTAACAAGATTCATGATCAGCTGTGCAAAGTAGACAGACATGGTGTCTTCAAGTACTCATCCTATATCTACCACCTTTTCATGTACTATCAGTCCGAGGTTTTTCCATGCTACATCAAAAAGCTGGATTATAAAGGGGAAAGAAGATTTGTTATCTTCTGGACATTTGTCTATCACAAAGTCCAAAATTCACCCTATTCTTATTGTGAATTTATTGACCAATTTGTATACCCTGTCTCTTACTTATTGATGAGGTCCCCTCCTCCCAGAATATCAACTGAAATATAGAAAGTCCTGCAGCTCTCTAAGAATTACAAAATAGGTGATTGGTACCTATATGAGAAGCATACAGTCATGAGAGTCTATGGCTGTGAGCTCTGTCCATACATGCTCCCAAAATATGTGCCTATGAGGATATTTGCCTTGGAGTATTATAGGCAGTTAATTCAATCTGACGTCACTCACTTTCACAGCTCCAAAAAGAAAGCCCATCTCATGTTCAAGCACCAGGTGGGCCCCTTCATCATGAATAAAAAAGAAGGATGGGAAGATGCTGACCTAATCCTCAGAAACAAATACAAGCTATCACATAGTTTCCGGTGGGTCCCTACAACCCTGAAGGCTTCATTACTGCTAGAAGACTCAAGTACAGGCTACTAGGTTATAAACATTGCAAATATCCACATATTGAAAAATATGCCAACCAGCAAGAATGGCAACAGGATACTTTAATTGAAAAATTAACTGAAGAAGAGAAAATGCTAAAGAATATCAAGGAACTCGAAAAGACTCTTGACCTAGATTCTGTGCAGCAGGTACCCTCCAAACGGCCGCACTCAGCAGGAGAAGGGACCTCGGCCTCAAGGACTTCACTAGCCACATAGGCACCTTCTTCAGCAGAACCAGCGACAGACAAAGGGAAAGGGATAATGGGTGCTGAAGAAGAAACCTTGAAAGAAAAGCCTGCCCCTTCAAGTGAGCAGCAATAGGAGCAGCAACCAGAGTAGCCACAAGAGCAGACTCCCCGTCCACAAACTGAGCCACAAACAGCTTCAATTTTGCAGACCCCAGCGCAGGAGGAGAGAGGCACGAAACGAGACAGAGAAGAGTCCACTCCTGCTAGTGGATCCTCCCAACAACCCCAGACCAAAAGGCCAAGGGCTGACTCCCCAGAGGTAGAAGACATCACCGAAGAAGTCCTTGACAGTTTAAGGGAAGACAGGGAAGGCAACTAACATACAGGTACAAGCTCCTTTCAGCAGGAGCAAGGATTACAACTTGGTTTGGAGGTGTCCTCCTCCTCTCAGCAGAGCAAGAAGCCCAAAAGCACTAAGGCTTCTTTCAAGCAAATTAAGGCACAGAATGACTTGCTGAGGGTGGAAGTCTACAAACAATTTCTAAATGCTACACCAGCCCAGAAAGAAAGGCTAATGTCTGTATATGACATTCAAGAGGAGAAATTGCTCCTCAGCCATTTCAAACCTACAGTGCCCAATCCAAAATCAGCGGCAGATTATGTGAAGACAAGGGTGGAGGTCCTAGCCAAAGACATCCATCCCATGGACCAAATTGAACTCCACAAGCAGGCAGGAGAAATGGTCTATGCAACCTTGGTAGACAGGGCAACCATGGCCCATGAGCTGAAAGAATCACTAAAAAATACTAACACTCAGTTGGATTTCGAAAGAATGTCCTCCCTAGCCAAAGACAACAGAATAAAATCACTTGAGGAAATTATTATCGACATAGGACATGATCCTAAGGATCCGAAGGGTGTAAGGGCCCTTATGAAGAAAAAGGAGGATGACCTCAATGCATTAAAGAAGAGGTTAAAGCTGCTGCCCACAAAGCACCCTCAAACAGCAGAGCTACAAAAGGAAAAGCAGGCTGATGAGCAACTGGACCTCATAATGAAGCTAAACTAGAAGGTCCTCGATTTGGAGAAAGAGCTTGAAGGGGCATTACAAGATAAACAAGGAGAATCTACATCCCAAGCTCCTCCAACTGCTTCGACCACATCAACAACTACAAAGGCAGCAGTGGCCCGCACAACAGAAGCAACAACAACAACAACAGCTCCAGATTCTAGCACAAGCGTAGAATAATTGACTAAGGCCATCAAAGAAATGGAGCTCCAGGCAAATGAGATAAAAAATGCCAAGGAAAAATTGGCAGAACTGGATGCCAAGTATGATAAATCAAAAGTGACTGTAGCAGATCAAGGCAGAGAAATAAAGGCCCTAAAATAAAAGATAAAGGCCTTAGAGAAAGAGATAAATCTGGAGAGTGCCATGGCTGAGATAAAAAGAATTCTATGCGCCAAAATTGGCCAATCCATCACTCAACAATGGAGGTCAATCAAAACTATACATGAGCAGATGGATTTAATTGGCCAAGCACAGATAGATATTCAGACGGCCAAGGCAGTACTGGGAGACAAACCTGAACAGGCAAACAGAATGATAGATTTTTTGAACAGGCAAGAAAAGGAGGAACTGGCAGCCATCGGCATTGTCAACAGAACAGAGGCTGTCCTCACAGCTAAAAAGGTGCTAACTCTCAGAAATTATGTACAAACTGTGGAGAGGAAGTGCTACGAAATACAGGCTGATGTGGAGGAGTATAAAGTCAAAATGGCAGTACTGCAAGCAAAGGGACTGCCCAGCCTGCTAAGCGGTGCAGGAAGACTGATCTCCTCAGATCAATTTACCAACATGATGGCAACTTATATTGAAAATAAAATCAGTGCATCTGGCAGTACATCTGAGGAAACTAGGCCTCCAACAGGACAGAGCCTATACGATAAACTTGAAGGCCTGCTTTTTATTGAAAATGAGGTAAATCACCTTTTTGAAATTCCTCCAAACTTTTACAGATATACAGAGGCCGACGAAACTTTGAAAAAGATTCGAAGACATCAAATGCCTAAGGAAGATTGGTGGCAAGCAATGCTTCAAATTTTGCCACGGTAGCCTCAACTGCTCGGTCACTGCCAGCTCCAACTCACTAGAAGACAAACAGCAGAATAAAGTTAGCATTTAAGGCAGTTGAAAGGTGACTAAGCACATGGAGAATGACAGCTAGCCCAAAGGATAAGAAGATACGCAAATTTTGGACAGCGTACCCTCAACCGACTCCAACAACCACCAAGTCAACAGCTTCTGACTATTTCGGACAGCCAAAGCACTGAAGAAGTTATTACAGCATTAACTTTCTCAACTACGAGGCTCCAGGAGTTGGCATAACATCAATGAGCCATTAACTCATCTCTTTGATATTTTTCTTATGTAAGTTTTGTATATAAACCCCCCTTAGCAACGCATAAGGGGTTGGTGATTTTTCACTATGAGGAAAATGTATTGTAGACTTTCAGATCATCTAATACAAAGGGCTGGCCCAGCTCAGTGATTTCCTGAAACTTTGATGTCTTTCTGATGACATACGTGCTGTTGCAAAATTCTTGTGCTGTCTGATGAAATAATAAGTTTTCCTTAATCTCTGTTGTCTTCTTATGTAATTAAATCATGCTCATGTTTCACTAATCTAGCAATAGAGAAAAGGGATAGTGCAGGATATGTTTGGTTACACCCTGTGCTCAATATTTTATTGTTGTAAATGTTTTCCTCAGAATTAACTATGGACATGAATTCTTAAGCGCTCATGTTTTTCATTAATTCTATAAATGTGAATGTTGTCTAGAAATTCTTCACCGCTTCTAAATAATGTTCTCACTTCCATTGCATATCAGTTTATTGAAAGATTCTTAACTGCCTTTCATAAACTGTATACATCACACTTAATCACAACTTCAAAGCATTGTTTCTCGGACACTTATCCAGCTCTGCAGCATCACTGTCGTATCAACACAGCGCACCAAACTACTAAAGGACCACTGACTCCATGCCCAATGGCCTAGAACATACTAGTGAGCACATATATATCTTGATTGAAGTCATCACCCAACCAAGTCCAAAAATAAACCTTGAGCATCATAGCTAGCCTAAAATTCTTCTCAAAACAGAGACAAACCTTAAAGAGAGAGCCCTCTCTGATCACAGTTTGGCTAGAAGCTGTAATCCAAAGATTGGTTAGTGGTTACCCCGGCCGTATTCCCTTGGGAGTCAAATGGAACAACCTGGGTGTTAACATAATTGGCGACTCCGCTAGGGACTCCTTAGGATTTTCTAATTTCTGTATATTTCTTTAAGTTTCTTCAGTCTATTTTCATGCTAGCATTAAGATATACACAGTCACTCCAAAATCTTGTCTGGCCCTTGTAGACACAAAAGTATTCCAAAAAAAAAACATACTCAAAAACAAGTTCAGAAGTTGGCTCCCAAGAGCAATCCGCGATATACAAGGTCAAATCCTGACCCTAATCCACCAACTGTTTTTGAAAATCCTAACACAATCCCTAAGATCATTAGGAAGCAGCAAGGACAGGAAACTCTTGTTGATTTAAGTCCTGAGATAACTTATCCAAATCCTGTTGCAACTCCAATCAAGGTTATATTTCGATCTACTCTTGATTCCCCCAGTTCACCATCCACATCTCAAAGCCCTTCTTACACACCCCCATCCACTGCACATATTCCCTTGACCAACACTCTAGTTTCTAACATTCCCACTACCCCTGTTGTACCAGCCATTCATGTTATCCCAGTTATCCCTGTCAACCCTATAAATCCTGCAAATATGGCTAATAGATATGCACCCCTGCAGTTGCCTGCTAATGATGTAGCTCTACCTCAAGACTACCAGTCCAAGATCTCATATTTTGACTCCATTGGCCCTTTCACAGCAATTCAGCATGCTAGAAGGATGCAAGACCATTTTGAGAACTATGAAATAGATGATGACAGTGTGAGAATGAGAATCTTTGTTCAGAGCCTGACAGGGGATGTAAGAACTTGGTTTATATCACTGGCTGTAAATACCATCACAACTCCTGATGAGCTTTATCAAGCCTTTACTAACAGATGGGAGAAAAAGAAAGATCCCCTGCACATACTTGGTGAATATAATACAATCAAACGAGGTCCTCAAGAGATCGTTTTGGATTATTGTGCAAGATTCAACAATGTATATAACGCAATACCATAAAATTTAAGACCTCCTCCTGACTTAGCCTTGTACAAATTTCCTGATGGCTTTGACCCTGATATGGCATATCAATTGAAGGAAAGAGCCCCTGAAACCCTTGAAGATGCCCAAAAGGTTGCTGTCACGGTAGAAGCTAACCTGATTTCCAAAAGGAACAGGGCAAGATTGGAAAAGAGAACCACTTTCAAAGAAGAACCCTCAGCCTTTGATAAGAAACTGGATGCAATACTCACTGGTATGAAGAGATTGGGTGATAGAGTAGAATCAGTTGAAAGAAAGTCATCATGGGAAGCACCACAAAATAACCCTATTAGAAATCCCAATTTTAGGAGAAATCAAAACCCAAACGTTGGCAAGGCCGGTTCTGATCCAGACATAAGACCTCCTTTTCAGGAAAACTATACTGAGGCATCCACTTCGAATGAGCAAATAGATGACACCCACATTAACCTGATGAGCCTGAATGATGAGTAGCAAGTTTTTCTGAGTCAAGAGGATCACAAGGATGATGACATTCAACAATTCCAAACCAGGTCAGGTGAGCCATTTGACTTTAAACAAGGCTATGACACAGCTGTTTATGAAGTTCATAAACAATATAAGCTAAGAAGAAGAACTATAAATGTAACACAGCCTGAAAGAATAAAGGATAACCAGTAGCCCAAAAGATCCATAGTCACAGAACCGAATGACGCAACTGATTCAGTTACAGATGAAATAACCATTCAAGAAGTCACTGAACCATTGCCTTCAAAACAACAGCCTATGGCTACATCACCCTTGCAGCCCATTTCAAGTAACATTCCTCAAGAGATGAGTAAGAAGGACAAGCCTCAAGATCAAGATAAGAATCAAGAAGAAAACCTAGTGAACAAGGAAAAAGCTGTCACCCACAACACCAAGATCCAATCTGAAAGACCCTTTGACTTAGAAGCTGAAATTGGCAAATTAAAGGTAGCTATTCCTCTGTCAGAACTAGCCAATAATGACATTTATAAAAAACAAATCAAGAAGTCCCTACAACTTACTCGTAATAAAGATAATGTCAATGTGTTGGATGACACCCCAGAATTGCTTTTCAGTCCAGAGGTTGATGGAAAGACAACAGTCACAGGGATCTTAACTTTTTATGTCAGCCTGCATGTTCATGACAAGATACTACACAATGCAATGTTCGACTCAGGTGCCTCTCACAACCTGATGCCTAAATTAGTCATGGAGAGATTAAATCTAGATATTACAAGACCATATAAGGACCTATTCTCATTTGACTCTAGCCAAGTTAAGTGTTTGGGCTTGATAAAAGACTTATGTGTGTCCCTTGTTCAGTACCCAAATAAAACAATTCTAATGGATGTTGTAGTTGCTGATATCCCACCCAAATATGGGATGCTATTATCAAGATCATGGGGGGCTAAACTCCAAGGTTCCCTACAATTAGACATGTCATATGCCACCATCTTAGTCTTTGGTCAACCCAAGAGGTTATATAGAGAGTCACTTATGAAATACATGATCAGCAGTGAAGAAAAACCTCAAAACTTTCCCATATATGCTGTCCATTCTGACATAGACTCATATATTCTCTTCAATGATAATACAGGTCCCACAAATGATGAAGAAAACCAAACACTCAAGCAAGATCAGCATATAAACGAAGAAACTGCTGTTCAAGACATAATGATTGAAAAATCAACTAACAAAGCAGTTCAAAAGGGAAAACCAAATGTAAGCCACGATTTCAAGTTGTTGATGCTAACTCCCATAATAGTTGACAATTCTTCCCTAAAATAACATATCCTATGGTTCCTTGAATTTGAGGGGTCAGTCAACAAATTAGGGGCAGGAGCAGGGGTTTGGATACATAATAAACAAAACAGTCGAGCAGAAGGCCAAGCCTATAGGTTAAACTTCAAATGCACCAATAATATGGCAGAATATGAAGCTCTCTTGCTAGGCCTCAAGCTAGTAAAATCCTTACAAGCCATAAAAGTTTCAATCCTAGGAGACTCAGACCTAGTCATACAACAAGTAAAGGGTAATTTTGTCACCAATGACAAAAGACTGAGGTCTTATAGATCTGCTACTGCTGAACTACTACAGTCCTTCACTGAATTTCAAATTACCAAGATTCCTAAAACACATAACCTGCATGCCCATAGCCTGGCTACATTTGCAAGCACTTGTAAACTTCCTTTTGAACCTCAGCATTGCTTTATAGCCGAGGTAAAACACAGACCTTCTGTCCCAAACAATGTCAAGGACTGGCAGGTGTTTGAGGATGATACCCATATAAATCAATTCTTGACTTTACAGCAAGAATTTTCAGGGCTAAACATTGATATCGATGCTGCAAGTGATTCACAAACACTAGGTGAACAGCACCAAACAAGTATTTCGCCCAAAACAGCAAACCAAATGTTACATCCAACCATTTTTAACAAAGAAAATCTACAAGAACTTAAACAAATCAGTTGTGAGGAGATGGCTGATAATGAAGCTGAAATTATACAACTGAAAGACAACTTCCTCCCAACAGGCCTTACTCCCTTGGAAGACATTTTCGAGTCAAATGATATTCTCAGGAAGCCAAAATTGCAACCCCTCAATACTACCATAGAAGAGTGTAACATTGGAACTGCAGAACAACCCAAGATAATTAAATTGTCTGCATCTTTACCACTTGATCAAAAGCCTAAATACATTGACCTCTTTAAGGAATTCCAAGATGTCTTTGCATGGAGTTATGAGGATTTAAAATCCTATGACACCTCTGTTATTCAACACACTATCCCTCTCAAGCCAAATCAAAAACCCTTCAAGCAAAAACTGAGGAGAATCAATCCTATGCTTCTCTCAGCAATGGAGAAAGAGGTACAGAAAATGTTTAAGGCTGGCATCATAGCACCAATCAGATTTTCTGATTGGGTTTCAAACTTGGTTCCTACCAGAAAGAAAACTGGTGAACTAAGGCTTTGTGTTGATCTAAGGAACTTGAATCAAGTGTCCTTGAAAAATAATTACCCCTTACCCAAGATGGATCACATCCTGCAAAGAGTAGTGGGGGCCTCAAGAATTTCTTTACTTGATGGATTCTCAGGTTTCAACCAAATCCTAGTTCACCCTGATGATCAGGACAAAACAGCATTTACAACCCCATGGGGAACCTTCAAATATGTAAAAATGCCTTGTGATTGAAGAATGCAGGGGCTACATTTCAAAGAGCAATGGATATTGCTTTTGCTAAAGAGATTCATGACTTCCTTGTCATTTATTTAGATGATCTCACACCTTTCTCAAAATCTGACCAATAACATTTGAAACATCTAAGGCAAATATTCATAACCTGTAGGAAGTATGGAATTTCTTTAAATCCCAAGAAATCCCTGTTTGGTTTAGAAGAAGGTAAGCTGTTAGGTCATATCATTTCAAAGGATGGCATTAGAATTGACCCAGACATGATACAAGCTATCTTACAAGTGCCCCACCCTAGAAACATCAAAGAATTGCAAGCATTCCTGGGGAAGATCAACTTCCTAAGGAGATTTATCCCAAATTTGGCAGAATTGAGCAGATTGCTAAATAACATGCTTAAAAAGGATTCAAAAGTAAAATGGACGGTAGAAGCAAATCAAGCTTTTGAAGGAATAAAATTGGCCCTTACCCAAACTCCAGTCTTAACAAATCCACAATTTGACAAAGAGTTTATCATTTTCTCTTTTGCCTCCCACCATACTATTGCTGTTGTACTATTACAGAAAGATGAACGAGGAAATGAAAAACCCATTGCTTTCTTTAGTAGAGATCTCAGAGATGCACCCCTGAAATATCAGATCATGGAAAAGAAAGCATATGCCTTGGTCAAATCTATCAAAGACTTTAGGATTTATATCCTATACTCCCATGTTATAGCTTATGTTCCAAGTCCCATTGTGAAAGACAAACTTACTCAAGAGAACTTAGAGCGCAGAAGAGGAAAATGGATTGCCAACATTTTAGAATTTGACATTGAAATAAAACCTACAAAGCTGGTAAAAGGGCCAGGTTTGGCCAAATTAATGTCTGAAACAAACTTCCAAGCCTTGGACATCAACCAACTGGGCAGTGAACCGGAGCTGGCGACTCCAAAGATCAACGTAGCCTTTGAACAATCTCCTTGGTATTCTGATATATGTTATGTGTTACAAAACTTGTGTGCTCCCCCAGGATTGTCAAGAACTAAATGTAGGTTCCTAAAAATGAAAGCCTCAAAGTTTTGTGTCATGAGTGGCAATTTACTTTGGAAAAACCATGAGGGTATATTGTTAAACTGCTTAATTGAGAATGAGACTAACAAAATCATGGAAGAATTTCATGCAGGTGATTGTGGTGGACACTTGTATTGGAAGTCCACTGTGGATAAGATACTGAGGGCTGGTTACTATTGGCCCACCTTGTTCTCTGATGTTAAAAAGTTTTCTACCTCATGCCACAAATGTCAAATATTTGAGGGAAAGAAAAAGTTACTGCCACTCCCTTTGAGGCCTATTGCAATAGAGAGACCGTTTCAGCAGTGGGGCCTGGATTTCATTGGGGAAATTCATCCCTCATCTTCAGGCCAACATAGATGG
Source organism: Pinus tabuliformis (assembly GCA_031772625.1). Classification (NCBI taxonomy): domain Eukaryota; kingdom Viridiplantae; phylum Streptophyta; class Pinopsida; order Pinales; family Pinaceae; genus Pinus; species Pinus tabuliformis. The sequence goes on along the minus strand of CM062820.1, from coordinate 196,799,737 downwards.
ATCCTCACAACCACAAACTACTTCACCAAATGGATTGAAGCCATCCCATGTGGATAGGCAAATGATTCAACAATCATTCAGTTTTTGGAGAATAATATATTGTCTAGATTCAGCTGCCCCAACAAGATAATAACAAACAATGTTGTTGCTTTTAGATCCAAGAAGATGGTCAATTTCTGCCACAAATTTCACATTACCTTGGGCCACTCTACTGCTTACTATCCCCAAGGAAATGTATTAGTTGAATCATCAAATAAAACCCTTGTGAACATCATAAAGAAAGTGTTGGAAGAAAATAAGAAGAATTGGCATAAGAAGCTTGTGAATGCCTTATGGGCAGATAGACTAACAACCAAGAGGTCCATTGGGGTCAACCCATATGAGTTAGTTTATGGACTAGAAGCCAAATTTCCTTCATCACTAGGGGTACCGGTCATGAAGTTACTCCAAGAAAGTCAAGCTGAGCCAAATGACATGCAGAGAAGGATCAATGAGATAATATGTTTGCAGCAAACCAGAGATCAAGTGTATAGCAGAGTTCAAATCCTACAAGAAAAGTTAAAGAAAGCCTTTGAGAGAAGAACTAAGGCTGAAGATTTCTTCATAGAGGACAAAGTGCTTAAGTGGGATTCAAGAAGAGAAGACAAGGGTAAGCATGGCAAATTTGACTCCCTTTGGAGAGGGCCTTTTGTCGTACAAGCACTACAGGGAAACAACACTTATTTTTTGGAAAATTTGGATGGCACTGACTTAGGTGAAGGTCCTGTAAACGGCAGGATGTTGAAGCACTATTTCGACTACTTTCCATGTATATAACAGAGTTTCCCCTTATGTACATAATCAACTGTATATATTTTCTTTCAGCACATAAATAGTTCAGTTTGAGAAGCTACTGCAAATAAACAGAAAGGGGCTTTATATGCCAGAAATTCCACAGAGGTAATAGCCTCCAGTTTTGAAGTACAAAGAGAGAATTGTCAAATTTTGGTAAGAACAGATCAAGAGCCAAGGCATTCTGACCTGCTATTCTTGGTCTTTCAAGAAGAAAAACCATCCCCAAGTGGAGCCACTATTAGATACCTATACCAATAGGTTTCATTTTTCATGATTGGCATGGGAAGTGCCAATATGATCTACTTTGGGGATGCAAAGATTTCATATTCTGATGGAAGACACACATTTGCATTTGATTGATGCTGCCCTATCTCCCAATGGGTGATCCAACAGCTTAAGCTGGGTCAGGCCATATTCCATTTTTTTGTTACAGATTAGGGAAAGAAGTCTGTCCAAACAGTTCAATCTTGGGAGGCAAAGTAGTTAGGTAGAGAAAGAAGGTTCCCAACTGTCTAATCTAGGGCCTTGGAAGCAATAAGGATAGCCTTAGATAGAAAATCAAAAGAAAAGCCAAAGCAAAAGAAAAGGCACCTAGGGGTTTGCAAGTCCAAGTCCACCCTCCTTGAAGTAACAAAAAATGCTAGGAAATAGCAGGGTAGGCAGTGTAATGTTGCAAAAAGCTAAATCCAAGTGCAACACTTGGAGTAAATCAAGGGGGCCATTAGCAGAAAAGGAAAGAGCAGTGGCCTAAGTAGAAAAGTGCTAAAATCATCACTAACTTCCCTCATTTACCTTCAAAGTTTCTTACTTACCTCCCATGAGGACTGCATGATCTGCCTGACAAGTCCTCCTTGTGCTCTTCATTTATACAAATTTGATGTCATAAATGATTTCTTTCTTGGAAAAGAAGCCACATTTCTTGTCTAAAAATTCTTTTCATTTTGATCTACTTCCTAACTAAGTTTGAGTTCCAAAAAGCTTAGTAACCGCCATTTCCCATTCTCATTCCCCTCAGTACTAACTGCCGACTATATCTACACTAAATCCCTTATGTTTCCTTTCACCCTACTATTATAACACCATGGTGTATAAATCCCAAGCAATGTATAAATATCCTCCCTTTTAGCACTATAGCTAAATAAATTTGTCTAAGGGAGACATTAGTCCACCCGAGACTATGGTCAACCCTATCATGGGATTGCTCTAACCTCTGGTTAGAGTAATAACCTCACCCTAAGCCCTCACCTCCCCTCTTTTCAAAAGTTTCACCAAAAAAACCCCTTTCCCTCTGCTTAAACTCTTTTAACCTCTTTTCCCCACATATTAACCCAAAAACCCGAAAATACCCACAAAAAACCCAAAAACCCAAAGTCCCGTGCCCAAATTTTTAATCGAATATTTAAATGGTCAGGCGGGACCCAACCCAAAGCTGCACAGTTGACCAACTTTACCCGCCAACCGTTGATCGTCCGCCGCCCCCGATCCAACGGTGGGCGGTCAATCTCAAATCCCGACCTACCTCCCTTTAACGTCCGGGGAATGGCAGTATTGGGGGCCGCATCCAGGACGCGTGGCATGCGCTGGGGTTGTTTGGAGCCCCCCTCCCCGATACCGCCTATCACCAAGGTGGTGCGGGGAGACCACTTACCGCCTCCCTGATACCGCCCATTCGGCGCACGTCACCCTCACGTCATCCTGACGTCATGTCGCCTCCGCCCGCCCCCGCGCCCCGTGGCCCTCCACGTAGCCCTGCAATTGCATCCGCCCGCCAACGTGTCCAGCCATGCTGGCCTCCAGCTTAGCGTCCACGTCACCCTCCGTACCCGGGCCCGTTGTGACATCATGCTGACGTCATTGGCGAAAAAGGCGCCAATGACCCGTTTTGTCCAATTTTGTCGTTAAAAACGCCCAAACTAGTCGTTTATTGTCATTTTCATGCGAAAACGACGCAGCCATTGTCAACCTGTTCGCCGCGAAATTGCCTTCCATCCATCAAATTCAAAGTTGCGGCCGCTATAACTTGGCAATTCAGCTGCAGTGAGCTCTCCCTCTTCGGCCCGAAGGCATTCCGTGCTATTTTTCCAGGTATTCACCGCAAGTTCTTTGTTTCGTCCCTATGCATGCTATTCCTATGCGAATTCTCCAATAAGCATCATTCAAATCCTAAATTGCACACTGTCCACTACTGAATTTACAATTAAATCAACCTGCATTGCCACATCCCCAAGAATTTGACATTCAAACCATAATTCACGGCTTGAAATTTACATATTTAGCCCCGAGTTGCCTGGCATGGTTCCCTTTTTCCATGTGGAGGCCCAGGTCTGCATGTCACCAAATTGAAGCCTGCACACTCTCTGCAATCATCCTGACCAATTCACAATCCCTGTCAATTTACCAAAAGCAGCAGAGACAAGTCTGCCAAGCCTGCTTAATTCCACTTTGAAGATAATTTCAAGCATTATTTACAGTAAGCATGTCACTTAAGCTCTGAGGAACCTTGCAAACCATTGCACTCACCTTGTCCAAAATCTGATTACACAATGGCTGCTCCTGCACCCTCAGCCCTCAGCGTTGCTCCTTTAAATGCACCAAATAAAGACCTGGAGTGCTTGCCTCTTGCTGACAGGGACTACCTCATTGAAGACTTTGTGGGTAATAGGGACTTTCTGCAGACCTTCAGGCAATTAAGAGATGACTACCTGAATGGTCAGGATACATATGGGATATGGGAGTCAAATCTACCATACTACTGTCTCCCCTCTGTCAATGTTTTTCCTGAGATTATTCGCCTATGTGCTGAAAACTATGATGTGCAGCAAAGAGCTATTATGTCTCCATCTGGGAGCATCCTCTTTCACATTAATCCTCAAACCATCAATAAGATGCTCCACTTTGATCCAACTGAGCTGTTGTTCCCATTTTCCATGAATTATCTGCTGGACATTGGTGCCAAGATGACTAGTGAGGATATTCAGAAGGTCACCAAGACATTTATGAGACCTGAATGCCAGCCCACAGGGCCACCTCCCTATCTGGATGTCTATTTTACTGAGGTAGGAAGACTGTTGCTAGACATGATTGCTACAGCAGAGCTACAAAAGGAAAAGCAGGCTGATGAGCAGCTGGACCTCATAATGCAGCTAAACCAGAACGTCCTCGATTTGGAGAAAGAGCTTGAAGGGGGATTACAAGATAAAGAAGGAGAATCTACATCCCAAGCTCCTCCAACTGCTTTGACCACAACAACAACTACAGAGGCAGTAGTGGCCCCCACAACAGAAGCAACAACAACAACAACAGCTCCAGATTCCAGCATAAGCGTAGAAGAATTGATTAAGGCCATCAAAAAAATGGAGCTCCAGGCAAATGAGATAAAAAAGGCCAAGGAAAAATTGGCAGAACTGGATGCCAAGTATGATAAATAAAATGTAACTGTAGCAGAGCAAGACAGCGAAATAAAGGCCCTAAAAGAAAAGATAAAGGCCTTAGAGAAAGAGCTAAATCTGGAGAGTGCCATGGCTGAGATAAAAAGAATTCTATCGGCCAAAATTGGCCAATCCATCACTCAACAATGGAGGTCAATCAAAACTGTACATGAGCAGATGGATTTAATTGGGCAAGCACAGACAGAAATTCAGAGGGCCAAGGCAGTACTGGGAGACAAACCTGAAGAGGAAAACAGAATGATATATTTTTTGAACAGGCAAGAAAAGGAGGAACTAGCAGCCATCGGCATTGTCAACAGAACAGAGGCTGTCCTCACAGCTAAAAAGGTGCTAACTCTCAGAAATTATGTACAAACTCTGGAGAGGAAGTGCTACGAAATGCAGGCTAATGTGGAGGAGTATAAAGTCAAAAAGGCAATACTGCAAGCAAAGGGACTGCCCAGCCTGCTAAGCAGTGCAGGAAGGCTGATCTCCTGAGATCAATTTACCAACAGGATGGCAACTTATATTGAAAATCAAATCACTGCATCTGGCAGTACATCTGAGGAAACTGGGCCTCCAACAGGACAGAGCCTATACGATAAACTTGAAGGCCTGTTTTTTATTGAAAATGAGGTAAATCACCTTTTTGAAATTCCTCCAAACTTTTACAGATATACAGAGGCCGACGAAACTTTGATAAAGATTCGAAGACATCAAATGCCTAAGGAAGATTGGTGGCAGGCAATGCTTCAAATTTTGCCACGGTAGCCTCAATTGCTCGGTCACTGCCAGCTCCAACTCACTAGAAGACAAACAACAGAATAAAGTTAGCATTTAAGGCAGCTGAAAGGTGACTAAGCACATGGAGAATGACAGCTAGCCCAAAGGATAAGAAGATACACAAATTTTGGATAGCGTACCCTCAACCGACTCCAACAGCCACCAAGTCAACAGTTTCTGACTATTTTGGACAGCTAAAGCACTGAAGAAGTTATTACAACATTAACTTTCTCAGCTACGAGGCTCCAGGAGTTGGCATAACATCAATGAGCCATTAACTCATTTCTTTGATATTTTTCTTATGTAAATTTTGTATATAAACCCCCCTTAGCAACGCATAAGGGGTTGGTGATTTTTCACTCTGAGGCAAATGTATTGTAGACTTTCAGATCATCTAATACAAAGGGCTGGACCAGCTCAGTGATTTCCTGAAACTTTGATGTCTTGCTGATGACATACGTGCTGTTGCAGAATTCTTGTGCTGTCTGATGAAATAATAAGTTTTCCTTAATCTCTGTTTTGTCTTCTTATGTTATTAAATCATGCTCATGTTTCACTAATCTAGCAATAGAGAAAAGGGATAGTGCAGGATATGTTTGGTTACACCCTGTGCTCAATCTTTTATTGCTGTAAATGTTTTCCTCAGAATTAACTATGGACATGAATTCTTAAGTGCTCATGTTTTTCATTAATTCTATAAATGTGAATGTTGTCTAGAAATTCTTCACTGCTTCTAAATAATATTCTCACTTCCTTTGCATATCAGTTTATTGAAAGATTCTTAACTGCCTTTCATAAACTGTATACATCACACTTAATCACAATTTCAAAGCATTGTTTCTCAGACACTTATCCAGCTCTGCAGCATCACTACCATATCAACACAGCGCACCAAACTACTAAAGGACCACTGACTCCATGCCTAATGGACTAGAACATACTAGTGAGCACATATATATCTTGATTGAAGTCATTACCCAACCAAGTCCAAAAATAAACCTTGAGTATCATAGCTAGCCTAAAATTCTTCTCAAAAGAGAGACAAACCTTAAAGAGAGAGCCCTCTCTGATCACAGTTTGGCTAGAAGCTGTAATCCAAAGTTTGGTTAGTGGTTATCCCGGCCGTATTCCCTTGGGAGTCAAAGGGAACAACCTGGGCGTTAACAGATGGTGAGGCTCTTGTATGGCTTAAGAGGTTGATCATAGACTCAATATGAGTGATTGGTGTTTGAGAGTTAGGGTTGTATAGATTGTTAGGATGTCTAGCCCAATCATCAATACATGACAATGTCAATTTATGTGATTTATGACATCAAATATTTTCTCACCTACATTACATGAATTTTCGAACTTTGAAGAGTATGTTTATAGGTATTCTAGAGCTTCTACTCAAGCATGAGTGTGTTTACAAGGATTTTTCACTTGAAAAAAATGCAAAGGGATCTTCTTGAAGAAGAAAAATAGGATGAAGGGGATATTGGATCTAGTGCATTGAGATGTATCCAGATCAATGATAGTATCATATTTTTTGTGTTTTCTTGTACTATGTGAAATTAATTGATGATTTATCATAGAAGACATGGATCTACTTAATGAATACTAAGGATGAACTGTTTAACAAGTTCTAGGAGTTTAGGACTCATGTAGAGACCTTGGGAAGGAATAATATGAAGACCTTTAGGCTAGATAATGGAGGAGAGTATACATTAAGGACCCTAGTGATTTGTGTAAGGAGGTAGGGATAAAGTGGTAGTTTTAGCTCATTACAACCCTTAGTAAAATGGGGTTGTGGAATGGAATAAAAGTTCCATATTATGGGCTAGCAAGATGATGATTCATGATTATGATTTACATCTTCTTAAGGGAAGAAGTATCCAACTGAATAATTTATGTTTAGAACAATAGTTATATCGAGATATTGCAAATCCTAGGGGTGATTTAAAAGAGAACAAATGAAAAGAGAGGTTCTTGAGTTATATGGAATTGATAAGCCACATAATTTCTTCCAAACCTATGAGTTATGAGGAGGAAGCATGCCAATATGTTTGCAAGAATTCCATGACAGAGGATTGTCAATCTACCATGAAGAATGTTGTGTGGGAGATAGTTCCAATACTAGAGGGGAAGTTAGTAATGACATCCAAGTGGATCTAATAGATCAAGCATGCAACATATTGCAGGATCAAGAAGTAAAAATAATTTTTTTTGGTGATAGGTTTCTCCTAGAAACAGGGAGGGGACTATGATAAGACGTTTTCTCCAGTCACTAGGTACTATTCCATCAGGACTATTATTTCTATTGCTTCAATTATGGGTTGGTGACTATATCAAATGGATGTAAATACCATGTTCCTCAATGGTATGATTGAGGAGGAAGTGTACATATATCAACAACCTTACAACTTCGTGATACATTGGATTGAGTTCTTTATTTGTAGATTGAAGAATGCTTTGTATGGACTGAAAAGGCACCCAAGGAATGGTACTCTAGGATTAATGGATATTTATGATTTTGGGCATAATCAAGAGTGATTTGGATCCTAAAATTTACTACATGTTTTTTATGATCCTTTAGTCATGGTGTTATATGTTAATGATCTCTTCCTTACTGGGGTAGATAGGCTTATTATCAAGTACAAGAAGGTGTTGGATTCAAAGTTTGAGATGAAGGATCTTGGATTGATGTATTATTTATTGGGATTGGAGGTGTCACAGAGGCCATGTAAGATATTCCTTGGAATATGGGAGTATAATGTTTAGATCATGACAATATTTGGTATGGCAAGTCCATGGCTACACCGGTGGTGATAAATCCAAAGAAGATGAGTGAATTTTCTTCATATTCATATTTGGTGGATCCCATAATGTATAAGAAGTTCATAGGACAATCTGTAAATGACCATCGATATTCCATTGGATGGTTTGTCACAACAAATATGATCAATTATATTTTAAAAAGTCTAAAATTTACACTATTACACTTTTATATCTCTTTAGATTTCTAGATCTATAGATTTATTGACCAAAGATATGACTTGGGAAACATGTTTGGGAGAAAACCCAACTAGAAGGTGAGGTCACTTTTCTCTCTTTATTTGAATAAAGAATGGTTGTGTGTATAAACAAGGATGGCCTAACGACCATGGGCTATGAAAATGAAAAAAAATAAAAAATTGTGCTCTATATCTTATCCCTCTCGTTTATTTTTTCTGGTCTATGGAACAAATGAACTTGAATGGAATGGAACCCATTTTCCTCCTAGTCGTCCAATTATATCACATCCTCATAGCCTATTAGTGGCTAGGATTGACTACCCCAATTATTAAATAGAGATATAGTAGGGACTCTTCAAGGGTCTTATTCATCATATTAATGTGGATAGATCCTTTTCCATGAAAATGGGGGTTGACATTCCATCCTCTCAAATTATGGTGGTGAAAACGGGAAGGTTAGATTTTGAGTGCCATAACTTTTTCGTACATACTCTAATTGAGGTGATTCTTATGTCATTGGAAAGGTCTCAATGTGTACAAAATGAAAGAAAATGTGAAACACTAAAGAATCAATTTTTTACACCCATATAACATCATATGATGCCTCAAAATTCTCTTTGAAGGTTTTATAGTCTAATTTGTGAAACTAGGTCCCACCAATAAAAATGGTCGTGTGATCTTAATCTTCCACTTTTTCCACTATGAAAGAATCGAGATGGATGAAAAAAATAGAACGACCCAATATGATTCATTGGATCCATGATGTACATCGTTAAAACTTGGCCCTATATTTGCTCTGCAATGAACACACTGAGTCAGTCTCCAGTCTATGGTTGAGCCGAGGCATGTGAATTGGGTTACAACAGTGCATGTGTCAATGTACATGTGTGCTATAGATGGATATCATTTGAGATATGTCTTAGATTTTGAAGTGCGGCTACAACGAACAACTGATTTTGATTAGGATAAGAGTACTATAGATAGAAAGATCACCTTGGGGTGTTGCTTTAGCTTGGGATCAACTATCATATCCTAGATTAGAAAGAACAAAAATTATATTGAACTCAGTATAATAGAAGTGGAGTATATTGCATCCACTATTGTAAGTCTAGAAGCAATGTGGCTTTCAAAGCTTTCATGTGCAAGACTATTTGATTACGTTCTAAAGAGGAACTTGATATATTATAATAATCCAAGCTTGGTCAAGCTTTTAAAGAATTCAGTATTTCATGACAGGTTGAAGCACATTGAGACAAAATATCACTTCATCTTGGCACGGAGCAGTGAAGCTCTAACACATATCCACAAATGAGCAAACTCGAAACATTCTCACCAAGCCTCTATCTAGGGGGAAGTTTGCATACTTCAAAGATAAGCTTGGTTTGATGTACAATTTATCCCTTGCTAAGGGAGAGTTTTGATGTTTTTGTGTCATCATAAATACATTCCCACATGGGTAAATGATGATTTCAATAGTTTTAAGAGCATACTGACCAAGTTTGACTAGTGATTCAACTTGTAATATTGGCTCAAATTTGTAGAGAAAATTTTATTTGTAAACCTTGTTTAATAGACAATTTCTCCTCAAAAAATGATTACTAGTTTCTCTCCCAAGGTTGGGTTTCTCAAGGTAAAAATATTTTCTTTATTATGCACAACTATATTTCTATGATCTTTATTATTTTTGTTGCATTTCCAATAAATATTATTTATGTGTAAATATTCAATGATATCAACGTTTTCTATCTGAGGCTATATATATCTTCATCACCTACAAAACCCTAACTACTCATGGTCCCTTACATAATAGAGTATAAACACCTTATTTATTAACTATGGCCTATTTATCACTAATCGTGGCCCCTTTTCCATAAAGCAGGTCAACCACTTACAATCATTATTAATGTGGATAATATTTTACGAGATTTATTAACTCAACTAACTAATTATGACTTTGACGAGGTCCCTTTGGCTTATTAGATAAATAAAGGGGTTAGGGGAAAACCCTAACATGCCCTCCTCGATCAAAAGCATCCTTGACCTCAAGGTTGAAGCTATACAAACTACTAAAAAATAGTTGTTCGTTCCCATGTCACATCTTCTAGAGGTGTATTTCCACTTGATGACGACTTCCTTGATTATGCAGTGACAAAGATTTTCTTCTCGAGTATTGGGACTTGTTTGTGTATAACCCAAACTGAGCCTTCCTCATCCAATTCTGGTAGAATTGTTTTAACCCTGAAATTGTTCCCCACAACTTTCATGAGCTAGGATACATGGAAGACTAGGTGGATTTTTGAGGTGGTTGACAGTTCTAGTCTCTAAGTTACTGCGTCGATACATTGAATTACATGATAAGGCCAATAAAATTTCAAGGCTAATTTATGGAAACCCTTTTCTTTAGAGTGGTCTACTTATAAGTCTAGAGTCATAGAAACACCTAGTCACCCATTTTAAATGATCTCTCCAAATGGTGTTCGTGAGACTATTGCTTCATATAGTTCTGAGCTTGATGGAGATTACCTTTGAGATGAGTGATCATCATGACATTTTCCTTAAGGAGCTTATCAACTTCCTGTACTTTGGAAGATCCTAGGAGATAATAAATTGGTGAAGGTGTGAGTTTCCCATACATTGCCTCATATGGCATCATCTTGGTGACTTCATGATAGTTAGTATTATACCACCATTTAGCTAAATGCCACCATTGTACCCATTGATGTTGTTTTCCTGAAGTGAAGCACCACATATAGGTCTCCAAACATTTGTTGACTATTTCTGTTTGACCATCTATGTGGGGATGATAATCGGTACTCAATTGGAGTTGTGCATTGTGTACCTTAAATAGTTCTTGCCAAAAATTGCGAGTGAAAGTGGGGTCTCAATCAGACACAATGGAAGTCGACATGCCATGCAATTCGAATATTTATCCATGACTGCTCTCAACAACCACCATTATGACATTTGTTTCCTCACTTTGGGAGACATGTAATGAAATCCATGGAGACATCTTTCTATACAAAAGTAGGGAGTGGTAGAATTCTAAAGTGCCTAGTAGCTTGATAGTTTCCCCTTTGTTGTGACTTCGCTTTCACCCTAAATGTACGAGCATTTCTTACACAAATATTTAGTTTGTGTATTTCTAGTTATCTGTATTAATATTATAAGTGCACCTTCCTTATCCATGTCATGACCTTTTACCTTGTTTACTTTCTAGATTTTATATATACTCTTATTTTTCATTATTTTATAAGAGTGTTAAATAACATTCTAATGCACTATTACACCCATCTTTGCCGTTCCTAATTTGTTATCCGAAGTTTTAAATGTAATCTCCGTGGTAAAATGTAATGCTTACGAAAGAGGTATTGTGACTATGTTATTCTCAAGGGAACATGTATTTGGTATATCATAATCATAACCTAACCACAACGTCAGATCGTGTGTTTGATACATCGATTGATATGGAGGCTTGACCATGATATTGAAGATGATTTTGAACCAAAAAATACAATATTTCGGCTCTGCACTTTGAAAACTGAATCATTATTATTGGGTCATTCCTTCCCTACAAACTTGTGTGAAGCCCACGTTGGTGGGTAGAAGTCGTGCTTGAAGAGGGAATCCTACTTTTTGGCATTCACCTTTTAAATTGCAATTGAAATTGGTTTTCCTTCTCTTCACGAAAATGTAGAAGCCACGTTTTTGGATTTACGTTATGGATTGGAGAAGATGTTAACATTAATTATCTCTTCAACTTTACTTTATTTCGCTCTTTGCCGAAACAGATTATGCAAGTGTGATGTATAATTACCGATCTAAATTTAGCGGACTCAGACTATGCAAGTAGGAAGCTAAAATTATCGATCAAAATTTAGGGTCCAATGTGGCGTCGGCCGCCCCCAAAATAATGCCAAAGTTGTGATGTATTTTGCCAAGACAATGTTGTCGAATCTTTAACGCCCAACATCCCTGTTATAGTCGTCCCACTTTTAGTGAAGTCAGTAAAATGATTCAAGTCAGGGGGAATGAATGAACTGTCCGTCCGTCTGGTCCCCTCCATTCTTGGGCTGGCGCTTGTTTTCATATATATATATATATATATGAAAATTGTGAATAATGTCTATTTTTGTATTTTTGAAATCACTAATTGCTCATAGTTGTGACGTGTGTGGGTGCATATTATGTACCTAATAATTAATAATTAATATTTTTTCATGAGAATTCTAAATGTCTTTAGCATCATAAACTATATAAGAAGGGAAGGTTGGGCTTAAGAGTTGTCCTTAAACACGACCTTTCCTTCTTGTTGTGATTGATACTCTTTGGCTTATCTACTATTTAGATATACATTGTGTGATTTATGTTGGTAGCTAGAATGTTCTTTCTAGGATGATCCCATATGTCATATTTACACTAATTATGATGATACCCTTAATGGATTTTGATGAGTAATCCCTATCTATTATGTTAGTAAAAGGCTTATGCTCTAGGTCAGGATGGTGTCCCTTCTTTATATAAACTATGATGAGGATTCAACTACTTCATTATATTATGATTTAATTCACACTAATATTTTTTATGATAATTAGCATGATTAATAGTATTTATGGTGTATTTGATTATATATGCTTGTCATTTAACATGCCTATTCATGTCTTGAAGCTCTATATTATTGATGGTGATATTCCTTGAAGCATTGCTATCCTTACCATTGACTCTATCATTTCTAGTCACAATGATGGTCACATGATTGATAGTTTTGATGATATAATTGAAACATGTTCTTGATGTACTTCATGTTATGATGCCATTTATTTGTGATGATAGTTTTACAAATACATTGGTATTTTGGAAATAAAATCTATAATCTGTTGAGACACTAATGGAAATGACAAGGAAATGCATTGGGGAGGGATTACGGTGAGGATGAACTCTTATCTAAAAGTAAAAAAGGGAAGAATACCGTAACTCACTATTATGCTATTCTTGAGAGTTGTAAATTCACCCTAAAGACCAGTTTCACCATTGTATAAAAAGGTGAAAGGAAAGTGATAGTATTCATAAGATGATACATTGATATTGATTGAAAGAAATGATGCTTCCCAAGTAATGATTACAGATGGATCACGAGACAATGATCTATGGTATTATCATTGTTATACTTATCATAGAAATTGTGAGGTGGGGTTTATGTCCTTGGTTGACCAAAGCTATAAGCATCTCCAATATTGTATGCATAGAAGAAGGGGTTCTGAGTGTCTACATAACTAATTTAGATTCACCCTCAAGACCAGTTTAGCCATTACATGAAAAGGTGAAACAAAAGTGATAGTATTCATAAGATGTTGCATTGATATTGATTGAAAGAAATGATGCTTCCCAAATAATGATGATAGATGGATCATGAGGTAGTGATCTATGATATTATCATTGTTATGATAGAACTTGTAAAGTGGGGTTTATGTCCTTGGTTGAAAAAGCTATAAACTTCTCCAATATAGTATGTGTGGAAGAAGGGGTTGTGAGTATCTACATAACTAGTGTCTGATTATTATCCATTTTATTGTGGTTTCTTATGCCATTTTTAATCCAAATATATGGGATTCCACTATTGAGTATGATCATAATCACTACATGATAGATGTTATATTAAGATCTTTAAAAAGTAGGATAAAGTTTTCATCTATAGTTGTGATCACTAGAAAATTAAAACGGTAGTAAAATGTTTTTTTATGTGAGAGTTATTTCTATGTGTCATCATAACAAAAAGTAATAAAGGTTGTAGTAATAAATCTATATACACAAATCACACTCGGTTTTGTAACCTAAAATTTTTGGGTCCTCTCCACCAAAGGGATTTTAATCAACTAATAATCTAACATATGATAATCCTTTGGGTTATATTTGAGTTAATTATAGAGCATACCACCTTTGAATATTGTTTTGATCAGTATAGGTGAGAGTGGTAGTAAAATTCCTACATCCCATAGCATAGGGTATGGAAATGTGTTTTCTATACATAAAATGGTTATATTCCTTGGACATACTCACCTAATTCAACTTGATCCTTACCCAAGGGCTAACATGTGTAAAGGATGTTGCATATATGAGAAAAAAACCATAGAGTATCTCTTCTACCCCACTTCTTATTGATTGAATATTGATTCATGGGATCTCATCAAATATCAATGTGTGGGGTTTGGATCATAATTGTCATAGAAATTTCACTTCAATTACATAAGGGATTCATGATTTCTTTTACTTAGGCATTTGATTTACGAATTTCTAGTTATATAGATTGATACTATAGGTGTACATTCGTTATAATTCCATGGCACAAACCTATATTTTTTTCACTTACTATATTTTGTATACACTCTCATGATTCTAGATCTATCTTGCATTGTTTTATGTTGTCTTATATATGTGTGTGTTGGGTGAAGTTAGGATGTATATTTGTAGGAGGGAGGTTTTTTTTTTTGGAAATACTAAGGGGCACAGTGTGAATGAATTTTTCATGATTTAATGGTTTTTATCTTTTAAAACATTTGATATACATAAATTATGAAACACAAATATTTACATAAGAAACAAATTCATTTTTTCTTTTTAAATATTTTGTAAAATTCCTTGTAAAAAATAAGCACCAACTTAAGACTTTCATAGTAACCAACCTACAAGAGATTCATTTCCCCTAGCTGAAAATTAACTTAAGAAATGTAGGCACCAACATACAAGGGACACCAATCCGCCTTAGTTGAGCACCAACTTAACAAATTGTATGTACCAACCTACATCTTCAAGTTGTTCCTTACACCTGTCACTAATGAATTATTGTCCTCAATGATTTCTTCATTGAATTATCATATAACCATGTAGCTCTTAGGTTTGAGATTTCAAGCTCGACCATAGCTACTTGACCTTTACACCCTAACTTTTCTTTCTTCAACTAGGCCATTTGAATTCATTCTTTAGAGTTTATTTGCTCCATGTTAGTTCTCTGTATTTGATCAAAAAGAGTTTGACCATATGAAAATTCAACTTATTTAACTCTTGTTCTTCACTATTCAATTTCCATTGATAAGTATTATTATATATCAAAGATAAGGTATGCCCATTTGGCAGCCTGTACTCAACACTATATATTTATTTTTTCTACATAATGATTTTCAACATACTTCAAAAAAATAAGACTTTACAACCTTAAATGTCTCCTTCCTATGACCTATCAATGTCTGTACTAAACACTCACCTCATATAACCCACAAGGCTACCACACAACTTTTCCATGATACCCTTGTTCATACTGCACCACTATCCACAATAGAGCTTGGTCCTATCTTCACCTTAACAACACAATTACTTCAATTAAAAACTCCCTTAACTCATCCCTAGGTACATAGACTGAAACATTAAAGATCCCTATTACATTTTTCCATCTCAGCTCAACCACCTAAAAAATGAAACCAAATTGTTGGTCTATAACAAGACTCCAAATTTGGCCACAAACTAGACTTGAATTTATCCTTCAAAACAACAAAAATAAGCCTTAAAACTAGACTTAAATTTGGCCTTCAGTGCAGTAGAACATGGAACTCAAACCAAACCTTGATTTGGCCTTAAAAATACTAATATTTCAACTTTAAAGTAGGGTTGAAGTAAAAAATCAAATAATAGAATTTTTTCCCATAACATATATGAAAATTGCCCTCAACGAGACTATAAATTTGCCTTTGAAAGTTCTACAACTTTCATTAAATATGGACGAAAATTGTCCTTTATAATAGCTCTTCAACATTCCTTCTAACCAAGACCAAAAAACTTCACGAAGAGTGCCAAAAGTGCTTCCCATTGAAAACCTCTCTAACTCAACTTCACTTCACTTGTTTCATCCACAACTTAGAACCACTCCTTCACTTGACTATATAGGCTGAAATTAGGTTAAGCGAGTGAACCCGAGGTTCCTCCATCTAAAACACACACACACACATATATATATATTACAATGGACCCACAAAATCATGATTAACATGCCCATTTCTTTGGTTGACTTATCTATTGGCTGGGTTGACATAGAAAATTGGTAGAATGTATAATGAATATTCAAAATATCATTTCTTCCGACACATGAGAAGTTAGAGGGAGTGCCATATATCATTGTAAAGGAATCAAAATACGCTTTACATTATTTGAGATTGGTAATTGGAGTAAAAATGAATTTAAAGATATAGTGTCTAAATCACACATAAAAAATATAACATATATCATTAGAAAGGTCTCAAAATATGTTATTTAACTATGTAACTTTCTCTTTCATTTGGACAAAATTTAAAAAAAAAACCACCATCCTCAATAATTTCACCTTTTTTTATTAATGGAAATACTTTAATTTCTTCTTATGATAGCTACTCCCCCTATCTCTATTCTCTCAATACTTCTTTTCAACTACTCACCATGTATGCATTCTATGGACCCCTTTGGAAACAATGGCGTGGGATGCTCCCTTTGCCAAAAAATTTCAACAATTCGTGACAAATGCTTTTCTTTTTCTAACACTCAAGACTACTCCCTCTAAGTTTTTTTTGCACTCTTCATCTTCATATTAAGGGTTTTTGTTCAATTTGAAATATGGCCATCCTACTCCATAGGTCAAAAAAACATATGTATATAAATATTCTCCAATGTAGTTATGTTGAATCCAGTTAACTATTATATGCATCTTTAAAATGTCATCAAGGTTAGAAAAACCTTATTCCACTGAGGAGGTGTCTCCAAAGAGGCTATTTGAACAATAGGTTGTTGGATCATGATTGTTATAGTTTATCTGAACCATCTCCCTCATTGATGAAGTCCTCCCTCTAAGTCTTTAATGCCTGAGTCTAATGGACTTCATGGTCGCCATGTTATGTAACCAATAAAAGTTAATATTCAAAAAGAAATTCTTTATGCACACTCGTATCATGTTTTTCTTACAACTCATTCATATTTCCATCTAGGTCAACTAGCTCTTCAAAATCAAGAATTGGAAGTTCTTCTTCGCACATATCCTAATACCCTTGATTTTCTTTTGCTTTCTCTTCCACTTTATTCCATGTATGAAATATTCCAACTATGTACTCTAAAAGGTTGTAAATAACGGGAAGAATTTGAAAATGAAATGAGTACTTGAAAATTGTTGGCTTCAAGAGCGCGATCATTTGAGTTAAAATTCGTGAGATAATTCAAACATAGATGGAAATAATGTCTAGGATGGAATGAAAATATTTTCTCTACATTCCTTTGAATGATATGCACATTTCAATGAGAACCTTCTTTAGAAGATGATTTTACTCTTTCCTAGTTCCACTACACAATATTTAACCCAAAAAACCACAAGCTTTCAATACATGTCAATTCATGTAAAGGAAACACCTTGTGCTATTTATTGGAATGGGAGTGGAAGAGAAATCGACATTGAGATTTGGAAGAAATGGTAACAAACATAATCTCCCTTTAACATCCTACATTATGATATGTAAATATCATAATATTTATCATTCACTCTATGATGATCATAGATACAAGAAAAATATTCAAAAAATATTTCCAACATATTGATGGAAACCAACTGGATCAATTGAATGACCATCTTGGCTGGTTAGTTTTTAATCATCCCTGTTTGCCCAGAATTGAGGAGGAAAACAATTCTTATATCTATATTTTCTATCCTCCTCCTCTCTCACAACTAAAGATGCATTCTGACTATATTTGTTGGATGGAACATTTCTTTCATCTTCAATTAATTTTTTCAATGAGGCATTAGAAAATCTAGTTTTATTGCCTACATTTTTTCTTCGAGAGGGTTAGTAAGTGCCTATATAATCATCATTTCTTGCTTTATGGCCAAACTTTATGCATCAAAGCAATGACCAAGAAATATAGTTGGATACCTAGTTGAGAAGGATTGTCTTATTGAAGTAGCTCTTGTAAATTTATTATGCTTTGGAGATGATTCAATTCTTTTTTTTATCCCTATGGCTAATTTAATTCTAATTGTATTGTATAGGGACCTCTTAAGCACATAAACATAACATCTATGTGTAGTAGCTCTTCCAAGCTCATCCTAATTTTTTCCTTTGATTTCACTTTGGGTGATGCTTTGAATGATATTAGCATCACCTTCATAGTTTTCCTTAATCTTATTTTCTAGTGACTTAAGGATTGGAAGATATTTGTATGAAATATCTCCCACATAACCAAGAAATGTTTTATCATATCGTGCTCTTTCTCTACTGAGAATATCATCCATGTAATACTCTTGGAAAATTTACTATGTGACTTTTATTTATTTGTTGGTTGGAAAAATGAAAAGAAATGTGATAAAATACATTGATGCAAATATTATTTTCAATAATGAAATAAATATTTTTTTTGGTGCACTAATGCTCTCAAAAATACATTAAAGAATAAGATGATAGGTTAACACCTAATTGTTAATAAAATGGTTGAAGTCATCCATGCCTAGTTGGGAAGAAAAAAAAGGAAGAAAATTCCTCATTCTGTCATTATTATTTATGTTTAGGAGAGGGAAAGAAAATAAGTTGTGGATAGAGATAGACCACTATTTAAAAAATTGAAATAACTAGACAAAAATTTCATGTGGTGGATTTTGTACAAGGAACCATGGGAGACTTGGAAAATTAACTTTAAGAGAGAATACGAGTGGGAGAGAAAGACTAGTGTAACCTCAAAGATTAGAAGAACACTACTAAGGATTCAGGAGGTGAATCCTATTCCAGATTTTTGCATGGCTTTCCTGACAACTACAGGTGGAGTAGAAGATAAATAAGAAGTTCAAGGTTGGGAGGATCATGAAGAACATTAATATATTATATAAATTATGTAGATAAGTATATGAGAAATTAATTAGTAAGTAGTAGAAATAGAGAAACAGAGAATTTCAGAGTAAATTATAAAGAAGATAGTAACTGTAGAAATTAATGGGTTGAAAAATCATAAATTGCTAAATGAATATGTCATTACTGTTGAATATGAGAGTTAGTGTTTAGAAAATGTGGTTATTGTCTAGCTAAAATAGTTGTTGAATGTAATGCGTATTGGTGTTAGAAAAAAGGTCTTACTAACCTTGATAGTGGTTGTAGGGTCTTAGATAAAAACTGTTAGCATTCCTAAGTGATAATTTTCAAAAGAAAATGAAAAAAAACTATGTAGGGTAATTTCCATACAGTCTCCTCGAAACAAAGGTAGAATCAGGTGGAACAGTAGACATTTATAGATAGACATGTACTAATTGTGGGGTTTTCTAGTATCAGAAACCATGTTCTAGAATCAGTAGACTAAAAATAAAATCTTACATATAATTATATAGAAATAAAAACAAATAAATATATAAATATATAATTATATTTGTAAGCAATAATAAGGTTAGTGTTTAGTGATAGTGTACAACTTATATATGCAGACCTCCAAGGAACAAGTGATTTTTTCTGGTTCAAAAGACCGAGAAGCAATCCAAATGATAGGGCCCACTCGCCATGTGTCATATACATATACATATACATATACATGTACATGTACATGTACATGTACATGTATATGTATGTATATATATATCTATATATATATATATATATATATATGTATGTATGTATGTATGTATGTATGTATGTATGTATGTATGTATGTATGCATGCATGCATGCATGCATGTATGTATGTATGTATGTATATATATATATAGGAATATTATAACTTCTCAAATACACACATTGCACGTTGGAGTAGAAATGTTGAAATATGTATAAAAGTTTTTAAGTGCAACACATGATTTTTATACATTAAAAATTGAAGGAAGCATATATAATCATTATTAAAGAAGAAATTTTCGAGAAGGGAAGTGTAACTATAGGCTTGAGCAATAGTTAAAAGAAATGAATATGCATGTTTGTAATAATGATCACATTCCTGATCGAAGGAAAAATAAAGCTACACACCATATACTTATATATATATATATACATATACATATATATATACATATACATATACATATATATATATATATATATATATATAGATATATATATATATATATATATATATATCTATATATATATATATATATATATATATATATATATATATATATATATATATATATATATATTACATATGTTAACCCATAAATGTTCTCTTTGTAATGTTCAAGGTGTTACATTCCGAGTCGAAATAATTTAGCCATATAAAATTAACATATCAAAGAAAGGTAGAAAACCCTCAATGAGGAGAAAACCTCTCTCGAGATCACTAATATTAGTCTTCCGTTTATAAAACACATTGATTTATGACTCAGAAATTTCCCCTTAGGTAACCACCAAAATAATTTTAAACAATAGGAGGTGTGCCTAGGTCCAACCCAGGGTCAAATTTTGTAAACCCTAACTCATAATTTAAAATAACCATAATTAAGGCAGAGGGTTGTGATGACATAAATGACCTATCCTAAATTAGAAATATAATATGAGAAAATGTAACTCTAGAGTGAAATGAGAAATCAAGAAAAAGCTTATCCAATTCCTCTGTATACTATATACTCAAGTCATTGTAGATGCATACCTGTTAAAAAGAAAAATAGAAAAATCTAAGCAAAGTTACTCCCATTCAATCTCTCTGTACAAAATATGAACAATAAAAGAATCATACCATAACAATTTTCAACAAAATTGATTTCTTGAGGTGAGAAAATCATGGCACCATCTCTCTTGTTATGCAAACGAAGTCACATCTTAATAATAGTTCTTAGAAAGGAGGTCAAAACAAGAGCTAAATGAGGGAAAATAACATTAAAAAAGAGATATTTGAACTAGGGTTTTTTTAAAAAGGAAAAAAAGTTAGGCGTTACTCTCACTCAATCTCTCCATAAAATATATGACCAATAAAAGAATCATACCATAATCGCTTTCAACAAAATTAATTACTTGAGGTGATAAAATTGCGTCACCATCTCTCTTGTTAAGGTAACAAAGTCACATCATAATAATAATTCTTAGAAAGGAGGTCAGAAAAAGATCTAAATGAGTGAAAATAACATTACAAAAGAGACATTTCAACTAGGGTTTTGTAAAACCCACACTCAAGCAGAAATCAATAAAAATCCCTAGAGTAGGCTAAAATTCATTTTCTAGGTAATATGTGGAGAAACAAGTGTCATGACTAACAAATCCTTTCCTTTATATAGAGAGTTGAAATACATGCAAAACAAACCAGTTTTTAGCATTAAAGTGGAGAATGACCTCAAAATAAAATTAATCTCAAGAAACAGAAAAGAAAAGAATCATGCAAAATTCTAGAAAGATTACAAGAGATGATCATGTCCGTTATTCTAAACATAGATATAACCCTTATGGAATTTGAAAGGCTACGTTAAGTAGTCACTACATAAAAAATCAATGGTAAACCCTTCAGAAATTGAAGAAAATACCTCTTGTTGCATTAAGGTTTGAATGAAGTTGTAGATCTCCCTTTCATTACAAACCCATCAACACAATGAAACCTCAAGGGTGAGGTTATGTAGGGTAGTTACCCTAACCATCTCTCAAATAATCTACATTGTCCATTCAGAAAGATTCAATCTACATGGTTGAAACAAATAACTTGCTAGGGTTCCATAAGAGCGGTCGTGACCCAAGCCGCAAGTGAGAGATCACTTGATGTTGTTCTAACGGATAACTATCTGTGATGGTGTTATATCATAATTTTTATTAAGAATAACAAAGTTTGTCATCATGTCAACCAAAAAATGGATGAATATGAACTGACCATAGGTAACCCATAACAATATATGGTTATATATATATATGGTGGGTTCACTAGGGGAGAAATACGATACCATGTGTGTTCATATTGGGGGATATCTATCGAGGAAAAAATGACATATTATATTGATCATATAATAGGGGGTAAAAGGTTATTATATTGGAAGGTATAAAAAATGGTGCTCTAAGTTAACATAAAGATACAAAGGGGTATGAAAAATATTAATGAAAAAATAGACTCGTACAATATCTAATCAATGTAGAGGTTTTTTAAATTGGGAAGGTATATTGGACTCATATTGGTAAGGGGTTAAATAATGTGATTTTTAAAGGAATTTTCCAATATGTAGTCAAATTAAGGATGTTGCTTAGTCTCATGTTAATGTATGTGATATGTGATAGGTTGATCTAGTGAAGCCCCCATGTATATATAAGAGTAATGTGGAATATTTTTGCAAGGTTGAACGACATGAGACTAAGGCATGGAACTATTGTAAATATAAAACATAGTTGTGAAGGCCAAGAGGTAATGTCGTGATGGTCCATAAGGAGTGCATAATATATGTATATGGGTTAATATATGTGAATGCTAATGAATATATATCTATATATATGTGTGTGTGTGTGTGTGTAGATATACATATATATATATATATATATATATATATATATATATATATATATATAGGAAACTAAACACATTCAAGGATAATATTGATGAACAAAATTTTATACAAGTGAAAGATAAGCTCTAATGTTAGGCCCCTATACTACTAGTGTAACCCCTTATTGTTATTAGTACAACCCACTTATTATATTGATGTACCCATGTAGTGCCCATATTGTTACTATTGTGCCCTATAGAAGCCCACTATTGTTATTATTGTGCCCTTACATTATTATTGTTATGTCGGCTCTAATTATGTTATGACCCCTTGGACTCCTATATATAGAAAGGAGGTCTTTTCATTTGTATCATCCAAGAATTGTTTATTTATTATGTAAAGGAGGTTGCCCCCTCGAAGAGGCTGAATTCTAAGGCATTGATTTATCTTTTCTATCTTTTTCTTGAGCTGGTTTCATAACATTTGGTATCAGAGCTTTGGATTCTAGGGTTTCGCTGCTCCAAACAGGTCATCGTGGTATTTTCATTATAGCTTCGTTTCTGCGATGTTTCAGAAGATAAAAAAAAAACAATTTGAGAAGAAATCGCGTTGAATCTCAGATCCAAATTTCAGAGCTTTTTATGCTATATTTGCAGAGATATGATCTGAGAAAGTTGGTCTTTTTGCAGACTCCTAAATTACATTCCAAATAGGTGACCTGGGGAAAATCGTCATAACTTTTACTTTGAGCATTGGGTTGAAATTTCGTAAGAGGGTACAAAAAGAGGATGGACTGTATTTTTGTTTATATATTTTTTACAGCCAAAGGTCAAAACAGTGACTCGTGGCACGTCGTACAAGTTCGCGCTACTGAACTAGTCTATAATCAGGTCATACTGGGAGATTGTCCATAACTCTTCCTTGGAGAATCCAATTTGGATCAGACTGGCGACATTGGAAAGAGGACAAAGAGGGCTACTACAGGTCACAATTTCAAAACTTAAAGATCCAAAAGTATAGAGTTACAGTCATTTCAAGATCGAGCTCCTAAAATCAAGAAAAAGCAAGATGAGGAAGTTTGATGGGAAGGATCCGGTAAATTAAATACTTCAGATGGAGCAATATTTTGATCTACATGGTGTACCATTGTTACAAAAGATATGTATTGCATCTGCATATTTAGAACCGAATCAATTTTTATGGTATGAAGGACTTTGTTCTCGTAAAAAAGTTGTTACGTGGTCAATTTTCATGGAGGAAATGATAGCACATTATGAGGATAGAAAGAGCAACACCTTCTTTAGAGCAACACCACAGCCATTGGAAAGAGTAAAATGGTTTTGTGAGATAGTGGAAAGAAAAATTATGGAAACCAGGAAGCATACCCCTCACAACTATAAAGATGGAAGTGTTGTTTCTCCTAGCCTTCAACAACCTACAAGGGTTACACCACAACAATTGGAAGAAAAAAGAGAAAAAGGGCTTTGTTACAATTGTGATAGCAAATGCACTAAAGGTCATAAGCATTGTGAGAAGAAACTATTTTACATAGAATGTGAAGAGGAGGAAGAAAAGGATCAAGAAACATCAAAAGAAGAAGATATACACCAGGACCCCACCCGAGAGAAAGAAGAGATGAATCAGACCATATCTTGTAAAGCATTGGCAAGAATTATCACTCCTAAAACTCTCAAGATAGAAGGACACATCAAGAAGGGAAAGGTGAAATAATTGAAAGATCACATCGAGAAAGAAGAAATGAATCCAACCATATCTTGTAATTCATTGGTCGAAATTACCACTTCTCAAACTATCAAGATAGAAGGACATATCAAGAATAAAAATGTTCAAGAAGTGAAAGATCACATCGAGCATCAAGAAATGAATCCGACAATATCTTGTAAAGGATTGGAAGAAATTACCACTCCTCAGACTCCAAAGATAGAAGGACATATCAAGAAGAGAAAGGTTCAAGCAGTGAAAGATCACATTGAGCATCAACAACAAGTTCTCCAAATTTTAAAGGATAATGCCACTTCGGTGCAAAATCAAACGAAACAACAGGTAGATCAACATCATAGTGAAATTTTTTTTGATGTAGGTGATTGTGTATTGTTACTGCTACATCTCAAGCAAGCTATTTATGAGAAGGAAGTGTTGGCAATACTACATGCACTCACAAAATGGTGACCTTACCGAATGGAACGACTCTTCCAGGATGAGGATGTAGAAGCATTGTTTTGTGCTATTTCTATTATCCAACCAGATTGGATAAACGAAGCAAGGGATGAATGGAATAAGGATGAAAACGTATGGCCACTTATTAAAAAGTTGCAAAAGATCCCAATTCAAACAATATTGCCAAAAATTCAAGAGGAAGGAAAAATCATATTGGAACCTGGAGCAGTCACAGAAACAAGAACCCGACAGCTACGAAATCGATCAATTTCAGAGTATCTCATCAAGTGGAAGAACTTACCCGCTGAATATTCCACATGGGAGGACAATAATTTTATACATAAGCATCAAGAACTACTCAAGCGTTGAGGACAACACTTTTTGAAGGAGATGGGCATGTTAGGCCCCTATAGTACTAGTGTAACCCCTTATTGTTATTATAGAACCCTCTTATTATATTGATGTACCGATGTAGTGTCCATATTGTTACTATTGTGCCCCATAGAAGCCCACTATTGTTATTATTGTGCCCTTATATTCTTATTGTTATGTTGGATCCGATTATGTTATGACCCCTTGGACTCCTATATATAGAAAGGAGGTCTTTTCATTTGTATCATCCAAGAATTGTTCATTTATGTAATGTAAAGGAGGTTTCCCCCTCGAAGAGGCTGAATTCTAAGGCGTTACTTTATCTTTTCTATCTTTTTCTTGAGTTGGTTTCATAATATCTAATGTACAAAATATCTTTCATAATTCCAACCTGAGCAATGATGACAAGAACTTGGTAGACATACATCAAAGATTTGTGAAGGGTTTTCCATGACTATATACAAGAACCAATAGATAATTGACCACCTGGTACCTTACTTAATAAGAAAATAAGGCATCAAACTACAAGTCAATTAGATAATTGTTCTAAGTTAAAATAGGGAGATGTTACATATGGTATCAAAGAAAACCAAGCTACAGTGTTATGGCCCTTAAGCTTACTACACTTTTTTTAATTAATAAATGTTTTTGATTATAGAGAGTAGGAGAGGAATTGTAAAGGTGAGCAGAATGGTTGAACAACAAGGAGGCTCACATATTGGAGAAGAAGAGATTTATGCGCATTTGGGACAACAAGCACAAATACCTACTAGAGAGTTGTTAGACATGGTGAGAAACTTGCAGACATAAGTGGTAAATTTTCATGTAGGACATGAATAACTCCTAAAATCTAGTGTAGAATAGAAGAAACTCATTAAGTATTTAATCGATAAATCAAATTAGAGGATGGTAGAAATAGAGAGGGGTGAAGAAAATTGGGGAGAAACATCTACACAAAAATTGCCAAGGAGATGGCAGAAAGTAAGGAGAAAATGTTTGAAGAAGTAGAGGAGCATAGTTCCTCAAAAGTGTGGGAAAAATTAGGGAATACACCAAAATTAAAACTCTAGGGAGAATTTAGAAAGACCAAACCCCCAAATTTTGATCAATAGATGGAAGAAGCAACTTAAGCATGTTTTCTCAACATCAATATATATTTCTAAGTGTATGATTATTCTACATAGTTAAAAGTGAAGATGGCTACTTATTATTTGTGGGCAAAATCCTCTTTGTGGTGGGAGGAAATGGGAACAATTCATAATTTCTAAGGTAGGGAGGTTGAATGGGAGGAATTCAAGTGGTTGTTTATAGGGAATTACTTGACTGAATTTTACTTTGATGATAGGGCTAAATAATTCCATGATTTAAAACTAGGCCATATACAAATGGATGAACTATTATCAAAATTTATTCGTTTATTAGGCTATGTAGCATACCTAAAAGACAAGAAAGAAAATGTGTAATGCTTTCTAGACTTCATTCCACTCCCTTTCAAAGAGGCAATTGAGTACGCCAATGCAAATACCATGGATGAAGTAATTGTGAAGGAAATAATATGATAGTATTAGGCCAAGCAAAGAAATAAAAATCTGAATTGTTGGTCTAATAAGAAGGACAAAATGGATCATTATGGAAAAGGTCAAAAATTTGGGCCTTTTAAATGACCTAGTAAAAGTAATAATAACTGAAAATTTAGCAAAAACAATAACCAAGCATCAAGGAAACAAAACATTCCCCAAGTTGGGTCCAAACAGGTAGAAATCAACATTAAAGGAGGTAACGGTAAATATAGGGAACCTTTAAAATGTTTTGGTTGTAGAATAATCTATATATTACAAAAATGTCCCTATAATACCCAGCTTCTTCAAAATTAGAAAAACCTAAAAGAGGCCTCTTTGGTCAATGACGTGGCTAGAAATATACAATGCTTCAATCCAACTTTCGAAGGACACAAAGCAAAGCATTAATCCACCATGGTGGAAATAGAAGTTACTATTGTTAACCAATCTATTTCAATACTAATGGTCACTGGTGCTAGCTTAAGTTATGTTAGCCCTGAAGTTATAGAATAGTGTAAGTTGAAATATTAAAATTAGAGAAATCCATCTATGGTTTAGTTGTCCATGGGATAAAAGGGAAGTTTACAAATTGGGTAAATGCCTACCAAGTTAATTTAAATGGAAACAAGACCAACATGAATGTGAATATATCCTATCATGTTTTGGTAGTGATTGACTAGCTAGAAGGCCATTGGGAAATTGTGGATTTCCTTGAGAAAATTGTTGTCGACACAACAGAAAATAGTGAAACCTGGATTATAAAGTGCATACTGAGGCCGATTTCCTTGGACCAAGTATTAACATTCCAATTAAAAAAGTTTGAAAGGAATGGATGCCAACTTTTTTCCATTCAAGTAGAGGACCAGTTGTAAAGTAGGTCAACCAAATCTGTAAGTGAATTAGAAATTGTAGAAGACTACCTGTATGTGTTTTAGAATGAAATTCCTGGTTTGCCACTATAAAGGGAGATAGAATTTTCCATAGAATTTATAAGAGGGGTAGCCCTAATATCAAAGGGTACTTATTGAATGAGCATGTCAGAGCTTATGGAAACGAAGATGCACTTGCAAGAATTATTAAATAATGGGTACATCAAACCAATGTATTACCATTGGGTATTGTAGTTCCTTTTCTTGAGAAAATACATGAAAATTTTAGGTTGTGTATTGATTATTTTCATCTAGATAAGATGAAACTTACAAATAAATATCCTCTACCTAGGATAGATTATTTACTTGACCAAGTTAAGGGGGTGACAATGTTATTTAAAATAGACCTCGAATCTAGTTATCAGCAACTAAGAATTAAAGAGGAAGAAATACCAAAGAAATTGTTCCGAGGAAGATATAGACATTATGAATTTACTGTATTACCCTTTGGATTATGAATTTACCTCCTACCTTCATGTGTTTGATGGAAAATATGTTCAATAAGTTCCTACATATGTTTGAATTTATCTTTATAGATGATAATTTAATCTATTCCAACAATCGAGAAGAGCATGAGAAGAAATTCTAAATAGTTTCTATGGACCCTATGGGATCGCTGATTATATCCCAAATCTAGCAAGTGAAAATTTTACTAGGACAAGATATAATATCTTGGCCATGTAATTTCAAAGGATGGAATATCAATATATCCTAGCAAAGTGAATACCATCCTTGATTGGCTATTTCTGAAAGATGTGATGGATATAAGGTCATTTATAGGAATAGCTGGGTATCATTACAGATTTATGGAGGGATTCTCAAAATTGGCATATCGCATAACTTCATTGCAGAAGAATGGAGTGAATTTTTTATGGACACAAAAATATCAGGAAAGTTTTGAGAAGCTGAAACATTTATTTCTCATGACATCCATGTTAAAACTAGCAGACCCAGAAAAGGATTTGATGGTATGTATTGATGCTTGCTTGGAAGGCCTTGGAAGGGTGTTTATGTAATATGGACACATGGTGGCCTATGAGTCTCGAAAACTAAAATAAAATGAAAGGATCTACACAATTTATGATTTGGAGTTAGCATTGGTTATCGATGGACTTAGGATGTAAATTCGGTACCTGATTGGTGAAAATTTTACTCTAGTAATAGACCATATAAGCCTGAAATATTTTTTTAGCCAACTTGAGATGAATGATAGGCACACAAAATGGATGGCATTCGTAAGTGAATATGATTTTGACATCAAACAAATAAAGGGTGGAGAAAACAAGGTGGACGGTGTGCTAAGCCAAGTTTGAAATAGATATGTGAGGTAAGATTAAAAAAAATTCAAACAAATTTTGCTGAAAAAATAGAAAAGGAAGTGATAAAATATCAAAAATATCATCAAATGCACAACAACTTCAGGAATGAAAGTGTTCAAATAAAGTAGTTTTATTACAAAATTAATGAAAAAGGATTCATGGTGTGTTAAAACATATTTTTAATTCCAAGTGAAGATGAAATTAAAATATCAATATTGAATGAATATCACAAAATATTGTACACAACACATCTAGGACATTAGAAGCTGATATCTCCTCCTAAGTAGGAAATTTTCTGGTTAGATTGAAGAAAGTTGTTGAATACTTGGAAATGTGTCAAGGATGCCAGTTGGTGGAGGTAGAGCACCAACATCCAATAATATTGTTGGACCCCCTACATATACCATAGTGGAAGTGGCATGTAATATCGATTGATTTATAACCCGATTACCTAGAATGAGGAAGCACAACTCTGTCATGGTAGTTGTAGATAAGTTGAATTAAGGTTCCCATCTTATCCATTTAAAATATACGCACAAAGGTGCACAAGAAGAACATGTCTTCAGGAAGCAATTTTTTTTTACTTCATGGTGTACCTAAGACAATGATATTAGATAGAGACACAAAGATCACTTCAAATTTTTGGAAAGCATTTCTTTCTAGAATGGTTATACAACTAAACTTCAACACTACATACCATCAACAAACTGATGAACAAAAAGTGAGGGTGAACTAGGTCATTGAAGACATGTTATATAGGTATGTAATGAACCAACCCATCAAGTGGGAAGATTATATACCACTACTACTCCAAGGGCATTTTTAAGACATTTGTTTAAGACAAAGGAAAACTATTGTCTTAAAAAAATACTTTTTATTTTAGTTATTTTACATTAAAATTTAATATCAATTGAATCGTCTTAAATATAAACTTTAAAACAAAAACACTTTGATACAAAAATATTTGAAGACAAAACTTTATATTTAAGACAAAAATAGTTTAAGACAAAGATATTTTAAGACAAAAGTAGTTTGAGACAAAAATATTTTAAGACAAAACTTTATATTTAACAGAAACATAGTTTGAGACAAACAGTTAAATACAAAACATTATTATTAAGACAAAAACAATTTAAGACAAAATTTTTTTAAGACAAATACAATTTAAGACAAATACAATTTAAGACAAATCTTTATATTTAAGACAAAAATAGTTTGAGACAAAAATATTTTAAGACAAAAAATTATATTTAAGACAGCAACCACTTTAGATGAAACCTATTTAAGAAAATTAACAATTAAGACACAAACATATCAATTTAAATCAATATTATCTAACAACTGAAAAATTGACACTCACTATGCACCCTAAGTCTACTAGTTTGCAGGCAATGACTGTCTTGCACCTATATCAATGTTTTTATTTTACTTACCATTCACGTTATCTAATATAAAGACAATGATTTGTTGGGCTCTTTGTTTTGTGGGGGTAGTCGACTAGGAAGAACGCAACAACTTTACTGACATGATTTATTGGAAATCAATTCCCCTTTTGTTACTTTCATATCTACTGATGCGATTATAGAGAGCTTGTCTATTGTTGCCTTCGACATTGCTACATGGAGGGGGATTTTAAGACATTTTTTTGAAGAGAAAATAAAGATTTCGTCTTCAAATTTTCAATACGAGGCACTAGGAAAAAACGTTAAAGGTAAAGGATTAGAGGTCCATGTTACATTTTTGATGGCTTCTTTAGGAAGTGGAGTGATGGAGGTCGACAAAAACTGATGGGATTTAGGGCGATGGAGGCCAACAACAGAGGTGTGCTCCATGAGAGGAGCGATGGAGGAACTTTTGTTGAATGTGGATAAGCAATATCATAGTTGGAGTACTTTTTGGGGTCTCCATCAATTTTGTTTTAATATGCATTTTTTTTACTCTTTCATTTATTTTGAATGCTACTTCTATCTGTTGGTTGCTATTATAAGCACATCACTGTGCTTGAACTCTTGACTGTCATCGACAACATGGATCAGATTCACCTAAAGGATTGTTGAAAAATGTAGCAATAAATTCTTAATTTGATTTTTCCTTTATTAAATTGAGAAAAAATGAATTTCCACATCAGCATACAACTTGGATGCAATTAACTTGTGTGACATGCCTTGTGTCACCCACTTTACTGAGTAAATTTGAGTTAGAGGAATAAGAGTTTAGTTAAGCATCTACGATTGCAAATTTTTATCAATCATAGTTAGTTACCTTGAGTTGCATTCAAGTAAACTAGTTCTAATCGTTAGAGGAACTCGTGGAAGGTCAGTTGTGTAGTGGGACTTTAGTGAAACTCACTGATCATCTAGTTAACTAATCAATCATTTGAAAATAACTAGTGCATGCAAAGAATTTGAGTTCCCTAGCTATGGTGGAGTTTCGAAGGCAATGTGGCATCAGTTGTAGACTAGTCTTGAGTGTACAAGTGTTGCATGTAATCACATGATCAACCATGGTAATTCCGCAATCCATTTTGGAAATTTTCCTAAATAATAGGATATAAATCTCTCGAGGAATTGCGCAAGGAAATAGCGACTCAAGAAAAGGCATAAATTAACTAACTTTGGGTTAGAGCTTCTCAATGAGTAGAGAGACTTGTGCTAGTTCAGGAAAGCAATTGTAATGCATCTATGTTCATCATATTAATGCAAGCATAGATTGGGGTTTTTACCATATTTATTTCCCCAAGAAAGATACAGTGTGCATGTGTTATTTCTTATTGCATGTCTAAAATTTGTGTTCTAAGTTGGGAATTAACTTCCATAGTGTAGTAGACTAGGTTTTTGTCTTGTAATTTTGATTAAAACTTCATGAGTAGTTGAAAATATATACCATAATTTCTACATGGTATTAGAGCAAGATTCACATTAGAGCATGAATTTCAAAGTTGTTTCTCAAGAGGTTCAAATTTGCAGTTCAGTGTAGCAGGATCTCCTTAGAGCTGAGAATATGACCTTCAATGGGTTGAGGCTAGAGTATGCCTTGGAATGCAACTCTAATTTCATTGCATGGAAGGATCGCATGGAGGATGTATTCGATGACAATGGATTTCTAGAATACATCAAGGGAGATGTTGCAAAACTAGTGAAATATGATGTCGAAAACCTTCCTTAGTGGAAGAAATATGTAACCAGGGTGAGGATAATTGGAGGGAGTATGCATGAGACCTATTGGAGGGAGTAAGAGACCACATTGTCACCAATCTCCATGGGAAAGAAAATACTTATGCAATGTGTTAGACACTGACAAATCTATTCCAAAATAGTACTGACCACACGAAGCTCGAGCTCAAGGATAAACTTTGAAATATCAAGATTTAGAAGAATGAAACTATCCCGCAATATCTGAGTAGGTTGACACAAGTTCGTTATGACCTTGCAATAGTTGGTGTTATTGTTTCAAATAATTACATGGTCAGCTTATAACTTCTAGGCCTTCCCAAGAGTTGGCATAACTATCAAGTTTTAGTGAACGGAAGAGAGAAACTATCGAATTGGGAACACTAATGGTCTGATTTGGTATAGGAGGAAATAAGGTGGAATACTAGAGATGGAGCCTCATCCAATGGCGAGGATAAATAAAAATTTGGATTGGTTTCAAAAGGAAATAGGGGTGAAGGTCACAAATCTCAAACCAAACCAAAATCTAGTCAAGGATGAAGGAAGAAAGATCCGTACAAAATTAAATGCTTCGATTGTCATGAATGCGGGAACTATGCCATGAAGTGTCCACACAAAAATGCAACCAAGAAGACCTTAGGAGGAGCAACATATGAAACCATGGCTTCATAGTTAGAGCTTGACTTTACCCTTATCATATGCATGTCCAACACAATGATGGGGAGTGTGTGGTACTTGGACTCATCTTTCCACATGACAAGGTGTAAATATTTTTTCAATGACTTGGAGGAGAAATATCTCTAGATGCACATTAAGCTAGGGGATGAAAAAAGGTACAATGTGACTAGTATTGGTACAGTCACCTTTTGGAGGGAGTCAGGCTCCCCTCTTAAGCTCGAGGATGTCGTGTTTTTTCTAGGCCTAAAGAAAAATCTCATCTTTGTTGGAGTTTTCAAAGACAATGGTTGTGAAGTGATATTCATCAAAGGAAAATCATTCCTAAGACACATAGCCATGAGACAGGTGAAGCATATTGGGGTTCGTGTGAAGAACCTGTATAAGCTAGATGTGGAAGACTGTGTTTCATTAAGCACTGAGGCTAAGAAAGTGCAGGTCGTGATGTCGATGAACTTTGGCACAAAATACTTGGCCATTTGCATCAT
This sequence comes from Pinus tabuliformis, assembly GCA_031772625.1. Lineage (NCBI taxonomy): Eukaryota > Viridiplantae > Streptophyta > Pinopsida > Pinales > Pinaceae > Pinus > Pinus tabuliformis. The sequence goes on along the minus strand of CM062820.1, from coordinate 196,766,588 downwards.
GGTACCTCAAATATTATACAACAAATAACCACTAGCCTCCCTAGAGGAGCACTTAAGTAGTAGGATGTATACAAAGGATATACGTTGCGGAAGTACACAAAATCCAGATTCCATGATCGAGACAACAAAGCACATGCAGTCCTAGAAAGGATCCACTATCATGTTTATGGACCTTTCTCGACAAACTCCACTGTCACACACAAATATTTTTTCTTTTTTATTGATGACCTCTCACGGAAGTGTTGGATCTTCTTCATGTGGAAGAAAGATGAGACATTCTCCAAGTTCTTAGAATTCAAGGCACTGGTTGAAAAATAAGCTACCAAGAAGGTGAAGGCTTTGTTGTGGCAGCTGAAACACCCTCCAAAATTTTTCCTTGCACTTAAATTTCAGAGCCTACTATGGATATTGTGATTGATTGTTATGAAACCAGCTCACAAAAAGATAGGAAAGAGAGATCAACACCTTATAATTTAGCCTCTTCGAGGGGGCAACCTCCTTTACATTACACAAATGAACAATTCTTGGATGATTCAAATGAAAAAACCTCCTTTCTATATATAGGAGTCTAAGGAGTCACAATATAACCCAACCAACCTAACAATAATAATATAGAGCCAGAAAAATAACAATAGAGGGATTCTATGGGGCACACTAATAAAAATATGGGGACAATAGGGGAACAACAATATTAATAAGGGATACAACTACAATAGTAATGGGGTAATCACTAGTATTATAGCGACCTAACATGCCCCTCTCCTTCAAAAAAAGTGGTGTCCTCAATGCTTGAGTAGTTCTGGATGCTTCTGTATAAAATTCTCATCCTCCCATGTGGAATCTTCAGTGGATAAGTTCTTCCACTTGATGAGATACTCTGAAATTGATCGATTTCGTAGTTGTTGAGTTCTTGTTTCTGTGACTGCTTCTGGTTCCAATATAATTTTCCTTCCTCGTCAGGTTCTGGCAATATTGTTTGAAAGGGGAGCTTGTTGCCTATAACCTTCTTTAAACATGAAACATAGAAAACTGGGTGCACTCGAGATGCTGCAGGAAGCTCCAATTTGTATGCCATAGTACCAATCTTTTGCAACACCTTGTACAGAACATAATACTTTGGTGATAATTTATTATCCTTCTTAGCTTGCTTGAGGTACATTTGTTTATATGGTTGTATCCATAGGAATACCCAATCACCTACATCAAAACTTCTTTGGCTGCGATGTTGATCTACCTATTGTTTCATTCTATTCTGTGCCACCATGAGGTTATCCTTTAAGAGTTGGAGGACTTGGTTTTGATGTTTGATGTGATGTTCCCCTGCTTGAACCTTAGAATTTTCTCTTAAATATGATGTGATGGATGGTGGTTGATATCCATAAAGTGCCATAAATGGGGTCATTTTTGTTGTTGTATGGAAGGAAATGTTATACCACCATTCAGCCATAGGCAACCATGTTGGTATTATGGCTAAAGTGTTGTCCTTGATGGCAACCCATTCAGGTGGTAGATCACAGTACTTCAAGTCAGCAGCAGAGATTGATGGTCAGCTATCAAATATTGAAGAAAATAAGGTGTACGTAGGTACACCTTGCATAAGGTGCGTACACGCAGGTCAGTATTACATAAAGTGCGTACATACCCGCAGTTATCCCATTCAGGAGGTGCGTACCCCCAGTTCACACATTTCAAGGAAAAGAAATTCACATGTGGGGTTTTCTTATGTTTTACTCTTGGTATTTAGCCGATGGCATTGTGTTATTATGGTGTCGGCTCATGGTATTGATCCATGATTTAAGCAAGAGCTTTCCTACATAAAGCAAAGGAGATCATTTGGCTTGTGCATGTTTTGGGTTGAATATCTTATGAGGGCTAGATCTAGTCTAGATCTAAACAAGGCGAATCTACTGATGGACCGAGATCTCTTCGGCGCATGTTCAGATCTGTAGATCTGACTGTTTGGGTTACTTCTGAAGTCTTGAAATCATCTATGCCTGGAGGTACGCAGGTGTAGTAAGAGAAAAGTGAGTACATACGCAGGAACGAAGCGTTTCAGGTGCGCCGGTACGCAGGCGCAGAAGGGTTCAGGTGCACCGGTATGCAGGCACAGAAGAGCTGCAGGTGCGCCGGTACGCAGGCACAGAAGGGTTGCAGGTGCGTACATACACAGGCAGTTCAATAGACTCAGAGCGAGGTACGCAGGCTAGCAGTTGAGCAGGGTGCGTCCGGTACACAGGCTAGCAGTTGAGCAGGGTGAGTACAGTAAGCAGGCCAGTAGTTGAGCAGGGTGCTTACGTAAGCAGGCAAGCAGTTGAGCAGGGTGCTGACTTCTCTTAAAATCTTTGTTTATCATTGTTGTGTTCTGGGTTTGGTCCTATTATTGTTGATATGGTTACTACAGTTGATTGGGTGATTCTTTTATACTTGATGATCAATTGATGCTTATAGATCCAGTTTGAAAATTTATGAAAAGTGGTCCTTGTAAGAAAAGAAGTAGGGGGTTGTAGCTCCCTTCTAGGAGAGACTGGAAAACGAGAGAGAGTTGTAGCTCTCTGCAGGTTGCAGCCTGCGTACTGGTAAAGGACTGCACCAGTACAAAACCATTGTAAAACAAGTTTCTAATTTGAAAGAAGATAGAGACATATTGCAGCAGGTGGTTTTCACCCACATTGGGTTTCCACCTTACATCTTGTGTTCTTTGGTCTGACTATCTGTTTTCTTTTGTTCATGCTCATTATTTTATGGTACTGACATGCAAAAATAATTCAAGAACAAATAAAGAAGATTTATTAAAAGAATTATATAATACTGATTCACCCCCCCCCTCTCAGTATTATTTCCAACAATTGGTATCAGAGAAGGTCCTTCAGAGAAGCTTGATCGCTTGAAGGTAGATCGTTCATCATGAGCAACTACGAGAGAGAAGCATCAATCAGGCCATCGATTTTTTATGGGACAAACTTCAATCATTGGAAGGTAAGAGTTACTGCCTATCTTCAATCTCTTGGTACAGAAGTTTGGGACATCGTAGAGACAGGCTGCGCTTTTCCTCCAGCTACTCCTACAGATGCAGCCGAGAAAAATAAGTATGAAACAAATGCAAAAGCAGTGAGTACTCTATTAGGATGTATATCTCAATCAGAATTCATGAAGGTAATGCACTATAAATCCGCAAAAGAGATATGGGACAAAATTGTCACGAGCTAGGAAGGAGATGAACAGGTAAAACGTGCTAAACTTCAAACTCTCAGAATTCAGTATGAGACTCTCAAAATGTATAATGATGAAAGTGTGGCTAACTATTTTCTTCGGGTAGATGAGGTTGTTAACTGTATGAAAAAATTGGGTGAAGAAATAAAAGAGGCTGTTGTGGTTGAAAAGGTTCTAAGATCATTGTCCCCCAAGTTTGAATCTAAAGTATCTGCAATAGAAGAAAAGGAAAATCTACGAATTCTTACTATGTCTCAGCTACATGGAACTCTAACTGCTTATGAAATGAGAAAGGGAGGTCCATCAGACAGAAGAGAAGCTTCTTTCGAGGCATCAGGCAAAGGAGATTATTATGAAGCGAGCCACGTCCCAGAAGAAGAGGAAGAAGAATCAAATTTTGTCAGAAATCTTCAAAGGAGCTCTGGAAGGTTCAGAGGTAAGTTACATTTTAAATGCTTTGCTTGTGGAAGAGTAGGTCATTATGCTGCAAAATGTCCTTATAAGGATAAAGGAAAGGAACCTGCTAGATGGAACAAGAAACATAATGAAATAAGAAAAGCTACTACACTCATGAAGATAGTGATGGTCTATCAAACAGTGATGAAGATGAACGAGGTAATGAATATAAGTTGTTAATGGCATTTGAAGATGATGATTATATGGATGCTATAGATGTGGATAACCTTTATGATGAAATTACTAGACTCAAGAGATGTATAGAAGAAAAGAACATGATCATTGGTACTCTACAATTTCAAATTGATGAAAAGGAAAAACATCTTGAAAAATTAGAAGGTGAAATTGTTGGTCTTAGAAAAGAGATTGAGAAAACAAAAGCTATTAATCTCAAGTTTGTCAAAGGATCTGAAACTTTGGATGAGATTATCAATGTGCAGCGGTCTCCTCTAAACAAGACAGGTCTGGGCTATAATGGAGAAACCTCTCAAGCATCCACCTCAAAAAGTTATCTTGATGCAACAAGAAGAAATGAGCAAAAGCACAATGAAGATCATCAGGTAAAGCAGGGACAAATTACAAACAGAAACTATCAGGGGCAATCCATCTTAAGGGTGAACAAAAGCTACAACCAGCCACAGGTAAAATCTTCTCAATTTGGTTCAAGAATAGATAGAAATTACAATCAATTGGCTGGTAGATTCGATAACTGCAGAAGTTTCTTCAATGAACAATGCTTTTCTTGCCATAACTTTGGTCACAAAGCAGCTCAATGTGTTGCATATAAAACGATCATGACTAGGGAAGCTCAAAAACAAAGAAGTATGACGGGGATTACAAAAAGGACCTATAACAACTTTTCGGTTCTTGAAAATGAAGTTGAATGTTCTATTTGCAATAACTTTGGTCATGAAGACTCTGAATGCAGGAGCAGGTTTCAGCAGAAAAAGGAACAAGCCTCAAGCACCAAAACATGGAGAATAAAGGAACCTCAAACAGAAAGATGTGGGATAGCATTTTATGCAGAGGGACATGAAAATCTATTGTACATTGACAGTGGATGTTCAAAGCATATGACAGGTGATAAAGAAAAACTTGAGTCTTATTGTACTCTAGAAAAGGGAAAGAAAGTCTCTTTTGGAATTGATACTCCTGCAACTATAAAAGGAAAAGGCATTGCTCAGTTAAAAGAAAAGGTCAAGGCTGGAAATGTTTTGTATGTTGATGGATTGAAGCATAATCTTCTAAGTGTCAGCGAGATGTGTGATCAAAGAACCGAGCTTATATTCAGATCAAATGGATGTCTTGTTCGTGATCTTGATACAGGTAAAACAGTGATCAAAGGCAAAAGAACTCCAGATAATCTGTACATATTTGAAGAAGGACAACAACAATGTTATCTGAGCAAGGATGATAAGCACTGGTTATGGCATCAGAGGTTGGGACATCTAAGCTTTTCACAAATAAGGAAAGCATGCAAATATCAGGCAGTTCGTGATCTTCCAGAGATCAAAATTCCTGACAACACCATATGCAAATCATGTCAGTTTGGAAAACAAACCATAACTAACTTTCCAGAGAAAGAAGGATCAGCTAGCATGCCTCTTGAGCTAGTACATACAGATACATGCGGTCCTTTCAGGAAAAGAACACCTCGAGGAGAAGAATACTTGATATTATTCATTGACGATTTCTCCAGGTTTGTCTGGTTAGGACTTATGAAGCACAAATATGAAGCATTCAAAAAATTCAAATCCTTCAAAGCCTTGGTTGAAAATCAATCAGGTCACAAAATTAAGTGCCTCAGATATGATAGAGGTGGGGAATTTACTTCAAATGAATTTTTCGATTTCTGTGAAGAACATGGGATAAGAAGAGAATTCTCTACAGCAAGAACTCCTCAGCAAAATGGAGTTGTGGAAAGGATGAACAGAACAATCCAACAAATGGCTCGTGCTATGCTTGATGAGTCAGGAACTCCCGCAACCTTCTGGGGTGAAGCTGCACATGCTGCGGTTGTTATTCTCAACAAAACAAATGTCCGGGTGAACAGCACTCAAACTCCTCATGAGCTCTGGAGTGGTAGGACTCCTTCGGTAAAGCACTTCAAAATCTTTGGGAGCAAATGCTATATCAATAATACGGATGAGCAGCTTGGCAAACTTGAACCCAGATCAGATGAAGGCATTCTTCTTGGTTACTCTCCACATAGCAAAGCATACAAATGCTACAATAAAACACTTGGTAGAATTGTTGACAGCATTGATGTAGTGGTTGATGAGAAGGGATACATTCCTAGGCAAGTACATCATGAAGACATCGAAGAAGATGAAGGCTACCCCCAACGACAGAATGATGAAGAAGAAGAACCTCAAGAAGAACCTCAAGAAGAAGAACCAGAGGAGCAAACAAGAACAGAAGAAAAGACTCCATCCAGATATGTTCAGAAGAATCATCCAGAATCTCAGATTATGGGGCAGAAAGAAGCAGGTGTACAAACAAGAAGAACAGTTGCAGAAGCTTCAAGCTATTTGGCATTACTCTCCTCTACTGAACCACAAAATGTGAAAGAGGCATGCAAAGATGAATGTTGGGTGAAAGCAATGGATGAAGAACTTGAGCAGATCGAAAAGAACAACACTTGGGAGCTGGTTCCTAGACCAAAAGATAAGAATGTTATCGGAACAAAATGGGTCTTAAAAAATAAATTGAATGAAAATGGAGAAGTAATTAGAAACAAAGCCAGACTTGTTTGTAAAGGGTATGCGCAGCAAGAAGGAATAGACTTTGAAGAAACCTTTGCTCATGTTGCAAGACTTGAGGCCATCCGAATGTTCCTTGCTCTCTCAAGTTTTCAAAACTTCAAAGTATTTCAAATGGACGTGAAATCAGCCTTTCTGAATGGAGACTTAGAAGAAGAAGTGTACATTGAACAGCCAGATGGGTTCATTCTTGGAAATAATCCAAACCTTGTATGCAGATTGAAAAAGGCTCTCTATGGTCTCAAACAAGCTCCAAGGGCTTGGTACTACCGTTTGGACAAATATCTTCATCAACAAGGCTTTTCAAAAGGATCAGTATATAGCAATCTTTATATAAAAGTTGAAAATGACAAATTGCTAATACTTGTTGTATATGTAGATGACATTATTTTTGGGAGCAATGAAGAAGCTATGAGTCAAAACTTTTCCTCGGTCATGCAGAAAGAATTTGAAATGTCCTTGCTAGGAGAACCGACATATTTCCTTGGTTTGTAAATCCAACAAAAGGAAGGAGGAATCTTTTTATCTCAAACCAAGTATCTCAAACAGATTTTGAAGAAATATGGTATGGAAGATGCAAAACCAGTATGTACACCCATGGTCACAGGATGTAGCCTCAGTGCAAATGATGAATCTGCAGTAGTACATCAACCAACCTAAAGATCTATGATTGGAAGTTTACTTTATTTGATAGGTACCCGACCAGACATCATGCATGCAGTTGGAATAGTTGGAAGATTTCAGGCAAATCTGAAGGAGACTCATCTTCAGGTAGTGAAGAGAATTTTCAAATATCTTCAAGGGACTCAAAATTATGGCTTATGGTATCCTAGAGATACAGATCTTACACTTCATGCTTATACAGATGCAGATTGGGTCGGAAGCGTGGATGACAGGAAAAGCACAAGTGGTGGTGCGTTCTTTATGGGTTCCAGACTGGTATCTTGGTTCAGTAAGAAACAAAGTTTGATTTCCTTGTCTACAGCTGAAGTGGAATATGTTGCTGCTGCATCTTTTTGCACCCAACTCCTCTGGATGATGCAGACTTTGCAGGATTTTCAAATCACTTGTACACCACCAATCCCCATCTTATGTGATAACACAAGTGCAATCAGCATCTCAAAGAATCCTGTTATGCATTCAAAAACCAAGCACATACCAATCAAGTATCATTTTCTCCGGGAACAAGTGCTTGAACAGAAGGTCAAGTTGGAGTATGTTCCTTCTAAGGAACAAGTTGTTGATATTCTCACCAAACCATTACCCAGGGACACTTTTGAACACCTCAGGCAAAAGCTGGGGGTTGTTGATGCATCATCTTATTGCTGAACCTCTTCTGATTGATGGTACAGGTTCAGGGGGAGCATATAATGCATTGTTGGCATTATGGAGGATGTGCAGAAGGAGATCTTGGAAGTAGCTGCAATATGTCTCTATCTCTTTCATGGTGGATTATGGTTCTTCGATGCAAATTTGGTTCATATTCAGGGGGAGCATGTTCTTAGGGGGAGCATAACCCTTTGCCCTTGATGTCAAAGGGGGAGAATGAAGCTGAAGCTTTGAGGTTGCCATCAAGTCCAAAGGGGGAGATTGTTGGCATTATGGCTAAAGTGTTGTCCTTGATGGCAACCCATTCAGGTGGTAGATCATAGTACCTCAAGTCAGCAGTAGAGATTGATGGTCAGCTATCAAATATTGAAGAAAATAAGGGGTACGCAGGTACACCTTGCATAAGGTGCGTACACGCAGGTCAGTATTACATAAAGTGCGTACATACCCGCAGTTATCCCGTTCAGGAGGTGCGTACCCCCAGTGCACACATTTCAAGGCAAAGAAATTCACATGTGGGGTTTTCTTATGTTTTACTCTTGGTATTTAGCCAACGGTATTGTGTTATTATGGTGTCGGCTCGTGGTATTGATCCAAGATTTAAGGAAGAGCTTTCCTATATAAAGCAAAGGAGATCATTTGGCTTGTGCATGTTTTGGGTTGAATATCTTATGAGGGCTAGATCTGGTCTAGATCTAAACAAGGCGAATCTACTGATGGACCGAGATCTCTTCGGCGCATGTTCAGATCTGCAGATCTGACTGTCTGGGCTACTTCTGAAGTCTTGAAATCATCTATGCCCGGAGGTACGCAGGTGCAGTAAGAGAAAAGTGCGTACATACGCAGGAACGAAGCGTTTCAGGTGCACCGGTATGCAGGCGCAGAAGGGTTCAGGTGTGCCGGTATGCAGGCACAGAAGAGCTACAGGTGCGCCGGTACGCAGGCACAGAAAGGTTGCAGGTGCGTACATGCACAGGCAGTTCAATAGACTCAGAGCGAGGTACACAGGCTAGCAGTTGAGCAGGGTGCGTCCGGTACACAGGCTAGCAGTTGAGCAGGGTGCGTACTATAAGCAGGCTAGCAGTTGAGCAGGGTGTGTACAGTAAGCAGGCCAGCAGTTGAGCAGGGTGCTTACGTAAGCAGGCAAGCAGTTGAGTAGGGTGCTTACTTCTCTTAAAATCTTTGTTTATCATTGTTTTGTTCTGGGTTTGGTCCTATTATTGCTGATCTGGTTACTACAGTTGATTGGGTGATTCTCTTATACTTGATGATCAATTGATGCTTATGGATCTAGTTTGAAAATTTATGAAAAGTGGTCCTTGTAAGAAAAGAAGTACGGGGTTGTAGCTCCCTTCCAGGAGAGACTGGAAAACGAGAGAGAGTTGTAGCTCTCTGCAGGTTGCAGCCTGCGTACTGGTAAAGGACTGCACCAGTACAAAACCATTGTAAAAGGAGTTTCTAATTTGAAAGAAGGTAGAGACATATTGCAACAGGTGGTTTTCACCCACATTGGGTTTCCACCTTACATCTTGTGTTCTTTGGTGTGACTATCTATTTTCTTTTGTTCATGCTGATTATTTTATGGTACTGACATGCAAAAATAATTCAAAGAACAAATAAAGAATATTTATTAAAAGAATTATATAATACTGATTCACCCCCCCCCCCCCCCCCCCGTCTCAGTATTATTACTCGAGATGCTGCAGGAAGCTCCAATTTGTATGCCATAGTACCAATCTTTTGCAACACCTTGTACGGACCATAATACTTTGGTGATAATTTATTATCCTTCTTAGCTTGCTTGAGGTACATTTGTTTATATGGTTGTATCCATAGGAATACCCAATCACCTACATCAAAACTTCTTTCGCTGCGATGTTGATCTACCTATTGTTTCATTCTATTCCGTGCCACCATGAGGTTATCCTTTAAGAGTTGGAGGAATTGGTTTTGATGTTTGATGTGATGTTCCCCTGCTTGAACCTTAGAATTTTCTCTTAAATATGATGTGATGGATGGTGATTGATATCCATATAGTGCCATAAATGGGGTCTTTTTTTTGTTGTATGGAAGGAAATGTTATACTACCATTCAGCCATAGGCAACCATTTGACCCATTATGTCTGTTTATTAGATACAAAATAATGAAGATATCATTCCAAAAATTTGTTTACTATCTCAGTTTTCCCATCAAATTGAGGATGATAAGATGATCTATGAACTAACTGAGTACCAAGAAAAAAATATAATTCTGTCCAAAAATTTCTAGTGAAAATGGGATCTCTGTCACTTACAATAATCTTTGGGTTTCCATGTAGCTTTTGAATTGTTTACATAAACGCAATAGAAACTGTAATGGCTTTAAATGGATGTGATAATGAACAAAAGTGTGCATACCTGGTAAGTTTGTCAACTACCACCATGATGACACTCTTTCCCTCAGACTTGGGTAAACCTGTGATAAAATCCATTGAAACCTCCTCGCAACGTTGTCTTGGAATGGATAAAGGTTGTAATAGACGAGGGGTCTTAATTGTTTCAAATTTATTTTGTTGGCAAACCAAAAATTCCGCCACAAACTTTTGAATATCCAATTTAAGGCCATCCAAAAAAAATTCCTTCTTAACCTCGTGGTAAGTTTTTAAAAATCCTGAGTGCAATTGCATAAGAATCTTTTGTTTGAGTTGCAAATTCTTACAGAGGTATAAGCGATCTTTGTACCATAACAAATCATTTTTCTAGATAAATGTATCAGATGTACTGGAATCTTGTTGTAGCTTTTGAATAAGTGCCCACACTTCTTCATCATTCTTCCATTCCTCCATTGCCTCATTTATCCAATCTGGTTGAATAATAGAAATGGTGCACAACAATGCTTCCACATCCTCATCCTCTCTTGAGAGTGCATCTGCCACCATATTTTGCTTCCCTTTTTTTTAGATGATTTCAAGGTCATAACCCAACATCTTTGTGACCCAGTTTTGTTGCTCTTCAGAGGATAATCTTTGTTCTAAAAAGTATTTAGGGCTATCATGATCTGTTTTTACCTTGAAGTGTCTTCCCATTAGGTAGGGTTGCCATTTCTTAAGTTCATGTAGTATTTCCAACATTTCCTTCTCATAAATAGCTTTTTGTAAAAACTTTCCTTTGATTGGATGACTTTCAAAAGCAATGGGTCTTTCATCTTGCATTGAAACAAGACCAATTCCATTTCTTGAAGCATCACATTCCACAATAAAGGTTTTTGTGAAGTCCAATGTAGCTATGACCGGTGCTTGGCACATTGCCTCTTTAAGATGTTTGAATGCCTTTATTGCTTCTAGAGTCCATGAAAATGCATCTTTCTTCAATAATGTTGTTAGAGGAGCTGTTATTCTCCCATAATTCTTAACAAACTTGCAATAATACCATGTCAACATGAGAAATCCTTGTAGATGCTTTATGGATATGGGGATTCTCCATTCCTTAATGGCTTTAATTTTGTTAGGGTCTTCCTTAACTCCTTCATGACATACAATATGACCCAGATATTCCACCTCTTGTACTCCAAAGAAACATTTGGATCATTTTTCATATAGTTGTTTCTCCTCCAATAGTTGTAGCACCCTGTCAACATGTTCAACATGATCCTTCCAAGACTTGTTGTAGATTAGTATATCATCAAAAATACTAACACAAATTTTCTCAGGAAGGGTTTGAAAATGGAACTCATCAAACCTTGAAATGTCGAAGGTGCAAATGTGAGGCCAAAAGGCATGAAAAAAAATTATAATGACCCTCATGAGTTCCGAATGTTGTTTTCAGAATTTCTTCAGTCTTCATTATGATTTGATGATATCCTGAATGAAGGTCCAACTTGGTGAAGTAAATTGATCCATGCAATTCATCCAGTAATTCATCAATGACAAGAATGGGAAACTTATCTTTAATAGTGAGCTTGTTGAGCTCCCTATAATCTAGACACATGCGCCATGATCCATCCTTCTTGTGCACCAATACTACTAGAGCAGAGAAAGAACTTTGACTAGGTTGAATTATACCAGCCTCTAGCATTTCTGCAACCATACATTCACTTTCACTCTTTTGGGCATAAGGATATTTGTATGACCTGATGTTTGAAGGAACACTTCCTGGAATCATATGAATAGCATGATCATGATCACGAATAGGTGGGAGACCTCTGGGAATCTCAAATACCTTTGAATGATTTTCCAAGTCCTTTTGGAGATCTGGAGAAATAGATGATTCTGATGTGGAAACATCTAGCGAACATAATTGTGTAGTTACACATCTTTGTTCAATTTCTAGAAGCTTTGTCATATCGTTAGAGTTTATTATCTTTCCCTGTTTCCCTGCAATACCCCTTAGTTCAACTTCCTTTCCTTCCACAGAAAATTTCATGAAAAATTATTGAAAATTAAAAGTTATTGTACCCAAGGATTGCATCCATTGGACTTCTAGTACAACATCAGCACCTCCCATTGGAATGGAAAGAATTGGGCTAGTCAATACATATTCTCCCATGGATAACTTCATATTATGGCACTTTCTAGAGCAATTTATCATTCCTCCATTTGCAACCATCACTTGACACTCTGGTGCTAGATATAGGAAGCAATTCAATTCTTTTGCTACCTTACAATGAATAAAATTGTGGGTACTTCCTGAATCAATCAACACTATTACCTTTTTCTTCTTGATTTGTCCTTCTATCTTGATGCTTTGAGGAGTGGTAATTCCAGCCAATGCATTACAAGATATGGTCAGACTCATTTCTTCTTTATCTAGGCTTTGTTTCTAGAGTATATCCTCTTCCTTCAGCCTTTCTTTCTCCTTTTCTTCTTCCTCTTGACAATCTATGTAGAATAATTTATTCTTAGCACACTTATGACCTTTAGTGTATTTTCTATCACAACTGTAACAAATCCCTTTTGCTCTTTTTTCTTCCAATTGTTGTGCTGTCAACCTTATAGGTTATGGAAGGCTAGGGGTAACAACACTTCCATCTTTATAGTTGTGACTGGTATGCTTCTTGGTTGCCATAATTTTGCTTTCCAATTTTCTTGCTAACCTGAATGCCTTCTCTAATGAATCAGGTTTCCAAAGGTGAACATCATGTTGGATATTATCCTTTAAATTCCCTATGAGCACATCAATCATATGCTCCTCTTGAATATTTTTTGCCTTTATGTTCAATTTTTAGAACTCCTCAATGTGCTCCATTATTGAACCCTTTCATTTGAGACTTATCAATTATCTAAAAAAAGTGTTGCTTTTTGTATCCTCATAATGTGTTGTCAATTCTTCCGTAAAAAATGCCCAAGTGATAATTTGTTTATGAGAGAAAAGCCATTAATACCATACAAACTTATTTGGGTCCAAATATAAGGTTGCAATATGTACCTTTTGTGTGTTTTTCACATTATTGATATCAAAAAATTGCTCCATCTGTAATATCCATGCTGCGGGATCCTTGCCATCAAACTTTCTCATATCGATTTTCGAAATATGGTGTTTCTTCGATCCAACATTAGAGTCTATGAAATCATGATTAACATTTCTTTTGTTCTCATCATGAGTTTCCTCTACTACCCTTTCACCATTAGTGACCATTTCTTGTAGCAACTTATTCATATTTATCTTCAATTCTTCCATCCTATCATCCACGCCATCCATTTTAGCATCCATGCCATTCATCTTAGCTTCCATTCCATCCATCTTCACTTCTACACCTTCCTTTAAACAATCCATCTTAGCTTCTACACCTTTATTTAAACCATCCATCTTAGCTTCTACATCTTTCTTTAAACCATCCATCTTAGATTCTGTTGCTTTTTGTGCAAGTGATACTTGTTGCACTTGGTCTCGTAATTTTGATATATCATGTTGCATGTCTTCCTATTCTTCATGAGTCATGTGAGAGCTTTCAAGTTGCTTACTAGGTGTTTGAATTTTCTTTTCTCGGGGCATCAACTAACAATAATTATGCTTCATTATGCCCTTTGAATTCCTTCAAACTAATTTTTCAAACCAAGCTTATGCAAAAATTAAAAAAAAAAAACTACACACCTTTTTTCACTTTGTAGGAGCTTGATATTGAATTTGATGTATCTTGGGAATTTTGGATCATCTTGTTATGAAATTGTGACCTGTAGTAGCCCTCTATGTCCTCTTTTCAATGCCACCAGTCTGATCCAAATTTAATTCTCGAAGAAATAGTTATGCACAATATCCCAAGATGACCTGATTATAGGCCTTTCCAGAAGAGCGAACTTGTATGAAGTGCCACGTGTCACTGTTTCAACCTTTGCCACTGAAAAATATACACAAGAAACTAAAGTCTGTCCTCTTTCTATACCTTCTTACAAAATTTCAATCTGATGCTCAGAGTGAAAGTTATGACAATTTTCCCGAGGTCACCTGCTTGGAATGTAATTCAAGAGTCTGCAAAAATACCAACTTCCTTAGATTATATCTCCACAAATATAGTGAAAAAAGCTCAGAAATTTGGACCCAAGGTTTAGTGTGATTTCCTCCAAATGGTCTTTTTTTTCTCTTCTGAGAATCAATGACTTATTTGGATCAACAAAACCCTAGAATCCAAAGCTCTGATACCAAATTTTATGAAACTAGCTCACAAAAAGATAGAAAAGAGAGATCAACACCTTAGAATTCAGCCTCTTCGAGGGGGCAACCTCCTTTGCATTACACAAATGAACAATTCTTGGATTATTCAAATGAAAAAACCTCCTTTCTATATATAGGAGTCTAAGGAGTCACAATATAACCCAGCCGACCTAACAATAATAATATAAAGCCACAAAAATAACAATAGAGGGATTCTATGGGGCACAGTAATAAAAATATGGGGACAATAGGGGCACAAAAAATATTAATAAGGGATACAAATACAATAGTAATGGGGTAATAACTAGTATTATAGCAACCTAACATTGATCATTCCTTAGTCACTTGTTTTTAATTTGATGATCTCAAGCTCCCCTTTCTGATATCAAGAGTCATTCATGCTTTTATATTTACATAGAATGTGTCATCTTTGGGCATGGGGGTTATTGCTAGTCATTCGAAGGGTGTTTTGTTTTTATTCAAGGGGAAATATTTATGAGAATGGGTTTTCCTCACCACATAGACATGTTTCACACTCATTTCACACAATCTTATAGAAGTGTCGCCTTTATCCTCCCAAAGTCTATCATTGAAGCCGCATTTGTCGTAAGCTGCCACAAAGGTTGTTGCATTAAGTGAAGTATATGTTAAATATTCTGGATGTTTTATGTTGTATCCCTAAGTTTTCAAGTGTGTGATCATAGTCAAGTTTGTCACTATTCACATCAGTTGCATTGATCCCACACATAGCCAAATTTCGGGTTTTTCTTAGTAACCTACTGTCATCCAAGTTTCCTTAACTGCGCACTTCACATATGTAACCCTCAATATTTTCCCTTGCCTGTTGGAACTGTGCAATGCACATAAATCTCAACTTCCCTTAACATTCAAAACTACAATGGTTTCCTCCAATCTCCTTCCCTCTGCCGAAATCCACTATCTCTAGAAACTATGGAATTTTGTCCCTTGACTACCCAGTCTGCCGTGCATCCTGAAACTGCATATATGTACCCTCCCAAGGCCTCATATTATAGCAGTTCCTTGCATCCTAAAACTGTGTAAATGTGTCCTCTGTTATAGACACTTTTGTGCCTTACAGCATTGAGCATGAAATGTCCATAATCTAAGGGATCCAAAGTCCCTAAACATGTTGTTCCTACCCCTAGAGGAACAAGGCTAACAAACCACAACAATTCACAGAAGTTCACCAGAAACTGCTCAAAAACAAGTCAATTCAGGATCAATTCAGTGGCTCCACTAGTTGTCTGTGCTGAATGTCAAAGCCAACATTGGCTACCTGCACTGTAATGCAGGTAGAAGCACTACCAGGGTGCGCTGAGCGAGATTTGACAAATGGCAAGTTCATTCCAAGAGGTGTCAAGACCCAAGAAGCTTCCAGACTCTTCCTCAATGACACCTGCCTCAGTGAATTCGACTAGTGATGAGTAAGAGGTTCCCAATCTCCAGGTGGAAGCAAGAACCTCCAAGTGGAATCAAGAACTGACAGAGGGAGAGGACACTAGTCAAGATCTCAAGCTGACTCATCCTCTCTCCAAACATCTATATATGGATCTCTCCTCCATGAGATCTAGAGGCTGGAATTTTGTTATTGCAAAGAATTGCTGTTGGTTTGAGACTGGAATCATTGGGTGCTTAATGCTTTGAAGGGGGTGAAGTTAGGAATTCCATTTGCTGGGAAGGAGATGCTGGATTGGAGCCCTCTGGGTTGTATCTCTTCCTGAACCTTGTTATTCATAAATAAATCTATCTTGGTTTCTCCTATATACTGATGTATCTTTGATGTATGATTGCATTAGTATGTTTAGTTTATTTCTAATCCTGAACTAGTTATGAATATGAATCTATGTCTTTGTGTAGTGTTCTCTTCTTGTGATGTTGCAGAAACCTCTTGAAGTTGGGCGAGTGAGAAGGAAAGTAGCTGGGAACTCTCAAAGAGAAGGGAAACTGGATCAAGGGACAAACGGAAGACACTGGTTAGTCCATCCATCTCTCTTCATTCTTAATTCATAAAGGAATAATACTAGAATAGCTGTCTCTGTTTGTTGCTAAGGCACTGTCACACCTTAGGTGGATAGGATCATCCTGCATAGGCATTTTTCCCCACAACAGATTGGGGACTCCACTGGGGAGATCTATTTAGTCATTTTATTTGTGTTTCCATCATTGTTTGTTTCATAGACTCAACAGCAACAATCGAACTGCATTTGCTATTCTCAGATGCAAAGTAGACAGCTGCTGCTTTGATCCAATCACTAGATCTATCTATGATCTGAACAATGGACTCACAAATGATTTGATGATCCTTTGTGATAGATCTTAGCCCTTCCTCAAAGCATCCCTTTGATTGTACCTTGATTGTTGCTTTGATTTGGCCTGAAACTGTAGATTAAATAACAATCTGTGACCCAGAACCCAGTGAGAAACTCTTGTTTCTCCTTCAGCGCAGACCCTGTGAAGAGGTTCTGCATTTCAACGCAGGTCCCGTGAAGGCTACCTGCGTTGAATGTCAAAACCCTTGTGTTGAGGTTGCGCTGATCTAGTTAGGCCTTGTGCAGCTGGGGTTCTCTGCTCTGTTTTGCCTTGTTTTGATCTCTGATTTTTGCAGCCTGTAACCAGCATAGGTACCAGTCTGATAACTCCTTTTCTCTGCTTAAATTCCACCTCCTTTTGTACAAAAAGACTGTGAGTGTTTTTATGTGTTTGTGGCGTCATTTACAATCTTCCTTTGCAAGAGTGAAATAGTCATCCTGTAGCCCTTGATTCAGATCTGTTGATTGTGATCTTAGGAGAGAGTTCATTGGCTGTTTACAGTTGATTATACATTTACTTTTGCTTGTGGTTTGAGTTTGTCTCTTTTAAGTGTCGAAACAAGTATTCATTTTGGAAATCGTTAAGTGTTGTAATCTCTTCTACCCTCCCTGATCTCGAAAAATTAAACTTGTTTGTATTTGTCATTTAAAAGAAAATTCAAAGTTGTACAAAAAGCTTTCTTTGTAGGCATCAATACTAAGAAAGCGGAAAACAAACACCTGCATTGTGCATTTGCATCTTGATAGTTTGCATGTTTGATTTAGGAAAAGTGCATTAGAGTGTGCTGATTGCTCTTTGAGAAAAGATGGTGTCTTTCTTTTCCCTTTGTAGCTAGGATTTTCATAAGTTGAAAAGATATAAAGCTTGCTTATCATCTTTAGACTACATTTAGGAATTGTATCATACATCTCGTGGTGAACCTCAAAAGGCAAACTTCTGAAAAGATCAACGTAAAATAAATTGAATGAACTTAACAACGCTTTGCAACATAAAGCACAACATAGAGGTCTAGGCTAGAGACGTGTTCCGGCGTCGTAAAGCCTGGTGACTGTCGATCTCATTGATGGTGGGTGATTCCTCTTGAGGGACGATAGCGCCAGTACGGATTGTGCTCCCACGTACCGTCGCGTATAGATTGGGAGACCCCTATAGGCATAAAACCTTTATCCTTAGGAAGCCGTGTCGGCCACCCTACTGATCCCAATGCACTGAACACATCATTCAGGAAGATCGACCGCCCGTACCCTAAAAAGTATTCCGCGGTTTTGCGAAAAGTTTGGCACACCCTCTACCTAGAACTCCAGAGCAGTTCCTTTTGGCCTTTTTCAGACTCTATAACGGAAAAGGTCCATCCGAGCATTTGTCACTTCGGGCTCGTTAAAACATCGAAGGAGACTAGAGTCATCTTTAGCTTTTTCTCGACTCTTTAAAAGTGAAAAAGCAAGTTGTGTCTAAAAGCGTCTAAAAAATTCATTTAATTCGGAAACACATTTCCCCTTTTGTATTTTGGTTGATCGAGTAATCCACAATCGTGGAAGAAAATCAATTGAAACCCCATCGTTCGCAGAGGCTTACGAGTCAACCGTCTTTGTCTTCGGAATCGAAAACAGTACGGACAAAGCGAACTCGTTTAACCGGTTCCAAATCTCCTCTTAAAGTTAGAACAAGTGTTCTGACGACATCGGAGGTTCCGATTACTCCAAACATTTCTGGAAACCTTGCCTCTACAGAAGAAGTTCAACAGCCACAGAGGGATAGTAACATTGATCCTAGTCTGGGAGCAAATACTTGCGTTACTGAACCAGTTCCATCTGTGACCGGTTCCGAGAGTCTTACTCCTCAAATAACTGTCGCTATCGATTCAACCCCTTCTTCAGCGCCAGAAATATTTTACGGACCTGACGATCTTCGCCTTCCACGTGGTTTGATTGCGATAGAGGAAATTGTAGAAGATCCGCAAGCAAGTACTCCAACACATTTTGGAGTCGGGGTCACTCTATTTCCTTTGACATCAGAAGTTAGTCTACCACCAGTGGAAGTTCCTGTAGAATCGCTAGGTAATCTCTTGGATAGATTCAAAATGTCTGAACAACCATCAACATCTAGGACTGTGTCAAACGACACGGCGACAACAAAACTCCCTGCCGTCACTCCGACAATGTTTGCCGCCATACCATCTGTCCCGACTAGCTCACAACCACTAGAAGGAGTCCACCCAGGGACTATTTCGACAGTGTGGTCCATTCCAGTTTGTTCCTCTAGAATAATATCCGGAAACTCTTATGTTGAAATTCGCCAGATTGATCCATTTGGAGGTCAATTTGGGCAATCCAGTCCCCAAGGACAAACAATCCGCATGAGTTCCGGATTGCCACCGTATGGGGGGCAGTATGCCCTTTCATTACCCCCTCCGGGAGGATATCCATACGGGAGTTCACAACAGTATTCAGGTTATACGGCAAGTGGTTGGGTACCTATACTATCCCAACAACCAAGATTTGTGTATTCTATGCAACAATGTGTACCTATGTCGAACATCCCAACAACGCCAGCTATTGTAACAGTTTCACAAGTTCAAACGATGCCTGTTGTATGTCAGCCTCAGATTTCTCACGTTGTAATGCAACAGCCCCTTGACCCTGTGACTCAACCACAATCGCCTACTGGTGGGGCCACACAGGTCCAAACGGGTACAATTACCACACATCTTGGTCCGACGGTTAGTATAGCGCAACAGAGCATGGCTTCACAACCGTGGCTGGTGCAATACCAACAACCACAATTCCAGCAAGTGTACCAAGGTTTTGAGCAGCAGATCTTTGCGAACAGTGGACAACCGTACATTCAAAACGGTCAAAACCAACCACTGTACAGTCGTCAAGTCCAACAACCGTATCAGTCATACCAACATCAATTGCATTATGCTGGTATGCAAAGGCCTATTGCTCAGGCAATTCCATCGTACCCTAGGTATGCTTCATCTAACCTGAATAAACAGTTACCATTCATGGCAACTTTAGAGTTACCCAATTTACACCGGTTAACAAACGATCCAATTGCTTACGCCCCTTGGTGGCCAGCGATTCCTCACAAACTTCCATCGGACATTCCTAAATTTAATGGAAATCCGGGTGAAGACCCATCGAATCACGTGATGACTTTTCATCTGTGGTGTTCATCAAACACCCTAAATGATGATTCGATAAGGCTTCGCCTTTTCCAGAGGACGTTAACGGGTCTAGCAGCAACGTGGTATATTGAATTACCTAGAGCCTCGTTCGACAATTTCAGCTCCCTAGCCACGACTTTCTTAACCCATTTTCAATTACCGATAAGGTATGAAACGAGAACGAAAATCTTAACCAACTTGAAACAGACAATGGCCACTCACATATCTGATCATATACATGAGTGGCGTCGTCGTCGTAGGATGGTGAAAACATATGTTCCCGATCAGCTATTAGCTGAATGGTTTATCAAGTCGTTACTTCCTGCCATAACGGAAGATGTGGCCAAAGGGGGAGTCATAACGGAGGAGCAAGTTATTGCTCGTGCACAATATCTAGACTTAGTCTACACTTATTCTGGAACGCTCGACGACAAAATACCTGATGCCCCTTGACCGGAATTCTCAATTCCTCCTCCTCCTAAATCAAATAGTGACTCTCATGTCGGCGATGGTGTGATTGGCATGACAAACGAAATCGACAAGGGCTTCGTCTAAGAAAGCCCGTAAGACTTCAGATCAAAATGCAATATAAGAAATTCTTGCTTCAGAAGTAAATTCCGTATCAGCAGATAAAGGCAAAGAAACCAATCAACCAGGAAGCAAGAAGAAGAAAAAAAAAGGGAAGAAGAAGAAACAGGGTGAGTCATCTCCCGGAAAAACTTCTTCAAACCCTCCTGGGAAAGGGAAACCAAAAAGTCCATGTTTTATATGTGACGAGGATCATTGGACAACCGATTGTCCATACAGAGCTGAGCTTAAGAGATTCTTTAAGAGTTCGCAAACCTCAGTTGTGTTAACTGATCCGTTCCCAAATCCAGGTCAAAATCTGGTTGATATTGGAAACGCTTCCCCGTCGCAAGTGCTAATGTTGTCAATATCCAAGCAAAAAAATGATGCTTTGATTTTGACAAGGAACAAAGATTACGGGAATCCGCAGCTGTCGAACGACAAAGGTAAAGATCAACCAAGTAGTTCGACAACAACTTCGACAGAAGTTGTACCACCCATCATTCCTGAATTAACAATTAAACCGCCAAAGGGGGTAGTACACAAGTCGACATTTAATCCTCGCGCCAGAGCGACGCAACATTATAACATAGTGGAAGATTTGGCCCAATCGCCATCCGCTATGTTGACTCTTGAAGTACTACAAAATTGTCCATCCCAAAGGCAGGCTTTGTTATCAGCTATTGGTGGGGTTGATCCTAAGGATTCCAATCTTGTATCCTTCGACCACAAAGGATACGATCCTCAGTTACCAGCTCAACTAGCTTTCCTTATTCAAGTGAAAGCCCTCAACAAAATTGTTCACTGAACAATCATTGATGAGGGGGCATCTACATGTATTATGTCGATGAGTTGCTGGAAAACTTTAGGGTCTCCGACCTTGTCGCGATCTTCGACGACATTGAAAGCATTCGACGGAAGGACCTATACCCCGTGCGGTATCCTAAATAACTTGAAGGCTGAACTGGGGGGAAAAACAGTAGAAATAGATGTTGAAGTCATCGATGGGAATCTGGACTACAACATCATACTGGGAAGACTGTGGATATATGCCATGGCAGCTGTAGTGTCGACTTATTTTAGGAAGATCGTATTCCCTTTTCAAGGAGGGATTACGATCGTCGACCAACAAGACTTCCTCCCTAATGGTTCACAAGTTACGGGAAGCATTCCCACGATCCATGGGCGCAACCATTCGCTTCAAGATATTGGAGTAGGCCTACTGAAAGACCCCACATTAATGGGAACTTTCGCACATCTACCTCCAATCTATATAGGAGAAGTGGCGCTAGTAAGAGCCTGCAACATGATATCTTCCACAAAGATCTCAGAAGACGATATCAACATGGATCATGAAATGGTTTTTCCCCCAAGCCCTATAGAAATATTGTAGCAATCAATGTTTTGGGCATCGGAGGCAAACCCAAATCAACGCTCATCAAGCGTTTGGGTAGATAGGTCTAGAGAATATGGTACCCCATTAGATCCTTGGTCAAGAGTGCATGGAACCGACGAAGGAATCCTACAACCAATGTTGATTGAGGGGGAACCATGGAATGATTGCCACCATCATTCCCTTCTTCCGGATTATGAAGAAGATACTCAACAGGACCTTTACCACCCTTTAGTTTTTGAATTCCTATCAAATACTGTAAATACGGTGGATTCTGAGCGAAACTTATCCAATATTGAAGAGACTATAGCCATAAATATCTCGACTAAAAAAAATGTTGTAGAGAATATTTATGTCGGCAAAGGATGTTCTCCTTCAGAAATGGAAATATATAACACTCTTTTTCGCGAGTTCAGAGATGTCTTTGCTTGGTCATATGATGAAATTCCAGGCATTGACTCGAGTATCGTTGAACACGAAATTAAGATGTACCCTGATGTCAAACCAGTAAGACAACGGCTTCGACAGGTGCACCCCAAGAAAGCCACTGCCATTAAGGTAGAAGTTGAAAAGCTTCTCCATGCTGGTTTCATCTACCTGGTTCCTCTGACCGATTGGGTATCGAATATTGTCCCTGTTATGAAGAAACAAGGGACAATTAGAGTGTGTGTCGATTATAGGGATGTAAACCAAGCCTGTCCGAAAGACAACTACCCTACACCCTCCATCGACCAGATAATTGATGAATGCGCCGGATGAGAAATCTTTTCATTCATGGACGGATTTTCCTGGTATAATCAAATAAATATCCGCCCACAGGACCAGTCAAAGACTGCATTCATTTGTCTGTGGGGCACATTCGCTTATCGAAAATTACCCTTTGGTTTAAAGAACGCAGGGGCGACGTTTCAGAGGGCAATGAATTATGCCTTCCATGACATCAAGAACATCGTTCAACCATACCTCAATGACCTTCCGGCTCATTCGCGAAATCAGACTGATCATCCGCAGAATTTAAAAGCGATATTTCTACGTTGCCGACACTACAAGATAAGACTCAATCCGCACAAATGTGTATTTTGCATCGGTTCTGGTCGTTTACTTGGCTTTGTAGTCTCTAAGGATTGGATTCGTCTCGACCCTTGCAAGGTTCAGGCAATCATTAATTTGCCTCCACCTTTGAATTTGCTTCAGATTCAGAAACTCCAAGGGAAAGCAAACTTTCTGAGGAGGTTCATTCCAAATTACGCAGAACTTGCTAAAGGTTATACTCGTCTTTTGAAAAAGGATGTACCTTTTGTCTGGGATCAGGTGGCGCAAGCTTCTTTTGACGCTCTGAAAGATTCTCTAGTAAAAGCATCATTAATGTATGCCCCGGACTATCAAAGAGATTTTAACCTGTATCTGGCTGCAGCGGATACAACCATTGTGATGGTTTTAGTTCAAGAAGTCGATGGAATTGAACATCCTATATATTATTTAAGTAAAAACTTGAATGGTACAGAAAGCAAATATTCTTACGTTGAAAAGCTAGCACTCGCTGCTGTTTAAGCGATACAAAGATTTTGACATTATGTCCTCTTTCGAAAAACTACCATTCTATCAGATTGCAACCCCGTGACTTATATATTGTCGCGACAGTTGCTTGGGGGCAAATATTTGAAATGGATAGCGATCCTTCAAGAGTTTGATCTGGAATTTATAAAATCCAAATCAAAGAAAGCTTTAGTTTTCGCCGAATTATTGTGTGATCTCCCATCATCGTCCAACGATGAAACATCCGAAGAATCAATCATGGACGAGAATTTGTTTCTGATATCTACAAGCAATGAGTGGTATGGAGATATAATAATTTATCTCCAAACCCAAAAATTCAGGCCTAATACCTCTCACTCAGAACAGAAATGTATACGATACCAAGCGAAAGACTAGATGATCGTCGGTGATACGCTTTACCGTCGTGGTATCGATACAGTTCTGAGGAGGTGCCTCACCCATGAGGAGGCCGAAAAAGCCCTGAATGATTGTCATTCAGGTGCGTGTGGGGGGCATCAATCTGGATATGCTACAGCACAGAAAATCTTACGAGCAGGATACTTCTGGCCAACCATGTTCAAAGACTGCATAACCGCAGTCAGAAGTTGCCATGCTTGTCAAATTTTTGATTGCAAGGCCAGAAGACCACCCGCACCTTTACAGCCAATAGTTGCTATTGGGCCTTTCGCCAAATGGGGCATCGATTTCATGACATGTAACCCCACCTCAACTGGGGGGCATGGGTATATTATAGTCGCCGTTGACTATTTTACCAAATGGGCCGAGGCGATGCCTACATTAGATAACAATAGTGAAACAACTGCCCTTTTCCTTTTCAATCATGTAGTCGCCAGGTTCGGCGTACCACAGGATATAGTTATAGATCATGGATCGCATTTTCGCAATCACATGATGGTTGAATTAGCTGCCAAGCTAGGGTTATCTCACGACAGCTCTACCCCGTATTATCCGCAAGCCAACAGACAGGTTGAAGCAATCAACAAGGTCCTGAAGCGTATGTTGCAAAGGATGATCGGAGTTCACAAAAGAAGGTGGCACCTAATCCTGTACTCAGCCTTGTGGGCTTATCGAACATCATTAAGCAATGCGACCGGGTTCATACCTTTCCAACTGGTGTATGGCTTGGAAGCTGTCTTGCCAATTGAGTGTGAAATTTCGTCTCTTAAACTCGCAATTGATCTCCTCCCCGGAACTTCAGAAGAAGAGACCCGTTTCTTGGAATTAATCCAACTGGATGAAACTCGTCGTGATGCTGCTTTGGCTAACGAAGCCCATACGAAACGAGTCAAGGCGCAATTTGACAAAAATGTCAAACCCCGTGTCTTCTCAGAAGGTGACTTGGTCTTGTTTTATGACCAAGAATCCGATAAATTGGGAGCAGGTAAATTTAATTCTTTATGGATGGGCCCCTATATTGTTAAATGAGTGTTAGCAAAAGGAGCCTATGAGTTAACGGATTATGACAGAATTCCACTGGCGCAACCCCGTAATGGGTTGTACCTCAAGCGTTACTATGCTTAAATAGTAACCTGTGTGCTTTTGTTGTATTTTGTTTTCGCTAAAGTGTTTGTTTTGGTTGAGTAATCCACCTTTTTACATTTATTGCAGATGTCAAACCTTCTGGAGACATGTGTTGGATATGTTGACGGAGCGAGTCGTAGTTTGCGGAACCTTTCCTCCGCAACCTGGGCCATTTTTTATCCAAGCGGCGAGTTAGTAAGTTTCAGAGGTGTATGTATCGGGCAATCAACGAATAACATCGCTGAGTATAGCGCGTTGATAGAACTACTCTCTGATGCCATCACCCATGGTATACGCCGACTAATCGTCAGGCTAGACTCACAACTCGTAATACTACAACTCAATGGTATATATTCCGTCCGCAACCCAGCCATTTATCGCATGTTCCTAAGGGATAAGATTTTGGAAAGAAATTTTGATTTAATTCAATACCAACATATTTCCATAAACTTAAACACATTAACCGACTCATTACCAAACTATGTGTTAGATAGACAGTTGCGACATTTATAAAAAAGAGACACATCATCAATGTTGTACATATGGATCATATAACTCAACCAGAATAAACCCCGAAAATCAAAATATATATATATATATATATATATATATATATATATATATATATATATATATATATATATATATATATATATATATATATATATATATATATATATATATATATATATATAAGTTGTTTATCATTTATACATAATGTTCTGTAACCAAGACAAAAATCGGTCGCATGACCCAAAAACTCAAAATGTTAGGGGGCACCCTAGCCTAGTGATGCTCATGATAGCACGTCACGGCCTGTGTAATCATGCGTAAGAGACGAGTCCATTGTCTAGGCACACCAGTAGTATGTCGCTGCAACTGTAGAGGTAACTCATCGATCCTTACATCTAGAATGCCAAGAGTAAGGCTCTCAACCTGCTCCTGCACAGCTATAAGGGTCTCGGCCACATCAAGGTCGCGAAGAATAACCCTCTGAGCAGTCTCCCCTGCTGGGGCAGTGACTGACGCTCTCGTGCGAACTGCTGGACGAACAGGACCAACATCTGCATGCACACATGAGTTTGATTAAAGTCTTGATATAATAAAGCACAAGGACATTACAAATAAAAACAGTAAACAGTGATATGGTCGAAGTATTTACCAATAGCGCCCCATTGTTCACCATCCGGCAGCACCAAGTCCGGATCACCTCGGAAATCCATGCCAACATATGGATACTCGGAATAGACCATCTCTTGACGCTCGAACCACCTGAAGAAGGTATCAATGAAAGAAATCTGAGATTGACCAGCATGCCTAGACATGTGATCAACCCATCTCTGCATGCGTGGCTCGGTAGGAGAAGGCAAGTCGAGTGCGATATACTGAGGCTGCATCAGTGGTATCTTCTCCAAGGCAAAGGCAGTAAAAATAGAACGAAATCCAAAGTTATTCAGCTTCCCGTCCTTTACCTTGGTCAACTGAATTTTCATCTGAAGAAGTACTGCATCACACCAATTGAATATTTTCGGTTGGAGGCACTCCAAGGCGTGCTGCACATAGGATCTGTTGGCAACATGAAGAGATGCACTACCGGCCATCCTACCAATAGTATACAGAATGGACCTGAGAGACCTGTCAGTAATCTCATGGATAACGACCTTGCCGTCTCTACTCGGCTGAGGTCCTTCCCTGCAATACTGATGGACATAATCTCTCACAGAGTCATTCCCTCGGGCCGAGCCTGACAAAGAAATGGGGGCACCTCGCCTCGACAAGACAGTCAAGAAGTAAATGTCTACCAAGGTCAAGGGGATAGATTTGCCCCTAATCTGAAATACTTGGTTGATAGGATCCCAAGCATCGAGCATATACTGCAGTAGGGAGATCTGTGCTCTCATACTAGAGATACAGAAGAACTTCAGCAGACCACAGTTCCGTAGCGCATTCACCGTGACAGGATCATGTAAGGCAATCATGTCCTCTTCTTAATGTTCTCGTTCTCGCCATGTAAGGGTCATTTTGCTCCAACAATCTCTGAAAAACAAACATGAGAGGAGTTAGATCTTGGATTTGATGAGAAACTGGCAAAATTTTCATCAAAAACTATGCAACAAAACTATTTTTCTGTGCCCAGCAAAACTAGCCAGTGTTGCACCTACGTTGAAGGTCAAACTGCCTTCATGCAGCTTGACATTCAACGCAGGTTTCGAGTGAGCCAGCTGCGCTGATGGCAGAGCGCCCTAACAAAACCCCAGGGGCTCAGGGAAATAGGAAAATAGGCACAGAATGGAAAAACGGAACCATGAAAAGAAAGAGCTAGGGTTTACCTCCTACCTGGTCCAGACGGCGCCGAAAATCGTCCGCAGAATCTCCCGGAATCAGCTGATGAAAATCAAGGGGGAAGAGGCACCTCCAAAGCTCCAACAAACCAAGTTCAAATGAAATGGTAAAATGAGAGGCAAAAACACTTTTTAATTGCTTTTTACATAGTTCAAAGCGAAATATTAGGGTTTTAATCTCGTTTTCAAGCAAATGTTATTCATTTCTAACTAGTTTGATGCAGCAATTGAGGATACATTACTATCTTTGAAAAGGGCAAAGCTAGTCATGGTAAAAAATCAAAAATTTGACCATATAAATCGAGCAGTTTTAGCACATAGTTCATGCTCGTTAAAAAATAAACACAAGATCCGAGCAGTTTTAGCGCATAGTTCATGCTCGTTAAAAGATAAACATAAGATCGAGCAAATGTTTCCACCCGCGTTTAAGCTCATTAAAAAATGAACTATCCCGGTAAATAACCACATTGAATGTAATATCATCAGCCATTAAAGCCTTGGTCGTGTTTGCACCATCACCTCCACTTTTCCATTGGCCGATCATTCACCTCCATATGTTTGTTTACCCATTTTGAGGAACAGCTGCGAAGAGTGATTTCACTAGCCATCCTGGTGACACTGCCATGATTGGAAAATTCCAACCTGTACCTGGAATCAGCTGCTAACCTGTTTCATCACTCGTTCGTCAAAAGACGAGTCTTCTTTAAGCTTTTTTCATTTGACTCGTAAAACATGAAAAGATTGCCGAGTCCTTGGCCTTCCAGCTCGTTAAAGGGACAGGAAGTGCTATCCCTCCTCTAGATTTTAATCTTTTTGGACCGGAGGGATTATTGCGCAAAAAGATCGAGCGCTTGTTTTATTCGGCTCGTTAAAACTATCAAAAACTCATCCCTTTGGTATTGTTTTATACTTTTTCGGACCTAAGGGATTAAATGACGAAAAAGGACTTTTGGAGTTAACTTTATGTATCTTTTCAGACTCTCTAAAAATGAAAAGAACCGAGTTATCTTCGTCGTTAGACTCGTTAAAATCAATAAATAGCGACAAACTTGTCTTTAGACGAGAACGAGTTTCACTATCGCTAAGCTCTTTAAAACATAGCGATGGGCTTGCCCGAAGGGCAGGTTATAGAACAAGCATATGTTATCCTCCTCAAGCTTGACAAAAATTAAGAGGTACTAGTCAGCAATGACTGGGGAAAAATTGGGAGAAACTCAAGAAAACTTTGATGGTAGCAAGTCGCTCTTGAACATGACACTTTTCCTCCGTACCACAATTGGGTTGGGTTGTTTCATTCACCGGTCACATCACCATGGTCTCGCCATACCATCCATATTTGGGGTAATGCTACCGATCCATCGCATCAGTGTCGCCATATGTTCAAGAGAAGTCGTTCAGAAAAGTCAACCGTGTCCCATCCACTGCCGTACATTATCCTTCATCCTTTCATGACCGCCACCCTGAATCATATGTCACAGATCGTTTTCACCTCCATCAAAATCATTAGCTCCGTTCTGTGTCATTGATGTGGGATTCATTAAGGCCCTCCTTTGACAGATCGCTTCTTGTCGACATCAACTCATTATCCAAGAAGTTGATCTAGGAACAACCCCTTCAGTACTTTGAAGCTTGCATGCCTCAATGGCAAGTTTCTCACTTCCAGCAACATGTATACATCAATGACCTTCGACTGAAAGATTTTGTGTGGTGTTCGACGCCAAGTCGTTTATTCACACCACGTGAATTGTACTGCAGTACCTTGAGGGTCATTATCATTATCGGTGATTCCTCTCGCGCTTGTTAACGGTTTACCTCATTGACCGGTAATCAAGCGATGTCTTTCCATGTTCGACTTCAGAACATTTCTCACATGGATCGACTTGTACTTAGAGTGAATATCAAACGAGTTTTAAGACCCCGGATCTAGTTTCATCCATCCGGGCTGCGATATATATTCAGAAAATATAAAGACATTGACATGTACATCATTGCAGCAGATAATCATCCTGTCCAAAGGATGATAATTGCCTCAAATTATCAGTCTACCACCAGACGATTGTCTGTTCTATGTACAGAAAAATGAATTTATAAAGCTGAGCATGGGAATGCCTGCCTCAGCTAGATCATGAAAGCAATATGAAAAATAATGTATTGTATTGTATCTTATTACAGGTCTCCTCCCAGGATTGGATGAACTTCAGATCCTCCTGATAAAGCATTTCACCCGATAAACGGCCTGATACTTTAGGGGGCAACTATTATAGACATTTTTGTGCCTTACAGCATTGAGCATGAAATGTCCATAATCTAAGGGATCCAAAGTCCCTAAACATGTTGTTCCTACCCCTAGAGGAACAAGGCTAACAAACCACAGCAATTCACAGAAGTTCTCCACCAGAAACTGCTCAAAAACAAGTCAATTCAGGATCAATTTAGTGGCTCCACTAGCTGTCTGTGCTGAATGTCAAAGCCAACACTGGCTACCTGTACTGCAACGCAGGTAGAAGCACTACCAGGGTGCACTCAGCGAGATTTGACAAATGGCAAGTTCATTCCAAGAGGTGTCAAGACCCAGGAGGCATCCAGAATCTTCCTCAATGACACTTGCCTCAGTGAATTCGACTAATGATGAGTAAGAGGTTCCCAATCTCCAAGTGGAAGCAAGAACCTCCAAGTGGAATCAAGAATTGATAGAGGGAGACGACACTAGTCAAGATCTCAAGCTGACTCATCCTCTCTCCAAACATCTATATATGGATCTCTCCTCCATGAGATCTGGAGGCTGGAATTTTGTTATTGCAAAGAATTGCTATTGGTTTGAGACTGAAATCATTGGGTGCTTAATGCTTTGAAGGGGGTGAAGATAGGAATTCCATTTGTTGGGAAGGAGATGCTGGATTGGAGCCCTCTGGGTTGTATCTCTTCCTAAACCTTGTTATTCATCAATAAAGCTATCTTGGTTTCTCCTATATACTGATGTATCTTTGATGTATGATTGCATTAGTATGTTTAGTTTATTTCTAATCCTGGACAAGTTATGAATATGAATCTATGTCTTTGTGTAGTGTTCTCTTCTTGTGATCTTGCAGAAACCTCTTGAAGCTGGGCGAGCAAGAAGGCAAGTAGCTGGGAACTCTCAAAGAGAAGGGAAACTGGATCGAGGGACAAACGGAAGACACCAGTTAGTCCATCCATCTCTCTTCATTCTTAATTCATAAAGGAAGAATACTAGAATAGTTGTCTCTGTTTGTTGCTAAGGCACTATCACACCTTAGGTGGATAGGATCGTCCTGCATGGGCATTTTTCCCCACAACATCCTCCTAGGGCCTCATCCCGCAATAGTCACTACCCACTGAAACTACACAACTATGTCTCTTAGGGGCCACGAAGAAGGATGACATGATAGATGAATCTCATGGAGCTGAGGAGAAAAATAAGTAGACCGAGGAACCCAGGGTATGATATAATATCGGTACCGTATGAAGACTCCATCTGATGCATAACCCTTTGGACTCTAGGTATGGAAAACAAAGCACACGTTTTGAAATACACCTCTTAGTGTCGCTAAAAAGATTTCTTGTCATTCTCATATCATTATGTCTTCAATCACATGCATGGTTGCAATAATTAAAAGTTATTCCATGTGCTTCCTCTACATGTCTTGCTCCATTTCACTTGTTTATTACATAGATTATAATATCAAGAGTATTACCACTTGTTTATTTAAGCTACAGAGGTTGTGACCAACATGATCTTATGAATAACTAGGAACGATGCAAGGAATCCTAAGATGGATGAAAGGTGTTTGATGATATCTATATAGTCAGTACACTCCTTTGCATTTCTCCTTTGCATTAATCCTTGCTTTGTATCTTACATGTACCCTCACTGCTTGTTAGATTTGGCTACATATTGCCAGTAGTCTCTTAGCTCTTTCCTGACAAAGCAGGGGAAGGAATTTGCTTCAAGCTGATTTCTTCAAGGCTCTTCATAGAAAGGCATAAGAGGAGAAACCAAAAACCCTAAGATTCCTCACCAAAGGAATGTGGCCATACCACATTTCATAAGGAGTCGTGTCTCTGATAGCATGAGATGGACATCTATTCTTTATATACACAACACATAGAACCACATCAGCCCAAAAACTTATGAACTTAACATGTGAACAATGCCAATTTCATAGTGAAAGTAATACATTCTAGTGAACTATGTGTTGAAAAATGCAGCAAGAAATTCTCAATTTGATTTTTCCTTCATTAAATTGAAAAAAATCGAATTTCCACATCAATAGACAACTTGGATGATGTTAACTTGTGTGACATGGCTTGTGTCACCTAGTTTACTCAATAAATTCAAGTTGGAGGAGTTAGAGTTGAGTTCTACATATGTGATTGCTAATTTGTAGCAATAAAGGTCAATTATCTCAGGTTGTTTTCAAATAAGTAGTTCTAAATTTTGGAGGAACTAGTGGAAGGTCATTTAAGCAGCAGGACTTCAATTCAACTTAGTGATCATCTAGTTAATTGATCAATCAACCCAAAATAGTTAGGGCATGCAGAGAAGTTGAATTTTGTAAGATTGGTGGAGATTCCAAAGCAGTTTTAATTTCTTGTAGCTCACACATTTGCAAGAACTTTCTATAACTATAGTGGAGGAGGTAGCTTGAGTAGGAGTTTCTTGTGAAATTGGAGAGGGAATAATTGTTGGTAGCATTAATAGCCTACCAAAAATTTGTTTGCAGCACACTTCAATTTTTTGGGTAGGGCTTTTGAGGGTGGATAATTTTTTTCATGCTTTTTGGTCATGCACGTCCTCACTAAGTATCTTAGGAGGTCTATAATAGTTCCTTGAAAATTTCACCTATATGGTCCTCAAATCATTCTAACATCATATTGTCCACAATATTCATCTAGACTTACTGTGAAAGTCATGTGCATCAGCTAGCACCTCCACGGATATAATCATTTCCTCTAAGATATCTTGAAGCTTATTAATACACACTTTAATATTGCTAATGTCTCTCAATTTGTAGTGTTAGGTCATTCAACTACTTCTCACCTTGTCCATTTGTGTCTGAGGCCACTAGTTTCCTCTATTACTAAGTCACAAGGAAGACACTTGCGCACCTACTATCAGCATCATACTCACAATAGGCACCAAGTGTGGGGTTAGGCATGAAAGGATAAACAAATAGTCTAAGTGTGAAAGGGTGACTACCTTCCTTAGGAAGGAGAGTTTAAAACTGTAGATGATGTAACATCATGGTTTCGATTCTCATCGAAACAACTTCAAGATCACCATTACGGAGTGAAAAAGGGAATGGAGAATATGTGCTTCTTGCTTAAGCAACGATGAAGATAATATATTTTTTGATGTCATTATGAAGTAGGTTCATCAATTTGAGAACCATTTGGTGGATGGTGAGGAGCAACATACTTATGCTTTCAAGGTATTATGTCAAGATGGTCTAGTTGCAAATTGAAGGACATTTTTGCGTGAACATTTTCTTTTTTACTATAGGAAGCATTGAAATTAATCCTGTAATTAATGACTGGATAAGGTTAGTGGAGGAAAATAAAATTAGCCTTGAGGACATGGCTTGTTGGTAGGAAGTAATATATATAAAAATAAAAGAGAAAGACACAATAAACTTTAAAGGAAGATCGACATGATTAGGGAAGAGAACAAATGATGAAGTATTTGACAATCCATGGCTGTCATCACAATCTAAGGAAAAATAGTAGAAATGTGAAGAGGCGTTAAATGTGACAAAGAATGTTTTAGTTAGTTATGAGGTCTTGCTCCAAAAAAGAGTTATGAGGGATAATGAGCTAATTAGTTTCACTTTCATGGTAGCTACATGTCTCAGAAATGATTTCCCTTATTGAAAACAACATCATAGCCATGATCCTCCAATACAACTATAGAGAGTAGGTTCGTCTTCATCCCAAGTACATACATGACATCTTTTAGATGAAGATGGGAGTTTGAATCCCTCTTAAAGGTTACGATACCAATTCCTTTGGTGTTGTACCACCCATCATCCACAATTTTTATGTGCATCTCAAGATCCTTCTCCTCCAGGCTAATAAAGAATTCTTTACATCTTGTCATATGGAACGAGGCATCTGAATGTAGATACCATGCACTCCCCATTATAGTGGTGTCCATACACGTAATGTTGGTTAAGCCTAATTCGAATTGTGAGGCAAGTGATTCACCTCTTGCTCCTCTTGAAGGCTTCTTCTTATACTTCTTGTGCGAACACTTTCTTGCATAGTGTCCAAATTCATGGCAGTGAAAAAATTTAATCTTGCTCAAGTCCTTCTTCTTGCCATTGTTCTGACTAGTCTCTAGATTTCTTTGGGCCTGCTTTCCCTTGCCCTTGTTGCCATTTCCAACGAAGGCAAAATTATCTCCCCCCTCAGTTTTGGATGTTATTCCATCTCTAGTATTCTGTTGAATTTCTTCCTACACCAAATCGGACCGAAGTCTCTCCCAATTTGGTAATTTTTCCCTTCCATTTACAGAGTGCCAATAGCTATGTCCATATTTTAAAATCCTTAGGAGGGCTAGGATCACTTTTTCTCTAGAGGGAATATTTTCTCCAACTCCTCCAAGCTCATCTCGACACTAAATGAACCTGGAGAGTAATGTGAAATGATTTCTCTTTTCGGCAATCAGATGTTTCTGAGCTTGTCCCTCAATGATAATCCTATTGGTGTTTTAGGATTCAAAGTAAATTTTCCTTCCCCTTATTTAGAGAAAGAAATGTAGTTTAGAAAAAAATATAGTATAGAAATCTAGTTTAGAGAAAGAAATCTACCTTCACTACAGAAAGGGGTCAAACAAGAACTCATTTTTTTTGCAAGGAAAATCCAAATACATTATCACATTAGTTTATTGGTTTTCATTTATTAATATGAGCATGAAATTGAAGAATGGTAATGGCATCCAAATGAGAGACCATGAAATTAACAAACCTTGGACTCGGTGTGAGATCTTTGCCTTGTACCCTAATTTTCTTAGGAGTATCTCCTATGATATGGACATGCATAGAGCCTTTCTATGATATATTACATGAACTATAGATGATGAAAATCAATGTCACTCATCACTTTATCTAGTTTGTCTTGTGCTAAAAATATTAATACACCATTCCATTTTCTATGCAAAATCATTAGAGAAGTCGGTGGACATGAGAAGGGCCTTTTTTGTGATATATTACATGAACTATAGATGATGAAAATCAATGTCACTCATTGCTTTATCTAATTTGTCTTGTTCTAAAAATATCAACATACCATTCCATAGGTGAAGATACTATTAAGACCCCCTAGACAAACCATTAATGAAGATGATCCCAAATAATAAGCACAACATCCTAGCCCGCAAAGGTTTGGTCTTGTGGCCAGCAGATGATCTGCTAAGTCATCCATACCATTGTG
Organism: Pinus tabuliformis; assembly: GCA_031772625.1. Taxonomy (NCBI): domain Eukaryota; kingdom Viridiplantae; phylum Streptophyta; class Pinopsida; order Pinales; family Pinaceae; genus Pinus; species Pinus tabuliformis. The sequence continues at coordinate 196,731,875 of CM062820.1, read as the reverse complement.
CAGGTCACAATTTCGAGTCTCGTCTTAACCTAGGGCTATTCTTGTTAGCTAGGTAGTTCCCCCTAGAGGTTATAGTGGCAGTCGGTGGGATTTGACCCCATCTAACGCGAGTACGATACCACTGTCATTGCCAATTCCACTAGTCAAAAAAAAAGAAAAAGGAACAACATCCTTTTTCCAAAGTATATTCATCCCAACATGATCTAGTTTAGAAACAAATCTAGTCTAGAAATGTTGTTTAGTGAAAGAAATCTACTTTCACTACGGAAAGGGGTGAAACAAGAAGTTTTTTTTTTGTAGGGAAACTCCAAATATATTATCACATTAGTTTATTGGTTTTCATTTATTAATAATAGCATGCAATTGAGGAATGGAAATGGAATCCAAACGAGAGACCATGAAATTAACAAACCTTGGACTTGGTGTAAGATCTATGCCTTATACCCTCATTTTCTTAGGAGTTTCTCCTATGATATGCTAAAACATGTATCCCATCATAGACTATATTTTAAGTTTTTCTATGAAAAATCATTAGAGAAGTGGGCGAACATGCAAAGGGCATTTTTTGTGATATATTACATGAACTATAGATGATAAAAATCAATGTCACTCATCGCTTTATTTACTTTGTCTTGTGCTAAAAATATCAACATACGATTCCATAGGTGAAGATATTCTTAAGATCCCCTAGAGGAACCATTAATGAAGCTGATCCCAAATAATAAGCACAACACCCTCTATCAAAACCATCTTCATCCCAACATGATCTCTCACACTACTATGTGATATTCCATATATTTTCTTTATTGATGCTTATGGATCTTATGTACCCCAAACTTAATACATCCTCCTAATAATATTTTCACTCCCTATATAGAAATCTTAATAGTCAATATGAATTAACATTTTCCATAATAATAATGGATATAAAAAAATGCAACTAGAAAAGAATCTAATTCTTCTAAATGAGAACCAATTGTAACTCTAACACCCTTTACATATTTTTCATGATCAAGTTTTGCTTCAAACTCTTTTTCAATTCGTCTATATGTATTTTCCTATATTTTTTCATTAACCTTTGCCATAATAGTAATGGATATAAAAATGCAATTGGAAAAAATCTAATTCTTCTAAATCGAAACCAATTGTAACTCTAACACCCTTCCTAAATTTTGTACGATCAAAAGTTGTTTTGTTTCAAACTCTTTTTCAAGTTGTCTAAATGTATTTCCCTATAGTTGTTCAATAATTTGTGTGTATTATCTTAATATTAAATATGAATTAACCTTTTTTATAATAATAATGGATATAAAAATGCAAGTGGAAAAAATCTAATTCTTCTAAATGAAAACCAATTGTAACTCTAACCCCCTTTATATATTTTGCATGATAAAAAATTGTTTTGTTTCAAACATTTTTCAAATCATCTAAATGTCTTTTCCTATAGTTGTTTAATAATTTTGTGTAATCTAATTCTTTTAAATAAGAACCCGTTGTAACTCTAACCCCTTTATGTAAATGAGAACCAATTGTAACTCTGGCCCCCTTTATATATTTTTCACGATAAAAAAATTATTTTGTTTCAAATCGTCTAAATGTTTTTTCCTATAGTAAAACAAAAATTCTTGCAAATACACACAAATTTCCCATACCCCTTTCGATTTCCTATTCTTTCTACTCGCTCAATTGACTCAATAGAGGGGAGCCCATAACCAAAGGGTTGATTTCCTATTGATGCCATTCAGTCAATTGATTCAACAGAGGGGAGCCCATAACCAAAGGGAAAAATGGAGAGCAACGTGGGGATTGCTAGAAGCCACAGAAGCCACAGTTATCCCTCTTCATCTTGACACTGTTAGCGAGACCACATGATTTTCTCTAAGCATCCATGGTGTGCACAGTTTGGAAGGAAGTGCTCAAGCAAAAATACCAAAAGCTCATGTCACGTGCACTCCTCCTTTCTCTCATTTTTCCTCTTCAAACACACAGTAAAGCACTTAAATATTTCTAATTGTATGGATCAATTACAGGACCAATATGTCCAGTTGGCCTCCAAATCCCTTAAAAAACCAGTTAGGGAACCCTAACCAACCACAAGAATGTATTTGAAATATACGGTTTGTAGGGTTTGTGAATAAACGTACTTTGTTGGAGTTTGTTTCCACTTCCATACCCAATTTGTAGGATTTAGGGATTAAGGACTTGGTGGTGTTGAAGTAGAAATAAGTGGATCAACTTGAATAAGTCCCCTACATAGGTAGATAACTGGCATTATATATGACATTTGTCTTTGTTCTAGTTTAGTTAAAAAACTCAGCAATGTTCCACAATCAATTCAACCTTGTGGTCACACCATGACACCAACCTGTAGGGTCTCAGATTTGTGGCAACTCTGTAGAATTTGTAGGCATGAATTTAGGAGACATCAAGTACACTTGCAGGATGCATTCAAGACTCACAAATCAGTCAAGCTTTCATGTCACAAATTCCAAGAGTTTGGAGGCCACAGCTGAAAATTGAGTTTAGGGTTGTCTTTTAATATTTTACCTTTCCTTTTGTTAATTGTTTTATATCCATGCGTTGAACCCCAATTAAACTCCAATGAATTTTGGTGATTTTTTTCTAGTTTTCTCATGTATTCGAGTTCATCATGAGGTTTAGTGATCTAAAATTTTAATCTCACAAATTTGGAGTATAACAAAATTTGGCTATATTGGGCTTAAAGAATCAAGTTTACCAAACCTGATGACTTAGCCTAGATGACATCCTTATTTACATGGTGAGGCTAATCTTGGATGATTTATATCTTCTCTAGACCTAAGTATTCTTCAGACGTCAATCATGAAATTTAGATACAGAATTGGCTCTGTTACAAGTGAACACTTTCCCGGGAAAGCGTAGAACACATATTCCTGAAGAGTCTACAAAAATACTTTCCTAACATGGTAAAGGTGCTCCTATTAAGTGTCACTAGATACCTCATATAGCTCCGTAACCTCCTCAGAATTGCTAACTTCTGAATAAAGCTCCTGCTTGGTTTTATGCCCATTACTTGGAACCTAAATTAGATAATCAAGGGGAATAACAAGTAGCTTGTGTTCCCTTCGTCTAATAAGAAATAATGGATTTTTATAGCCTAAGAAAAAACTCCATTCCACACCACCCCTTGTGATTTCTAATCTCAATCAGTGATCTCATATCAGAACAAATGTATCCAACTATGCAAGGGGTGTCATTCTTATGTGGCATTACCCTCATATCTTTCCAATATAAAACTTTCAATGGCATAGTACAATGATATTACACTTTTGACCTGCATTGTATTGAGAAAGTTATTTACAATGGCATCATTAGGTAGGGATGAATCAGATGATATGTAGTTATTTGTGTAGCCTGTAGGTTGTAGGCTATCGCTTTATGGTTTTTGGAATCTAGAGGCCATTTAGAACCTTTATGTATATGCATTTTGTTTTGCATATGTATCAGACTGAGTGCCATTTTCTATACTCAACTTTACATGCTATATACATGAGCAAACTTCGATATTCGATGTATAATTGTTTCGATTTACATGGATATACATAAATAAGTTTTTGTTAAAATTTGTAACTTTTTAGACAACTAATAATAAACAAGATTCACTGGTTGGTTCTGGTTCAGTTCTATTTCAGTCCCAGTCTGACCCTCGAGGCTAGTTCCAGTTTTGGTTCTAATAAGTTTAACTAAAATATAAGAATTTTAGAAGAGAACCTAGTCACGAGGTAGGATGAATAGAACAGGGTTGAGATAAATGAAGTATTAGTGAGTTACAAATTGAACTCTAAGGGAAACAAAATCATAGGGATATCCATGTCGTCAAGGACTTAATTTAAGAGTAAAAGAAGAATGAGTTTTGTAATGATGATGTGAATGGAAATGGAAATGCATGCACATGAATGAAATGGCTAAGCACAGAGCATAAAAAAGCATAAAACCAGCATGATGGCCTTGTCCAAAATTCAGATAATAAAGTGTTGATGGTTTGTACCTCAGGTAGGTACTTTTGCACAGACCTAAGCATCTAGGCCTGCGAAATTTGCCTAATATACCATTAACCTTAGCAATTACTTTAGTGATTAAAGTAATTTCTTTTATAAGACAAGGTAGATAAAATTGACATAGTCGACTTCGGCATTGTGCAGGGTGTACAATGGGCCGCTTTATTGCATGAATTTGCAACGAGGCCAAGAGACAAACCCCACGAAATAAAAATCATAGGTATCCCTATGCAAACACTAGGCTAGAAATGTACTTCCTATTTGCTAGCCACCGGCAAGAGGCTCATAGAGTTTGCTAAATATCTTGACCTAGAGTTTGAGTTATGTCTAGTGTCAAAAGATATGAGTTAGGTGGAATTGTCTACCCTGAAAATTGAGCAAGATGAATGCATTGCAATAAATTTTATGTTACAGTTATACAATCTTTTAGGAGATTCCCTTGAACCCTAGTGAAAATATTGAAATTAGCTCATGGACTACCACCCAAAGTCGTAACACTTGGGGGGAATATGAAGCTCAGTTAAATGCTTTCTAGTTCCAAGTTAGATTTCAGAATGCTATAGAATATTTCTCTACATTTTTTGAATCTATGGAGCCCAACATGGCAAGGGATAGTGCAAAGCGACTGAACATGGAGAAGCTCTTCTTCGCAGAGAAAATATTGTGAATTGTAGCTTTTTAGGGAGCCGAAAGAAAAATCAGACTTGAAGGAGGGATCAGTGGCGTATTCTGATGGAATCAATGGGATTCAAATTTACCAATTTAAGTCATTATGCAAGAAGCCAAGCTCGAATTCTTCTCTATAATTATCGTGAAGCATATTCTCTAGATGAATCCTTGAGTTTCCTCTCCTTGGAATGGAAAAATTGACCCCTCCTCACCATCTCAGCTTGGTGTTGTTACTAGTCTCTAAGAATCTGGAAATCCCTTGTATAGTGCCAATTGATTATTCAGTATAGATAGAACATTTGCTGCATCTAGGATGGAAATCATATTATGCTTTGTGTACATACATACACATTGTGACTGTAAATAAAGGTTATATCATGATCATGTGAATATGTCTGTAATTTTTCTCCTCCCTCTTTGCTTCAGTAATATTAGTTCCATCACATGTCATCCATCCCTTGGCAAACAATTTTTACTTGGGTAGACCAATTATTTCTTGTACGCAACAGGAAATAGTGGGATGATTGACCTCTACCATTATTGGGGGTGCATGACAACTTGGCAACCTTGGATTAAATCAAGGGCTTAGGAAAATAAGGGATTGAGAAAAAGCCTCTTGTCACATTCTTCCTTGTTTTTCACCCCTCTCGATTCTTCCTAGTTTCTCTTCGATTATATATGCAGAGAAAGTGTTGCAAAGCCTCCATTACCTAAAAATTGAAGTCTCTATTTTATGCAATGTCCCTCAAACCCCTTATGTAGCCAGAGTTTTCTATTTTAAATAATAACAACTCTGAATGCTTTCTTTCAAATATGCAAACTATCTATTGATTGGCTTGCCTTGCAATTTCTTTGCTGTCCGAGATATGCTATATCTTTATCATCAGAATTTTCAGAAGTACTAGTTTTTTGAGAAGCCATGTTGATTGTAAGCTCCTATTAAGTAGCACCCAGACTACAAATTTCATTGAGGCAAATCGAGTAGCACTGGGATACATTCCTTATGAATGCTTATGATGCAGCTTCTCTCATCTTCCAACAGAAAAAGAATGGTAAAGTTGATTCAATATTAAAAGTAATGAAGGGAAGATTGGCATAGTTGAATTCAACCATCCATACGAGTTGAACAGTTGAACTGGGTTGGTTTGTTGAAAATGGATTAGATATTTCACTACTTAAAAAAATACCTTGAGAATTATACATTATGAAGCCAAATTTCTGTCACAAAAGTATCCTACCACTAAAAAGGCAAGAAGGGCAAGAATTTGACCCCAATAGTGTCCATGTTTTCACTTAATACTAAGACCTCTAATCTCCCCAATGGAATGTTGATTTAGCTGTCTCATGAAAGGACATGTTTGACACCCTTTTTTCCATATGATGGAGACACCCATTAGTCTCATTAAATCCTTCACGCCTCTCGGATATTCCATTTATCCTAAAAAAGGACCTCTTTTTAATGGAGAGGGACAAAGAGAACACCAAAGTTAGTAGTAGTTCATGCCTAAAAACTTCTGGCAAACCTGGAGATCCACAACATGCTTTGGTAAAACCAAAACCATATGGTAGATCTTTAATGGCTAAAAACAACTCTACTGCTATAAATATAAAAGTAAAGATTGCGTCTTTTATTCAAACATCAGACCTTTCTTTTTGTTAATTGTTTTATATTCATGAGTTGAACCCCAATCAAACTCCTATGAATTTTAATGAATGTTTTCTAGTTCACTCACATATTCAAGTTCGCCTTGAGGTTCAGCGATCTCAAATTTTAATCTAACAAATTTGGGATCAAATAAGACTTGACAGTTTTGACCTTAAAGAATCAAGTTCACCAAACCAGATGACTTAGACCAGATGACATCCTTGTTTACAGTGACACTTAATAAGAGCACCTTTACCATGTTAGGCAAGTATTTCTGTAGACTCTCCCGGAATATATGTTCTATGCTTTCCTAGGAAAGTGTTCATTTGTAACGGAGAAAATTCTGTATCTAAATTTCATCATTGATGACTCAAGAATACTTGTGTCTAGAAAAGATACAAATCATCCAAGATTACCCTCCTCATAGATACCTCATATAGCTCCACAACCTCCTTAGACTTTCTAACTTCCAAATAAAGCTCCTGCTTGGTTTTCTGCCCATTAATTGGACCATAAATTAGATACTCAAGGGGAATAACAAGAAGCTTGCCTTCCCTTCATCTAATAAGAATAAATGGCTTTTAACAGCCTAAGCAACAACTCCACTCCACACCATCACTTGTGATTTTTAATCTCAATCAGTGATCTCAGATCAGAACAAATCTTTCCAAATATGCAAGGGGTTACATTCTTATGTGGCATCGTCAGCATATCTTTCCATTATAAAATTTTCAATGGCATAGTACAATGATATTATACTTTTGACCTGCATGGCATCAAATAAGTTATTTACAATGGCACCATTAGGTGGGCATGAATCTAATGATATGTAGTTATTTGTGTAGCCTGTAGGTTGTAGGTCATCACTTTATGGTTTTTGGAATATAGAGGCCATTTAGAACCTTGATGTATATGTATTTTGTTTTTCATATGTATCACACTAGGTGCCATTTTTCTATATTCAAGCTTACATGTTATATACATGAGAAAACTTGGATATTCGGTGTATAATTGTTTTGATTTACATGGATATACATAAATAAACTTTTGTTAAAATTTGTACCTTTTTAGACAACTAATAATAAACCAGATTCACTTGTTGGTTCTAGTCCAGTTCTATTTCAATCCCAGTCTGACCCTCAAGGTTGGTTCTAGTTCTGGTTCTGATAACTTTAACTAAAATATGAGAATTTCAGAAGAGAACCTAGTCCCGAGGTAGGATGAATAGAACATAGTTGAGATAAATGAAGTATTAGTGAGTTACAGATAGAACTCTAAGGGAAACAAAATCATAGGGATATCCATGTTATCAAGGACTTAATTTAAGAGTAAAAGAAGAATGAGTTTTGGAATGATGACATGAATGGAAATGGAAATTCATGCACATGAAAAAAATGGCTAAGCACACAACATACAAAAGCATGAAACTAGCATGATGACCTTGTCCAAAATTCAGACAATAAAGTGTTGATGTTTTGTAGCTCAGGTAGGTACTTTTCCATAGACCTAAGTTCCTAGGCATATGGAAGTTGCCTAATATTCCATTAATCTTAGCAATTACTTTAGTGATTAAATTAATTTCTTTTATAAGACAAGGTAGAGAAAATTGACATAGTCGATTTTGACATTGTGCAGGGTGTACAGTGGGCAACTTTATTGCATGCACTCATAACGAGGATAGGTGGTAAACCCCACAAAATAAAGATCATAGGTATCCCTACCACAACACTAGGCCAAAACACTACTTCCTCTTTGCTGGCCTCCGGCAAGAGGCTCACAGAGTTTGCTAAATTGCTTGACCTAGAGTTTGAGTTCTGTCGAGTGTCAAAACATATGAGTTAGGTGGAATTGTCTACCCTAATAATTGAGCAAGATGAATGCATTGCAGTAAATTTTATGTTACATTTATATAATATTTTAGGAGATTCCCTTGAACCCCTAGTTAAAATACTCAAATTAGCTCATGCCCTATCGCCCAAAGTCGTAACACTTGGGGAATATGAAGCTCACTTAAATGCTTACCAGTGCCAAGTTTGATTTTAGAATTCTTTATAATATTTCTTTGCATTTTTTGAATCTATGGAGCCCAAAATGGCAAGGGATAGTGCAGAGTGGATGAATGTGGAGAAGCTCTTCTTCAAAGAGAAAATAATGGGAATTGTAGCTTTTGAGGGAGCTGAAAGAAAAATCAGATTGGAAGGAAGGGATCAGTGGTGTATTCTGATGGAATCAACAAGATTCAAATTTTCCAATTTAAGTCATTATGCACGGAGCCAAGCTCAAATTCTTCTCTATAATTATCGTGAAGCATATTCTCTAGATGAATCCTCAGGTTTCCTCTCTTTGTCATTGCGAAATTGGCCCCTCCTCACCATCTCAGCGTGGTGTTGTTGCTAGTGTCTAAGAATCTTACAATCCCTTGTATAGTGCCAATTCATTTTTCATTATACATAGAACATTTGTTGCATCTAGGATGGAAACCAAACTATGCTTTATGTACATACATACACATTGTGACTGTAAATAAAGGTTATATCATGATCATGTGAATATGTCTGTAATTTTTCTCCTCCCTCTTTACTTCAGTAATATTGGTTCTAGCACATGTCATCCATCCCTTACCAAACAATTTTTAGCTGGGTAGTCCAATTATTTCTTGTAGGCAGCAGGAAACGTTGGGATGATTGACCTCTACCATTGCCCGGGGTGCATGACAACTTTGTAACCCTATATTAAATCAAGGGCTTAGGAAAACAAGGGATTGATAAAAATCCTTTCATCTTATTCTTCCTAGTTTCTCTTCAATTATATATGTAGAGAAAGTGTTGAAAAGCCTCCATTACCTAAAAATCGAAGTCTCTATTTTATGCAATCTCCCTGAAACCCCTTATGTAGCCAAAATTTTCTATTTTAAATAATAACAACTATGAATGATTTCTTTCAAATCTGAAAACTATCTATTGGTTGGCTTGCCTTGCAATTTCTTTGCTATCCAAGATATGCTATACCTTTATTGGTGTTTTGAGAAGCCATGTTGATTGTAAGCTCCTATTATGTAGCACCCAAACTGCAAATTTTGTTGAGGCAAACATAGTAGCACTGGGATACTTCCTTTATGAAGGCTTATGATGTAGCTTCTCTCATCTTCCAGCAAAAAAAGAATGGTAAAGATGATTCAATATTAAAAGCAATGAAGGGAAGATTGGCATAGTTGAATTTAACCATCCATACGAGTTGAACAGTTGAACTAGGCTGGTTTGTTGAAAATGCATTAGATATTTCACTACTTAAAAAAATACCTCTAGAATTATATGTTATGAAGAGAAATTGTTGTCACAAAAGTATCCTACCACAAAAAGGCAAGAAGTGCAAGCATTTGACCCCAATAGTGTCCACGTTTTCACTTAATACTAAGACCTCTAATCTCCCCAATGGAATGGTGCTTTAGCTGTCTCATGAAAGGACATGCTTGACACCTTTTTTTCCACAAGATGGAGACACCCATTAGTCTCGCTAAATCCTTTGCGCCTCTCGGATATTCCATTTATCCTAAAAAAGTACCTCTTTTCAATGGAGAGGGACAAAGGGAACACCAAACTCAGCAGTAGTTGATGCCAAAAAACTTTTGGCAAAATCGGAGTTCCACATCATGCTTTGGTAAAAAAAAAACCATATGGTAGATCCTTAATGGCTTAAAACAACTCCAATGCTCTAAATATAAAAGTAAAGATTGCGAATTTTATTCAAACCTAAGACCTTTCTTTTCGTTAATTGTTTTATATTCATGAGTCAAACCCCAATCAAACTCCAACAAATTTTGATGGATTTTTTCTAGTTCACTCACATATTCAGGTTCACCTTGAGCTTCAACGATCTAAAATTTTAATCTAACAAATTTGGTATCAAACAAAATTTGGCATTTTTGAGCTTAAAGAACCAAGTTCACCAAACTAGATGACTTAGCCTAGATGACATCCTTGATTATAGCGACACTTAATAGGAGCACCTTTATCATGTCAGGCAAGTATTTCTATAGACTCTCTAGGAATATATGTTCTATGATTTATGTGGAAAGTGTTTGTTTGTAACAGAGCAAATTATGTATCTAAATTTCATCATTCATTACTCAAGAATACCCGGGTCTACAGAAGATACAAATGATTGAAGATTAGCCTCCTCATGGATACCTCATATAGCTCCACAACCTCCTCAGACTTGCTAACTTCTAAATAAAACTCCTGCTAGATTTTCTACCCATTACTTGGAACCTAAATTAAATACTCAAGGGGAATAACAAGAACCTTGCCTTCCCTTCATCTAATAAGAAATAATGGCTTTTAATAGCCTAAGAAACAACTCCACTCCACACCGGCCCTTGTGATTTCTAATCTCAATCAATGATCTCAGATCAGAACAAATGTATCCAACTATGCAAGGGGTGTCATTCTTATGTGGCATTTCCAACATATCTTTCCATTATAAAACTTTCAATGGCATAGTACAATGATATTACACTTTTGACCTGCATGGCATTGAGCAAGTTATTTACAATGGCACCATTAGGTGGGTATGAATCTAATGATATGTAGTTATTTTTGTAGCCTGTAGGTTGTAGGTTGTCACTTTACTGTTTTTGGAATCTAGAGGCCATTTAGAACCTTGATGTATATGTATTTTGTTTTGCATATGTATCACACTCAGTGCATGTTTCTATATTCAACCTTACATGTTATATACATGAGCAAACTTGGATATTTGGTGTATAATTGTTTCGATTTACATGGATATACATAAATAAGTTTTTGTTAAAATTTGTAACTTTTTAGACAACTAATAATAAACCAGAATCACTAGTTGGTTCTGGTGCAGTTCTATTTTAGTCCCAGTCTAACCGTCAGGGCTGGTTCCAATCCTGGTTCTGATAACTTTAACTAAAATATGAGAATTTCAAAAGAGAACCTAGTCACAAGGTAGGATTGATAGAACAAAGTTGAGATAAATGAAGTATTAGTGAGTTACAAACATAACTCCAAGGGAAACAAAATCATAGGGATATCCCTATCATCGAGGACTTAATTTAAGAGTAAAAGAAGAATGATTTTTTGAATGATGACATGAATGGAAACAGAAATGCATGCACATGAAATAAATGGCTAAGCACACAACATACAAAAGAATAATACCAACATGATCGCATTGTCCAAAATTCGGACAATAAATTGTTGATGTTTTGTAGCTCAGGTAGGTACCTTTTCATAGAACTAAGTCTCTAAGCCTACCGAAGTTGCCTAATATATCGTTAACCTTAGCAATCACTTTAGTGATTAAAGTATTTTCTTTTATAAGACAAGACAGAGAAAATTGACATAGTCGACTTTGGCATTGTGAAGGGTGGTGAGCCTAGGTATTGCAAAAGAAATACTGCAACTCCCAGGGCTACCAACTTTACTTATCAACCTGATGTAGAAATTCCCACTGTAGATCAACAGATTATGCAATATATTAAAATAAAATACAAGATCTACTTCTACAACACTTTGCGGAAGGTTAATCGAATTGGGCAAGATCAAGAGAAAACATATAACTGAGAATGAGAAATCAATCACACATAACACAAAAGAAACAACCTGGGGAATTCCTCAGCCTAAAACCCAATCTCTATATTATCATACAAGTGGAAATCTTTTTCAAGTTACAAAAAGAATCAACTCTCAAGCTATCCTACTCTCTCTACAATCAAACAATACATCTCATAGACTGAATACACATAGTATATGTCCTCCTCAAGCCCTCCAAGACTCCTATTTCCTTGCACAGTTTTCCTTGGGGTCCAATGTTTTCACCTATGTCAATTTGCCTCTTCAGACACTCACTAACCTGTGATCTAACTACGCAATCCTGAAGGAGATAAGTCCTCCTACATGGATGAGTTTCCTTTATAGGAAAAATTCATCCAACTGATAGTACACAGTCCCTCCTCTTATCTCAACTGGGTCTCTGTCTAAACTGACATGCATGAGTTATTTATGAGAGAATATTCAGTTATCTGGAGAGAAGCAATTACATGCATGCAAGGATTAACTAACTGAACTCACAATTAATTCAACAAACTTTTTGAATTAATCTAACTAGACTTTACTCAGTTAACTAATCCAACTAATTACTACTAAATATTACAACTCATCCTTATCTCTTTAACTGATGGATAAATTCCTCAATTAATGGAGACGCTATTGCATGTCCCCACATAGACTTCATGTTTGATTTTCCTTAAGTAATTAACTCAAGATGAATTAATTAATTATTTTACAAATAACTGCTAAGATTATATTTGAATTTTACTTCACTATTTTAGTTTAGGGATTGACTAAAATACGAAGGTATCCCAAAATGCTATTTATAGAATTCTATTTTTAGCACTTCCATTTTTCATTCCTTGTTGCTATGTTCGACACTAGTTGAACTGCTATTTATAGCAGTGCTATTTTTAGCATTTCTATTTTTAACATTTCTTGTTGCTATTTTCAACACTGCATCTCAACAAGAAAGGAATTCAACTTGAACCCAATCTTGAACCTTTGGAATGTTCTACATGCAACACTTCTCCCAAGTGTGGTTTCTCCAGCAACTCTAGAAAAAAGCTCCCAATTGATCTCTCTGTTGGGCTAGAAATGTACTCTAATGTTGAAGCTCCCTCTGTCACTAAAAAGTGTTCCATCTGTGACCTCTGAGCTACTACAACACTCCATGCATCTCACACCATTCCACACCTCTCTGTGCCGTCCTACACTGGTGCAACACTCTTGTGCCTCCCGCATTGCTGCAGCTAGCGAGCTCTACACAATATTGGGACTCCTGCACTATAGCTCTCTCTGCCGCTCGATACACATCTAAATCTACCCACCTAGCTAGTGATGCTACTCCTCATCAGGGCTTCCATAGAAAAGTCAAATCCAAAAAGATTGGTACCTCAAGGATCCAACCCCTATTTCAGACTTCGTGGGACGATCACTCCACATCGCCCCACCTCCCACCTAGAGGTATGGCTGCATGTGATCCCTCTACCCACCTAGCTTGAAATTTCCTATAACTGGAGGTTGCTGCATAAGTGGATGCCTCTAATATATCTCCTCTTGGCTTCCCCAGTTGTGATTGCTCGAAAACCTCCTGAAGCTACTTCACCAATCATGACTCCTCCAAAGTCATCTGAGACTTCTCCTGTGGCTACACGCTAAGAGGTAACGTACTCTCCCTCTCAACCACTAAGTCTCCATCAGTTTCCTTGATCTTGAAGGCTTTGCATGCATCTTGAACCTCAAGAGCATATAGGTTCTTGACTCGTGAACCGATCTTCTTCACCTATCTCATGGTGATGTGTTGAAGGAAAACCTTTTCCTTACTAAAGACTACATCGTATCCTCAATCTTCGAGCATTGCAATCAACACCAAATTTCTCTTCAGTCCTAGTACATACTTTACATCGATCAAGTTAATCTGAGCTCCATGCTATGTCTAAAAAACAACCGTGCCTACACCTAAGGCACTATACTTTTCATCATTACCCATCGCTATGAGTCTCTAGAGATCTTCGTCCTCCAAGGTATTGAACAAACTCTTGTCACCGATCATGTGGAAATAAGCTCCACTATCAAGAAACCAACTACTTTGAACCATGGATGAAACCATGCATGCGAAAAGTGTGAAATCCAACTCGAACTGTCAGGCCAGTGCCTCACCTTTTGATCCTTCCACGGATCCCTTCCTGGATTTCATCAGTGGACAATTTGTAGTAAAATGGCCCACCTCGTGACACCAAAAGAATCACACCTTCGATTTGTCAAACTTCTTCCCACAATATGAATAACTTGATTTGGGATGAGAATCCCTCTCCTTCCCTTCCTTTGCCTTACTCGCTAAGGAAAAATTTTCTTCATCCTCCTTGGATGAAGAAGATCCACCTCTGGTGCTTCTCTTTATCTCCTCCTGCATCAGATCTGACCAAAGTTGTTCCCAATCAGGCAGTTTCTATCTTCCATTTACTTAGTCTTGGTAGCTATGCTAGCTCTTAGGAAGACTGAGGAGTGTAAGGCTCACCATGTCATTATCAATGATCATGATCCCTACACTTCGAAGCTCATCCCTATGGGTGGTGAGCTTGCTCTGATATGTAGAGATTGTGTCATCCTTTTCACAGTTGATCTTACAAAGTGTGTCTTTCAGCACCAGCTTCCTGTCATCGATGTTGTTTTGATATAGATCTTTCAATGTTTTCCACATCGAAAATGGTGTCTCCTTCCCATGGAGGCTTGAGACAATGTGGTCTCGAACTCCCTCCAGGAGGATTCTCATTGATCTAGCCACACATCTCTTCCATTCCGCCAGTTGAGTGGCATCAGTCGGCTTGGGTACTTCTTCATCAATGAAGTCCTTTAGTTCGCCTTGATCACCTTTTCTCTGATATGATGTATAAATTCCCACTGTAGATCAACAGATTATGCAATATACTAAAACACAATACAATATCTACTTCTGCAACACTCTGTGGAAGCTTAATTGAATTGAGCAAGATCAAGAGAACAAGTATAACTAAGAATGAGAAATCAATCACACATAACAAAAAAGAAATAACCCAGGGAAAGCCTCAGCCTAAAACCCCAATCTTTGTATTATCATACAAGTGAAAATCTTTTTCACATTACAAAAAGAATCAACTCTCAATCTATCATGCTATCTCTGCAATCAAACAATACAGCTCACAAACTGAATAGACATAGCATATGTCATCCTCAAGCTCTCCAAGCCTCATATTTCCTTGTGTTGTTTTCCTCGTGGTCTAGCGCTACCACCTGTATGAATTCACCTCTTCACACACTCACTAACCTCCGATCTAGCTGCGTAATCCTAAAAGAGATAAATCCTTCTACATGGATGAGTTTCCTTTATAGGAAAAGTTCATCCAACTGATAGTAGATTGTCCCTCCTCTGATCTCAACTGGGTCTCTATCTGAACTAAAATGCATTAGTTATTTATGAGAGAATATTCATTTATCTAGAGAGCAGCAGTTACATGCATGAAAGCATTAACTAACTAAACTCACAATTAATTCAACAAAATGTTTGAATTAATCTAACTAGACTTGACTCAGTTAACTGAGCCAACAAATGACTACTAAATATTACATATAATCCTTTTCTCTTTAACTTATGGATAAATTCCTCAATTAATGGAGAAATTGTTGCATGTCCCCACAAAGACTTCATGTTTGATTTTCCTTAACTAATTAACTCAGAATGAATTAATTAACTATTTTACAAACAACTACTAAGTAAGATCAAATTTGAATTTTACTTCCCTATTTTAGTTTAGTGACTCACTAAAATAGGAAGGTATCCCGAAATGATATTTATAGAATGTTATTTTTAAAACTTTCATTTTTCATTCCTTGTTGCTATGTTCAACACTAGCTGAATTGCTATTTATAATAGTGCTATTTTTAGCATTTCTTGTTTCTATTTTCAACACCCGGGGATCGTACAAACTTGGAGGTGACATTGCTATATGGACAAGTAGAAGTGAAGGTCCTACCTGTTGTCATTGTTTGTCTGACAATATACCCGAGGGGTTCCAAGCGAAACTTCTATAAGGTCATAAGAAGATTAATTCTTTGATGGAAGGAGAGAAAACCTATTCTAAGAGAGAGCTACTTTACTACAATAATGAAGAAAACAACATGAAATGATAAACTTACACCATAACCTAATTAACCAATTAAAAAGCTATGCAAAGCATAATTGCTAAATTAACAGTAACGTAATGCTAATTATCTAGGTTGCAGAAGTAAAGAGCATCAAAACTAGACTAACGTGTAACAAAGAAACTTAGGCTAAATCATATTTCAAGCGGAGAAAGCAATTGGAGGTCGAAATCGGTGAAAGGAGGATGTGAGGGAGAAATAGTGCATAAGAACCATTGGATTAGTTGGGTGAAAGGCAAATAAATAACCAAGATTGGATCGCAGGAGGTTACGTAGATAGATGGGTGGACGAGGCTAACAAGAGTGATGGATGGCTGAGATCTAATCATGGGGGTGAAGTTAAGAGATAGATGAATGATGCTAATAGGAGAGATGGACGACTGAGATCTTTTTGCGCATGTGAAGTCAAGAGATGGAGGACGGAGATCATATCGGGGGGAAAAGAAACGTGCAGAAATGATGAAGTGGGTTTCTAAGGCGGTAAGTAGTTTCTCGTGTGCCCTTCAGGCTGTAAGCAATTTTTGGAAATTTCATGCAATTAGCCTTATTGTGTGACATGTAACACGAGAAAATCACTTTTCTTGTGTGCTCTCTGGTGGATAATGTTCGTGCACTAATCCGCACGAGATTATGTGATAACTATTGGATCAAGCATGGTTGATCAATGGTGGAGATCATCCAAGCTAATTGGCTATTGGGTGGAGCGACAACCGTGAGATTAGGAAAGGTAGATCGACAGTGGGGGTTGAAAGCAACTAAAGTGATTAGGTGACATGCTAGCCATTGGATCAGTCGAGGCAAATCAATGGTGGGGACTTAAAGTTCATAAAGTAAGTGGTGGACTCCATGTGAGGCAATAGTTGAAGAAAATAGTGAATCGAATGGTGATTGTGAAGGTTTGTTGGTGATTGGACAACGAGGAAGCAATGTATGAGGAACATGTTGGAGGTAGTTTCAAATGAAAATTATAGTGAAAACTAGTGTGGGTGAACAAATAATTGTATTAAATTGTGAACTCCATAGGCCATGCGAGAACCAAAAACTGTGTTTGTGGGGTTGTTGAAGGGTCTCTTCCTCAAGTCATGGTCCCAAAGGGAGGAGATGAGGCCGAGACACCTGCACACAACTTGATAGTAATATTTTTCTCTAACTAACCTATGAATTAAAAAACACAAATGGAAGTAAACTCAAAGCCAATGAAACTATTGAAGCAAATGAGAAAAAATAGGAAGTTATTCAAACAAATGAACAGAACCAGAAAGCTACTTAAATAAATGAATCAGAACCAGAAATCTATGCTAGCAGATATGTACAATGAAGAGGAGCTTTGGTTGCTTGGGCTGGGTCCTAAGCCAAGAGCTTCATCCCTCAAAGTTAACTTAGAGCTGGCTTAAACAGAAATCATTCTTATTGTAGAAAAACCATGGATTACAGAGCAAATTGTCACAAGTCTTTGCAGCTCATAAATAAAACAATGTTTTACAATAGAAGTCTGAATCCTACTAAGGTCCTAAGCCTCTCTATTTATACATTTGAAGTCTCTAACGACTTCCTTCCCATAAGGGAGGCTTGGCTCCCAACTTAAGTTAAATTGTTTTTTGTCCCGTTACCTTGCTTGGCTATTTTTTAGTCTTCAAAGTGATGGTTGTGTGCATTATGAGCTAATGGTGCAATATTCGAATGGAGGGGTAGTAAATGAGAAGGATTTACCTCCTATAGTTACTTTCCCTTGTCCCATTCGAGTCTTTAGCGAGGTATTTGCAATAGTTATTTTCTTTTATCCTTTATACCTGCATTTTTCCTTACTGTTATCCTTTATTCCCATATTACATGCACATTAGACCACAAAGCCAAATACCCAACTCTAGCTCTTTTCATAAACAAAGTTTAATCAAAACTATGTAATAAGTTGTGAGAATAGTTTGTTTTACTAAGCTAGGAGGTGAATTAAGGCCAATTAAGGCCCATATAATTACTCAATAACGAGGCTCATCATAGGGTGTACAACGGGTAGCTTTATTTCATGCATTCACAATGAAGCCATGTGGTAAACCCCACAAAATAGAGATCACAGGTATCCCTGCACCAAAACTAGGCCAAAACCCTACTTCCTCTTCGCTAGCCACCGACAAGAGGCTCACAAAGTTTGCTAAATTGCTTGACCTAGAGTTTGATTTCTGTCCAGTGTCAAAACATATGAGTTAGGTGGAATTGTCTACCCTAAAAATTGAGCAAGATGAATGCATTGCAGTAAATTTTATGTTACAATTATATAATCTTTTAGGAGATTCCCTTGAACCCCTAGTGAAAATACTTAAATTAGCTCATTCCCTATCCCCCAGAGTTGTAACACTTGGGGAATATGAAGCTCACTTAAATGATTGCCAGTTCCAAATTCAATTTCAGAATGCTTTAGAATATTTCTCTGCATATTTCAATCTATGGAGCCCAACATGTCAAGGTATAGTGCACAACAACTGAACATTGAGAGGCTCTTCTTCGCAGAGAAAATAATGGGAATTGTAGCTATTGAGGGAGCCGAAAGAAAAATCAGATTCGAAGGAAGAGATCAGTGGCATATTCTGATGGAATTAGCAGGATTCAAATTTACCAATTTAGGTCATTATGCAAGGAGCCAAGCTCGAATTATTCTCTATAATTATTGTGAAGCGTATTCTCTAGATGAATCCTTGGGTTTCCTCTCTTTGGCATTACAAAATTAGCCCCTCCTCACCTTCTCAACCTGGTGTTGTTGCCAGTCTCTAAGAATCTGGAAATCCCTTGTATAGTGCCAATTGATGATTCAGTATGCATAGAACGTTTATTGCATCTAGGATGGAAATCAAATTATGCTTTTTGTACATACTTACACATTGTGACTATAAATAAAGGTTATATCATGATCATGTGAATATGTCTGTAATTTTTCTTCTCCCTCTTTGCTTCAGTAATTTTAGTTCTAGCACATGTCATGCATCCCTTGGCAAACAATTTTTAGCTGGATAGACCAATCATTTCTTGTAGGTAGCAGGAAACAGTGGGATGATTGAACTCTACCATTGATGGGGGTGCATGATAACTTTGTAACCCTGGGTTAAATCAACGACTTAGGAAAAGAAGGGATTGAGAAAAAGCCTCTCATCTCATTCTTCCTTGTTTTTCACCCCTCTTGGTTCTTCCTAGTTTATCTTCAATTATATATGCAGAGCAAGTGTTGCAAAGCCTCCATTACCTAAAAGTCAAAGTCTCTATTTTATGCAATGTCCCTGAAACCCCTTATGTAGCCATAATTTTCTATTTTAAATAATAACAACTCTGAATGGTTTCCTTCAAATTTGCAAACTATCTATTGATTGAAGAGCCCAAAGTGACGCTAGCAGATACTAAATCTTTAAGTTTTATTTCATTAATTTGTTGATGTAGTTTGACCAGCTTCTCCTTTTTATCCTCTCTCTCCACAATAGATGATGCAAGTCTCTTGATGGATGACTCTTTCAGATGTTGTCCCTTTTGAGCACTTTCAAGCTCCTGCTGAAACTCTTTGCTTTGAGCCTTTACCTGTAAGAGTGAATTTCTCATTTTCCCAGTCTTGGAAGAAAGATTTGCAGACTCCTTTTCTCTTCCTTTCAGAGAAAATATTAGGCTCTCAAGCTCCTTTAATTTTTCCTGTTCTTTGAACTCTTTCTCCATTTTATTCTATCTGATAAGTTGCTTCTGCATGTTCTCTTGCTCCATAAGTTATAGACTGATATTTTGTGTCCATGACAGTAGCTAGAAGTGCAATCCTAAGATATGTCTATGCAATAGCTTCTAAAACTTCACCTTGTCTGATCATGAACTCATCTATCATGCAACCAAGGCGTTGATAGCAAAGAGACCTCCTTCATCACTTATTCCTTAAATTAGTTGCATAATATTCTTTCTCATTATATCTTCTTCTGAGGAATATTTCAACTCTCGACCTTCATATGGTTTCTTCTCATGATCTTCTAGACAAGGATCTTGATGCTTTGCAAAATCTTGATCCCATGTGGACTCACCGACATAAGCTTATGTTATGAAACCAGCTCACAAAAAGATAGAAAAGATAGATCAACGCCTTAGGATTGAGCCTCTTCGAGCGGGCAAACTCCTTTACATTACACAAATGAATGATTCTTTGATGATTCAAATGACAAAACCTCCTTTCTATATATAGGAGTCTGAGTCATAACATAACCCAACCGACCTAAAAATAATAATATAAATGAACAAAAATAACAATAAAGGGATTCTATGGGGCACAATAATAACAATATGGGGACAATAGGGTCACAACAATATTAATAAGGGATACAACTACAATAATAATGGGGTAATCACTAGTATTATAGGGACCTAACATGTCGCTCTGCTTCAAAAAAGTGTTTTCCTCAATGCTTGAGTAGTTTTGGATGCCTCTGTATAAAATTATCATCCCCCCATGTGGAATCTTCAGCGGATAAGTTCTTCCACTTGATGAGATACTCTGAAATTGATCAATTTCGTAGCTGTCGAGTTCTTGTTTTTGTGACTGTTTCCTGTTCCAATATATTTTTTCCTTCCTCGTCAAGTTATCGCAATATTGTTTGAACTGGGAGCTTGTTGCTTATAACCTTCTTTAAACATGAAACATGGAAAACTGGCTGCACTCAAGAAGCTATAGGAAGCTCCAATTTGTATTCCATAGTACCAATCTTTTGCAACACCTTGTACGAGCCATAATACTTTGGTGATAATTTATTATCCTTCTTAGCTTGCTTGAGAGAAATTTGTTTATATGGTTTTAGGTGTAGGAATACCCAATCACCTACATCAAAATTTATTTTGCTGCGACGTTGATCTACCTGTTGTTTCATTCTATTCTACGCCAACACGAGGTTATCCTTTAAGAGTTGGAGGACCTGTTGTTGATGCTCGATGTTATGTTCCACTCCTTGAACCATAGAATTTTCTCTTAAATATGATGTGATGGATGGTGGCTGATATCCATAAAGTGCCATAAATGGCGTCATTTTTGTTGCTGTATGGAAGGAAGTGTTATACCACCATTCAGCCAGAGGCAACCATTTGACCCATTGTGTCTGTTTATCATATACAAAGCAACGAAGATATCCTTCCAAACATATGTTTACTATCTCAGTTTTCCCATCAAATTGAGGATGATAAGATGAGCTATGAGCTAACTGAGTACTGAGACAAGAAAATAATTCTGTCCAAAAATTTCCAGTGAAAATGGGATCTCTGTCACTTACAATAATCTTTGGGTTTCCATGTAGCTTTTGAATTGTTTCCATAAATGCAGTAGAAACTATACTGGCTTTAAATGGATGTGATAATGCACAACAGTGTGCATACTTGGTAAGTCTATCGACTACCACCATGATGACACTCTTTTCCTCAGACTTGGGTAAACCTTTGATAAAATCCATTGAAACCTCCTCCCAACGTTGGCGTCGAATGGATAAATGTTGTAATAGACCTGGGGTCTTAATTGTTTCAACTTTATTTTGTTCACAAACCAAACATTCTACCACAAATTTTTGAATATCCGATTTCATGCCATCCCAAAAAAATTCCTTCTTAACTGTATGGTAAGCTTTTAAAAATCCTGAGTGCCCTCCTAAGGGAGAAGTGTGCAATTCCATAAGAATATTTTGTTTGAGTTGGAAATTCTTACAGAGGTATAAGCGATAATTGTACCATAACGAATCATTTTGCCAACTAAATATATCAGATGTACTGGAATCTTGTTGTAACTTTCGAATAAGTGCCCACACTTCTTCATCATTCTTCCATTCCTCCCTTGATTCATTTATCCAATCCAGTTGGATAATAGAAATGGCGCACAACAATGATTCCACATCCTCATCCTTTCTTGATAGTGCATCTACCACCACATTTTCCTTCCCTTTTTTGTAGATGATTTCAAATTCATAACCCAGCATCTTTGTGACCCACTTTTGTTGCTCTTCAGAGGATAATCTTTGTTCTAAAAAGTATTTAAGGCTATCATGATCTGTTTTAACCTTGAATTCTCTTCTCATTAGGTAGGGTCGCCATTTCTTAAGTGCATGTAATATTGGCAACATTTCCTTCTCATAGATAGCTTTGTGCAAAAAATTTCCCTTGATTGGATGGCTTTCAAAAGCAATGGGTCTTTCATCTTGCATTGAAACAACATCAATTCCATTTCCTAAAGCATCACATTCTACAATAAAGGTTTTTTTGAAGTTCGTTGTAGCTAGGACCAGTGCTTGGGACATTGCCTCTTTAAGATGTTCGAAGGCCTTTGTTGCTTCTAGAGTCCATGAAAATACATCTTTCTTCAATAATGTTGTTAGAGGTGCTACTATTCTCCCATAATTCTTAACAAACATACTATAATACCCTATCAACATGAGAAATCCTTGTATATGCTTTATTAATGTCGGGATTTTTCATTACTTAATGGCTTTAATTTTGCTACGGTCTACCTTAACTCCTTCATGAGATACAATATGGCCCAGATATTCCACCTCTTGTACTCTAAAGAAACATTTGGATCTTTTTGCATATAATTGTTTCTCCTCCAATAGTTGTAGCACCATGTCAACATGTTCAACATGATCCTTCCAAGACTTGTTGTAGATTAGTATATCATCAAAAAATATTAACACAAATTTTCTCAGGAAGTGTTTGAAAATGGAATTCATCAAACCTTGAAATGTAGAAGGTGCATTGGTAGGCCAAAAGGCATGACCAAAAATTCATAATGACCGTCATGAGTCCTAAATGTTGTTTTCGTAATCTCTTTCATCTTCATTCTGATTTGATGATATCCTAAATGAAGATCCAACTTGGTGAAGTAAATTGATCCATGCAATTCATCCAGTAATTCATCAATGACATGGAGGTGAAACTTATCTTTAATAGTGAGCATGTTGAGCTCCCTATAATCTGGACACATGCACGATTATCCATCCTTCTTACGAACCAATACTACTGGAGCAAAGAAAGAACTTTGACTAGGTTGAATTATACCATCCTCTAGCCTTTCTGCAACCATACATTCAATTTCACTCTTTTGGGCATACGGATATCTGTACGGCGTGATGTTTGGGGAACACTTCCTGGAAGTTTGGAGGAACACTTCCTGGAATCATATGAATCGCATAATCATGGTCATGAATAGGTGGGAGATCTTTGGGTGTCTCAAATACCTTGGAATGATTGTCCAAGACATTTTGGAGATCTGGATAAATAAATGATTTCGATGTGGAAACTTCTAGCAAACCTAATTGTGCAATTACACCTCTTTGTCGCATTCTTAGAAGCTTTTTTATACCATTAGAGCTGATTATCCTCCCTGGTTTCCCTGCAATACCCCTTAATTCAACTTCCTTTCCTTCTGTAGAAAATTTCATGAAAATTTCTTGAAAATTAAAAGCTATTGTACACAAGGATTGTAGCCATTGGACTCCTAGTACAACATCAACACCTCCCATTTGAATGGAAAGCATTGGGCTAGTCAATACATATCCTCCCATGGATAGCTTGATATTATGGCACTCTCCAGAGCAATTTATCCTTCCTCCATCTGCAACCATCACTTGACACTATGGTGCTGGATATAGGAAGCAATTCAATTCTTTTGCTATCATACAATGAATAAAATTGTGGTTACTTCTTGAATCAATCAACAATATTACCTTTTTCTTCTTGATTTGTTCTTCTATCTTGATGGTTTGAGGAGTGGTAATTATGGCCAATGCATCACAAGATATGGTCAGATCCATTTCTTCTTTATCTAGGCTTTGTTCCTAGAGTATATCCTCTTCTTTTGACCTTTCTTGCTCCTTTTCTTCTTCCTCTTCACAATCTATGTAGAATAATTTCTTCTCAACACACTTATGACCTTTAGTGTATTTTCTATCACAACTGTAACAAAGCCCTTTTTCTCTTTTTTCTTCCAATTGTTGTGGTGTCAACCTTATAGGTAGTGGAAGACTAGGGGCAACAACACTTCCATCCTTATAGTTGTGAGTCGTATGCTTCCTAGTTTCCATAATTTTGCTTTTCATTTTTCTTGCTAACCTGAATTCCTTCTCTAATGAATCAGGTTCCCAAAGGCAAACATCATGTTCAATATTATCCTTTAAAGTCCCTATGAACACATCAATCCTATGCTCCTCTATAACATTTTTTACCCTTAGGCTCAATTTTTGGAAATCCTCAATGTGCTCCATTATTGAACACTTTTGTTTGAGACTTATCAATTGGCTAAAAAAGTGTTGCTTTTTGTATCCTCATAATGTGTTGTCAATTCTTCTGTAATAATTTCCCAAGTGATAATTTGTTTACAAGAGAAAAGCTGTTGATACCATACAAATTGATTTGGTTCCAAATATAAAGTTGCAATACGTACCTTTTGTGTGTTTTTTGCATTATTGAGATCGAAAAATTGCTCCATCTGTAATATCCATGTTGGGGGATCCTTGCCCTCAAACTTCCTCATATTAATTTTTGGAATATGGTGGACCTTCGATCCAGCATTAGATTCTATGAAATCATGATTAACATTTCTTTTGTTCGCATCATAAGTATTTCTTGTAGAAAATTTGTCAAATCTGTCTTCAAATCTACCATGTTTGTCTTCAAATTTGTATTCAAATCGATCTTCAAATCATCCATCTTAGCTTCTACATATTCCTTTAAACCATCCATCTTAGATTTTGTTACTTTTTATGCAAGTGACATTTGTTGCACTTGGTCTCGTAATTTTGATATATCATGTTGCATTTCTTCCTCTTATTCATAAGTCATGCTAGAGCTTTCAGGTTGCTTACTAGGTGTTTGCATTTTCTTTCCTCAGGGCATCCGTTACCGATAATAATTCTCTACTATGCCCCTTGAATTCCTTCAAAATAAATTTTCAAACCAAGCTTAAGCAAAAATTTAAAAAAATCTACACACCTTTTTTCACTTTGTAGGAGATCGATATTGCCTTTAATGTATCTCTTTAATGTCAGATCATCCAGTTCTAAATTGTGACCTATAGTAGCTCACTATGTCCTCTTTCCAATGCCACCAGTGTGATCCAAATTCGATCCTCCAAGGAAGAGTTATTCCAAATCTCTCACAGTGACCTGATTATAGACTAGTTCAATAGAGCGAACTTGTATGATGTGCCATGTGTCCCTGTTTTGACCGTTGGCTCTGAAAAATATATACAAGAAACTACAGTTTGTCCTATTTCTATACCTTTTTACGAAATTTCAATCTGATTCTTAGAGAGAAAGTTATGATGATTTTCCCTAGGTCACCTATTTGGAATGTAATTCAGGAGTCTACAGAAAGACCAACTTCCTCAGATCATATCTCCGAAAATATGGTGCGAAAACCTTTGAAATTTCGACCAAAGGTTTAGTGCCATTTCATCCCAAATGGGTTTTTTCTCACTTCTGAAACGTCACAGAAAACAAGTTATAGTGAAAATTCCACGATGACCTATTTCGAGCAATGAAACCCTAGAATCCGAAGCTCTGATACCAAATGTTATAAAACTAGCAAACAAAAATATATAAAAGATAGAACAACACCTTAGAATTTAGCCTCTTCGATGGGGCAACCTCCTTTACATTACACAAATGAATGATTATTTGATGATTCAAATGAAAAAACCTCCTTTCTATATTAAGGAGTCGAAGGAGTCAAAATATAATCCAGCCAACCTAACAATAATAATATAAAGGCACAAAAATAAGAATAGACGGATTATATGGGGCACAGTAATAACAATATGCGGACAATAGGGGCACAACAATATTAATAAGGGATACAACTACAATAATAATGGGGTAATCACTAGTGTTATTGGGACCTAACAACTTCCCCATCTCCAACTAACGCACATGAGTTGTAATTGTTATCAGTAGACGGTAGTTCATATGTTGCTTCAAACTCATCCAAATCCAGTTCTGTCCAGCCCTTAGCCAGGTTTTTCTTCCTGAGCCGTTTGTGCCTCTCTCAGATTTATTTTTTGCTATAGATTCTCTCAAAGAGAAGACATAGTAACTTCATCATCAGTTTCTTCAATGGGTGATCTCATTGACTCTGCCTCAGCTCAGCTTTGATACCATGTTAATTTTCTAGAGGGTTGTATTGTTCTTTTCTTTTGGAAATTGCATTACATATTTTACACAAAAGTCACCCCACATCATAATAACATTACATCTTTTATAGTTGCATTGTTTGAAAATTTAAATACTTGCAATATATTACAACATTTTTTTGTAAAGAACTCAAAAAAAGGGATATAGCATTTGTAAAAATATTGAAATTATAAATGCTTATAGAAATCCTTCTGATATTCATCTTCAACTTTAACGTTTCCAATTACTTCCCTTTTTCTGATTCCATTAGCATTTCTAGGACATGAATTGAAGGATATAGTGTTACACCTTTTAGATAGGCATCGTAAATGCTCGTGCTTTTAGTATTGAGTAACAACTTTCGCTAGTTTTCATGGACACATCACTTGGAACTCTAGTCATTAGGTTAGTTTTCATGGACACATCACTTGGAACTCCATTCATTAGGTTAGATTGGGTTGTAAGTTTCAGAATGATTTGAACAATGAATCATTGCAATCAAAAGTCATCATGTTAAGAGAATGCATAATGGTCAATCATCAAGGACAAGTGGTGACAAAATCCATGTTGTGTTAAAGGGAGTATCAATGTTTCAAAGAGGAAACAAATCTTCAAAAAGAGACATGTGAGAGTCCAAGAGCTTCATCGTCTCTCTTATCTCACTTAGCTTTCTTTGAGGCATCCAAAGGTGCAATTTATGTACCCAAAGTGATCCTAAACATTCCCAAACTTCTAAATAGGTATTGGACAAGTAATAATCAACATTGATTAGGTGAGCTACATTCATATTATCCATCACGAAGAAAACAAATCAAATTTCTAAAGTGCTTGTATGGCTAAATAATTGCACTTCAAAAGGTCCAGAAATGAGGATTAGAAGGGGTTTCCATAGAAACCTGAGTAGTAGCAAGCACCACACAATGAAATTTCCAGAAACAAACTGCACCACTGCATAGAGAATGAAAAAACACTCTCTGCAAAAAATTACACTTGAAGTGGACTTTGTATGCCTTTCTTATATCTGATGACAAGATGAAACTATTGTAGAAAACCCACCCACCTATAGTGTCTTGATTGCTGCAATTTAGTTTGTGAGTGAAAATATTGAAGTGGTTGATGATCTGTATGTATAATTGTTTCCTTTGCGAATAGGTAATGTTTCCACTTTTTCACACTTTGCACTAATGCATACAATTCTTTATCATATGTGGGATAATTAATTACTGTAGAATTAAATGTCTCAGAATGATAACATGTGGGTTTACCGTGTTGCATCACACTACTCCCATGGCATAGTCACTTGCATCTGTTTCAATCTCAAATGGTCTTTGAAGATCTGGCAATGCTAGTACTGGTGTTGTACTAATTTTTTCTTTCAAGGTGTTGAAGGCTTTCTGTTGTTTTCCTCCCCACTAAAACACCTTGTTAAGTGTTTTCAAAGCATATAAGGGAGCTACAATCAAGGAAAAGTTAGCAATAAACTTTCTTCAATATTGTGTTGCTCCTAGGAAGCTCCTAACTTCTATAGCAGATTTGGGTTTAGACCAGCTCACAATGACTTCAACTTTAGAGGGATCTATCTTCAATTCACCATCCCCTACAATATGACCCAAATAATTTAAAGATGTTTTGTCAAATTCACATTTTGATAACTTCACATAGAGATTTTCCTTTTTCAAAACATCTAGAGTTTGCTTTACATGCTTCAAATGTTCTTCCCATGTTTTACTGAAAATAAGAATGTCATCTAAATATAGAATTACAAAATCATCAATAAGAGGTTTGAGTACATCATTCATAACTCTCATGAAAGTGGAAGGAGCATTAATTAAGCCAAAAGGCATATCTATCCATTCATACAACCCTTGCCTTGTTTTGAAAGCAGCCTTCCATGCATCTTATTCTGCAACTTTGACCTGATGGTAGCCACTACACAAGTCCAACTTGGAAAAGTAAACAATTTCTTTCAGCTGATCTAATATATCATCAATGTGAGGAAGAGGATCACGATTCTTGATCGTTATTTTATTCAGCGCTCTATAATCAATGCACATCCTCCACGAACCATATTTCTTTCTCACCAACATGATTGGAGATCCACATGGTGATGTGCTTGGTCTTATGAACCATTTATCAAGTAGCTCCTATACCTACTTCTTGATCTTTGCATTCTCTAAAGTAGATAACCTGTACATTCCGATGTTAGGCAATGGACCATCTCGTTGCAAATGAATATCATGTACTATTTCCCTTTTGGGTAGCAGACCTTTAGGTTCTTGCAATAGGATATCATATTCTAAAACAACTTTTTCTAAATCAGCTTTCTGTTTACCATCATAGCCTTCAAATACATTGGTTTTATCAGGGTTCTTTTCCTTTACAACCATTAGTAAAACTTTCTTGCATGAATTTACAATTCTTTTCATCTGCCTTGAGTTTATGAGAGTGTAGTTATTTTTGAGCTGATAAACTCTTACAATATATTCTATTCCATCTTTTGTGATTTGATACTTATTTTCATTTCTATAGAAAATGGCTTTTCTATCATACAAGTAAGGACTTCCTAAAATAATACCACATATATCCAAGGGAACTATATCTAACTCAACCTCATCTACAAATGTTGACCCAAATGCGAACCTAATTTTACATTGTCTAGTCACTTGTAGCCTTTCTTTATCACATACCCAACCTAATGGATATGGCTTCTTGTGAGGCGTTGTTAGTAATACCAACTTCTTTACTTCAGAAATCAAGTTTACATGTGAACCACTATCAAATAGAGTATCAATCTTTTGGTGCTTGGAAATAACTCTAATATGAAAAAGCTCATGCCTTTTCCTCTCATTTTCTTTATTATCAATAGATTATGTAGAATTACTACTAGATGTTTCAAAATTTTTACCTATCATAATTGTAGCTGTGACGGTTGTTTCATCACCTGAGTCTGACCCAAAATCTTTCTGAATAGCAGCAACAGTCTTCTTCTTCTTGCCATCGAACTTCTTTGGTTTCAGTTCTAGATGTAAGGACAAATAGTGTTCATCATCATGTCCACCCTTCTTCTAGTGAGTGCATGAAGGTTTTTCTTTCTGTACAGCGCTTGCCTTCCTCTCGTCCGATCTTAGCTTCTTCTTTTCCTTGTTTTTTCTTGCAGTGGGTTTTGATGATACCCCAATCTCTGGGTTTACATTCTTGCCTCTAGCCTCTAGATGTGTAGCCTGAACGGATACCTCATCTATGCTTGGGGTTAAACATGAGAATGGTGTGTCTCAAATAGCTCTGCAAACCACCTATATACTTCAACAAAGTTTTAGGTCAGTCTAGAGAAATGCCTAGAATTAATGCTCTTTTTCTAAATTCCTAGGTATAGATTTGTACACTTTGGCCCTTTAATTGGCAAAGAGCTTTCTAACTCATCATTTCTTGCTACAAATAAGCTAGTGGATAGAATTGTTTTTAAGGGCAGAAACAAATTCACTCTAGGTAGAAAGAATTTTACCATGCTTCTTCAAATCAGCTTGTGTTCTGCCTTCTCACTACACTTGGTCAGTTCCTCCAAGGCAAAGGCTAGCCAACTGAATTTTACTCCTTTCTAAATCAATGTTCTACACCCTGCAATACACATCAATTTGTTTAATCCATTTATCTAGCTTTTCTCAATTTAATTCTCCATCATAGATTCAGAAATCAATTTTTACATCTAATTTAATCAAAGGTGTTTTCTTCTTTTCCTTTTCAGGGCTAGAAGGAGCACTTGATGGAGGAGGCTCCTCCTGGTGAGCACCAGTATTGCAGCAAGAATGTTGCAACTTCTGGGCTTCCAACTTTACTTTTATCAACATGGTAGTTCGTAACAAACTTGGAAGCATCGGTGTTGTATTCACAACTACTAGATCTCACTGCAGGTTGTCACTTGGTCAGCCGACATAATATCACTAGGAGCTCAAGCCAACTTATATAGATGTTAGAAGAATCTCTATTTGCAATGAAAGGAAAGAAACATTACTCTATAGATGCTATGCTAATTGTAGAAAGGAGAAATACTTGAATGTAAAGAAAAACCTAGTAAACCCTAATTAACAAGCTAATTCTACTTTTGCCAAGAACACTATGAAAACCATGAAAGAAATGCTATTACCTACTCAAGGAAGTAAACAACATCTAACCACGCTATTTCTAGAAGTAAATAAGCAGAAAAACATATTTTTGGATTTTTATGTGTTTTTATGAGAATTTAATCATGCATCTAATTTATTGTCTGAGTATGGCAGCGAACATGTGGTGTTAGACAGAGGTTTTGGAGATTGCGAGGATGTAGGATGGTGTTAATGGGTCCTAGGAGGTCTTAGGTGGCTTTCTTGAGGCTTTTCCCACACTCGACCTTCAAAAGAAATCCTACAGGAAAAACTACAGGAGGACACAGTGAAACTACAGGAGGAAAACATGAAAACTACAGGAGGTCTACAGTAGGAGTCCGAGAGCAATTTACATTGCTTTGAAGGTGTGAGAGTGGGTGGAAAAGGTGTATAAAGGTTGGGATGAGGTGTTAGGGTGCCTGAGGTCTACCATGAACTAGCAAGAGGGAGAAAGATGATTGGGTTTGCTTACGGAGAGAGGAAGAAGTTCTATGGAAAATAAAGGAAACTGGGGCAGAATTGAGGTGAGGTTTGGGAGACCTATAGGGCATGGATCAGATGGAGGGTGTGGTTGATGGTAAGCTAGCCTACTACTGGAAGAGATATGCTACATAGAAACTAACAGTCAACCAAGAAAGTCAAGAAACAAATGAAATGAGTGCATCATAAGAAAAACAAAATTTTACATAAAATTGGTCTAAACTATGATGTATGAAAGGAAATGCTGAGAAATGCTACAAGAAAGGAAAGCAGGAAAGAGGACTATTGCAAGTCAGGAAGTGAACTTGATAAAGGAGATCTAAAGTGAAGAAAAAATGAACTATCAACCTACTAAAGAGTTGCAAACACTAGAAGTCCTATGAATGAGGAAAATCTATGTTTTTGGGGTAGCAAGAGAGTCTTTGCCTCAAATCATGGTCCTAGAGGGAGGAAGAGAAGCCAAGGCACTATTGCTAGCCTTTTGAATCTTTTCTAATCACTACTTAATGTGCTATAGAAGGCATAAATGGAAGCAAACTACTAAATCATCAAAAGAAACCTATTCTTAACCACAAGGAAAATACATCTAACAGTAAACTATTCTACCAACTAAAGTAAAGCATATAATTACAAGTAAAGAGAAGCCTGGCTACTTGGGTTGGGCCCTAACCCAAGAGCTTCAGCCCTCTAAGGTAACTCAGTGCTAGCTAAAAACTTATTGCATCTTCATTATCAAAACAATAGCAAGATTACATGAAACTGTCACAAAATAATAAGCTCGAAATTTGTGCAGAGTTTACATAAGCAAAACAAATCTGACCCTAGTGAGGCCCTAGGCCTCTCTACTTATACATTTGAAGCTACCAACAGCTTCCTTAAAATTAGGGAGGTTTGGCTACCAAAACTCGAGATAAATCTCAATCATCTTCCACTTGCTCGGTTGCCTTCTAGTGCATGATTGAACTGCTTGTACTCTGAGTTGAATGAAGGGGAATTCGAAGTGAGGAGTAATAAATGATGGGTATTCCCTCTTATAAGTCCTCTCCTCTATCTACTTCAAGTTATTGCTACAATTTGACCACTGGATCCTTGAATTTGACCTAGAAATCCATCAATAATATGCATTAAATACATGTTAGACCACATGGCATAATAACTAACTCAACTCACCCTATAAGCATAAATATAATCAGAAAATCATACAATAGGCTAAGAAACTAGTTGATTTGACTAGGTTAGGAGATAAAATGAGCCCATATAATTCCCCATTTCTGAGGCTCATCATCACCCCCGTACTGAAGGTGTTGCTCATCCTCTAAGAAGACTAGTCAATCTCTTCGTCTTTTATGGCCCTGGTAGCCTCCCTAGCATTCCAGGATTCTAGCATGCCTAATAGGAGTGGGGGACTCAGTTTGAGGCCAATCCAGTTGTCCTTCAGCCTTTGCATGGAGTGCTTGTACATTGGAACGCGTTTCAATGCCTCCGTCAGCCTCATTATGGAATGGTATTCTCTGATCTGCAAGCTATGGGGTAGGGTGTTCCATCTTCTCATGCATGCATGCACACAGTCATCCCCAATGTTTCCGGGAAAGCTAGTTTTCCTAAAGAATGCTAGCCCTCTAGGTTTGACAGCTACCCTAGAAACCAAAGTTTAAAGCTATTCAATGATTTCTTCTATGTGTAAAAGATAAGAGAATGATAATGGGACCAACCTGGAACTTTCGCCTGATCCCTTGCTTGCTCTCTCCCCCCTTTGACAGAACCCACAATTCCTCCTCGTACTTAACAAGCTTGGAGAGTACCTGCATGTGTACAACAACAAATAACCGTCAAAACATATTGATCTATTATGACATAAACGTTACATAATCAGATATATAATGAACAAATGATAACATTCACAACTACACAATCATATGGAAGAAAACTTGAAGAACTTTATTAATAGAAGGGAGAATTCCAACCCAGTTGTCTGATCCAATATCATCCTCCCGACCTCAATCCTTCTTCACCTCATGAAATAGCAAGATCACTGTGATAGTACAATGTTGTCTTCTCAATTACAAACTATCAACACTTACTTGCAATTCACAACATTCCAGCCTCTGGATCGCTTGGATGAGGGATCCATTTATAGATGTTTGCAAGGGTGTGAGTCATCCATGTGGTTTGATTAGTGTCATTCCACTTGTTACATTTGGTTCCATAAGAGATGGGATAAGTGAATTTTATATCCCTTACTCATCCTTGGGTGAATTTAGAGAGGCAAGTGGCACAGGAGAACATTCTAAAAGATTGCACGAGCATCCACTTAGCAAACTGTCTCGGACATTTGTCCATCCTTGCCCATCAAACCCTATAGAAGGCCTAAATAATATGCATCCCACCCTAGTAGTGGAGCAGTTAGTATGCATCGCACTTTACCATTGGAACAATTAGTATGGTTCAGTTTAGGAAAATTCTGGATGGCTTCTCAGATGGAACTTTTGGGGAATGATGTATTTATATGATTATGTTCTTTTAGGGTATGAAACAATTCTTTCAGGGGTTGAGTGAGCCCTAGTTTATTGACATATAATTTTTGGGTTGATGTGCCCAAATATGTCTATAACCGCTGCCCCCTAAATCATGAAGTCGTAATTATTGATGTCGGGTGAAATACTTTATCATGAGGATCTGAAGTTTCGAAACTGGAAGGTGACATGCATAAGTTACAATACAATACATCATCATAATATAATTTCATGATCTAGCTAAGGGAGGCATTCCCATGCTCAGCTTTATAAATTTCATTTCATGTACATAGATTAGGTAGTTGTCTGCAGATAAAGACTGGTGATTCTTCAGATGTAGAGTCATCATCCATGGTTAGGATGACCATCTGTGCAAAACCTTTGTACATTTGATGTTTTTTATATTTTCCTAAATATATCGCAGCCCAGATGGCTGAAACTAGATTTGGGGTCTTCAAAACTTGTTCAATCTTCACCCAATGTACAAGTCGATCCATTAGAAAAGATGTTCTGAAGTTGAACATGGAGAGACATCGTCTGATTACCAGCCAATAATGTGAGTTGTTAATAGACACGAGAGGAATCACCGATAATGACAATGACCCTCAAGGTACTATAATATAATTGATGTGGTGTGAATGTATGATCCGATGTCGAACACCACGTAAAATCTTTTGGTCGAAGGCCATTGATGTCAACCTCTCGCCAGAAGTGAGAAACTTTCCATTAAGGTATGCAAGTTTCAAAGAACTAAAAAGGTTGTTTCTAAGTAAACTTCTTGGATAATGAGTTGATGTCGACAAGAAGTGACTCGTCCTAGGAGGGCCTTGATGTATCCCACATCTACGACACGAAACGAAGCAAATGATTTTTTGGAGGTGAAAACGAACTAACCACACAAGGTTCAAGAATGGCGGTCATGAAAAAATGAAGGTTGGAGGTATTATAGTGAATGAGATATTAACTAGATGGTGGTTTCTCA
Organism: Pinus tabuliformis; assembly: GCA_031772625.1. Classification (NCBI taxonomy): domain Eukaryota; kingdom Viridiplantae; phylum Streptophyta; class Pinopsida; order Pinales; family Pinaceae; genus Pinus; species Pinus tabuliformis. The sequence continues at coordinate 196,697,504 of CM062820.1, read as the reverse complement.
ACTGAATGACTTCTCTTGAACATGTCGGCGACACTAAGATGAATTGGTAGCGTTAACCCCAAAAGATGTATGGTATGAAATACCAATGGTGAGATGACCGGTGAACAGATGGACCCAACCCAACTCAATCATGGAGGTGAAGTGAAAGTGTCATGTTTAAGAGTGACCTGCTACCATAAAGTTCTTCAAGTTTTTTCCCTTTTTCCTTAGTGATTTTTGACCAATACCTTTTTATCTTTGTCAAGCTTGAGAAGGATAACATATGCCTGTTCTATAATTTGCCCTTCGGGCAAACCTTTCCCTATTTGATGTTTTAGCGAGTCTAGCCACAGTGAAACTTGGTCTGGTCTAGAATGGACAAGTTTGTTGCAATTGTTTTAACGAGTTTAACGACAAGGATAACTCGGTCCTTTTCATGTTTAGAGAGTTTTAAAAGGGATGAAAAGGAAACTCCATAAGTTATTTTTCATAAAATAATCCCTCGGGTCTGAAAAAGGATAAAATAATACAAGAAGGATGACATTTCCGATCACTTTAATGAGTTGAATATGACAAGCGCTCGACAATATTTTCATATTTAACGAGTCTGAAAAGGGTTTAAAGAGGACTCTTGAAATTTCCAATCACTTTAACTAACTGAAAATGACAAGTGCTCGACCTTTTTGTGAAGTAATCCCTCAAGTTTGAAAAAGATAAAACAATACAGGAGGGATGACATTTCTGAACACTTTAATGAGCCGAAAATGACAATTTCTTGACAATCTTTTCATATTGAATGAGTCTGAAAAGGGTTTAAAGAAGACTCATTTTTTAGGAATGAGTGGTGTCTAGGGTGGCAACTAGTTCCTGGTTAATTCGAAACTTCTCAAAACATGTTGAATTCTGTGAAGAGGCTAGCTAATAATACCACTCATTTCAATTGTTCCTCAAAAGGGTAAAACAACAAGTGAGTGCATGATCGGCCAAAAGGATGGTGGTGATGGGATGTACACAACGAAGGCTTATCGGCCAAAGAGATGGTATTGCTGGGATGTACACAAACAAGGTTGATCTGCCAATGAGATGGTGGGTGATGGGATGTACACAACCAAGGCTCAAAAGGTTGATAAAATAGCAATCGAAAAGGTTAATTTTTAAAAATGGGTTCATTTTTTGACAAGCTTGAACCATGGGGGAACTATGCTTGGAGAATGGGTTCATTTTTTGAAAAGCTTGAACCATGGGGAACCTATGCTTGGATGGGTTCATTTTTTGACAAGCTTGAACCATGGGGGAACTATGCTTGGACTCAGTTTCATTTTTTTTACAAGCTTAAAATGGAAAGATATGCTTGAAACAGTTTTTATTTCTACGCAAGCTCGAAATGACAAAAACTAAAAATTGAAACTGAAAATTGAAAATAGGTTCACTTTTTGATAAGCTTGAACCATGGGGGAACTATGCTTGGAAAATGGGTTCATTTTTTGACAAGCTTGAACCATGGGGGAACTATGCCTGGATTCGGTTTCATGTTTTTACAAGCTCAAAACGAACAAACTATGCTTGGAAAATGGGTTCATTTTTTGACAAGCTTGAACCATGGGGGAACTATGCTTGGATTCGGTTTCATGTTTTTACAAGCTCGAAATGAACAAACTATGCTTGGAGAATGGGTGCATGCCCCCAACATGATGAGAAAAGAGAGTCTCTTGTAACCAGATGGAAGTCACTGTGGTGAAGCAGGATGGCTTCGTCCAGAATAGACAAAGGTGAATGGTGTGATAGACTGGTGTGACAAACCAATCACATAACCTACAAGGAAACTTATCTTTACAACTAGGTGCATGCCCCCTAAGATTCGTTACATTCACTAGACTACTCATGGCTATCAGGTGTATGGAATGAAGGTTTAATTGATACCGCTGATGTGAAAGGACCATTTAGGGATGATGATTGACTTGGAGTTATGATTCGACTAGGGAAATGAACGTTGGTAAATGGTGAGAATTTTTGCTTCATGTAGGAAATGCATCACTCGGAAGAGTGTTGATACAATAGCTTCCATGTTATAAACGTAGTCACGCCCCAGAATTAAATTGTAATCTAATGGTCATGGGACTATCATCACATTCAGATGAACAGTTTTTCTTCCCAAAGTGATTGGTAACTTAGGAAGGATCCCTAACGGTCGACTCGTTCCCTTGTTAAAGAGTAACAGATTCTATGTAACAGGCATAACCGATGGTGAACCAAGTGCTTTCCAAGTAGTTGAGGAAAGGATACTCATTGATGCCCCTTCATCTATAATAGGGCCAGACACGATCATTTTATGGACTTCCACTATGATCCGGAAAGGTACATAAGAAGGAAGGCATGATCTTTCTAGTCGATTTCAATCAAAGTAAGTTACTAGACTACTTGTAGAATTAACCTCTCGAGTTACGAGAACTGGAGGGTTTTCCTCGTGTCATGACGGAACAAGTGGATTGCCCCCAAGTTCATTAGAATATAAAGTAACAAAAAGGATTTGAATGATATCATTTTCACTCTCTTCGGGAATGGTATGATTAGCTGAAGGTGAAATTGGGTCAGCCGTTATCTCGACCTGTTAATTTGGGTTGGGTTTAGACTCATTGGATTCACTTTTAGAGAGAGTAGTTTTGACCGATGGTTGATTTGAGTCAGTCGATTTTTCAACTGGTGAAGGACTTGGGGAGAGTTTCTTGTAACCAGATGGGAGTCGTTGTGGTGAAGCAGGACGGTTATCCAATACTCTTTTGGCTTCATCCAAAAAATGACAAAGGTGAAGGGCATGATTATCTTCACATAACCTACATGATTTCCCTTTTGTCCTTGAACTTTACTATCACTGTTTGATGGTGTGTTACCAACATAATCTTTAGACGTTAATGACACAGGATGGTGTGAACTGGGAAACCATTCTTTCAAGATCCAAGGAAAGCAAGGACAATCATAGGAGAAATGTTTTCCCACACAAATTATGCACAGATACCTAGCTTTGGGAATTTTAATGGATGGATTTTCATTTGATTGCTTGCCCCATTGCTGAATTGGCTTCTTCTTCTTCTCCTTCCCTTTCTTCTTCTTCTTCTCAGCCACCTGGTTACTATTATCACTATTTTCACCAGAAGAAGAGGAAGAAGGCGAATGGTCAACTTCAGGTTCAACCGAAGGTGTACTCGATTGTGGAGAAATTATGGCATTTTGGACCACAGAGGTTGAGAATAGCCATACTGGCAGGGCAATTGTATGTCTCAGAAGGGACAATGTAGCCATATAAGGAGCATTGGTATTTCCCCAAGAAGGGAAAGGGCCAAGATTCCCCTTAAAAGGGATTCCTAAAGAATGCTAACCCTCTAGATTTAGCAACTACCCTAGAAACAATAGTTTAAAGCTATTCAATGATTTATTCTATGTGTAACAGATAAGAGAAAGATAATGGGACCAACCCAGAACTTTCGCTTGATCCCTTGCTTGCTCTCTCCCCCCTTTGACAGAACCTGCAGCTCCTCCCCGTACTTAACATGCTTAGAGAGTACCTGCATGTGTACAAAAACAAAGAACCATCAAAGCATAATGATCTATTACAACATAAAAATTACAGAATCAAATATATAATGAACAAATGATAGCATTCACAAATGATAACATTCACAACTCCATAATCATATGGAGGAAAACTTGGAGATATTTATTAATAGAAGGGAGAATTACAACCCAATTATCTGATCTAGCATCATTGTCCTAGCTCCAATCCTTCTTCACCTCATGAAATAGCAAGATCACTCGAACAATACAATGCTCTCTCCTAAATTACAAACTATCAGCACTTACTTGCAATTCACAACATTCCAGCCTCTGGATATCTTCGATGAGGGATCCATTTATAAATGTTTGCAAGGGTGTGAGTCATCCATATGGTTTGATTAGTGTCATTCTACTTGTTATATTTTGTTCCATAAAAGAGGGGATAGCTGAAGTTTAGATCCCTTACTCATCCTTGGGTGAATTTAGAGAGGCAAGTGGCACAGGAGAAGTTTCTAGAAGATTGCATGAGCATCCACTTAGCAAACTATCCTGTACATTTGTCTGTCCTCACCCATCGCACCCTATAGAAGGCCTAAATAGTATGCATCGCACTATGCCAGTGGAGCAATCAGTATGGTTCAGTTTAGGCAATTTCTAGATGGTTTCTCAGATGGAACTTTTGGGGAATGATGTATTTAGATGATTATGTTCTTTTAGGGTATGAAACAACTCTTTTAGGGGTTGAATGAGCCCTAGTTTATCGACATATAAGCTTGGGGTTGATGTGCCCAAATATGTCTATAACACCCAAGTAGCCTTTACATATCTTCAAAGTGTGCAATGGCTTGTGCCTGATTGGCTAGATATTTACAGGCAATCTGAGGGTCATTGGCAAGGAGGTTGTGTGTGTTGATGAGTGCCATAGGATCTGATGGCTCAATTCTTATCATTAATGGTTCATCCCTCTCTTTTATCAACAATATTTTCATTTCTGTTGCCATCAATTCTTCATTGTTCATCCATGAGGCCATGGCCATTAATTGTAGATCCCCTAGCTTCGCACTAGGGTCCCACACATTCATGTCTATGAGGTCCATGTTGTGTAGGTAGAATTATGCCATCTTTTCTTTATCCTCTAAGGTACTTTGGTCACACAAATCAATGAATTGCCTGTAGTCTTGGAAAGGCATGGTGCCTCTTTCTGCCAAAGTTTTTATTTGGAATTGGAGCCATTGATCCTTTAGATACAGGCCATAAGACTTGGCGGTGCTCTACATTATAATGCTTCCATGGATAAGCTGGCCATGTATGCCAAATGGGTGTCTTTCACCTGCAGTTGCCTCATTAGTGTTTCATTCTCATTCTTAAGGTGGCTTCTTTTGATGCCTTCTCTATCTCTGAGAGCACTCAATTCTCTTCTTGTTTCCTTGAGTTTGTTTTCATGTGGCCAATATCCTCAACTCCTTTGGACTTGGCTATCTACATCCACCTATGTGTTCTCACTCTCTCTTTCTCCAATTCGAAAAATAGTGGAATTGCAAATTTCTGTGGGATTATCTTGCCTCCCTCAAGTAGATTGTAATAGGAGGCATGACTTGGCTGGGAGTCAAGTTCTTGTAGCTCTATTGCTTCCTCTTTCATCTCTAGCTATCCTCCTACCTTTTTCTCAAGCTTTTGGGTCTCCTGTAGTTGGGACAGTGTCTCCTGTAAGACTGTTTCAGCTTCCTGTAAGTCTGGTTTGGGGTCCTGTAGAACTGCCTTTCCCTTCCATGTAGAAGATCTTGGAGTCCCCCTTTCATAGGTTATAGGTGTCTTGGAAGGAGATTCTTTCACCTTGGAAAATGGTGAATCTTCAATGGTAATGGGAATCTTTGAGGAGGGCTGAGGTTTTCCTGTTTTAATTCTTGTCCTCTTCCTTCCCCTAAAATACATGGAGGTCTTTCTTTTCCTCTTCTGCTTTTGCTTGACTGGTGTACTGAGGGCAGTGAGGGCAGTTGTTACTTCTCTTTCCAATGTTTCAGGGGACTCTTCTCCTTGCTCTGCATTCTCTACCTCCTTTTCTCCCTCTTCTATCTCTTTTTCTGTCTCTTCAACTTTTCCCTCTATTTATTTTCTTTCCTTCTCCCTCTCTTTCTCTGCTATGTCACCATTGGCTTCATCTTCTCCTCCTTGCTATTCTTCCTCCAAAATAACAGCAGGACTGACATCATAGGTTAATGCCTTTTTGTCATCCTGAGCTGTCATATTTCGGAAAACAACCCATGCTATAGGGAGTGTAAGTGTATCGAGTGCTTCTTCTACTAGGATTTTGATTAGGCCATGGTGAGGTAGCTACTGTGAATTTCTTGCTTGTACCTTGGTGTTGGAGTCAACGAGGGACTAAAGGAGAAAGTAAGGGATACTAAGCTTTTGGGGTGTTGGGGTATCCATGCCATATCTCAAGTCATGGAGGATTCTGAAATGATATCCATAAACAATGTTGTGCCTCCCCTCACAAGAAATGTATTTTATTATTTGATAGCTAACCTCATTCTACGGATATGGTATACTAGCCCTCCTAATTCCATTTTTGTCTTCAACGATTGTTTCATTATCTTGGAAAAAATTCTTCTTAGCAGCCTAGCCAATTGGCTTCTCGTCTTTACTCCAAGGCAGCTTAAGAGGAAGGCTAGTGACCCTACTAATGAATTCAGGGGTTATATCAATGGAGAGGCCTCTAATGGTTACAGTAGCATGATTTCTTGTGTGAGGGACCAGAGAGAGAGAGAAAATTCTCGGGCAATTTCATCATCAGACCCTCTAAATTTCTCAAAGAAATTCATCCAGTTTTCCATTGTCAATATATCCAGCACTTAAGGATGTGCATGGAGCCTAGTGGAGTTAGTGGGCTCCTTTATCATAAAGCCCCCTGTCATACTTCCTGTAATTCTTTGGAAAACCAAATATGCAAGTGCAGACAACGAATTCCTAGTGAAATAGAAAAACAGAGGAGATTGGTTTTTTTTTTTTTTTTTTTAACATAAATTCTTTTTATGTATTTCTACCATTTCTACCCTCCTAAATACTTATTTCATCCTCAAATTGAGACTAATTCTTTCTCATTTCAATATTTAACAGAGGGAATTCATGAACCTTACCTCTTCAGACTGAAATTCTTGCCAAAAATCATGTTTTCTCTCTTCAAAATGACTCACTGCCCCTCCTATAGATGCCCGTTGTCCCTCTTGTAGATTTCCTGTAGGTGGTCCTATAGAAAATGTTGAGAGCAAGAATATGGAGGAAATCGATGGAGGATGGTGGTTACAAGGATGTGGGGGAACAAGAAGACTGTTGTGTGGCTGAGTTACGAAGAGGAAATGAAGAAAAGGTGGTGAGAATGTGCAGGGAGGAGTGCTCATTACCCTTTATGGATATTTTCTGTTATAAGTGTTGAGATGGCAAGGTGTATGCTTCCTGAATTATGACCACTAGTCCCGATGTTCTTGGTCATCATGGTCCCTCCTCGTAATCATCCCTCATTATTGTATCAGAGTTAACTCTTCCTCCCACTACCTGTCCTTGGCATCTTATGCTCGAGTTGACTGTGCGCACGTGTGGGTGACATCTCGGTGAAGTGGAGTCAACTACATGAAGGTGGCCAAGTTAACTAGCCACCTTTTGATTCCAACCATCTCATTGCCTTCATATGATTTCTAATTACACAAATGCAGATAGAGGAGCGATTTAGTTACTTACTTTTGATCCGAGTGTATTTACTGTTAGGTGTTGTGGCTTTCTCTCATAGATGCCTTCATTTTCCTTCATTCATGTTGTCTCTACTTGCTGATGTGTGTGTTGTGATTTTTCAGGTTCCTCCCTTGCTGGAGCTAAACTGCATGTGCCTTTTGAACCTATAGATGTGTGTAGAGCTATAACTAGGGTCTCTCACACCACCAATTATTCCACATTATTAAGTCAATCCGGGATCGTTTTGTTCTTGCAAGGAGTAACTCAATCCGAGGTTGTTATGTCCAAGTAGTGCTCGGTAGTATAGCGTTCTAATAACTTGAAAGGAAACAAACACTAAGCTGTAACTAAACCAATTCAGGAAATGAAATCACAGAAGGCAAATGATCAGTCAAGGGTACGGAACCAATAACCCTTCCCTTTAGAAACTGATAAAGAAAGAAAACCAAAGCATGGGCTTATAGGTCAGGGAGCTAGGCAGCGTCTTGCTGGGCTCACGACAACCTTAGGCCTGCTATCACGCAAAAGCAATAAAGGCAGATTGGCGAAAGTAAACTGGAACAACAATTCTTAAAATGGAACAGCAGTAAAGAAATGGAACAACAGTAATGAAATGGAACAACAGTAATGAAATGGAACAGCAAACTATCATAAACAGGAAACGTCAATCATATAAAATGGAACAGCAAACCCAAATGGGACAGCAACCCAAAAGGAACAACAAATCCAAATGGAACAACAACTCCAAATGGAACAGCAAATCCAAATGGAACAACAAATCCAAATGGAACAGCAACTCCAAATGGAACAACAAATCCAAATGGAACAGCAAACCCCGAAGTATGTACACGGTCTATACTACTGCAGCGATCCGAGAGTAATGTGTGATGTGACTGTGTTTCTGAACAAGATAATATTATCTTCAAGCCTCAAAAATACGTATTTCATATGAATCCAATAATGATAACATTCATACCAATAACTTGCTGTAGAAATGGATGCAATTCGAATAGATTCAGTTTGTGTAATACAGAGACGTGAATTAAAGAACTTATTCAGATTCAAATATTAATTAAGAAACATAGTCTATCAGAGCAAAGAGATATCGGATTACTGTAATGAAAGAAATATGCGAACCACACAAATCACCGTATGATACAACAGCGAGTGACCGTCGGAGCTGGGCCCTTGGCTACGATGGTACACTGCTTAGAGTTACTTCAGATGTAGAAACGAAGTGAACACCAAATCCTTTATATTGATTGCATTAACAAAAGTGTACAAAATCAGATCTTACAAAAGCTCAGTGATCAAAATCGTTCTGAGTTTTTAATTATAATAACAGTCATCCCCCACGCTCGGTGGTGTGGTACCTTTATATAATAGAAATGACGGAGATGTCTAGATACAAAAGATAAACTTAAAGGAGCGATCCCTCAGGATCGAAGATCCTGAGGGATTCGCTATTCGTTCGGGTCTCCTCTTTCCTTCTTGCGTTCTCCGTCACGATATCCTGCATCCTTTTCCTGGATTATTCGACTCCAATTTTGCTTGATCTTGTCCGCATCTGGTTCCCTATCGACGGGGCAGCAGTTACTTTCCTTGCGCTTCTCGTTTTTACTCGATAATCCCCTATTTCCGCGTCCTTCTGCATAGAAAACATCGATTATTAGTAATTTAGCTTCGTTTGCCCATTTTCACACAATTTACCAAAACCCTTATGTTTTTAGGCTCAATATGCAGAAAAGACTAGAAATAGTATTGAAAAACCACTAGATTACTTATCAAAAAGCATACCTTCCAGGTGCTCCACACACCCCCCTGCTTACCCTGTTTCATGTCCTCATGAAAACGTTGTAATTGACATGCAGGGCTGTGAGAGAGTAGGCCGGAGAAGGGATCTCTCGAAGAGGCCGACAACCATGATTAGCAACTAGATGGTCAAAGAACTGGTCTAACTGATATGCAGGCATCTCATATAGAGCCTGATATCCAGGTGTAGGATGCCAAACAATTGGGCTGCGAAACCGATACCCCAACCAAAATGGGCATGCTCGCAGAATCCTTTCCCCATAGAGACTCAATTGACTGGCAGCCAATTCAAAATTCTCAAAGTTAAAGGGTTCCCTGAGCTGGATGTTTGGGTTAGAGGTTCGGTATCGAAACTTTGCAGCATGGAAGGCCTGGTCTTTAATAGCCAGGAAATACTCCAGACCATTTCGGATCAAGTCTTCATGCATGGGACCTAATATCTTCATGACACCTGGGATCCTCATCATACTCCTATGCTCTCTCCATAATGCTGCTGGGTCCCTAGGTTCAGCTCGTACCCAAAGGTCTAAACTATTTTCTTGCCTCTGAAAGATGTTGTAAGCTTTAAACCATTTTAACTGATTCACCCCAAATGAGATAAAGGCTTGAAATTGTATATCGCCAACGAAAGGGCCAGGATTCAAATCAGTTTCCTGGTCTAAGACAAGGTTGTGCAAGTAGAATTCACATAACAATCTTTGAACTTTAACTCCATAGTACTTGCATCAATCTATAAAATCATTAACAGCGTTGATATGGATGGGTGCTCCTGCCCTAACAGCTTTTATTTTTAATCTCAAATAACGTTCAAGCAAAAACAAAGCATAATTTTTAGCAGGGGCTCTACAAGTCAAAACATCAGTATACAAGGAACACAAGGTGTCCATCTGCTTAACAACACTATCTAGTCGACGAGTTACCTTAGGAAACTTTTCCTGCTCCTTCTGCCATCCTTCAAAGGCCTAGCTTTCAGACTGACTGATGTTTCGAAGTTGCTGTTGGAGCTCCTCATATTTTTCCTTGGGGACCGTCTGTTCTCGCAACTGCTCGGCCTCCTGCTGGGCTTCCTTCATCATTTTATGCAAGGTCCTGGTTTTCGGGTCTTTCTTCCAGGCAGCCGTAGAAGCTGGAAGTTTAACCTGGACCTTCCTATTGCGTTGTTTCGAATTTAGGACCTGAATTACACCCGAGGGGGGTATTTCCGTTTGAACCTCTTTGCTATCCGTCTCCTTTTTGATGCGAACAAAGGGTTGGTGTGGTCTTCCTACCACCGGAGCCTCTTGCTGTTCCATTGGAATGTCCATTCGTTCCTCCGGGCCAGATGGAACAGCAGTTTCCATTGGAACAACACCCTGTTCCTCATTAACATTCGGAACAACGGACTGTTCCTCAACAGTAGGTCTCCTGATGGGGTTTCGTCCTTCAAAACGAACCCTAACCCTCGGGGTTCTTGCTACCGTGGTCCTTTTCTTTTTCCTTGCAGTTTTTTGTATTCTCAGACTGGCTTTCAACATTTTGATTTGTTGCCGAAGTCTGGCTATCGTGCCCAGCATCCTCTGGTACTTCTTCTTCAATTTTGCAATTTCCCTAGCCTCGGCAGAGGGTTTGGCCTTTAATTTTACTCCTTCTTCCTCTCCCGGAACATCTTCCGGTGCCCTGGGGACAGATTGTCGCGAATTGATGTCTTCTGCTTCATTACCGGGCAGGTTTTCTTCCCCTGCTTCTTCCGCATGCCCTTCTTCAGGTAACTCTTCTTCTGCGGGACCATCAGGGATGCCTCCTGGACTGGAGGCTTGGCCGTATTCTCCCATGTTGGCCAGAACTGCTGCCAATTCCTCTTCTCCTGGATGGTCTTGCAACGGGCTACCCATAGATTGTGCATTTTCTTCCTCAATTCCTTCTCCTGGCTGGTTAGTTCCAGCCTCTAATTGCTCAGCATTTCCTTCGGGTAATTCACCTTCCTCTTTCGAAGGTTCGTCCTCGATTTCGATTGGTTGGGTCGCAGTTTTCTGAATCTTTTCCAACCTTCCCCTTATTCGAACCAATCGAGCTAACTTCCTGGGTCTTTCAGGCAGGTTGGGAGTGCCAACAGGTTCTCTAGGTTCCTCTGGTCGTTCCGGCGTATCGGAGGATCGCTTCCGTTTCAACACAGCATGTTTTTCTGCCGCCGACTTCTTACGTTTCTCTGATTGTTCCGGCGTGCTAGAGGACTGCTTTCGTTTTGAAACAGCCTGCTTTTCTGCTGCTGGCTCCTTGTGTTCTTCTGAACGTTCCAGTGTGCTGGAGGTTCGAGGTAAAGCCAGTCCCATTTTGACTGTTTCAACCAATTCCTCCCAAGTGTCTTGTTGTTGGGCAAGACTGTGGCTTATTATTAGCCGAATCAGTCCGTGGTGGCTAACAACCGTCTCTGTGTGCTGAGCTTTCTTCAAACTTCGGGCCGCATCATGTAATAATGAATTTAAAAAGGCAGGGAGATTTACAGAGCATTTTCCCTTCAAAATAGCTAGAAGTTTTAAGTGACGAGACCTTACCACATCTTTCCTCCCCTCGCAGGTGATATAGCTCTGCACTATTTTCGCCAGCTCGGTCCAGGGTTCCCCCAGTGTCGTCGGCAGAACTCCTTTCCCTTTGACTGTCAGACTTTGGCCTTCGCTTTGGAAAATTTCCATTGCTTTCTGCAGTCTTTCCTTCTTCAGCTCCCATCTGGGTCCAACAGCTGGTAATCCTGAGGTTTCTGCAATGATGTCCTCCGTGACTTCTATCCGTTTTCCTCCGACTATAGAGTGGTTTTCCTACAGATTTTGCAGGAATTCCAACGCTACAGCCTCGTTCGATTCTTGCAGGCGGTTGAAGTAATTCAACCATCCTGCATTTTCCATAATTTCGCGGGCAGCATCAGACGCGATCAGCTTGTGCGGTTCACTTCGGATTGTTTTCCCGCCCATAGCTTACTCTCAGAAATGAACTCGGGAATGGAACAACAACTGTCCGCAGTATTTACCGAACATAGAGGATGCTCGATGCTATTTTAGGAAGGATTTTCGCAGAGCATGCATCAAAGAGAAAGATCGTGGGTGGCAGTCCGTAGAATGAGATCATCATACCGTTAAATCGTGTTGTTATTTTGCCCGAATGATGTGAAGCCACGTAACCATTGGAGTAATGAGGTCACCTCCCCCCCCCGCGATCTGATAGGCTGCCCCCAGCCGTCAAAGAGAGGAGGAGCAGCCAGTCGGGAGTCAAATCATAAAGTACAGCAGGTGGAAATTATGCCATGTTGTAAAAAGACAGTGAAGTACCGAAATCGAGGCAGAAAAATGGATCGCTTTTAAGATAAGCCAGTGTGATATAATGAGGAACCAAGGGTTGGACGTCTGTCAACCGTACGAAGTCTCCAGTAGTCATTGTCAATTCCGTTGCCATGATTGGTGATAATACTCATGCGATAATTATATCAGGGTGTGACATATGATACATGCAAAGGAAATAAAAGACAAACAGACTTAATATCATACCTGTTGGTGTAAATATTACGACTCCAATGCCATTAACAGAGCTCTGCTGCCAACAGGTGTTCATAACCTTGGCAAAGTTGTTTATCTCACCCTCCGGAACCATTATCCTTTGTGTATGTACTGAAGAGTGCTTCGTCAAAATGCAGGCCATTATGCTGGCTTGGTGACCAGATAACCATAATGCCATTCACAAGGTAGGCACGAAACGTGGTCAGGCTGGCTCGTGATGAGACCTCCTATTCCAAGGTTTGCTAGTTTTTTTTCCTTTGGACCATATCCCTGGTGTGGTGGCCGTAATGGGAATGCCACTTCGCTTCCATCCTTATGATCATGGTAGGCTGGCTCTGAATGAGACCCCCTATCCTGCATTTGACGATTTCATATCTTTATTTTTATTTTTTCTTTTTTTCTTCTTTTGCAGCACACTTCTTTTTCTTTGTTCAATTACACATAAGGGTGGCTCTGCACTCCTTAAGAGCGGGGAATGGTGGAAGAAGTCTTACAATCCCAACAGACAGATATAAATGTTTGCTCATATTCCTCAATGACGATCAAGGAAGTTTTTAGGGAAATCGACATGATAAAAATTGCCAAACCATGGTTCGGGAACAAGATAATGACAGTAAATACGAAAGTTAATGTCACTCCTCTTCTCTTCTTATATTTGCTGACTGTTAAAACAATAGCGATTTATGATATGCAGGTTTCGGTATAACATGCTTCTATGTTCATTGCATAATGTTATTGCTATATCTAAAGGATTTAGGAGAGCATAATCGCAAGACGTCCAAATAGATGGTGTCTTCTCTATACTGAGCATGTGGATGATTCGTCTTGCGGAAAATAGCGGAATTAACGACACTCTGCATCTTGAAAAAAATGAATATGCGAGTGCTGTTCCTTTTTGCAAAGAAACAGCAAAGCACAAAGAGTGTTGTTCCTTTTCGCAAAGGAATAGCAGAAATCCACACGGGTTGTTCCTTTTCGCAAAGGAACAACAAAAATCCACACGGGATATTCCTTTTTGCAAATGAACAGCAAAAATCCACACGGGCTGTTCCTTTTTGCAAAGGAACAACAAAAATCCACACGGGCTGTTCCTTTTCGCAAAGGAACAGCAAAAATCCACACGGGCTGTTCCTTTTCGCAAAGGAACAGCAAAAATCCACACGGGCTGTTCCTTTTTGCAAAGGAACAGCAAAAATCCACACGGGCTGTTCCTTTTCGCAAAGGAACAACAAAAATCCACACGGGCTATTCCTTTTCGTAAAGGAACAACAAAGCCCAAAAAGTGTTGTTCCTTTTCGTAAAGGAACAACAAAAACCAAAAGTGCTGTTCCTTTTCGCAAAGGAACAACAGAACAAAAAGTGTTGTTCCTTTTTGCAAAGGAACAGCAGAACCAAAAGTGCTGTTCCTTTTCGCAAAGGAACAACAAAAATTCCAAAACGCCAAAGTGCTGTTCCTTTTTGCAAAGGAACAGCAAAAATTCCAAAACACAAACGTGCTGTTCCTTTTCGCAAAGGAACAGCAAAAATTCCAAAAGACAAACGTGCTGTTCCTTTTCGCAAAGGAACGACAAAATAAAAAGTGTTGTTCCTTTTCGCAAAGGAACAGCAAAGCAAAAAGTGTTGTTCCTTTTCGCAAAGGAACAGCAAAAACAACAAGTGCTATTCCTTTTTACAAAGGAACAACAAAACACCAAAAGTGCTGTTCCTTTTTAAAAGGAACAACAAAATCAAACGGGTGTTGTTCCTTTTAAAAAGGAACAGCAAAATCAAACCAGTGCTGTGCGAAATAAGGTAACCAAAATACTGCAAACAAAAGATGAAAAGAACATATGTACAGGATGTTATGTACAAATTACGAAAAACAAATTGCTTAAGTTATGGGTGAGGAAGATTTCACTTCCTCTCCTAGGATCTCCAAATCAGTATCTTGCTGAAGCTGTTGACAAAAGGATTCCCGAGTAAGGGGTCTTCGATAGAGACGAACTCGGTGGCCATTTACTTTGAACGTATGTCCAGAACCATCAATCGTGGTCAGAGTGAGGGTCCCATTGTCGTGCACCTTCTGGATCTCATATGGTCCTAGCCAGTGAGTCTGGAGTTTCCCCGGGAAGTCCTGGAACCGAGAATCGTATAACAGAGCCCAGTCTCCTTCATGGAAGACTTTATTCTTTATAAGTGCATCGTGCCACTTAGCTCGCTGCTGTTGGATTAATGTTGTGTTTTGTAATGCAGAGAGCCTAACCTCATCCAATTCGTTGATTTGTCGTAGTCGATTGATCTGTGCCTCATTCAGATCTAGGCCGACCTCTTGTGCAGTTCGTAGTGTTTGGATCTCAAATTCGATAGGAAAAATTGGTTGTTTCCCAAACACCAATTGATAAGGTGAGTAGCCTGTCGTACTTCTCCATGTGGTTCTATAAGCCCACAGAGCTTCAGGTAGTCGAGCAGCCCAATCACGCCTGTGTGATGCGATGGTCTTTGTTAAGATTGACTCAATTATCTTGTTACTGTTTTCTACTTGTCCATTTGCCTGCGGATGGTAGGGGGTAGTAATCTTATGTTGGATATGATAATTGTTATGTGTTGCAGCTAGTTTGTTTCCAACAAATTGTGGTCCACCATCTGTAATCACTTCTCTTGGAAGTCCGTAACGTACAAACAAATGGAACAAAAATTGTATTATCGAATCTTCTGTAGCCCTAGCTAATGATTCAGCCTCAACCCATTTAGTAACATAGTCTGTTGCTACCAAGATGTATGTCCTTTGGTTTGAGGGTGGATTAATGGGTCCGACGAAATCGAGAGCCCATCGTTCAAATGGCTCAATAACCAGTTGTGGTCTGAGAGGCATTTCATCAGCTTGACCAGGTTTTCCTGCTCGCTGGCAGCTATCACAGGCCTGCACAAATTTTTTCACGTCCTTAAAGATTGTGGGCCAATAGTACCCTGCCTGTAGTATCTTATGTGTTGTTCTCTTGTCAGCAAAGTGCCCCCCGCATGGTCCACTGTGACAAGCCTTTAAGATGTCTAGGATCTCATCCTCTCGAATACACCTTCTGATTTGCATGTCTGCCCCTGTATGGAATAAATGGTCTCCAATCCACGAAAATCGTGTGCTTTTTTGAACAATTTGTTTTCGTTCCTGAGGGGTTAGGTGTTTGGGTAACTTACCCACTGCAAGGTAATTGGCGACGTCAGCATACCAGGGTGTGCGAACGGCAATGGCAAACAGATGTTCGTCAGGGAATTGATCTTCCACGGCTGCTGCTTCAATTGATTTGGGTATTCTTGAGAGGAAGTCGGCTACAGGGTTCTCCTTGCCGGGTCGATCCTTAATTGTGATGTCAAACTCCTGCAACAGGATCAACCATCGAGTTACTCTAGCATTCGTGACAGGTTTGTTTGCTAGATATTTAATAGCAGAGTGATCTGTATATAACACAACAGGGTAACCTGTAATATAATGCCTAAATTTATTAACAGCATGGATTACAGTCAAAAATTCCTTTTCAGTAACAGTATAATTGAGTTCGGCAGAGGATAAATTCTTGCTAATATAGTAAATAGCGTATGGCTTCCTATCCTCTTCTTGTCCTAGGACTGCACCGATTGCTGTATCCGAGGCGTCCGATGAGATCTGGAATGGCAGATTCCAGTTTGGTCCTTGAAGGACTGGAGCAATTGACAGCAACTTTTTCAATTCTCTAAAAGCCTGGTCGCATTTATCTGTCCACAAAAAATCGACATTACCTGTCAGAGCATACAGAGGTGCTGCAATTCGTGAATAATGTTCTATAAAACGTCTGTAATATCCGGAAAATCCAAGGAAACTACGTACCTCTATTTGAGTAGTGGGGGTAGGGATGAGCAAAAGAATCTGAATTTTAGCAGGGTCTACCTGGATGCCAGCTTCTGAAATGTAGTGCCCTAGGATGATTCCTTCCGTCATCATCATGTAGCACTTCTCATGGCTCAGGCAGAGTCTGGTAGCAATGCAGCATTGTAAAACATTTTCCAGGGTATCCAGAGCTCGATCAAATTCATCCCCATACGGTGTGAAGTCGTCCATATACACCTCAAGTCCATCGTTTATTAGATCTGCAAAAATACTGAGAATAGCCCTTTGAAATGTAGCAAGGGCGTTACATAGGCCGAAGGGTAATACACGATAGGCAAACATTCCCCAAGGGCACGTAAAGGTAGTTTTATCCTGGTCTTCAGGGGCAATTTGGATTTGGTTATATCCACTGAAGCCATCCAAAAAGGAGAAAAATTTCTTCCCTGCTAACGTGTCCAATACTTGATCTATAAATGGGAGGGGAAAGTGATCCTTTTGTGTAGCCTTGTTTAACTCCCTGTAATCGATGCAGATCCTTCATTTTCCGTTTTTCTTTGGTACCACCACAAGAGGAGAGACCCATTTACTGTCAGAGATAGGGTAAATAAAGTTAACATCTAAGAGCTTCTGAAGTTCATCTTTCACTATCTCTTTTAGGTGCGGGTTGAGTATCCTTTGTGGCTGACGGACAGGTCTTGCATCTTTCTCTATATAAATGTGATGGGTGCATAATTGAGGATCAATCCCCTTCATGTCGGGGTAATCCGATGCAAATGCATCTTTGTATTTTTGTAACAGATTAACAAGTTTTATCTCTTGATCTGGTGTAAGATTGGCGTTAATATTCAGAGTTTTACCAGGTTCATTTTCCACTACTTTAGTATTAGCAACAGTAGTTACTGGTATTCTCTAATCATGCGGGTCTTTTAAGGGATCTTCTTCTAGCTCGTTGTCAAATGCTGCCTCTATCATAAGACACTGCATATGTTTTCTAGCTTCAGTTTGACTAATAAAATTGTTAATGGCGTCGTCTTTTGTTTGATCCTTGAAGTCTAACGCCTTTTGTATGGTTAATGGAGATCTGATGTTGTTAGCGAGATATGATACAGGATAAGGGTTAGTTTTAATCATTGGCAGGCTTGGCTGAGCTGGAGGGTACAGAATTAAATTTTTGACATCGGGTCCTTTAGCTATAGTCATGTTTCCCTGCCGGAAGCCAATGTAGGCATCGGCAGTAGCAAGCCAGGGTCTGCCTAGGATTAACGGATGTCCATCTAGTCGGGTTTTAGGATTAATTACTAGGAAATCTGTGGGATACTCCCATGAATCTACGGAAACCATGACATCATTCAGAGTACCTTCTGGTCGAACCACAGATCGATCTGCCAATTCTAACAGAGTAGAGGTAGGTTCTACTGACGTAATGCCAAGCTTTTGGCAGGTGGAGGTTGTCAAAATGTTGATTGCAGCTCCCAGGTCGACTAGAGCGTTAGTCAAGGTTTGGCCATAGATTTGAACGGTGACAATTGGGTTCCCGGGATCTTCATATTTGATAGGTGTTTCCTTTCCTGATAATAGGTCGGATAAAGTACCAACTACTTGGACTCTAGGGTTAGTATTTGTATTCCTCCTTGATTTTTTGATGCATAATTCCTTTATGGTTTTCACATATATAGGAATATCTTGTATAGCTTGGAGGAATGGAATCTTTATATACAAATTTTGTAATTCTCCCAGAATGTCAAAGTCTGGAGGTTGTATAGGTCGAGATATGACTAATCGTTCTGGGAAAGGAGGAGAGGATGTGCTTGCTTGTTTATTGTTTTGCTCTTTGTTTTCATCCTCCCGTTGTGGGGGTTGTTCTACAGGTAACTGATTTTCAATATGAACCATTTTGTCTCCCTCTGTTTCTACTATTCGTCCCGATCTTAACTGAAGATCGTTGCACTCCCTTAGGTCAGACTCAATCTCTGATGTGTCTATGATTTGAATGGATTGGACTGGCCTATTATTAGGATTGGGGTTGGGTTGGGCTGGGAGTTGCGGTCTCAGATTAGACTGGGAATTTTGTGGTAAGGCTGGCAGAGTTGGTTGAGGGAGTGGGATTGATCCTGCTGGCTGATATGTCGGTCTTGGCCAGCTTGTCTGCGAGGATGAGCCTTGCGAAGTGGAAGGGGCCCACTGTGGAGGATAGGAACTATTCTGCCAATATGGTGGAGGATAAGGGCAGTTTGGCCAACCAAATTCGGACATCCAAGGATTCGGAGTAGGAAACATTTGAGGTGACCAATTTGAAAACGGGGGTTGGGACTGATTTTGCCACATGTTCTGTTGCTGAGTGTTGAACTGCGGGGGTTGAAAAGAAGAGGAGGGGTCTAAAAACATACCTGGTTGCCTAGGCTGCCATTGACGACGCTGGTTAACAAAATATGTTGGTTCTGACTCCTCTTCTGCTTCTTTGTATACTGCCTTCAAACCAGGAAGTGAAGGGCAGCTTTCGGTTAGGTGTTCCTTGGTGCAGATAGCACATATTTGGACTGTATCCAGCGAGCATTCTTTGTGGCTGTGCTTCTTCCTGCATCGTGGGCAAAAGATGGCTAGATTCTGCTCTGCCTCGGCTTGCTTCTGTTTGGCCTGCACAATGTCAAGTTGTGTAGTTAGTGTTCCCAGGATATCAGTTTTAAAATTTTCTAGCAAATTTCCAAGTTCCACCCGTGTTACTCCCTCTGTTAATGTTCTGTTATCTCTGGGGAAGCAATCATATTCCACTGGTTTTATCCTCGTGCTGCCTCTTGAGCTCCTGATACACAGATCAATGATATCAGCAAAATTTTCCTGATAAATGTCTCCTTTCCCCATGATGTTTAACATTTCGATCCATTGCTCTCTCATACCTCTAATTAATGCAGTTTTCAACACGTTGTCAGGCAGAGGTAGTGATGCATAAGGGGATCTTTGCAAGTTATATTGGAAACGTTCCACATATTCTTCTAAGGTTTCGTTTGGTCTGGCTGACATTTGAAAGATTTCATCTTTTAGTTCCCTTGACCTACAGTAATCTTGGTATTTCTTTAAAAAGGCTTCTTTCATTTGGTCCCAATTGTTAATAACCCCACCACCTAAGCCCATAAACCATCTCAACGCAACCCCCTTTAATGTAGAGGGGAACAGTTTCAGTTTCTGGGGATCGGTGGTGTAGTCGTATCCTCTACATAATACATCAAATTCGAACAAGAATGCGTCCGGATCTTCTGATGTGAGGCCATGAAATGTGGGAATATGCTGGAGAGGGATGGCTTTCATGGGTGCATTTGCTGTAGAATCTACTATCGGATATTGCAATGTGGAGGTCTTGGTGTTTGGCTGATTCTGCACCATGGGATCAAATATATGCCAGTAATCTTCAGGAATTTCCAAGAGAGTGTTCCTTGGTTGAGGAGGGGTAGTCTTAACAGGGATTGTCTTGACACCGCTCCCTTGATCAGGGATGATAATGGCCCCAACTGTCTGCAGTGAATGAATTCCTTCAACAAGGATTTTCGCAGCGCTTCCCTTGTCCGGGCTATTCAAAGGCTGGTTTAATTCAATAGGAGATCTAGGTTCCTCAATTTCCCCTGTTTCTCCTTCTCCTTCACAAAGGTTACTTTGGGTCCCTTCGTGCAATGGTCCAGGAGTCAAATTTTCAATTTCTTGAAAATCCTGCTCCTCTGTTCGACTATGCACCTCAGCAAAAGCTTCGGATGGTGATCCCGAGGCCTGAAGGGAACTAGTAGGTTGTTTAGAATTAGCTTTATTATATCCTACTGATGGCTGAGAGTCGGCTTTCTTGTAGATTTCGTCTATAAAGGTCGTTCGTCCAAGGGTCACCGGCCCCTTGGCTTTGGATGGAGGCTTTTGATCTTTTGCTAACTTTTTCTGCTTAGTCATGCACTCCAATTAAACTGCTAAATCCTATTTAACTGCCAATTCTACTAAGAGACCAGACGGTGGAGCAGGGCTTTTACATGCTCTGTACGCAGGTTCTTACCTTCTGTTTTTAAAATCCAACTCACTCCTAGCAGATTTGCGCACTACTCTATAAAGGACAAATGGCTATTACTCCTTCCCCGGCAATGGCGCCAAAATGTAGAGCTATAACTAGGGTCTCTCACACCACCAATTATTCCACATTATTAAGTCAATCCGGGATCGTTTTGTTCTTGCAAGGAGTAACTCAATCCGAGGCTTTTCTATCCAAGTAGTGCTCGGTAGTATAGCGTTCTAATAACTTGAAAGGAAACAAACACTAAGCTGTAACTAAACCAATTCAGGAAATGAAATCACACAAGGCAAATGATCAGTCAAGGGTATGGAACCAATAACCCTTCCCTTTAGAAACTGATAAAGAAAGAAAACCAAAGCATGGGCTTATAGGTCAGGGAGCTAGGCAGCGTCTTGCTGGGCTCACGACAGCCTTAGGCCTGCTATCACGCAAAATCAATAAAGGCAGATTGGCGAAAGTAAACTGGAACAACAATTCTTAAAATGGAACAACAGTAAAGAAATGGAACAGCAGTAATGAAATGGAACAACAATAATGAAATGGAACAACAAACTATCATAAACAGGAAACATCAATCATATAAAATGGAACAGCAAACCCAAATGGGACAGCAACCCAAAAGGAACAACAAATCCAAATGGAACAGCAACTCCAAATGGAACAACAAATCCAAATGGAACAACAAATCCAAATGGAACAGCAACTCCAAATGGAACAGCAAATCCAAATGGAACAGCAAACCCTGAAGTATGTAAACGGTCTATACTACTGCAGCGATTCGAGAGTAATGTGTGATGTGACTGTGTTTCTGAACAAGATAATATTATCTTCAAGCCTCAAAAATACGTATTTCATATGAATCCAATAATGATAACATTCATACCAATAACTTGCTGTAGAAATGGATGCAATTCGAATAGATTCAGTTTGTGTAATACAGAGACGTGAATTAAAGAACTTATTCAGATTCAAATATTAATTAAGAAACATAGTCTATCAGAGCAAAGAGATATCGGATTACTGTAATGAAATAAATATGCAAACCACACAAATCACCGTATGATACAACAGCGAGTGACCGTCGGAGCTGGGCCCTTGGCTACGATGGTACACTGCTTAGAGTTACCTCAGATGTAGAAACGAAGTGAACACCAAATCCTTTATATTGATTGCATTAACAAAAGTGTACAAAATCAGATCTTACAAAAGCTCAGTGATCAAAATCGTTCTGAGTTTTTAATTATAATAACAGTCATCCCCCACGCTCGGTGGCGTGGTACCTTTATATAACAGAAATGACGGAGATGTCTAGATACAAAAGATAAACTTAAAACAGCGATCCCTCAAGATCGAAGATCCTGAGGGATTCGCTATTCGTTCGGGTCTCCTCTTTCCTTCTTGCGTTCTCCGTCACGATATCCTGCGTCCTTTTCCTGGATTATTCGGCTCCAATTTTGCTTGATCTTGTCTGCATCCGGTTCCCTGTCGATGGGGCAATAGTTACTTTCCTTGCGCTTCTCGTTTTTACTCGATAATCCCCTATTTCCGCGTCCTTCTGCATAGAAAACATCGATTATTAGTAATTGAGCTTCGTTTGCCCATTTTCACACAATTTACCAAAACCCTTATGTTTTTAGGCTCAATATGTAGAAAAGATTAGAAATAGTATTGAAAAACCACTAGATTACTTATCAAAAAGCATACCTTCCAGGTGCTCCACAATGTGCACTCTTTTGTTGTTGTTGCTAGACTTCTATAGGATCAACTGCTACAAGAATTCTTACTGGATCTCTTGTAGCTTCTTCTCCCCTGGAAAATTGAACTTTTCCTTATTCTTGGGGCTTAAGAATGATGCCAGAGGTGTAGATAAAGATGGAGGGATAGTAGGTAAGCTTCAGGTGAAGTTGATGGTGCCTTTTCTTCTTTAATTGATTTTTTTGTTGAAAAATGAAAAATTGTTTTCCAACGTTTTTTCTTGTACAGGGGAAAACAATAATGATGCTTGGAGTGTGATGCAGGCTTGGAAATGATGGCAAGGATGCTTGAAGATGGTAAGAGGGATTATAGGTTCCTCATGAAGCTATTCTTGTTCCTCAAACTACCTCCTGTAGATGCTTTTGTCTCTCTGTAATTCCTACAAGACCCTCCTGTAGAAAACATAGAGCCTCTTGTAAAAAAAATGGCTTTGAAAGAAAATGTACAGTGGGTTGAAAGAGATGCCAAAAATGATAGAGGAAGGTGTGGAGGGGATGAGATGGATGCTGGTGTGAATGTCAGGGTCCCCTTGGCACCTTCCTCTGCTCCCTGTAGTCCTCCTACAAACTTGAAATGCAATAAAAATTCATTTTTTCTTCTCTTTCTTTTCTTTTGAAAGCAACCAGAGCGCCTCAGAGAGTTTTTCACCCTAATTACCTACCGTGAGTGTCCCCAAGGGAGGTTTTCTCCAAGGGATCTTATTCCTTCCATTTTTTCTCTTTTTCTCTTTTTTTTTGACATCACTAGCCCACATCAGGAGAGGTTTTCAACCCAATGACGGGACCCAAGCGCCTCATGGAGGTTTTCACTTGGGTCGTTATTTTTATTTTTTTTCAGTGAGTGGGTGAAGAGGGAGCTAGGACATGCTACACTACCATCACTGTTTTATTCAAATATTCAATAAACTCTTGCTTGGAGAGGGGTTTCTCATAGATTTTCAACTGAAGTCCATTGACAAGCATGGAGGTGACTTCATCATCAATGGTTTTGATTAGAACTGAACCTTTTTCATTGGATTTCTCCACAGTGTAGGGTCCCAGCCATCTTGTCCTCAACTTTCCTTTGAAATCCTTGCATCTTCAATCATAGAGCAGTGCCCAATATTCCTCTTGGAATTTCTTCTCTCTTATATTTTTGTCATCCCATATCTTTCTCTGAAGCTAAACTACCTTTGTATGGAGGAGGGCTTGCAATCTGTATTCATCCAATCGATTGAGCTGAAGTAATCTCTCCTTCCATGCATGGCTGAGGTTTAGGTCCATTTGAGCTGCGATCCTTAGGGTAATGAATTCAATCTCTATTTACAATAAAGCCTTCTTCCCATAGACCAATTCATATAGTGTGAACCCGGTGGTGGTCTTCCATGTTGTGTTGTAGGCCCAAGTGGCCTCAACTAATCTGCCCGCCCAGTATTTCCTAATTCTATTCACTACCTTACTTAATATCCCTTCTAGTTCTCTATTAGTGACCTCCAGTTGCCCATTGGCTTGTGGATGGTAAGGGGTGGAAGTCCTGTGCTTGATCTTATGATGCGTGAATAGGTCTTTAATCAAGCTGGAAGTGAATTGATTACCTTGGTATGTGACCAACTCTCTCGAATACCTGAACTTGTAGAATATGTTTTCCCTCAAAAACTTAGGTACCTTGTCACTGCTTTGATTTCTTTTGCTTCCGCCCACTTTTTCAGGTAGTCGGTGCACAAAATGAGGTACTGCTTCTACTTTGAAGGGGGGTTGATAGGCCCCACAAAGTCCATGCCCCACTTCTCAAATGGCTCAAAGGTCACCTGAGGTTGCATGGGAATTTCATCCTTTGGAGTGGGTTTCCCCATCCTCTGACATTGATCACACTGGCTCGTGTATCTCCTCACATCGTGATGAAGAGTGGGCCAGTAGTAGCCTGCTTGCAATATCTTGAAGGTGGTTCTTTTTTCTGCAAAATGATCTCCATAAGGCCCATAATGACAGGTCAATATGATGTCAAAGACTTCATCCTCCTTGACACATATTCTCAAGATCTGATCTAGGTCAAGTTTGAAGAGATTGCCTCCAATCAAGGTGAAAGGGGCACTTTTCATTACTATCTTGCTCTTCCCTTTTGAGGATAGGTGTGGTGGGAACTCTGCTGGAACAAAGTAGTTAGATATATTAGCAAACCATGGAGAGAGTACTGATATAGAAAATGGGTGTTGATCTGGCATTTGGTCATCGATTGTTCCTTCTTCACCTGCAGGCAAATTTACTCTAGACAAAAAGTCAGCAACAACATTTTCTTTACTAGGCTTATCAATAATGGTCATATCAAACTGCTATAGTAAAAGAAACCATCTAATAACGTGAGCATTTACATCTGGTTTGTTCATTAAATATCTAATTGCATCATGATCAGTGTGCACAAATATTTGATAGCCTGTGATATAATGTCTGAATTTGTTTAAGGAATGCGCAACAACTAGGAGTCCCTTCTCGGTCACTATATAGCTTAGCTCTACCTTTGAGAAGTTTTTGCTCACGTTATTAGACGGTTGCCCAATTTGGGCCTCTAATTTAGATCCATAAGGAGTAAAATCATCCATGTATATTTCTACTATATCATGAACCGATTTAGAAAATATACTCAATACTGCTCTTTGGAAAGTGGCTGGAGCATTGCAAAAACTAAGAGGAAGGACCCAATATGCAAAGGTACCCCAAGGACAAGTGAAAGTGGTCTTATCTTGGTATTCTGAGCTGATTTGAATCTGATTGTACCCGCTAAACCCATCAAGGAAAGATAAAAACATTTTCCCTACCAGACGATTTAACACTTGATCTATGAAAGGTAAAGGAAAATGGTCCTTTTTAGTGGCTTTGTTTAATTCCTGATGGCCGACACAGATTCTCCACTTACCATTTTTCTTTGGCACTAGCACTAAAAGAGAGACCCATTCACTGTCAGAGATGGGATAGATGAATCCCGGATCAAGCAATTTCCTCAGTTCTTCATTAACAATATCTTTAAGTGCTAGATTCATCCTCCTTTAAGGCTGCCTGACTGGTTTGCAATCTTACTTGATGTATATGTGATGATTACATACTGAAGGGTGCACTCCCTTCATCTCCTTATAACTCCAGGCGAAGGCAGCTAGATGTTTTCTTAGTAGGCTGCGTAGCTCCTTCTCCTGGGAAGTAGATAAGGATGGAATGATTTTCAATGTTCTTTCTAGGCTAAACTCTATACTTTTGACATGGAGAGAAGTAGGTTCGGCCACACAGAAATAAATTGATGGGTTGTTTTGGGTTTCTCTTACTATTTCTTTTAATGGTGATACATTGGGAGTTGGATTCCAAGTCAAATTTTCAATCATATCATCCTCATCTTGTGGTTTTCCCCCCATGGCAATTTCTAATGCACACAGTGGTGCCGAATAAACTTCATCCTCATCCTCCTCCTCCAACCGGAGAGGTAGATCATGTTCTAGCAAGGGTTGGGTAGGAAGATATAGGGTTAATTGCTTGGACATGTGCCCATTCTTTGTGGTCATGTTCCCAGCTTGATAGCTAATTTAGGCATCGACTGTAGCCAACCAGGGTCATTCCAGGATGAGAGGATACCTAGTGATCTTTTTCGTTGGCTGGAGAACTAAGAAATCAGCAGGGTACTCCCAACAATCAATGGAGGCCATCACATCTTCTGCAATCCCCTCAGGGGTCACTGTGGAGTAGTCTGCTAACTACAACATTGTCGTGGTCTTCCTCAAGGAGCCTTGGAGGTTAAGTTTCAACATTGTGTCCTTTGTCATCACATTAATGGCAACTTCTAAATCAATCAAGGTATGTGGGACCATTGTGCCATTGACGTGGACATCAAATACTGGGCTTCCAGGATCCAGATATTTTGGACAAATTATCTGCCCCAACATCAGGTCAGACAGTTGGCCTATGACATTGATGGTTGGGACATCTCTCTTGCGCCTTCCTAGATGTCTAAAGCACTTCTCTTTGATCAACCTATTGTAGATAGGAACGTCTTTTATGGCTTGGAGAAGTGGTATCTTCACAAATATGTGTTTCAATTCTCCCAGGAGTTTAGTCTCTTCTGGGGTAGGCTGGTTTTTCATAGATAGTCTCTCAAGAAAGGGTGGATTTACTTTAGGTTCACTTTCCTTTTTATCTTCTTCAACCTCCATGGGTGGAGGCTAGCTATCTGGGAGAACTTTCTTGGATTGCAAGTTAATTTCTTGAATCTGCACATCATAAGTTGGGCATGATGGTTCCCCACTATACACTTTCTTAGCATGTCTGTTGTTCGGGTTCGGATTTGTCTGGGCGGGCATTTGGGGTTGCCTTGGTGGAGCAGAAGGTAACGGTTGTGGTTGGGTAGGTGGTGGAGGTAGAAGAGTGAGAAGAGAGTTGTATTGGGGCCTCCACCCCTGATGAAATGCATTCCACTGAGGTTGCAGCTGAGCATAGGATTGAAATGAATAGGTGACTAGCTAGGCATGGTATTGAGATGTGAAGGACCAAGGATGAGGCGTGGACCATGAAGGATGAGCAGGGGGGCTCCAATAAGGTATGGAGGGGACTTTGTTGGGGTTGTAGTATGCTTGAGATGTCCCTGGCATCCCCTGCTCGTATGGTCTAGGTCCATGCAACATCCTTCGATTTATGTAATAGATATGTTCAATGACTCCTTCGACCCCTTGGTATACAGCTTTAAGTCCGGGAAAGGAAGGGCACTTATCTGTAGAATGATTTTCTTCACAGAGTAAACAAACCTCTATAGAGTTCAATGGGCATTCATTCTTAGGATGCCTCCTGTTGCATCTAGGACAAAAGATGGCCAAAGACCTCTCTACTTCCTCTTGTTTTATTTTGATATATAAGGTATCCATTTACATGGCAAGATTCTACAACATCTCACTCTTGAAGTCTTCTAGCATGTTTCCAATTTCACCTTTGATGGAGGAATTGGAGGAAGAGGTACTGGCTATGGGTTGACTCCCCTACCTTTCTTTCGGCTACTCTAGAAGGGTTTCTAAAAATAGTATTTATGTCCTCATAGGATAGTTGGTAGATGTCTCCCCTAGTTAGTAGATGGAGGGTGTCTAAAATGTCTTCTCGAATTCCGCTTAGCAGGACCAACTTCAGAGACTCAGGTTCAAGTGTACACCCGACCCTTTTGTAATTGAGCTAGAACCTCTCTTCATAGTCTTCCAGTGGCTCATCACTTCCCATGGTCATTTAGAAGATTTCTTCTTTAGTATCTTTTGATCTACAATAGTCTCAGTACTTGTTACTAAAGGCCTACTACATCTAAGCCCAAGTTGTGATGCTATTGCTAGGTAATCCCATGAACCAGTGCAGTGCTGCATCCTTGAGAGTAGAAGCGAACAGTTTCAACTTTTGCTCCTCTTATGCATAGTCATAAGTTTGACAGATGACAGCAAACTCAAACAAGAAGGTGTCAGGATCTTCTGTAGTCATACCGTTGAAGTGAGGTAGGGTTGAAGGGCTTATATTCTTCATTTTGGTCTACCCATTGGTCTCCCGAATGGGGAAGGTACCCTCTATTCTCTCTCCATTTCCCCCAGCATTTCTATTTTCAGCCATTGGCTCCAGATGAATGTTTTCTTCTTCTTATTACCCTATAGGTTCTTCAATTATGCCTGGTTGTTCACCTAAGGGTTCTTCTTGATTGTAGCCACCGAAGAAGAGAGAAGGTTGGTTGTGTGAAGTAGTGGGGGTGTTGGGAAAATTTTTCCTGAGTTATCTCTATTCCTACGAGGCATGAAAGGAAATCTTTTTGGTTGGTTTTTGTTTATTTTTCTGCACACTGATAGTACCTGCAAAATCTAAAATTGTGGTTGAACAAAATAAATTGCAACTAGCTGAAATGAACTTGCTGAATGGAAATTAGCAGAATTGAAAAGGAAAGCAAGTAAATGCAGAACTGAAAGGAAAGAAATGACTAGTCTACTTTTGCTGAAATAAACTATTAGCAAAATGTTGCAATAAGAAATAGAAGAAAGTAGTAATCACAGAATACTTTGATGCTTCCCCAAAAACGGTGCCAAAAAGTGGTGAGGATCACTATTGCAGCAAGAATGCTGCAACTTTTGGGCTTCCAACTTTACTTTTATCAACTTGGTAGTTCGTAACAAACTTGGAAGCATTGGTGTTGTATGCATAAGTACTAGTTCTCACTGCAGGTTGTCACTTGGTCAACCGGCACAAGATCACTAGAGCTCAAGCCAACTTCTATAGATTTAAGAAGAAGCTCTATGTGCGACGAAAGGAAAGAAAGATTAATCTAAAGATGCTATGCTAACCGCAGAAAGGAGAAAGATTGGAATGTAAAGCAAAACCTAGTAAACCCTAATTAACAAGATAATTCTACTTTTGTCGAGAACACTATGAAAACCATGAAAGAAATGCCATTACCTACTCAAGGAATTAAACAACATCTAGCCATGTTATTTCTAGAAGTAAATAAGCAGATTTTTTTATTTTTGGATTTTTATGTGTTTTTATGCGAATTTAATCATGCATCTAATTTATTATGTGTGAGTGTGGCAATGAACAGGTTGCGTTAGAGGGTAGTTTTAGAGCTTGGGAGGATGTAGTATGGTGTGGATGTGTCCTAGGAGCTCTTAGGTGGCCTTCTAGAGGATTTTTCCACACTCGCCCTTCAAAATAAAACCTATAGGAAAAACTACAGGAGGACATAGGGAAACTACAGGAGGAAAACAGGAGGCCTACAGGAGGCCTAGAGGAGGAGGCCAAGAGCCATTTTCGCTGCTTTGAAGGTGTGAGATTGGGTGGGCAATGTTGATGAAGGTTGGGATGAGGTGTTATGGTGCCTAAGGTCTACCATGAACCACCAAGAGAGAGAAAGATGATTGGGTTTGCTCAAGGAGACAGAAAGAAGATCTATGGAAAATAAAGGAAACAAGGGCAGAATTTAGGTGAGGTTTGGGAGACCTATACGGCATGGATTAGATGGAGGGTTTGATTACTGGTAATAATGCTATTGTTGGAAGAGATCTGCTACATAGGAAGTGAGAGTCAACGAAGAGAATCAAGCAACAAATGAAATGAGTGCGTCTTAGGAAAAACATATTTTTGAAGAAAATTGGTCTAAACTATGATGTATGAAAGGAAATGCTAATAAATGCTGCAATAAAGGAAAGCATGAAAGAGGACCATTGAAAATCAGGAAGTGATCTTGATAAAGGAGATTTAAAGTGAACCAAAAATGGACTATAAACCTACTAAAGAGCTGCAAACACTAGAAGTCCTATGAATGACGAAAATCTATGTTTTTGGGGAAACAAGAGATTCTTTGCCTCAAATCATGGTCCCAGAGGGAGGAAGAGAGGCCAAGGAACTATTTCAAGCCTTTTGAATATTTTCTGATCACTACAAAAAGCAAAAATGGATGCAAACTACTAAATCATCAAAAGCAACTTCTTCTTAACAACAAGGAAAATACGTCTAACAACAAACTATTCTACCAACTGAGGTAAAGAATACAAATACAAGTAAAGAGAAGCTTGGATCCTTGGATTGGGCCTAACCCAAGAGCTTCAGCCCTTTGAGGTAACTCAGTGCTAGCTTGACAAGGATTCTGTCTTCATTATCAAAACAATAGCAAGATTACATGAAATTGTCACAAAATAATAAGCTTGAAATTTGAGAAGATTTTACATAAGCAAAAAAAATCTGACCCTAGTGAGGCCCTAGGCATCTTTACTTATACGGCTAAAGATACCAAAAACTTCCTTAAAATCAAGGAGGCTTGGCTCCAAAAACTCGAGATAACTCTCAATCATCTTCCACTTGCTCGTTGCCTTCTAGTGCATGATTTGGTTGCTTGTACTCCAAGATGAATGAAAGTGAATTCAAAGTGAGGAGTAATAAATGAGGGGGATTCGCTCCTATCAGTCCTCTCCTTTATCTACTTCGAGCTATTTCCAGAATTTTACCACTAGATCCTTGACTTTGACCTCAAAATCCATCAATAATCTGCATTAAATACATGTTAGACCACATGGCATAATAACTAACGCAACTCACCCTATAAACATAAATATAATAAAAAAATCATACAATAAGCTAAGAGAATGGTTGATTTCACTACGTTAGGAGGTATAATGAGCCCTTATAATTACCCTTTTATGAGGCTCATCACTTCCTATTTCCATTTTCCTTTTGAGTGGCAAAATAGAAGAGGTTCCTCTACTCCTTTTCCTTGTCTGGGTGTTCAGGTGCTTCCACCTCGATCCTTCTTAAATTCCTGATACATTTCTTCCACCATGGCTCTCATGTTCATGAAACTGTCCATGAATTGAGAGTCTGATTCCAAGGGAATCTCTTCTACCATTTTCCTCCAAAGGTAGACTCTTCCAATTTTTGGCTTTGCCCCAACAAGCTCTAATTTTCCTAATTTGAGCTTAGACCTAGTTAGCATTCAACAATCCAACACAAAGCTTGTCTAACCTTAGCAAACATAAAGAACTAATACCACTTGATCTAAAAATGAGGTCTTAGACAATTATTAAGATATTACAGACTCATGTGCATGTATTTTCTTATGTTACTTTGTGCAACGGATCGACAAGATTGTGAAATACGTAGACAATGATGTAGTTAAAGAACATAATATAATAACACACATAAATAAAGGGGCTACGTCTCCTAGTCCAGCCTTTAGTGATGACCTCTCTATTATGTCTTCAGAAGCAGAGTTTTTACAAAAGTGAGCTCAATTTGAGTCTCACACAATAGATACAAAACAACAATGCTTTATCTAGATCCCCAAAGTCTTTTTGAGTATACAAACTCTCCTCACTGACTCTCTATCTCTGTTTGCTCTTTGTCTCAGCATTGCTTGCTCCTGTCTTCTGTCTTCTATGGCTTTAAAGCCAATCGACGTTGTCTGTTCGTTTCTCCTTCTTGGGCTCTCTGGCTCTCGACCTCTGTCCACTAGAATCCCCCTTTGAGCATTAACAATCATTGCTAAATGCCTTCAGGGATGGTGGCCACCTATTCTATAACAGAATGGTTCATCGATGCCTTTGAAATACCAAAAATGGTCGTTCTCTATTTACATAGAGAAATACACGTAAAACTGTGAAAATGCACCAATTTGTTGTTTATCAGATTTGAAATATTATAAATTCTGCCTTATAACTCCTATCGAGTCCGCCTTTATATCCCTTATCACATCTCCACCACTGATCTGAGAGATCTAGATCCAATGGCTAGGGTTCATTTTAGGTGGCTCATGCATATGGAAGTTAACCACCAAAAAAGGGTGGTTTTCTCTCTCCAGGGCCTGGCCACGTGGCTGCTAGTGTATGGGCTCAGGCAAAGCCTGGCCAAAACCACTTATCACCTATGGCCCCCTCGAAATCCCACTTATTTTGTGATTTCCCTTTGTATTTGAAAAATACATTAAAACATGGAAATATCGCAAAATGGCTCATATCAAACATGAAATAATATACAACAACATTAATAAACCGTTTCAAGTCTGGTTTCATCGCATCGACGCTTTATCCTTTGTATTTTGTTTAATTAATGAAAACACGAAATACAAAGGAAATCCCTATCTTCCAGATCTCAAAATATATCAAATATTGCTCATAATTTTATCAGTTCTGGCTATCGCAGTCACAATTATTCTATAAAGAGAGAGAGAGAGAGAGAGAGAGAGAGAGAGAGAGAGAGAGAGATCAGCGATGCGATAACGCGATTGAATCTGGACCATTGAACTGCACGCCTTGATCAATGGCTCTAATTTGATTACGTTGATCGCTATTGTGCTTCCCATATATCCACATCTGATAGCCTCTGATGGCCTTTGCCGGTTACGATATGCTGATCGAATCTTGACCGTTGATCGGCCAGATCTACCGACTCTCATGAAAAGTAGTTTTAAACCACCAATACTCTACGTTTCCACTACTTCTTCATGTTTTTAACTCCTGATAGTGTTATCTGCCTTTCTTAAAGTTTTTCTCCTTGCGATATTTTTTAACTATATGAAGACTTAGAGGGTTTTGGGATCCATTTGGATCAGTAAGTTTTTCCACTTGATGAAATACTCTGAAATTGATCCATTTCGTAGCTGTCGATTACTTGTTTCTGTAACTGCTTTAGGTTCCAATATGATTTTTCCTTCTTCGTCAAGTTCTAAAAATATTGTTTGAACTTGGATCTTCTCACCTATAACCTTCTTTAAGCATCAAACATGGAAAACTAGGTGCACTCGGGAAGATGGAGGAAGCTCCAATTTGTATGCCATACTACAAATCTTTTGTGACACCTTGTACAGACCATAATACTTTGGTGATAATTTATTATCTTTCTTATCTTTCTTGAGTGACATTTGATTGTATGGTTGCAGTCGTAGAAATACTCGGTCACCTACATCAAAAATTCTTTCAATGCGATGTTGACTTTCTTGTTGTTTCATTCTATTTTCTGCCAAAGTGAGGTTATCCTTTAAGAGTTGGAGAACTTGTTTTTGATGTTTGATGTGATCTTCCACTGCTTGAACCTTACAATTTTCTCTTAAATACGATGTGATGGATGGTGGATGATATCCATAAAGTACCATAAATGGGGCAATTTTTGCTGCAGTATGCAAGGAAGTGTTATACCACCATTCGTCTAGAGGCAACCATTTGACCCATTGTGTCTATTTATCAGATACGAAGCAACGGAGATATCCTTCCAAAAATTTGTTCACTATCTCAATTTTCCCATCAGACTTAGGATGATAAGATGAGCTATGAGCTAACTGAGTGCCTAGTCAAGAAAATAGTTATGTCCAAAAATTTCAAGTGAAAATTGGATCTATGTCGCTTACAATAATCTTTGGCTTTCCATGTAGCTTCTGAATTGTTTCCATAAATGCAGTAGCAACTGTACTGGCTTTAACGGGATGAGATAATGCAAAAAAGTGTGCATACTTGATAAGTCTATCAATTACCACCATGATGACACTCTTTCCTTCAAACTTGGGTAAACCTATGATAAAATCCATTGAAACCTCCTCCCAACATTGACTTGGAATGGATAAAGGTTGTGAAAGACCTAGGGTCTTAATTGTTTGAACTTTATTTTTTTTTAAACCAAACATTACATCACAAACCTTTGAATATCAGATTTAAGGCCATCCCAATAAAAATCCTTCTTAACCCTGTGGTAAGATTTTAAAAATCCTGAGTGCCCTCCTAAGGGAGAGGTGTGCAATTCGATAAGAATCTTTTGTTTGAGTTGGGAATTCTTACAGAGGTAGAAGCAATCTTTGTACCATAACGAATGATTTCTCCAGCTAAATGTATGAGATGTACTATGGTCTTGTTGTAACTTTTGAATGAGTGCCCACACTTCCTCGTCATTTTTCCATTCGTCCCTTCCTTCATTTATCCGATCTGGTTAGATAATAGAAATCGCGCTAAGAAATGCTTCCACTTCCTCATCCTCTCTTGAGACTGCATCTCCGACATCATTTTTCTTCCATTTTTTGTAGATGATTTCAAAGTAATAACCCAACAATTTGTGACCCATTTTTGCTGCTCTTATGAAGATAATATTTATTCTAAAAGGTATTTAAGACTATCATGATCTATTTTTACCTTGAAGTGTCTTCCCATTATGTAAGGTTTCCATTTCTTAATTGCATGTAGTATTGCCAACATTTCCTTCTCATAAATAGCTTTGTGTAAATAATTTCCTTTGATTCGATAACTTTTGAAAGCAATGGGTCTTTCTTCTTGAATTAAAATCACACCAATTCCATTTCCTGAGGCATCACATTCTGCAATAAAGGTTTTTGTGAAGTCTAGCATAGCTAAGACCAGTGCTTGGCACATTGCCTCTTTAATATGTTCAAAGGCATTCATTGCTCTAGAGTCCAAGAAAATGCATCTTTCTTTAGTAATGTTGTTAGAGTTGTTGTTATTCTCCCATCATTCTTAACAAAATTGTGATAATACCCTATCAACCCAAGAAATCCTCGCAGATGCTTTATGGATGTGGGGATTTTCCATTCCTTAATGGATTTAATTTCGCTAGGGTCTACCTTAAGAACTTCATGAGATACAATATGACCCAAATATTCCACCTCTTGTATGCTAAAGGAACATTTGAGGGTTTTTGCATATAATTATTTCTCCTCCAATAGTTTGAGCACTCCATCAACATGTTGAACGTGATCGTTCCAATGCTTGTTGTAGATTAGTATATCATCAAAAAATACTAAAACATATTTTCTAAGGAAGGGTTTGAGAATGGAATTCATCAAACCTTGAAATATAGAAGGTGCATTGGTAAGGCCAAAAGGCTTGACAAAATATTCATAATGACCCTCATGAGTTCTAAATGTTGTTTTTGGAATGTCTTCAATATTCATTTTGATTTGATGATATCCTGAATGAAGGTCCAACTTGGCGAAGTGAATTGATCCATGTAATTCATCAAAGACACGAATGGGAAATTTATCTTTAATAGTGAGCTTATTGAGCTCCCTATAATCGAGACACATGTGCCATGATTCATCCTTCCTGTGGACCAATACTTCTGGAGTAGAGAAAGAACTTTGAATAGTTTTGAATTATACAAGCCTTTAGTATTTTTGCAACCATACATTCAATTTCACTCTTTTGGGAATAATGATATCTTTAAGGCCTAATATTTGGAGGAACACTTCCTATAATCAAATGAATAGCATGATCATGATCACGAATAGGTGAGAGGCCTTTGGGAGTCTCAAATACATTGGAATGATTGTCCATGCAATTTTGGAGATCTGGAGAAATAGAGGATTTCGATGCGGGAACCTTTAGCAACCATAATTACGAAATTACACCAAGTTTCTCTTTCTTTAGAAGCTTTGTCATGCCATTCGAGCTAATTATCTTTCTTGGTTTCCCCATGATACCCCTTAATTCATCTTCATTTCCTTTTGAAAAAAATTTCAAGAAAAGTTATTGGAAATTAAAAGCTATCGTACCCAAAGATTGTAGCCATTGGAATCCTAGTACAACATCAGCACCACCCAGTAGTGTTACACTAAAATTTGTCACCATGACTATTTGCAGTTAGTATGGCTCCATCAACTGTCATACTATCCTCCTTGGCAAGTCTCATACCTCTGCTCTTCATGTCAAACTCCAAGAAAGAGAGAAAGTCTTTAAAAATCTATATATCTCTGGGTACGCAGTTTCTCTTTGCCTTACCTGCGTGTACGCACCTCAAGTTCACAACACCTGCATACTTGTATGCTCTGTCTGTAAAGGGGTGGGTGCGTACTCCGGTAAAGGTCAAAAGGCACAAGTTTCACTTCAAAAAAGTTACTTGTGGTCATTTCTAGAGCATTCTAGAAGCTTGTTTGACGTGTATTGAGCGCCTCCAGATGGTTCATGTATCCCTATGAAAGAGGAACTTATCCCATCAAGAGGGGAGCTATCCCATTCAAAGAGGGGCTTATCCCATTGATGGTGGACCTGATTAACTTCCTCTAGAGCACTATAAATATAGGCATTGGACCAGAGGGAGGGGAGGTTGAAAGCTGAGCATTCCTAAGGGTAGATGCTGCTGGAATTAGGACTCCCTTATAGAGCTTGAGAGGAGAGATTCCCATCCTTTCCTAGCCTTATTTGGAAGTGGGTGAGCTGATCAAAGTAAAGGAAAACTCTTGTTGGACCCTAGGAGGAACCTGCACAACACTAAGGCTCAGGTTGTAATGGTTTCTTTTGTTTCCATTTAATACAATTAAGCTCACTTTTCTCAACAGATTGTTATACTTGATTTGTTTCATATACTCCTTGGTCTGTATGATGAATATGTTTTATTTTATAAGTTATTCAGGTGCTATTTAATCTTTTGGCTTGTTAGTGAATGCAGGTTTCGAAGAGAAGGAGGAGCTCATCCGGATCGGCGAGGCTGGACTACTACAAAGCGTTGGACTAAAGGTATGTTATGAACACTTGATTACTTGTATTCTAAATGCATATTTAGAGAAAGGTAGTGTTTACTTGTCTTGTTTGTCATTAGAAAGCCTTAGCTTCTAGGGAGGTCGGTTTTGTCCGCAAAATTGACTCTTTCCGCATGACAAAATGATGACTTCGCTGGGGAACTCCATTGATGTGAATGATTTTTCCTTTGTGTGAACTTTGATTTGAGAAAAGTCGTTTGTTTTCTGGTTTTTGGATGTTTGACTATGCATTTGGGTGGGATAGCTTAGGGTTAAATTAGATTTTAGTTTTTCTTGGTTTTGCTAGAAGTACGCAGCCTTTGCGTTAAGCACAGTGCGTACCTGTACGCACTGCAGCTTTGTACACAGAGCGTACACGCACCTGTTCAAACAGGCTGCCTGCGTACCCCTGTCAAAAGCTTAGAATTCTCATTTTCAGAATATGAATGAAAAATGTGCATAGATTACATTTGCATACTTTTCAAGTGAATTGTGCATAGATTACAATTACATAGTTTACATTCTAAAAAATCAATCGTAGATTTAGATCAGCTTTCTTTGATTTGAATTTACACAAAAATAAAAATGAAAAAAATGGTTTGGAATTGATTTGCATTAATTTTTCTTGATGAAATTAGTGCATCAGAGAATTTGTTATATTTTCTCTTAGTGATCAATTTTTTGCATTGTTGGAAGTGAATGGAAACTCTCTCCTTACTTTAGGTAGGATTCATCGAGTTGAAAGGATTACATTATCATATTCGATTGCATTCAGTTTTGAGTCGGGTCATAACACCATTGGTTTCATATCCATTTACCCATTTGAGTAATAACAGCCTAAATAACACAGCGCTTAATTAAAATTCATCTAGTAATTTTTACATTTCTAGGGCTCTGAAACACCAATATAGATCATACTAGTGTCTTGGAGTAGGAGAGTAATTAACTCTCCAAGACAGCAAAACCAAACAAGTAGCTCATCTTATGGTAGGATAAATCCAACTGTTACATTTATGCTCTGGGAAAGCTCCTCTTAAAGGAGAAGCACGAGATCGTGTCCGAACCAGTGAGGGGATCAATCCTCCTTCATTGGGAACGACGCCTGATACGCACGTACTACAAACGGTAAACCTCGGATTAACCATTGTCGAGGAGCCTGGGGTCACTTGTCGGTAAACCTTGGATTATTGTCAAGGAGCCGGCAAGGGGATTGAGCTTGTTACTCTGCCCTTGCGTGCTATCGAATCGTAGACTGTTGCCCCAAGTATATTTGTTGCTGTTGGTGAACTTAGTGA
This sequence comes from Pinus tabuliformis, assembly GCA_031772625.1. Taxonomy (NCBI): domain Eukaryota; kingdom Viridiplantae; phylum Streptophyta; class Pinopsida; order Pinales; family Pinaceae; genus Pinus; species Pinus tabuliformis. The sequence continues at coordinate 196,660,016 of CM062820.1, read as the reverse complement.
CTATTATCTTTAGGGTTCTACCCAAGGTGACGGTGGAAGGAAGATCCCACTGTACCTGGAGCAGATGTCGGCTAGACTCACTTGGATTTTCTAGGGGGTTCACTTCACTCGAGACGGTTAAAGTGGAGGAACTTGGTCCAGTCTATTCATTAAGCAGGTTGCCAGGGTAACTATTCCACTCGCCATTTCTGTACTGAATTTTGCGATGTTGGATTTCATCACCAACTAGTGTTTTCCGTACGGAAAGTTACTGTTTGTGTGTGGTTTGACTCCTAGATTTGATAGTGCGTGTTAATTTGTTTGTTTTTACCTTTAGAGACCATAGGTGTGAATTGTGAATTTTAATTGTTAGGTGTGAATTGTGAATTGCTAATTTTAGTTTTAAATTGTAAATAAAATTCACTGAAGATGAATATAATGGCAAATGTTCTGGAATTTACCAACCTGGGAACCCCTCCTAACGAGAATCCTAGTACTTTTCCTTACTTTGGAAATGTTGGTCCTCCTTATATGGCTACTTTGTCATTACCTGGATTTACAATAGGTTTACCGATATGGTTATTTTCAACTTCGTTGGCCCCAAATACTCCAATTGTTCCATCTCAACCAGATGCTTCACCTCAACAAAGTTCACCATCTCAACATCACCAACCTTCTGTTGACCCTTTACCTTCTTCGCGTAATTTTTCTTCCTCCATTTCTTCCTCTTCACCTGGTAAAAGCCTTGATGCTAGTAACCAGGAGGCTAAGAAGAAGAAGAAGAAGAAGAAAGATAAGAAAGAAGTCAACCAACCAACCATGGTTGTAAGTGTTAGTAGTGTTGAGGAAAACTCCGACATGCATCGTAAACCCAAATACCCTTGCAGGCTTTGTAAGGGTGACCACTTCCTTTTCAATTGTCCTGGTATTCCAAAGGTCTTGGAAGTATGGTCAGAAAAATCACATGAACTTTCCATTGATCCATCAACTAGTGATAGTCAGGTTCCTGGGAAAAAGGGTAAAGTTATGTTTCCTTGTAAGTTATGCAAAGGGAGTCATCAAACTCACATTTTCCCTCACATGGATGAAGCCTCAACATTGTTGGAAAACTTTACTGTTCCACAACAAGAATTTCCAACTGGTTACTGTAAACTTTCTCCCAACCTACCGTCAACTGACGGAGTGATTGATCTAATTTCAAGTACAGTCAATCACACTCTTCCATTGGAGAGTGAAACTCATGTCACTCAAGTTGATGATCCATTAGTTGATCAAGTGGTCGATTCAATTTCACATTCGGTCAACCCCACTTTCCCTTTAGAGAGTGAACTTCATACCGCTCAGGTTCTTCTTGTTACATCAGATTCTTCTATGCCGGGGGGCATTTCACCTGTTTCTACAGAACCCCCTCCAAGTACTGAGGTCTTTTCCTTTGATTGGAATAAAATGACAGAACCTCGTCTTCCTTCCTCCATCCCTTTCCAAATCATTGTCAAGGCTGGTGCTAGGGACATACATCATACTCAGGTAGATGAAGGTGCTTCTATTAGTATTTTATCCTCAACTGTTTGGAAAGCTTTGGGTTCCCCTCAGCTTGCGCCTGATACGTAGAATCTGAAAGCTTTTAATAGAACCATTAGTGAACCTTTAGGGATCCTTCCTAATTTTTCCATTACCTTGGAAGGTAAAACTATCTGTATTGATCTTATGGTAGTTCGAGGTCCCTTGGATTTCAATTTACTCCTTGGGTGAGACTATGTTTATGCAATGAAAGCTGTCGTCTCGACACTCTTTCGCGTGATGTCTTTCCCTCACAATGGACATATTGTGACTGTAGACCAACTTGCATTCCCTAGTCTTGTTTCAACTACCAATAATATGACATCCCTAAATGTTCCTGATCCTAAAGTGGTATCTACCCTGCCATGGGTTAATTATGTGGCAACTGGTCCCATGTTTTCAGTTACCGATGTAAGTGAGCCACTCATTGTTTGCTCATCTTCCTTTGATTTAGATCTGGTAATTGACATGGAAAACTCTATGGGATTACTTGAACATGATTTTCTTATCCCTTTTGAGTCCCTTGACACATGTTCCTTGCAGAGAACTATTCTTCCTTCTGATGAAGACCTTTTGGAAGCCATGATCAAGGTGTGTCCATTGACATGTCTTTCTTCCAGTTGGAAGCCATGATCAATGGGTTATGAGGACAATTCTTTTACTAAGTCAACCTCGTTAAAAAATGAATCAGGTTAGAGGATAGTTCCTGTTACTGAGTCAACCTCATAAAAAAATGAATCAGGTTAGAGGATAGTTCCTGTTACTGAGTCAACCTCATTAAAAAATGAATCAGGTAAGAGGAAAGTTCCTTTTACTGTGTCGACCTCGTTAAAAAATGAATCAGTGAGTGCGAGGAAAGTTCATTTTACTGTGTCGACCTCGTTAAAAAATGAATCAGTGAGTGTGAGGAAAGTTCCTTTTACTATGTCAACCTCGTTAAAAAATGAATCAGTGTGTACGAGGATAGTTTTTTCCTGTATCAACCTCGTTAAAAAATGAAACATGCTAGCATGAGGATAGTTCTTTTACTGAGTCAACCTCATTAAAAAATGAATCAGGTAGATTTTAGGATATGTATGTAGATTGTAGAAACAAGGGTTTTGAGGATAGTTCCTGTTACTGAGTCAACCTCGTTAAAAAGTGAATCAGGTATGAGGATATTTCCTATTACTGAGTCAACCTTGTTAAAAAATGAATCAGGTATGAGGATAGTTCTTTTCTTGTGTCAACCTCCTTAAAAATGAAACAACTCCCTTTTCAAGTTAAATATTGAAAGTAAACCTTCATTCCATCCATATAGTTGAATGCAATGAAGCCTGGGGGGCATGTACCTCGCTTTGCATCATTATACTGGGGGCATGCGAACTTTTTGAGCATAGTTCCTTGTCTTGTGTCAAGCTCGTTAAAAAATGAGACAAGGGTAGGTTAAGTAGGTAGATTGTAGAGAGTAGCCATGAGCATAGTTCCTTGTCTTGTGTCAAGCTCATTAAAAAATGAATCAAGGATTTTAGAGCATAGTTCCTTGTCTTGCGTCAAGCTCGTTAAAAAATGAATCAAGGTTTTTAGAGTAAAGTTTTTTGTTAGGTAGATTGTAGTGAGTAGTTATGAGCATAGTTCCTTATCTTTTGTCAAGCTCGTTTAAAAGATGAAACAAGGGTTCCGAGCATAGTTATTTTCCTGTGTCAAGCTCATTTAAAAATGAAACAAATCCTCCTCTACTTGAGTCGAGAGTTTGACTAGACCTCATAAATGTTAAGTTGTATATTTAGGTTAGTTATTTTAGTTTTTGCATCTTTTCTTATAGTTTTAGGTCGAGTCTTTCAATGATCTCGTAACTCAACCTTCATTTCATCCAACTGGTTGAATGAAATGAAGCTGGGGGGCCATGCGCTCTAGCAGTTATGCTTAGGGGGCATCAAGCACAATTTTTTCTCTGTTTCAAGCTTGTGTAAAAATGAATCTACTTGGAAGCATAGTTTTTCTCTGTTTCAAGATTTTGTAAAAATGAAACCTATCTCGAGTCAATTTCAGTTATTTTCAAGACTCGTTAAACTCATGAAAATCCCGAGATTATTTTGCTATCTTTCATTCTCATAAAACAAATGAAAATGCCGAGTTCTTTCCGTCTTTTCCTGCTCGTAAATTAAATTGAAAGTCGGCCATATGAGTACATTTTTATCCCTTTTTCGAACTCATTAAAATTTACGAAAAAGTGAAAACCATGAGTACATTTTTATCATTTTTTTGAACTCGTTAAAACTTACAAAAAAGTGAAACCTTGGAGTTCTCTTTTAAGCCCTTTTCAGACTCTCAAAATATGAAAAGATCACCGAGTTTTTCTTTTAAACTCGTTAAAATGGAACTAAAAGACGGTCCACTTACAGCTCCTTTCTGACCGTAAAAACATGAAAAGATTGCCAGATTTTTTTCATTTCAAATTCGATATTGGTTATAAAACGACGTGTCATTGATCGCTTTTTTACTTTTTCGGGTCAGTGAAACTAATAACGAAAAGTACTCCTTGGTCGTAAAGATCAAGCTGTTCTCTCAAGTATTATTTTATACTTTTTCGGGCTTGGGAGACACAAATTTACAAAAAAGGTCAACCCTGGAGTCTTCTTAAGTTTTTTCAGACACTCTAAAATTGAAAAACGCCGAGTTTCTCCTATACTGGACTCGTTAAAATTTCACAGTAAAGGACCTGTTCGATTACAAACAGGAACGAACCACTCCTTCTTAGGGTTCGAATCTAAACTAAGTTGGACTCATCCGAAGGATGAGCTTATAATCAAGAAAATGTTAGCCTCCTCAAGCTTGTTAAAAAATAAAGAGGTACTTGCCAGAAATGGTGGGGGAAAAGAGAGAAAAATGAGCCTATTTGTTATCCTTTGTCTCAGAGAAACCTTATCACCACTCTTGAACACGACACTTTTCATTCACCTGGGTTAGGAAATCCTTTGCCTCACAGTTGATTGAACCACATTGAAAGTCTTCAGCCAGGTATTAACTTTGGTTCAAATGTCACCAGGCCATCTGTTGTGTCGTTATGTGTTCAAGACGTCACTGCATATAAACCATTCATCTGAAAAATACCCGTCATCCATCTCGACCATCCATGAGTAAGTCCTTATAGCTACATTTCTTCAGCTTGATCTATGATTTCGTGTTGTGGGCTTGCCTGCAACGGGTCGCTTTCTATCGACATCAGCACATTATCTAGAAAGATGACCTATAAATCGTCAGTACCTTGAAATCTGCATGCATCAATGGCAAGTTTCTCGCCTTTGACGATGGTTTACATCATTGACTTTCGATCGAAGGATTCCGTGAAATGTTCGACATCAACTCATTCATTCACATCTCATGGATTGTACTGGGTACTTTGAGAGCCATTGACATCACTTGTGGTCTCTCTCAAACTTGTTAACATTTTACATCTTTGACTGGTAATCAAGTGGTTTCTACCATGTTCGACATCAACTCATTTATTCGCATGGATATAATCGTACTATTTCGGAAAGTAGAAATGAAGACCCTGGATCTAGTTTCCACCATCCAGGCTGCGAGGAGTTTTGTATTCATTGTATAAGTAGACCAACTATAAACAGATGGCTCCGTCCATACTGTGTCTACACAAGTCTATGATTATGATGTACTGTAAAAACATTCCTGTATCAGAACAATAGTTAGTTTGTTAGTTAAAGTTTTCAATCTGAGTATGGGAATGCTTACCTCAGCGATGATATGATCTTATATATGTATTTTGTGTTGAATATTTGCAGGTTCCGACTGGGCTCTCCACAAGATAATCCTTGAAATGATAAAGTACTTCTCCCTTCCTAGATGATATGAAACCCTAATCTACTACAGGCTTCGCACTTTACGAGGCAATCTGTTACACTAAAATTTGTCACCATGACTATTTGCAGTTAGTATGGCTCCATCAACTGTCATACTATCCTCCTTGGCAAGTCTCATACCTCTGCTCTTCATGTCAAACTCCAAGAAAGAGAGAAAGTCTTTAAAAATCTATATATCTTTGGGTACCCAGTTTCTCTTAGCCTTACCTGCATGTACGCACCTCAAGTTCACAACACCTGCGTACTTGTATGCTCTGTCTGTAAAGGGCTGGGTGCGTACTCCTTTAAAGGTCAAAAGGCACAAGTTTCACTTCAAAAATGTTACTTGTGGTCATTTCTAGAGCATTCTAGAAGCTTGTTTGACGTGTATTGAGCGCCTCCAGATGTTTCATGTATCCCTATGAAAGAGGAACTTATCCCATCAAGAGGGGAGCTATCCCATTCAAAGAGGGGCTTATCCCATTGATGGTGGACCTGATTAACTTCCTCTAGAGCACTATAAATACAGGCATTGGGCCAGAGGGAGGGGAGGTTGAAAGCTGAACATTCCTAAGGGTAGATGCTGCTAGAATTAGGACTCCCTTATAGAGCTTGAGAGGAGAGATTCCCATCCTTTCCTAGCCTTATTTGGAAGTGGGTGAGCTGATCAAAGTAAAGGAAAACTCTTGCTGGACCCTAGGAGGGACCTGCACAACACCAAGGCTCAGGTTGTAATGGTTTCTTTTGTTTCCACTTAATACAATTAAGCTCACTATTCTCAACAGATTGTTATACATGATTTGTTTCATATACTCCTTGGTCTGTATGATGAATATGTTTTATTTTATAAGTTATTCAAGTGCTATTTAATCTTTTGGCTTGTTAGTGAATGCACGTTTTGAAGAGAAGGAGGAGCTCATCCAGATCGGCGAGGCTGGACTACTACAAAGCGTTGGACTAAAGGTATGTTATGAACACCTGATTACTTGTATTCTAAATGCATATTTAGAGAAAGGTAGTGTTTACTTGTCTTGTTTGTCACTAGAAAGCCTTAGCTTCTAGGGAGGTCGATTTTGTCCGCAAAATTGACTCTTTCTGCATGACAAGTAGAACGGAAAGCATTAGGCTATTCAACACATATTCTCCCATGGATAACTTGATATTATGTAACTTTCTAGAGCAATTTATGGTTCTTCCATTTTCAACCATCACTTGACACTCTAGTGTTGGATATAGGAAGCAATTCAATTCTTTTTCTATCTTATAATGAATAAAATTATGGGTACTTCCCGAATCAATCAACACTATTACCTTTTTCTTCTTGATATGTCCTTCTATCTTGACAGTTTTAGGAGTGGTTATTCCGGCTAATTCATTGCGAGATATGGTCAAATTAATTTTTCTTTCTCTAGGCTTTGTTCCTGGTGTGTATCCTCTTCTTTTGGTTTTTCTTATTCCTTTTCTTCTTCCTCTTCACAATCTATGTAAAATAATTTATTCTCAGTACACTTATGACCTTTAGTGTATTTGCTATCACAACTATAACAAATCCCCTTTTCTCTTTTTTTGTCCAATTGTTGTGATATCAACCTTGTAGGTTGTCGAAGGCTAGGAGCAACCACACTTCCATCTTTATAGTTGTGATTAGTAGGCTTCCTTGTTGCCATAATATCTCTTCCAATTTTTCTTTCCAACCAGAATGCCTTCTCCAATGAGTCAGGTTCCCAAAGCTAAACCTCATGTTGGATTATCCTTTAATCTCCCTATGAACAAATCAATCCTATGCTCGTCTGGAATATCTTGTACCCTTATATTAATTTTTTGTAAGTCCTCAATGTGCTCCACCATTTAACCTTTTTGTTTCAGATTTATCAATTGGCTAAAAAAGGTATTGCCTTTTGTATCCTCATAATGTGGAATCATTTCTTCCATAATAATTGCCCAAGTGACAATTTGTTTACTACAGAAAATCCATCAATACCATACAAACTGATGTGGTTCCAAATATAAAGTCATAATGTGTACCTTTTGTGTGTTTTTCGCATTATGGAGATCGAAATATTGCTCCATCTGTAGCATCCATGTTACAGTATCCTTGCCATCAAACTTCCTCATATCGATCTTTGGAACATGGTGGGTCTTCAATCCAACATGAGAGTCTATGAAATCATGATTAACATTTATTTTGTTCTCATCATGATTTTCCTTTATTACCTTTTCACCATTAGGAAGCATTTCTTGTAGCACTTTTCCAAATGACCTTTCAAACCTTCCATGTGTTTCTTTAAATATTCCATGTTCACTTCTAAACCATCCATATTAGCTTCCACGCCATCCATCTTATCTTCCACACCATTCATTAAACCATCCATCTTAGCTTTCACGCCTTTCTTTAAACTATCCATCTTAGCTTCTGTTACTTTTTGTGAGAGTGAAATTTGTTGCACTTGGTCTCGTAATTTTGATATATCATGTTTTGTTTCTTCCTCTTCTTCATGAGTCATGCTAGAACTTTCAAGATGCTTACTAAGTGTTTCCATTTTCTTTCTTCGGGGCATCAATTAATGATAATTATGCTTCACTATTTCCTTTGAATTCCTTCAAACTAATTTTTCAAGCCAAACTTATGCAAAATTTTCAAAAGACTACACACTTTTTTTGGCTTTGTAGGATCTAGATATTGAATCTATTGTATCTCTGTAATATCGGATCTCCAAGGTCTAACATTTGATCCTATGGTATCTCTCTGAGTGCTCCTTTCAACCTTGCAATTCTAATCATGATTGGATTCTTTAAGAAATCATTATTCCAAATCTCCCACGATGACCTGATTATAGACGGGTTCAGTAGAGAAAAATTGTACAAATTTCCACGTGTCGTTGTTTCGACCTTCCGACATGAAATTGATACCCAAAAAACTACAGTCTGTCCTTGTTCCGCACCTTTTTATGAAATTTCAAACTCATCCTTAGAGATAAATTTATGAAGATTTTACCAAGGCCCCCTATTTGAGATATAATTCGATATCCTGCCAAAACCCTAACTTCCTTGGATCATATCTCTGGAAATAAAGTGAGACAAGATCTGAAATACAGACCCTATCTTCATCTAGATTTTGGCTCGAATGGGTTTTAATTTTTGTGTCTCAAACGTCATATAAAAAAAGGTATAGAGAAAATTCCATGATCACCTCTTTGAGGTAGAAAAACCCTAGATTCCAAGGCTCTTATTCCAATTGTTATGCAACCAGCTCACAAAATAGAAGAAAAGATAGAGCAACGACTTCAAAATCAGACTCTTAGATGGGGAAACCTCCTTTATATTACACAAATGAACAATTATTGGATGATACAAATGACAATATCTCCTTTCTATATATAGGAGTCTAAGGGGTCACAATATAGTCCAAGCCGACATAACAATCATAATGTAAGGGCACAACAATAACAATAGCAGGCTTCCATGGGGAACAATAATAACAATAAGGGGCTACAATGAAAATAATAATAATGGAATACACTAGTATTATATGGACCTAACATGATATATTAAGATCTTTAGAGAGTAGGATAAAATTTCCATGTCAAGTTGTGATCACCAGAAAATAAAAATGGTAGTAATATGTTTTCTTATGTGAGAGATATTTCTATGTGTCATTATGATAAAATGTGATAAAGGTTGTAGTAATAATTCTATATGCACAAACCACATGAGGTTTTCTAACCTATGATTTTAGGGTCCTCTCCACCATAGTGAGTTTAATCAACTAATAATCTAACCTATGATAATCCTTTGGGATATATTTGCATTTGTTGTAGAGGATACAACCTTTGACTATGATTTTTCTCACTAGAGGAGAGAGTGGTAGAAATATTCCTAAATTTTATAGCCTAGGGTGTGGATGTTAGGAAAAATATCAAGGGAGGTGGGGTGAATCAGTATCTTTTGTTCACTTTAACTTCCAATTTCACATTCAAAATTATGTATGCTACTATTATTCATGCAACATATGTGTTTATGCGACTTTAGTAAATGTAACTTGCATATGGTTAGATTAATTAAATTTTCATAACATCCATTAGATGTTTAACTTAATCATTACATTATTATTTCATTAGCCATCCAGTATGGAGTAAAGAACAGATAAATCAAAACACATAAAAAACAAGTCAACACATATGAACACCAAGATTTCAAGTGAAAACCCAATGTGGGAGAAAACCACTACTACTGTCATCTCTATATTCTTGTCTTATTATAATGTAAAATCATTACATCATTGTTTTGTGATGGCACAAACTGTTACCAACACGTAGACACCTACCTATAAGAGGCTAGAAGCTCCACTCATTCTCTAACACCCACTCGAAGAAAACTACAACTCCCTGATCTTATTTATCAACTCCTAATGGAAGGGAGCTCCTACCCCATCATTGAAGGCTGCAACCCTCAGTACTTTTTGGACCATGTTTCATAGTATTTCACACACGATGCACCTGTCAATCAATCATCAAAACATGCAAGTGGCCTTTCACCAAATTTTAACACTAGACCCATACCACCAATAAGTCTAAACCATAATATTAAATCAAAAAATATGAACCATTGAAGTTATGTAAACAAACTAAATCACTTAAAGATTAAGGCATTGAATATTGAAGCAAACCAATCACTGAAATGGATATCAAATCAATGAAATACCAAATCATATTGTCATATGTCAACCATTCAATCATTCACCGATTAATAACACTATTAGATACAAGAAAATCATCACAAAAAAATGTGCAGTCACTGCAAACCTTGATCAATATCGACTTCAAAATTTATATCCAACTATTCTGAAGTATACCAATGTATATACATGCTTCCTGTGGATAACACCTACGTACAAATCCAAATTCTAAGAATCCTATTAGATTATGAAATTGAATCATTGTATCAATTGTTGAATCAATGAAATAATGAGTCATAAAATTAACTAATCACTCACTGAATGCAGTATCATCATTGATCAATATATGAAGTGAAAACCAAATCAATCGATTCAAAACTTCTAGACACAGATTATCATGATTAAGACACCATTGATAGACAATAAAAAATAAAACAAACATCATCAATTGTCAGCAGCAATTCAAACCCTGATCAAATTCAACTTAGAATGTATACACGATAGTCTTTAACTAGATCTACGTATATACACTCTTATCATGCGTAAAACCTCTACAAGATTCATATAAGGATTTCAAAAATGAAGTGTCTTTTGTATCAAAGCCATGATACTCATCAACAACGACCATTCTTCAAAGATATATCCACAACATAATCATCTCATGGGAACAACATAAATAATAGTAGCATGAACATCCTCATCATCAAGAAGAAATCAACTAGATAAGAGAGTGTAGCATCAATAACATACATATCCACCTCACTAAGTGCATTAAGATGTAGCATCAATCAATAATAAGGCACCATCAATAACTAAATCATTTTCAACCCAAGCATCATTGATACCCATGACATAGTGACAATAACTTATATATTTTTAGTAGTGAATAAGATAGATGAAATTAGTAATAACCATTAACTCATCATAGAATCCATCATGAAAAAAGGAGTATTGAAGAAGACAATAATGCCAAAAATGAAATATTAGAAGCATAAGAGATGCTCCCCCTGAACCTATGCCAACTCTCCATCATCAATTTTGATATTATAGCCATCCCATCAATCAACAAATGAATCAAATAACCATTTCAACAACATCAATAATATAATATTTTGCAATAAATCGTAAACTCATCATGAACCAACATCATACTAAGAAGCATATTGGCATCATTATCAAACTGCAACAAATAAATGTTACAACTAGAAATCCAATAATGAAAGCATGGAATCATATTAGAAGCTCCCCATGAATGTGTGCCACTTCTTTATCATCTCATAAAGCCATACGTGACTGACTGTGTAAAAAATCGCATATACACATAATTGTCATTCATGAGAAACACGTACATGATGTAAAATGTTTATTTTTCATAGCCACAACTCCCCCTGAATATGACATGTATGTTCCTATTATGTTAGAAAAATTATCAAAGTGAAGAGGTAGGAATCAACCATAACTTTTTTTTGAGATACTCAAAGGAATCATGTGGAAGAGGCTTGGTGAATAAGTCTACAAATTTTTCCTTTGAAGGTATATATTCCAACTTGACTTTTTGTTCAAAAATTTGTTCTCTAAGAAAATGGTATTTGATTGGAATGTTCTTAGTTTTTGAATATATGATAGGATTTTTAGAAATAATTATGGCACTAGTATTGTCATAAAGAATAGGTACAGGTTGAGGAAAAATGACTTGAATGTCTTGTAATTTTTGGATCATCCATAGAAGTTGATTACAACAAGAAACATCACTAACATATTCTGCTTTAGCAGTTGATAAAGAAATAGAACTTTGTTTCTTACTGAACCAAGAAACTAAGTGGGGTCCCAAATAGAATGCTCCTCCACTAGTAATTTTGCAGTCATCAACATTACCTACCCAATCTGCATCTTTGTAAGCATGAAGTGAAAAATTAGTGTTTTTGGGATACCGTTGTCCAAGATCTTGAATGATTTGCAGATACTTGAATATCCTCTTGACTTCTTTGATATGTGATTCCTTAGGATTTGCTTTGAATCATCCAACTATACCAAATGCATGAATAATGTTTGTTCTTATACTGGTAAGATAAATCAAGTTATCAATCATAGATCTTTATTCAAGTTGACTAACTAAAGGAGAGTCATCATTTTAACTAAGATTGAATCATGTTACCATTGGTGTGCATACATGTTTGTAGTCTTCTAGTACATATTTGTTCATAATATTCTTGAGATACTTGGTTTGAGAAAGGAAGATATTATCCATAGTTTAATGAACAGAAAGATGAAGAAAGTATGTTATCTCACCAATTAAAGACATTTAAAATTCTTGTTCGATGGCTGAAGAAAATCTTTGACTCATATATTCAACATTACTTCCAAATATGATGCCATCAACGTAAACCACTACTACCAAAAAAGTTTCTTTTTCATATTTGATATATAGATTGCTATCTGCAAATGCTTCCTTGAATCCTTGTTGCTGAAGGGACCTATCAAGAGGATAATACCATGCATGAGGAGCATGTTTTAACCCATATAATACATTATTAAGTTTGCAAATAATATTTTTATTATTTATAAGTATGAATCCTTCAGGTTTTTCAATATAAATTTCTTCTTAGGTCCCCATTTAAAAATGAAAACTTAACATCCATTTGATATACCTTGAAATTACAATAGCTAGAAAATGCTAGAAACATTCTTATGGCTTCAAGTATAGCTAAAGGTGTAAATGTCCCTTGAAGGTCTAACCCTTCCGATTGAGTGTATCCTTTGCATACAAGCCTTGTTGTGTTTCAAATTACTTCTCCATTTTCATTCAATTTGTTTTTAAATGCCCACTTTGTCCCAATTACTGTTTTGTTATGATACCTTGGTACTAGTTCCCATGTATAGTTCTTTTCTATTTGATCAAGTTCTTAATTGATTACCCTAACCCAGTATTTACCTTTTCTTTCCTCATTCAAATTTTGAGGTTCAATTGCGGATAATAAGGCTAGGTGACTAGATGATCCAAAAAATGTTCTTCTAGTTTGTATTTCTACTTCTTTATCACCTAGAATTTAAGATTTAGGAGGAATTTTCTGAATGTACCTTGATGGAGTCTTTTCTGACACACCTCATTTTCCATTCCCTTCTTCTAATTCTTCTCTTTTTTCTTCTCCTACAAATTCTTGGAACTTAGTAGGGAGTTGTTCGTCCTCTAATTGTACTTATATTTTGATACATGTGGATGCTTCATCAATCACAACATCTATAATTTCAAAAATCTTTTCGATCGTACTATTATAATATTTATATCCTTTTCTTTCGAAGACTGTCCAAGAAGTATTCCTTCATCTGCTCTAGATTCAAACTTTTCAAGCTTATCATCATTTTTCCTTATAAAATATTTTCTTCCAAAAATTCTAAAGTATTTGAAATTTGTAGGTTTTCCATATCAGAGTTCATATGGAGTTTTATCAGAATTTACTCGAACATGGGCCTTGTTAAGTATAGTGACAACTGTATGTACTACTCCTCGGGCGAAGGTGTGAGGCATTCTTGTCACATTAAGCATGAAATGTGCCATTTGTTGAATTATTTTTTTCATTATTTCTGCTACTCCATTTTGTTGGGGAGCTTTAGTTGTGGAAAATCATGTTTTGATACCATGCTTCTCATAAAAATTGAAAAATTCATCTGATATAAACAATCCTCCTCTATCAGATCTAAGAAATTTATTTTTTGAGTCCAATTCATTTTCCACCATAGCCTTGAATATTGAAAAAATTTCAAATTCCTCGTATTTATACTTTCGTAAACCAAACCAACACATTCTTGTAAATTAATCAATTAATAGCATGAAGTATTGTTCACCATGAGGAGACTTCTTTCTCATAGGTCCACATAAATCAATATGAAAAAGTTCAAGGGGTTTACTTGAGGTGAATTCTTTAGCTTTAATTTCAAATATGGATTTCTTACCAAATTGGCATGATTTTCAAATACTATTTTTAGGTGAAGATATGTCTGGAAAGTCTTGAACTACTCCCTTCTTTCCTTATTTGTATAGTTAATAAAAGCTGAGGTGTCCCAATATTTTGTGCCAGAGCCAACTTTCTTCATATTTTCTCAAAAAGTAGTGCTCTTTGCCACCTTCTAGGATATATACATTGCCTCCAGTTCTAGTTCCCTTGATTATAGTCTTACATGTATAAAAATTTCTTACCACACAATTCTTTGACCTGAAATTAAGTTCATGCCCTTGATCGCACATTTGAGTAACACTTAACAAGTTATATCTTATCCCATAAAAAAATAATACATTCACAACTTTGACCTTTTCTTTTAATACTGCAGATCATTTTCCTTTAATAGTAGTAGGTGAATTATTATGAAATGTCACATTCTTTTGTTTGTTAATTTCTATGATGCAACCAACTCACAAAATAGAAGAAAAGATAGATCAACATATTCAAAATCAACCTCTTTGAGGGGGAAACGTCCTTTACATTACACAAATGAACAATTCTTTGATGATACAAATGACAAGACCTCCTTTCTATATATAGGAGTCTAAGGGGTCGCAATACAATCAGAGCCTACATAACAATAATATTGTAGGGGAACAACCACTAACAATAGTGGGATTCTATGGGGCAGAATAATAACAACATGGGGACTATTTGGGCACAATAATACAATAAGGGGGTTTCAATAATAACAATAAGGGGTTACACTAGTAGTATAGGGCCCTAACATGCCCCTCTCCTTAAAAAAGTGTTGTCCTCAATGCTTGAGTAGTTATGGATGTTTCTATATAAAATTCTCATCCTCCCATGTGGTCTCTTTAGTGGGTAAGTTCTTCCACTTGATGAAATACTTTGAAATTGATCGATTTCGTAGTTGTCAATTTCTTGTTTCTATGACTGCTTCAAATTACAATATTATTTTTCCTTCCTCATCAAGTTCTGTAAATATTGTTTGAACTGGGATCTTCTCACCTATAACCTTCTTTAAGCATGAAACATGGAAAAATGGGTGCAATAGGGAAGATGGAGGAAGCTCCAATTTGTATTGCATATTACAAATATTTTGTGACACCTTGTACGGACCATAATACTTTGGTGATAATTTATTATCCTTGTTATCTTGCTTGAGGGACATTTGTTTGTATGGTTGTAGTCGTAGAAATACCGAATCACCTACATCAAAATTTTTTTCACTACGATGTTGATATGCATGTTGTTTCATTCTATTCCTCGCCAAAGTGAGATTATCCTTTAAGAGTTTGAGAACTTTTTGTTGATGCTCGATGTGATCTTCCATTGCTTGAACCCTAGAATTTTATTTTAGATATGATGTGATCAATGGTGGATGATATCCATAAAGTGCCATAAATGGGGTCATTTTTTATGCAGTATGGAAGGAAGTGTTATACCACCAGTTATCCAAAGGAATCCACTTGACATGTTGTGCCAGTTTATCAGATGCAAAGTAACGAAGATTTCCTTCCAAACATTTGATCATTATCTCAATCTTCCCAGAAGATTGAGGATGATAAGATGAACTATGAGTTAACTCAGTGCCTAGACAAGAAACTAATTATGTCCAAAAACTTCTATTGAAAATGGGATCTTTAGCGCTTACAATAATCTTTGGGTTTCCATGTAGCTTTTGAATTGTTTCCATAAATGTAGTAGCAAATGTAATAACTTGAAATGGATGAGATAATGCACAAAAGTGTGCATACTTGGTAAGTCTATCAACTACCACCATGATGAAGCTCTTTCCTTCGGACTTGGGTAAACCTATGATAAAATCCATTGAAACCTCCTCCCAACATTGACTTGGAATTTATAAAGGTTTTAACAAACCTGGGTCTTAATTGTATAAAATTTATTTTCTTGGCAAACCAAACATTCACTTTTGAATATCATATTTATGGCCATCACAAAAAAATATTTCTTAACCATGTGGGATGTTTCTAAAAATCTTGAGTGCCCTCCTAAGTGAGACGTGTGAAATTCCAAAAGAATATTTTATTTGAGTTGGGAATTCTTACAGAGGTATAAGTGATCTACACACCATAGAGAATCATTTTTCCAGCTAAATGTATCAGATGTACTGGGATCTTGCTAGAAGATTTGAATGAGTGCTCACACTTATTCTTCATTCTTCCATTCATCCCTTGCTTGATTTATCCAATCTGGTTGGATAATAAAAATGGCACAAAACATGCTTCCACATCCTCATCATTTCTTGAGAGTGCATCTACAACAACATTTTGCTTCCCTTTTTTGTATATTATTTCAAAGTCATAACCCAAGATATTTGTGACCCATTTTTGTTTTTCTTTTGAATATAACCTTTGTTCTACAAAATATTTAAGAATATCATGATCCGTTTTTACCTTGAAGTGTCTTCCCATTAGGTAAGGTTGTCATTTCTTAAGTGCATGTAGTATTGCCAACATTTCCTTCTTATAAATAGATTTGTGTAAATACTTTCTTTTGATTGGACTACTTTCAAAAGAAATGGGTCTTTCTTCTTGCATTAAAACAACACCAATTTCATTTCCTGAGGCATCTCATTCCACAATAAAGGTTTTTGTGAAGTTTTTCATAGCTAAGACCGGTGCTTGGCACATTGTCTCTCTAAGATGTTCAAAGGCCTTCAGTACTTCTGGAGTCCAAGAAAATGCATCTTTCTTTAGTAATGTTGTTAGAGGTGTTGCTATTCTCCCATAATTCTTAACAAACTTGCGATAATACCCTGTCAACCAAAGAAATCCTCGCAGATGCTTTATGGATGTGGTAATTTTCCATTCCTTAATGGATTTAATTTTTCTAGGGTCTAACTTAACAACTTCTTGAGATACAATATGACCCAAATATTCCACCTCTTGTAATCCAAAGAAACATTTGGAGATTTTTGCATATAATTGTCTCTCCTCAAATAGTTTGAGCACCCTGTCAACATGTTGAACATGATCCTTCCAAGACTTGTTGTAGATTAGTATATCATCAAAAAGTACTAACACAAATTTTCTAAGAAAGGGCTTAAAAATGGAATTCATCAAACCTTGAAATGTAGAAGGCGCATTGGTAAGGCCAAAAGGCATGACCAAAAATTCATAATAACACTCATGAGTTATAAATGCTATTTTTCGAATGCCTTAAGTCTTTATTATGATTTGATGATATCGTAAATGAAGATCCAACTTGGTGAAGTTAATTCCTCCATGTAATCATCCAATAATTCATTAATGATAGGAATGGGAAATTTATCTTTAATAATAATCATGTTGAGCTCCCTATAATTTGGACACATGAGCCATGATCCATACTTCTTGTGTACCAATACCATTGGAGAGTGAAATAACTTTGACTAGGTTGAATTATACCAACCTCTAGCATTTCTCCAACCATATGTTCAATTTCAGTCTTTTGGGCATATGGATGTCTGTAAGGTCTGTTGTTTGGCAGAACACTTTCTGGAATCAAATGAATAGCATGATCATGATCATGAATAGTTGGGAGACCTTTGGGATTCTCAAATTCCTTGGAATGATTGTCCAAAACGTTTTAGTGATATGGACAAATAAATGAATTCGATGTGGGAACCTCTAGTGAACATTCTTCTGCAAAGATCTTGAAAATTAAAGGCTATTGTACCCAAAGATTGTAGCCATTTGACTCCTAGTACAACATCACCACCACCCATTGGAATGGAAAGCATTGAAATATTCATTACATGTTCTCCCATGGATAGATTGATACTATGGCACTTTGTTAAATTGGAAACTAGGGAAAAACTCCATGTGGGTCAGCTTATTTATGGCAGCTGGTAATTTTATTAGATCCCTCTGGTCGAGAGGTGTAGGATTGATCCAAAGATCATCCAATTCCGATAAGTATTTATGGAGATATGAATTTATTTTGTTTATGTAATTATTATCAAGCCAACCAGCTTTTATGTAGGCTCTAGAAGCCAAAACATCATGTCTATTCAACCTTACACTTTTAGTATAAATAAGAGAGGATGTGAGGTCTTTTAGACACACTCTTCATGTACTCTCCTCCTCTCGACGTCTGGGTTTTGGGTGAAGGAGAGAGACAGCGTGAGTGATACGCTAGTCATCAAAGTGATGCCCTAGCAGCTATACATTGCGCTAGCCATAGAGATCTGGCATCCGAGACTCTAACAGGCTGTGCTAGAAACCCTTATACGCAGACCCTAATACGCTGTCCAAAGAAGTATTTACACGTTGTTCTTGGAGATATTTACATGTTGTTCGTAAAGATATTTACACGCAGCTCATGGAAATAATTATGCGTTGTTCAAATTGATGCACATGCCAATCCATAGTAAGGGTAAAGATGAAACCACCGTCAAAATCCCTCGTAGTCAATAAAGAAGTTGTTGTCATAACCGCAGTCCAGTATGGAAGAGGAGCCATAGGCTTATGAAGATCTAAGCACAGTGAATGGGTCAAGTCAACAAGACTTGTTCACGCATCTGAACCTCGTATTCCAGTCTGCTATTCTACATGAAGTTTGAGTATACACTGTACATGTTTAAGTATACGCTATACATGTATCCACGTGAAGTTTGGGAATACGTTATACAGGTTTAAGTATACGTTATATAGGTATGACAAGAAATCACTTATAACCGTAGAAGCCACAGTGAATGAAGAAGCTGCAGTCAGGCCGCAGTCAAGACATGGGAAACCAGGGTCAAGGAGAGGGCAGCTGCAGTGATAAAGGTAATTAGGTTGCAAGAAGGAACTACTATAGCTGTAATCTTGGTGGCATCCCTGTGGCAGTTTGGATGTAATAAAAAACAGTAATTCAGATTGCACAATAAAATTATGTTGGGTGTCATCTCAGTCTCTCATATGTATATGTCACTGTCTCGGCATAATCACACTAATGAAGCAGGCTTCAGTGTTGATCCAGAGCTTCTCATAAATAAGTATCTTTGAGGAAGTCAAGATGATAAGGATCATAACATGATGAAAGAATAAATTATCACCAAGTCAAGAAGAGTCAGCCTTGGCTAGAATTAATGTCGAAGATCATGGTCTCACAAATGATCTCATTATATATATGTATATGAACATAATTAGTAATGGGACTGCATGATGGAGTAAAGGGCAACATGATTGGCAATGAGACTACATGCTGATGTATGAGGGCAGCATGATTATGGATAAGATCATGGACATGGGCAGCATGAGATCATGGAAATGAAGGGAAGCATGATGATGGATAAGATCATGGACATGGGCATCATGAGATAATGGAAATGAAGGGCAGCATGATGATGGATAAGATCATGGACATGAGCGATGTGATTAGTGAAGTATTGTGCAGTATGAGTGGTACAACAAGAGAACCAGATGCAGCACGATGATAGGTGAAGGAGTCACCTTGGAGAATCAGTTGAAGCCAAATGCCTTCAACTGATCTCATTGTTATAGAAGATGATCTATGCTTAGATATAGACAAGTCAAAGTGTTGACTTCTGCTGTAATTGTACTCTCTCTCTCTCTCTCTCTCTCTCTCTCTCTCTCTTTCTCTGCTGAACTTTGAAGATAAAAGAAGATTTGATCAAAGGGTTTCCCCACACATTGTGGGGTTTGTCCCTGGCTAGCGCCATATCTTGTGTCCTCTTGTCTTGGCTTGTCTTCTGCATATTATATTTATGTTCTACCTACAGTTTATCGTGATGGTGATGTGATTGCTAACTGTGAAAATTTAAATATATTGCTCTAGCATAGAACATACCTAAAAATAACATGGTATCAGAGCTGAGGTGAAGACAATGCCTAAGAAAGAGTGGAAGAGCAATCACCAAATAGAGTTGGGACAAGAAAAAAGGATCAATGGGTTCCTCATAATTTGCCTAGGGTGAAGTTGAAGCAGAGAATGTTATTAGAATGGCGTAGCAAAGTTTTTGTTGGCATCACTTCATTGGGAAGTTCTGATCTAAGGGTAGGAAGGAAATGTAGATGTCTTGGTTATGAGTTCGGCCCTTATGCGAAGGAGTGCCTGAATGACAGAGATGTGGGTCATGAAAGAAAATGGTCGACTATTCCACGAAAGCAAGGAACCCCAAAATCTCTTTTATGTACCTGATTGAACCTGATGTCCATCTCGGAAATGGAAGTCAAAGGTTACAAGGTGGCACTTATCAATGGAAAGGTACGTGTTTGAAAATAGATCTTTTAAAGATGTTTTTGAGTTCAGGGTTGTATCAAGCTGCAGGAAGTCCACTGGGGACCATGTCCATTGACTCATCACCAGAGGTCTGTGAGACAGATGGTGACTAAGATGCCTGAATTCAAAAAGAAGCATGAAGGTACATGTCTGAAATGTACCGAAGGAAAATATTATAAGGGGACCATTCCCCTCATACAGCAAGTTCACATGTTTGGAACAACCCGAGGAGTTTGTGAATCATGATCAAGGAATCTCATGTATACAGGTGGAAGAAAGCCCTCTATGGCTTGAAGAAAAACACCTCGGGCATAGTATGAGAGGATTGATAGCTGTCTAATGCACCTGAGATTCACTAGGAGTGAAACCGATCCAAACCATTACTCGAAGGTTGTGGATGATAAACCTCTCGTACCAGCACCTATGTCTGACAGGTGCAAACCCTCTCATTTATAGGAGACAGAGGGAGTTGGATTCAGAATGTGGGAAGATAAGCTGCAAGCTTGTGACTGCCTCGAGGATCTTAACTTTCAGAAGTTATATGGTAATGATGTCAGACCAGATTTGGGAAATGCCTTTGAGTTTCATAAACTCATTCGCATTGATGTTCTTGGAGAACCTCAGTTCGAACATATGTGTTGCAGTTAGCATGGTTAGCTCATATTTGGTTGAGCCTCACTGGATTGGTACCGAGAATCTTCTGAGATATCTTTAGGGGCACAATCTCTCATGGATTGAGATACACTGCCGAAAATACGAAACCACATGATTATTCGAATGATGAGTGGGCAGGCAGTGTGGAGGATCACTAGAGCACTTTTCAGTGTTGGTTCTCTTTGGATTCTGCTTCGATGCAGGAAGAAAAAGTCGGTCACTATAAGCACCGCCAAGACCGAATACATGGCTACGAGTATTATCTTGTATGAAGCTGCATGGTTGCGGAATTTCTTAGCTATTTTCGATTACTGAGGAATCCTATATTCGACAATTGCTCCAGCGGACAAACATCAGATATTGCCTTATCTGGGATATGGAATGTTGATGAGCAAGGAGGCTCCATCGCACTGAGATGATATACAAGTCGCTAAAGCCCCGGGAGAAAGATCAAATTTGTGATTTTCCTGAATGACTTGGAGTCATCAAGAGACCTTTGTAAAAGGGTCCTGCATGTTGAATACATTGAGCTCTAGGAGCTCTGTGGGGCTTACAGAATCTACTAGAGCAACATACGACCACAGGGTGACTCACCCTCCCCTAGTGGTGCGCACTGGAACAAGATGATTCGCTCTCTTGTGGGACAAGATGATTCGATCTCTTATGGAACAGGATGATTTACTCTCCTGTGTAGCAGGATTGATGTGTTCTCCTGTGAGGTCGGATTGATGTGTTGTCCATGGCGGCCTGGATTGATGTTTTCTCCATGGCGATTGTAGTAAGATTGATGTGTTCTTCTGTGAGGACAGGATTGATTAAGTTCTCCTGTCGAGGCATCCTACCCATGTAGTCTGCGACTCATGGGAAGTACCTCTCATCTGATCAATGAGCAGGGAAATGAAGTTAGGGACCATAGTAGTACCGATGGACGCATCATTGTATCTATCATACTCCCTACGCTAGGATGTCCTCCATTGATCTGGGATCAATAGTACTGGTCTGGGACCAGTGGTAGGAGTTGTACATACTATGACGCTAACTTCAGGTCGACTGAGACTGGTCTGGGACCAGTGGTACATACTTCGATACTGACTTTGTGTCAGTGCAGTACTGGTTTGGGACTAGTGGTAGGAGTTGTACATACTATGACGCTGACTTTGGGTCGGCTGGGACTAGTCTGGGACCAGTGGTACATACTCCGAGACTGACTTTGTGTCAGTGCAGGACCGGTTTGGAACCAGTGAGAGTGGTACATACTATGACGCTGACTTTGGGTCAGTTGAGACTGGTTTGGGACCAGTGGTACGCACTCTGAGTCTGACTGCGGGTCAGTGGAGAATGGTATGAGACATTCTCGATCAATTCTTCTTCTTCATAGTTCAACAGAGCTTAGCAGAGCAGAGCTAGAAGAGCCAGCAGCGCTGAGCAGAGCTGAGAAGAGCAGAGCTGTTGGGTGTGGAGCCTGATTATCTTCTATAGTATCGGCATATTGGACCCCAGTTCAAAATGGGGTGGAAACGCAGCCCGTAAAATAATCGCTGCCGTGGGGGGTCTAGGGGGGGGTAGCAGCGACTTTTGGGAGCCCCCCCCTAGCGGGGGGTTTCGGGGGCAGCGCCCTCGAAGCTAAAAACAACTGCAAAATTTCCTTGTAAAAGTATAGTAATTTCTAGTCAATCTAGGTCATTCATTAGGCCGATGATGTGACGGTGGAAATTATGTTTAGTTTAGGGTTTTTTTCCCTAGAAGGCAACCCCTCTCTTTATATGAGGGCATTGTATTTGAGGTTGTGTGATAGATGTGTATTCAGTGAGCGAGAAACATAGAGGTGAGACTGTGAGAGAAAACAAAGGATATTACAGCGGTTTTGCTGTAGGTTGTATCTCTTCATTTTCCTGGATAATAGAAAGGAAGGACTGGCTGTTCGGGGTGGACGTAGCCCAAACTGGGTGAACCACGTATATCTGTGTCTCTCTTGTTTTGTGCGTTTTCTGTGTTTATATTTCTGCAATATTTTATGTGTTCCATTGCTCCGTAATATATAATTTTCTAACAACTGGTATCAGAGACAGGTTTATTTGGCTGATAAACTCGCAGGAAAGAAGGGTTCCTGGTTCGAGTGGGAGCAATGGCGGAAGATGGTAAGTTTAGGGTCGAGAAATTTAATGGCCAAAACTTCTCGTTGTGGAAGATGCAGATGGAAGATTATCTGTATCAGAAAGATCTATACCTACCATTGGGTGGAAAAACAAAGATGCTGATGGGTATGAAAGACAAAGAATGGAACCTTCTCGATAGAAAGGCACTCGGAAAAATACGGTTGTGCCTTGCTGCGTCAGTTGCCTTCAACATTTCGAAGGAAACCATGACAGAGGGTTTGATGCAGACGTTGTCGAAACTATATGAAAAAACCTCGGCCTCAAACAAGGTATTTATTATGAAACGGTTATTTAATATGAATATGTCGGAAGGTGGATCTGTTGCAAACCATTTAAATGATTTTAATACAGTTACAGGTCAGTTAAGTTCTGTAGGGGTAAACTTTGATGATGAAGCTAGAGCTCTGTTATTCTTATGCTCATTACCAGAAAGTTGGAATGGTTTGGTAATGGCCATTAGTAACTCCGTTTCTAGATCTAGTACTTTAAAGTTTGATGATGTTGTCGGTGCTATCCTTAGCGAGGAAATGCGACGGAAAAGCTCCGGTGAGACATCGGGAAATGCTTTGAGTGCAGAGTCTAGAGGAAGAAAAATGGAAAGAGGAAAGAGCTCAGGATATCGCAGTAAATGAAGGAAAGGCAGATCCAAGTCCAGATCGGGGATAGTGTGCTAGAAATGTGGAAAGAAAGGACACCTAAAGAAAGACTGTAGATCTCAGAAGGGAAAAGAAGGAGATGCACAACAAGAAAACAATCATGAAGCAAATGTGACAGGTGAGGTGTTACAAGATGCTTTGATTCTTTCTTTTGAAAATATTACTGATTCCTGGGTGGTAGATTCAGGGGCTTCATTCCATGCCACACCTGATAAGAAATACTTTCATGACTATGTTCAAGGAGATTTTGGACAAGTTCGTCTAGGTGATGATAAACCCTGTAAAATCGTTGGAAGGGGTAAGGTTCTTGTAAAACAGCAGAATGGAAACCAATGGCTATTAAAGGAGGTAAGGCATGTTCCAGATCTAAAGAAAAATCTGATTTCAACAGGGCAGTTAGGCGGTGAAGGTTGTGTGACAACTTTCACAGATAAAGCTTGGAAGGTCACTAAAGGAGCCCTGGTAATAGCAAAAGGCGAAAAGGTTGGTACATTGTATTTATGCAATGGTATTTCTAACTCTGTTAATGCTTTAACTTCCAAAGGAGTAGATGCAGCATTATGGCATCATAGGCTCGGACACATGAGTGAAAAGGGGATGAAGATTCTTAACTCAAGGAATTTGTTGCCGGGTTTGAAGAATGTTGATTTGGACTTCTGTGAGAACTACATTTATGGAAAATAGAAGAGAGTCAGATTTCTCAGAGTTGGGAAAGAAAAGAAGAATGAAAAATTAGAGCTTGTGCATACAGACGTATGGGGACCTGCTTAGGTATCATCTCTCGGTGGCTCTCGTTATTAAGTTACTTTTATTGATGATGCAACTAGAAAAACTTGGATTTATTGTATTAAGAATAAATCTGATGTATTTGATACTTTCAAGAAATGGAAAGCTTTGGTTGAGATTGAGACAGGAAAGAAATTGAAGTGTCTTAGATCAGACAATGGAGGTGAATATTGCTGCAAAGAGTTTGATAGGTACTGTTCAGAGCATGGAATTCGCAGAGAGAAGACAGTTCCAAGAACACCACAAGAAAATGGTGTGTCAGAAAGGATGAACAGAACAATCATGGAGCGTGCAAGGTGCATGAGATTGCATGCAGGAATGCCTTTACAGTTTTGGGTAGATGTTGTAGATACTGCTGTTTATTTAATAAATAGAGGACCTTCAAGTTCCTTCGATGGTGGTGTTCCAGAGGAAGCATGGACAGGGAAAAAGGTAAACTACTCTATTTTAAAGCCTTTTGGTTGTGAGGGCTTTGTCCATATTGATAAAGAAAATAGAACAAAGCTTGAGGCAAAGTCAAAGAAATGTACCTTTATTGGATATGGTGTTAATGATTTTGGTTATCGCTTATATGATTATGAAAATCACAAAATCATTAGGAGAAGAGATGTAATATTCAATGAAAAGGTCTTGTATAAGAATCAGTTGCAAGAAAAGAAACAAGAAAAAGAAAACAAGGAATACGCAGTTCTTGATGAAATTACTGAAAAAGTAAAGGTGCCTGAAAATAATAATAATCAACAACCACAACAACAACAACCATCACAACAACAACAGGCACCCCAAACACCTGAAAGTGGTGTTAGAAGATCTACCAGGACAAGTAGACCTCCTGAACGATACTCTCCTTCATTATATTATTTATTGTTGACTGATTCCAGTGAACCTGAATGTTATGAATAAGCAATGCAGGTTGAAAGCATGAAGAAGTGGGAGGTAGCCATGGAAGAAGAGATGGACTCCTTAATGCATAACCAGACTTGGGATTTAGTCAGGTTTCCTGCAGGAAAAACTACATTGAAGAATAAATGGGTTTACAGGCTGAAGGAAGAAGATGGAGGAAAGCAAAGGTACAAAGCTAGACTTGTGGTGAAGGGGTTTGCACAGAAGAAAGGTATTGATTTTGATGAAATATTTTCTCCTGTTGTTAAAATGACTTCAATCAGAACTATTTTAAGTCTTGTAGCAGCTGAAGATTTGCATCTTGAGCAGTTAGATCTAAAGACAACCTTTCTCCATGGGGATTTGGAGGAAGAGATATATATGCAGCAGCCACAAGGATATGAGGTGAAAGGGAAGGAGAAACTTGTGTGCAGGTTGAAGAAGAGCTTGTATGGTTTAAAACGGGCTCCAAGGCAGTGGTATCTAAAATTTGACAAGTTTATGTCTGAACAAGGTTATACTAGATGTCACTCTGATCATTGTGTTTATCTGAAAAAGCAAAATGATGGCAGCTATATTATATTGTTATTGTATGTAGATGACATGCTTGTTGTAGGATCTAACATGCAGGAAATAAATGTGCTCAAAAAAAAATCGGCAAATTCATTTGCAATGAAGGATTTGGGTGCTGCAAAACAAATCCTTGGTATGAGAATAACTAGAGACAGGAAAAATAGAAAATTAACATTGTCGCAGAATGAGTACATACAAAAGGTGTTGAAACGATTTAACATGCAAAATGCAAAACCAGTTAGTACACCTTTTGCTAGCCATTTCAAACTCAGCAAAGAAATGTGCCCAAAGACCCAAAAAGACATGGATTATATGTCTAAAGTTCCATATGCATCAGCAGTTGGAAGTTTAATGTATGCAATGGTCTGCACAAGGCTTGATATTGCACATGCAGTGGGAGTTGTAAGCAGGTACATGAACAATCTAGGAAAGGAACATTGGATGGCAGTGAAATGGATTCTCAGATATTTGAGAGGTACCACAAATCAGGCATTATGCTTTGGTGGTTCAAACATATCCCTACAAGGATATGTTGATGCATATATGGCAAGTGACAGAGATAATAGGAGGAGCACTACAGGATATGTATTTACTGTCGGAGGAACAACTGTCAGTTGGGTTTCAAAAATCCAAAGTGTTGTTGCACTTTCAACAATAGAAGCAGAGTATGTTGCTGCTACAGAGGCTAGTAAAGAAATGATTTGGTTACAAAGGTTTATGGGTGAATTGGGTAAGGAGCATGATATGGGCACGTTATACAGTGATAGTCAAAGTGCCATTCATCTTGCAAAGAACTCAGCATTTCATTCCAGGCCAAAACACATACAGCTCAAGTACCATTTCATATGATCAGTGTTGGAAGATGGAGAGTTGAAGCTGGAAAAGATACACACTAGCCAGAACCCTGCAGATATGCTAACAAAAGTTGTAACCAGGGAGAAACTGAGAATATGCTCAGTTTCAGTTGGTCTTCAAGGATGACGATGAAGATGAGAAACAGCCAGGTCCAAAGAGGAGTCATTGTCCAGCAAATGGAGCAGCGGTGGAGTTGCTACAATCAGTCTCCAAGTGGGAGATTGTTGGGTGTGGAGCCTGATTATCTTCTATAGTACCGGCATATTGGACCCCAATTCAAAATGGTGCGGCAACGCCGCCCGTAAAATAATCGCTGCCGTGGGGGGTCCAGGGGGGGGCGGCAGCGACTTTTGGGAGGCCCCCCCTGGCGGGGGGTTACGGGGGCAGCGCCCCCGAAGCTAAAAACAGCTGTAAAATTGCCTTGTAAAAGTATAGTAATTTCTAGTCAATCTGGGCCGTTCATTAGGCGGATGATCTGACGGTAGAACTTATGTTTAGTTTAGGGTTTTTTGCCCTAGAAGGAAACACCTCTCTTTATATGAGGGCATTGTATTTGAGGCTGTGTGATAGATGTGTATTCGGTGAGCGAGAAACATAGAAGTGAGACTGTGAGAGAAAACAAAGGATATTACAGCGGTTTTGTTGTAGGTTGTATCTCTTCATTTTGCTGGATAATAGAAAGGAAGGACTGGATGTTCGGGGTGGACGTAGCCCAAACTGGGTGAACCACGTATATCTATGTCTCTCTTGTTTTGTGCGTTTTCTGTGTTTATATTTCTGCAATATTTTATGTGTTCCATTGCTCCGTAATATATAATTTTCTAACAAGAGCCAGCAGAGCAGAGATAGCAGAGCCAACAGAGCAGAGCTAGTAGAGCCAGCAGAGCTGAGCAGAGCAGAGAAGAGCCAGCAGGGCTGAGAAAAGTAGAGCAGAGCCAATAGAGCTGAGCTGAGCAGAGCTAGCAGAGCCAACAGAGTTGAGAAGAGCTAAGCAAAGCCAGCAGAGCTGAGTAGAGTAGAGCAGAGCCAGCAGAGCTGAGCAAAGATGAGCAGAGCAGTGCAGGGCACTAATGGCAGAGATAGTACAGTCGGACATCTGGATCAGCAGATGGAGTTCCTCTTAGCTGAGAGGGAGTGTTAAATTGGTAACTAGGGAAAAAATCCATGTGGGCCAGCTTATTTATGGCAGCTGATAATTTTATTGGATCCCTCTCGTCTAGAGGTGTAGGATTGATCCAAAGATCATCCGATTCCGATAAGTATTTATGGAGATATGAATCTATTTTATTTATGTAATTATTATCAAGCCGACCAGCTCTTATATAGGCTCTAGAAGCCAAAACGTCATGTCTATTCAACCTTACACTTTTAGTATAAATAAGAAAGGATGTGAAGTCTTTTCGACACACTCTTCATGTAGTCTCCTCCTCTCCACGTCTGGGTTTTTGGTGAAGGAGAGAGACACCATGAGTGATACGCTGGTCATCAAAGTGATGCCCTAGCGGCTATACGTTGCCCTAGCCGTAGAGATCTGGCATCCGAGACTCTAACAGGCTGTGCTAGAAACCCTTATACGCAGACCCTAATACGCTGTCCAAAGAAGTATTTACACGCTGTTCATGGAGATATTTACACGTTGTTCGTAAAGATATTTACATGCAGATCATGGAAATAATTATGCGTTGTTCAAATTGATGCACATGCCAAGCCATAGTAAGGGTAAAGATGAAACCACCGTCAAAATCCCTCGCAGTCAATAAAGAAGTTGTTGTCATAACCGCAGTCCAGTATGGAAGAGGAGCCGTAGGCTTATGAAGATCTAAACACAGTGAATGGGTCAAGTCAACAAGACTTGTTCACGCATCTGAACCTCGTATTCCTGTCTGCCATTCCACGTGAGGTTTGAGTATACACTGTACATGTTTAAGTACACGCTATACAGGTATCCACGTGAAGTTTGGGTACACGTTATACAAGTTTAAGTATACATTATACAGGTATGACAAGAACTCACTTATAACCGTAGAAGCCACAGTGAATGAAGAAGCTGTAGTCAGGCCGCAGTCAAGACATGGGAAACCACGGTCAAGGAGAGGGCAGCCGCAGTGATAAAGGTAATTAGGTTGTAGGAAGGAACTACTATAGCCATAATCTTGGTGGTATCCCTGTGGCAGTTTAGATGTAATAAACAACAGTAACTCAGATTGCACAATAAAATTACGTTGGGTGTCATCTCAGTCTCTCATATGTATATTTCACTATCTCGACATAATCACACTAATGAAGCAGGCTTCAGTGTTGATCCACAGCTTCTCATAAATAAGTATCTTTGAGGCAGTCGAGATGATAAGGATCATAACATGATGAAAGAAGCAATGATCACCAAGTCAAGAAGAGTCAGCCTTGGCTAGGATTAATGTCGAAGATCATGGTCTCACAAATGATCTCATCATATATATGTATATGAACATAATTAGTAATGGGACTACATGATGAAGTAAAGGGCAGCATGATTGGCAACGAGACTACATGCTGATGTATGAGGGCAGCATGATGATGGATAAGATCATGGACATGAGCAACGTGATTAGTGAAGTATGGTGTAGTATGAGTGGTACAGCAAGAGAACCAGATGCAGCATGATGATAGGTGAAGGAGTCACCTTGGAGAATCAGTTGAAGGAGAATGTCTTCAACTGATCTCATTGTTATAGAAGATGATCTATGCTTAGATCTAGACACGTCAAAGTGTTGACTTCTGTTGTAATTGTACTCTCTCTCTCTCTCTCTCTCTCTCTCTCTCTCTCTCTCTCTTTCTCTGTTGAACTTTGAAGATAAAAGAAGATTTGATCAAAGGGTTTCCCCACACATTGTCGGGTTTGTCCCCGGCTAGCGCCATATCTTGTGTCCTCTTGTCTTGGCTTGTCTTCTGCATATTATATTTACGTTCTATCTGCAGTTTATCGTAATGCTGATGTGATTGCTAACTGTGAAAATTTAAATAAATTGCTCTAGCATAGAACGTACCTAAAAATAACACACTTTCTAGATAAATTTATGGTTCCTCCATTTTCAACCGCCCCTTGACACTCTGGTGCTAGATATAGGAAGAAATTCAATTCCTTGGCTATCTTATAATGAATAAAATTATGGATACTACCATAATCAATCAACACTATTACCTTTTTCTTCTTGATATGTCCTTCTATCTTGAGAGTTTGAGGAGTGGTAATGCCTACCAATGCATTAGATGATATGGAGAGATTCATTTCTTCTTTCTCTAGGGTTGGTTCCTCATGTATATCCTCTTCTTTTGATGCTTCTTGGTCATTTTCTTCCTCCTCTTCAGAATTTATGTAAAATAATTTCTTCTCCACACACTTATGACCTTTAGTGTATTTTCTATCACAACTATAATAAAGCCCTTTTGCTATTTTTTCTTCCTGTTGTTATGGTGTCAACCTTGTAGGCTGTGAAAGGTTAGGGGAAGAAACACTTACATATTTATAGTTGTGAGTGGAAGGCTTCCTTGTTTCCATAATTTTTCTTTCAATTTTTCTTGCCAACCTGAGTGTATTCTCCAATGAATCGGGTTCTCAAAGGAGAACCACATGTTCGATGTTATCCTTTATATTCCATGTGAACACATCAATTCTATGCTCCTCTCGAATATCTTTTACCCTTATATTCAATTTTTGGAATTGCTCAATGTGCTCTACAATTGAACCCTTTTGTTTTAGATTT
Source organism: Pinus tabuliformis (assembly GCA_031772625.1). Classification (NCBI taxonomy): domain Eukaryota; kingdom Viridiplantae; phylum Streptophyta; class Pinopsida; order Pinales; family Pinaceae; genus Pinus; species Pinus tabuliformis. The sequence goes on along the minus strand of CM062820.1, from coordinate 196,629,465 downwards.
ATCAATTGAATAAAGAAGGTGTTTCTTTTGGTATCCTCATAATGTGCTATCATTTCCTCCATAAAAGTTTGCCAAGTGACAATATTTTTACGAGAGAAAATCCGTTGATACCAAACAAACTGATTGGGTTCGAAATATAAAGTTGCAATGTGTACCTTTTGTGTGTTTTGCACATTATGGAGATCGAAATATTACTCCATCTATAGTATCCATGTTACAGGATCCTTGCCATCAAAATTCCTCATATCGATCTTTGGAACATGGTGGGTCTTCAATACAACATTAGATTTTGTGGAATCATGATTAACTTTTCTTTTTTTCTCATCATGAGCTTCCTCTATGACCTTTTCGACATTAGGAAGCATTTCTTGAAGATACTATGCCAAGCCTCCTTTCAAAACTTTCATGTATTTCTTCAAATATTCAATGTTTACTTCTAAACCATCCATCTTATATCCCACGCCATCAATATTAGCTTCCACACCATTCATATTAGCTCCCATGCCTTTATTTAAACCATCCATCTTAGCTTCTCCTACTTTTTGTGAGAGTGAAATTTGTTGCACTTGGTCTCATAATTTTGATATATCACGTTGCATTTCTTCCTCTTCTTCATGAGTCATGGTAGATATTTCAGGTTGCTTACTAGGTGTTTCCCTTTTCTTTCTTCAGGGCATCCATTAAAGATAATTATTCTTCACTAGGCCCTTTGAATTACTTCAAACTATTTTTTCAAACAAAACTTCTGCAAAATTTTAAAAATACTATACACCTTTTTTTCACTTTGTAGGAGCTTGATATTGAATCTGTTGTACCTCTATAATTGCAGATCTCCAAGGTCTGAAATTTTGTCTTGTGGTAGCCCTCTGAGGCCTCTTTCTAGAACCATAAGTCTGATCAATATTGGATTCTCCAGGAAAGCATTATTCCAAATATCTTAGGATGTCCTAATTATAGACATGTTTAGTAGATTGAACTTGTACAAAGTTCCACGTGACCCTGTTTCAACCTTCGGACCTGGAAGAAATATACAAAAATCTACCATTCATTCTCTTTATATAAATTTCTATGAAATTTCAATATGATGCCCAGAGACAAAGTTATGATGATTTCCTCCAGGTCACCTATTTGAGATATAATTCGGGGCTTTGTAAAAACCCTAAATTCCTTGAATCATATCATAGAAACTATAGCGACACAAGATCTCAAATGGGTTTTAATGGAAACTTCTGAAACTTCTTAGAAATGAAGTTATAGCGAAAAGTTCATGATGACCTATTTGAAGCAGTGAAACCCTACAATCCAAAGCTCTGATACCAGATGTTATGCAACCAACTCACAAAATAGAAGAAAAGATAGATCAACGACTTCAAAATTAGCCTCTTTGAGGGGGAAATGTCCTTTACATTACACAAATGAAAAATGATTGGATGATACAAATCACAAGAGCTCCTTTCTATATATAGGAGTCTAAGGGGTGCCAAAACAATCAGAGGCTACAAAAAAATAATATTGTAGGGGCACAACAATAACTATAGTGGGCTTCTATGGGGCACAATAATAACAACATGGGGACTATATGGGCACACTAATAGAATAATGGGGTTTCACTACTAAAAATAATGAGTTACACTAGTAGTATAGGGACCTGACAATTTCATTAAAATAAAAAACTTATCTCTATCACCTGCCATATGCTTTGAACAATCGCTATCAATGTACCATAAATTCTCTTGATCTCCTACATACAATGCTAGACAACAATTTTCATAGGAAGTAATTTTATTTTTGCATACTTTAGGAGGTTTTGACTTCTGCACATGTTGATAAGATGAATTCATCTTACTTCTGCATTCAGTTTCTTCATGACCAAATTTATTGTAAATAGAGAATTCAACTTCATTCTGAACAGGGGAGAAGGCACTATAACAATACTTCTTTGACCTATTTTCGTTATGTTGTTTTATTTCTTCTCTATCCATAACCATTTTATAAGAAATAGAATGAACTTATTTAAGACCAAATTTGTGACAAGTGAAGCATTGACCATTGAATTAAGAATACGTGGGAGTATAATACGTTTATGAGTAGATTTCCCTATGTTCATGTAAATGTTTTCTTTCCTGAATATAGTTTAACCGTTCATTCTATCATTGAGTCCTACTATTCTGATGGTTGCTTCCTCTTATAGCATTGACGTAGATTTTTATACATGTTTTAAAGGATTTGATAGGTTCTGATGTTTAACCATTTGTATTATATCCAAGACATATCTTGATTACTGGAGAGCGCTAAACCTTAATGATTTCCTCTAAATATTCAGATCCTTTATCAAATGTAAGATTTAGAGCCTTCGTTTTCTCTAGGTCTTTTCTTTAACCCATAATTTCAAGCTCTAAATTTTCATAGTGTTTTTCGCTTTCTTGGAGCTATTTCTTAAAACATTTTCTACTAATTTAGCCTCTTCGAAATAGATGTTTAGTTGGTTTATTTCTTCAACTAGGATATTTTCTTTATACATATTGATTTCCTTTTCTTCATTCTTTTTAATGACTGTACTATCAACTTCTTCTAGAGCATCCATAAATTCATAATTATCATCAGACTCATATGCACATTGTTGTTTTAATTCCATAAGTAATTGATAGTCTTGATCTAATTCATCATCCTCATTATTGGAAGAATATTCACTATCTTCATCTATATAATTTTTTTTCTTGCTAGTAAAACCTCTTTTAACATTATTCTTTGAAACATTCTTTCCTTTTTCATGATTTTATTTATAAGGACATTTAGAAGAATAGTGACATAGTCTTCCACATGGAAAATAATTGAAAGGAAGCTTACCTATGAACCTAATAGTTCCTACCTGGAGCTTCTTCAAAAAATTCACTTCTTCTTCATCTGAAATGTAACTTGTATCTTTAATCTCTTCCTTTTCTTTTCCTTTTTTCATGGCTTTGAATGTTGCTTCTCTAACAATTTATGTATCCCATTTTCTCATCTCATATGATGTCAAGATACCTTGGAGTTGTTTAATGGTGATATTCTTCAAATGTTGCATTTATTCAATGGAAGAGTCTTTAGAATCAAACTTTGGGGTTTGTGATCTCAAAATGTTTTCAACAACAACAATATCATTTATTTCTTCACCAAGGCCTTTGAAATCTGTTAACGATATCATCTACTCTAATGAAAAAAATTGTAATGCTTTCATCACCATCCATTCTAAGAGACAAATACTGAATTCTATAAGAATGAAGTTTAGGTATTTTTACCTTAGAGTCACATTCATGGATTTGAACAAGCTTAACCCATATTTCCTTTGTGGTGCCCAACTTAATGATTTTCAAAAACTTAGATTCAGCCAATTCTCCCAAGATATAATTTATAACCTTTTCATTTTTCCCATTTTTTTCCTTCCCGCATCATCTGTGGGAATGGAGGATGGATATTGATATCCACCTTCAACAATTTCCCATATATTAGCTCCTAGTGCTTGTAAATATGATTTCATTTTGACTTTCCAAACCATCAAGTTAGTTCGATTAAAAAAGGTGTCTTGGTAGAAGATACTCCCTTTGGACTACTCATCTTAATAGATCTCCCTTTAAGTAATCAAACTTCTTCTAAGGGATCTGCTCTGATACCAAATGTTAGGAAAAATAATTGTGGGGGATGATCAATATTTTTAATTCACTTTAACTTGCTATTTCACATTCATAATTATGTATGCTACTTCTATTCGTGTAACCCACGTGTGTACTTGACTTTATTGAATGCAAATTGTGTATGTTTAGATTACTTAATTTTTCAGAATTTCCATTAGATGTTTAACTTAATCATTAAATTATTATTTCATTAGCCATCTAGTATGCAATAAAGAACAAATAAATGATAACACATAAGCAACACATCAACCCATATGAACACTATGATTTTAGGTGGAAACTCAATGTGGGGGAAAACCACCGTTGTTGTCGTCTCTATCTTATTCTCTTATTATAATGAAAAATAATTAAATCATTATCTTCTACTAACATAGACTCTTTCCAACACATAAAGCACCTATCTACAAGAGGATACAACCTCCACTCATTCTCCAACACCCACTGGAAGGGAGCTACAACCCCCTGATCTCATTTACCAAGTCTTTCTAAAAGGAAGGTCTTACCCCCTCACTAAAGGTTGCAACGCTCAGTGCTTCCTGGACCACATTTCATAATATTTCACACTAGATCCACCTATCAATCAATCATAAAAACATGTAGGACACCTTTCATCTTTCCCACTGGATCCACAACACCAATAAGCCCAAACCAAAATACTGAATCACAAAATATGAATCACTGAAGTGTTGTAAACCAACAAAATCACTGAAACATTAAGCCACAAAATACATAATAAAACCAATCACTAAAATGAATATCAAATCAATGCAATACCAAATAATACAATCACACATCAAATATTCAACCATTCGCTAATTAATCAAGCTTTTAGATACCAGAAAATCATCACATAAAAAATGTACAATCACTGCAAAAACTGATCAATATTAACTTCAGAACGTATATGCGACTGTTCAAGTTTACCTGTGTATATACACACTTACCATGCATAACACCTGCATACAAATACCAATTCTCTGAATCTTGCAACACTGCCAAACTAAATCAGTGTATCAATCTTTGAATCGCTGAAATATTGAGCCATAAAAACAACTAATCAGTCACTGAATACAATATGATCACTAATCAATATACCAAGCAACAAGAAAATCAAGCCAATCATAACTGCTAGACACATATTATCATTATCAAGACATCATTGAGAGATAATAGCAAATAGAATAGACATCATTAGTTGTCAATAAGAATTCAAACCATAATCAAATTCAACTTAGAATGTATATGCGACAGTATTTAACCAGGTTTGTGTATATAAGCGCTTATCATGCATAAAACCCACATATATCTTTCAAGATAGTGAATACCAAAACCTAAATCAGACAACAATCTAAACAAGTTATTTCATAATATATATGTGACTATTGCGAGGCATACTCACATATGTACATGACTATATAGGAAAAAAAAATTGTATAGATATTTAAATTAATGAAACAAAACTTCGCTGCAAATCACTTGTGAAACACACGTATCTACACACGTATTGTCGAAGGCTGCATATCTCAGTAGATATAGTCATGATCATAATTCTACCATAATCACAAATATTGCATTGTTAGTCATTCAAACAACAAATTCAATCAATCATATATTCTACAAGATCAAATATTTTAGAAATGAACCTCTTCCTCACTCCTAGTGCACAAATGCTCGAAATTATATCACACATTAATGATTCATTAGATTACACACATATCTTATTTATGTCCATCTCCCTATATAACTTTTTCCTTTTCCAATACTGCATGCAAATCCTTTGGTAATGTTGTTAGTATTCATTGATGGGATCAAATAGACATTTCTACCACAATTACTATGGGAAATTACCATGGTAATGACCATTGGTATCTACTTTCCTATAGTTATGATAATGTATGGAGCTTTTATTCATAGGACTTGCGTAATAAGGGGACTGTAGTTCACAAGGGTCGTGTACACTTTTGAAACTTCACAATTCCCATATATTCTCAAGTGAAACCAGTACTGAGGCTACCAACATGCTTCCTCATTTCTGAAATACCTATACCAACATCCTTGTCATCTACATTAGTTCTTTGACCATCATATTATATCCAAGTTTACATAAGGAGCCTATTTCCGTCAAGGACAATAGATTATCCATAATGCCAACAATGGAAATCTGTTATATATAGAGAAAATGGTTATATTCGTTGAACATACTCATCTAATATAGATTCATCCTTACCCAAGTGATAACATGTGTACAGGGGGTTGCATAGAGGAGAAACAACCCTTAGAGTATCTCTCATACGCCATTTTGTTTGATTCAAGATGAACTCATGGGATCTCATCAAATATCAATGTGTGGGATTTGGAGCATGATTGTCACAGAAATTTCACTTCAATTAGATAAGGGATACATCAATTCTTTTACTTAAGTATTTAATGTGTGAATTTATAGTTATCTATATTGATACTATAGGTGTACATTCCTATTAATTCCTTGCCATAACCGTATATCTTATTTACTTTCTACATATCCTATATACTCTCATGACTCTAGAACTATCTTGCATTGTTATATGTTTTCTTATATATGTGTGTGTGGGGTATGAGGTGGAGTTAGGATGTATATGTGTAGAAGGGAGGGTTTTTCTTGGAAATATAGAGAGGTGGGGTAAACCAGTATTTCATGATTTTTAACTTTTTTTATCTTTTAAAATATTTAATGCACATAAATTATGAAACACAAAAATTTACATCAGAAACACATACATTTTCTCTTTTTAAATATTTTGTAAAATTCCTTGTAAAAAGTAAGCACCAACTTAAAACTTTCATCAGAACCAACCTACAAGAGATTCTATTTTATTAGCTAGGAATAACCTTAAAAAATGTAGGCACCAACATCTAAGAGACATCAATCCCCCCTAGTTGAGCACCAACCTACATCTTCAAGTTCTTCCTTGGATCAGTCATTGATAACTTTTGGTCCCGAAAAAAATTCTTCATTGAATTTTTATCTAACCATACAACTCTTAGGTTTATTCTTTCAAGCTCGATCATGGCCATTTGACCTATACATGCCAAATTTCCATTCTTCAACTAGGATTTTTGACATCATTCTTTAGAGTTTAACTCCCACAACACATATTTCGTTAAATGTTGAAAAATTCTATTAAAAGGCCTTGAACAACATTGATTCTTTTGCAAATCACCATATTAACTTAATTTATGATAAAAATAGTGTTATTAATGCCAAACCGATTAGAGACCGTGAATAGGTCAAACATGGGGTTGTTAGGGACAATAGTATTAATGCACAATAAGAATGTGAAAGCAAACTCTTAGAAGTAATTGATTTAAACTAAATCGTATTAGTATGTCTAACATCCATGAAATATATTATAATTATGGATAATAGAATAGAGCCAGTGATGTCTAAATTTTGTGCCTGATGACTCTAACCTACTTTCCCACAACTTTTGAGCGAGTTGTTGATTGAATAATGGTGATATAAAAAATCTTAGTGTAAGTGGCAAGGATGCATCTCCCTTGTATTACATTGAAACTAGTATACCAAAAACTTAGTAAAATGTTTTTTGCTAAATTTTCTACCCCTTCATGCCTTCATGCAACACTAATGAGGAGGTGATCATTCATCTTCATAGCATCCATGCATCCACTATGAAAGCTAGGAACTATTGATCTAGATATTTCCATAAAGTTGGGTACCATTGATCTATCTCCACTCAAATCCAAGTAAACTAAATGAGAGTTATTAAATTGGTATTCAAGTCACTCCATTATGATGGACACTATCACAAATTGAAGTAAACAAGAATTAGTGGTCTTTAAAAAGCAATAAACCTAGAAAAGTAACTAGTGGAGGCAAGGGTTTTCAAAAATTAGTACACTTGATAGCAGTCTTGATATTGATCTTTCTTTGTCAACATTGTCAAAAATGAATAATTGTCCTAATGTAATAGTGCCAACCAATTGTATGAAAAATGAGTGTTGACCATTACTTTCACCAAAAGGAAAGAATGATAAGAACTTTTAATGGGGAAAATAAATATGAAACAAAACTAATGGATTTTAGTTGAAATTTATGTAAGTCCCCTTTCTCCTTAATTATTAAATAATTAATGTAACTACTAATATATTATTTTTGATATATTGATTTTGAATATTGAATATGTATTAAAAGTCATTCATCTATGACATGTGATTTTCCATGTGGTCTAAATAAACCACTTAAAACCCATCAATTAATTCTAGTTGGTTTAGTAAAATATATATCTTTACTTGCATTAAGAACTATGTTTCAATAATATATTACATTTATAAACTTGTACCAATACATATAACTAAATGGAATTTAATAAATAGCTTCAACTCTTGTTAGCTTCTATGAGATTATTTTAATTACAAATAGTTTGTTTAAGAATTGAAATTTACAAAATGTTAATCTTGATAGGGAAATCATGTCATATAGTGCAAAAAGCTTAAAGACATCCATTTATGTCCCATCTCTTGAGTGAATCTCAATAGTGTACGGATCCAGGTGGATATTGGTGGCCACCTGCCAAGTCCACCTGGACCCCCACCATTGTCTTTCTCAGCATTTTCAGTTTCCTTAATTGTAGCACAACTTACTATTTTTAGTAGTTTTTCGGGTCCTGAACTTCCGGAGCCGTTTTGAGGCCCTAAACGACATTTTTTGGGGAATCCGGGGGCAACACGAGTCCATGGAATGGACTGGTGTTGCCCGTTCCAACAATGATAGTGCTCGGATAGATCTTTCTAATGAGCTATTGTACGCGTCAAACGGAGATCATATGCCAAAGTTACGACCCCGGTAAGTTGATGTACCAACTTACCCCCAAACGGGGCCCACAGTTTGGCGTTTCATCTCCTAGGGTTAGGTTTTGGAATGTTAAGGGTTTTTCCATTGTTTCTCAACAATAAATAGGCCTTCGAGCCTCATTGTAACACAGTTCAGAGGCATGTAGCCATCACATCTCTTCTCAGAGATAAGCTACCATCACCCTAGCTAGTTTATTGCCATTTTTGTTTGTAAGCATATTTCAGTATTTTCCATTAATGAAATGAAGTATTATTTCCACTGCATCTTTGTGTATATGGTTATCTCTGTAATTTGTTGCGTTCCTATTTAAATCCAGATTAGTGGTATTAGAGAGGTTTGCTTTTTCTCTGTTTTTCTTTGCATGTCCCCAACAAGGTCGGGATATAAGGAGTTAGGGCTTGAACTGGTTGAACCTTTACAAGACCAGCCTCGCAAATCCCGACGGCCTCCCATGGCGGACGAGAAGAAAGACGAGGGGGCAGGAGATCCCATCAAAATCTTGCTCGAAGAAGCACTGGAGCGACAACGGAACACGATGATGGACAGCTTTGCGCAGATCCTTCAGCTGCTACCCAGAAGCGGCGCATCGGCTTCCAGCAGCTCCTCTAGAAACGCCACACCCTTTAAAGTACAAGTTAATTTTGAAATCCCCATATTCGAGGGTCAGATAGACGCCGATGCCGTAGATAAATGGTTAAATCTACTAGAGGGTTATTTTTCTGTTCATGAATTTTCGAGTCGGGAAAAGATTGTTTTTTCTCTTCTCAAAGCAGCCCCCCACGTCAAGGACTGGTGGGAAACCTACTGCGAGCAGAAGGATGAAAGTACTGGCTCACTATTTTCAGCCGCACCCACTTGGGATTCGTTCCGGGATGCCATCAAGGAGTAGTACTACCCTGTCGGAAGCTATGAGGATGAATACATAAAGTGGACCACGTTGCGGCAGGGAAGGGACCAAGACGTGCCGGAGTTCACCAATCTTTTCCATATCCTTCGCACAAAGTTGGGTATCAAGGATTCGAAGCAACATTTGATACTCAAATACCGTGGCTGCCTGCACAAGTACATCCAGGAAGAAATACAGTCCCTTAACATCCCCTCACTCAGCGCAGCATACCGATATGCCGTCAAGGTCGAGCAGAAGTTTAAACAAAAGAAGCGAGACTTTGGATCTGCGAATCCAAAGCAGGGGAAAGGTGCCCCTAAACCAGAGAACAAAGGACAAAGCCAAGGCGGGACAGCCCAAGACAACCAGCCGAAGCTGCAAGCAAAGAGCAACGCCGCGAAGCCAAGAAAGGACACTGGAAAATGGTGCGAGTTCCATAAGAGCCCCACTCACAACACAAGTGAGTGTCGGGCCAAGCAGTCACTGGTGGCTGAGCTAAAGGTTTCAGAATCAGATGCATGTTTCGACTCTGAGTCAGAACCCGATAAGGGGTATGAAAAAGGGAAGTAGATCATTGATGCGGATCACAGCGCCACTGTTGCTACCGCAAAGATCCAGAAAAATGAACCCGAAGATCCAGAGGAGGAGGAGCGTCTCTTCCACTCCCAGATGTGGGTAAAGGGCTCCCCGATACAGTTCATTGTTGATAGCGGGAGTCAAAAGAACCTCATTTCGGCAGAGGTCGTGAAGCGGTTGGGCTTACCGACCACAGCACATCCACAACCATACACCATTGGGTGGCTTCACCAAGGGCGAGATCTTCGCGTGAGCCAACAGTGTCGCCTTCCATACAACATCAAGCCCTTCACGGATGAGGTATTGTGTGACATTGCTCCCCTTGAAGTTTGTGATGTATTACTAGGACAACCATACTTGTGGAAGCGACATGCTGTGTATGAATCAAGGCCCCGTGCTGTTATTATTACATTGGGAAATAAGTTGTTCAGGATACCAGAGGTAGCACCACCTACCGCCATCTCTTTGATTACTGCAAAACAATGCAGTAAGATCATTTCCAAAACCAGGAAATTTGTTTTCCTGATGATACACCCTCAAGGGAAGAAGAAGACAGTGGCCGCGGCCTCCAAACGGGGTCCCTCTGCACGGCAGCTACAGATGGACAAAATTGTGGAGGAGTACGAAGACATCTTCACCTCCCCGGCAGGGGTCCCTCTGCACTGTCAAGTCAAGCACTCCATCGATCTGACCCCAGGTGCGCCGCTACCCAATGGAAGAATTTATCGGCGCTCCGTTCTAGAGAACAATGAAATCAAGAGGCAGATTCAGGAGCTCCTGCAGAAAGGTCACATCCGTCCGAGTTCTTCACCCTGTGGGAGCCCGATAGTGTTGGTACAGAAGAAGGATGGGACGTGGAGACTCTGTATTGACTATCAGGCGCTGAACAAGATCACTGTCCGTAATATGTACCCGATCCCGCGGATTGATGACCTCCTAGACCAACTGAAGGGGGCGAAATATTTCAGCAAGATCGATCTGAAGTTAGGATATCACCAGGTACCAATTGAACCCTCAGATGTGTGGAAGACTGCCTTCAAATCCAAGGAGGGCCTCTTCGAATGGTTGGTCATGCCTTTCGGATTGACGAATGCTCCTGCAACCTTTATGAGGCTAATGGATGACATCTTGCGACCATTCACCAACTCCTTTGTAGTAGTATACTTGGATGACATTCTGATCTTCAGCCAGAGTTGGGAAGAGCACCTCCACCACATCCGACAGGTTCTCCAAACACTGCGGCAACACAAGCTATGTGCCAATTTGGAGAAATGCACTTTTGGCATGACCGAGGTTCAGTATCTGGGATACATCATTGATGAACAGGGGGTGCATGTCGATCCAGCCAAGGTCCAAGTCATTCGGGATTGGCCCTCTCCAACCACTCTAATAGAGCTCCGCAGCTTTCTAGGTCTTGCCAACTTCGACCGCAGGTTTGTGTTGGGATTTTCTCATATTTCTTGGCCCTTGAGTCAAGTCACCAAGGGCGGGGCGAAAGCAAAATTCTTTTGGTCTGAATCTCAACAGAAGGCATTCAGGGAGTTGAAGGATCGCCTCTGCACGGCACCAGTGCTCGCGTTACCAGATTTACAACAACCATTTGAGGTCGAGACAGATGCCTCTGACTATGCTATTGGGGCAGTCCTTACTCAACATGGACATCCAGTGGCATATCACAGTGAAACACTTTCAGACACAGTCCAGAAGTACCCCACTTATGATAAAGAGATGTATTCCATTGTACAGGCGTGCCGACAATGGAAGCATTACATTTTGGGGAAGGAAACGGTCATCCACACAGACCACCGACCTCTGCAGTTCATAGAGACCCAAGGGAAATTGCAGAATGATCGCCATCAGAAGTGGTCTACATACCTGCAACAGTTTCACTTGAATATCAAGTATAAAAATGGCAGCACCAATAATGTTGCAGATTGCCTCAGTCGACCACCGATCATGGCGCTAACCACCGTGCTCAACTCTTGCAGGTACGAGACTTCTGATTGGCCACTTCTCTACAAAAGCGACCCAGAATTCGGCCACACATACCAGACACTCTTGGAGGGTCAGCAGGTTGCATATTTTCACCTCTAGGATGCCCTATTATGCCACCTCGGTCACCTCTGTGTTCCTTCAACCGAGCGTGCCAAGATGATTTGGGAAGCACACTACAGTTGGGCTGCTGGGCATTTCGGGGTCGAGAAAACAGTGGCAGTACTGCAAAACTATTTCTATTGGCCGAATCTTCGACAGGATGTTGGGAAGTACATCTGATCATGTACTGCCTGTGCCATTGCCAAACCGACCATTAAGAAGCAAGGCCTCTATACCCCGTTGCCTACCCCTAGTCGACCTTGGGAATCCATCTCCATGGATTACATGTCAGGCCTTCCTTCCACTAAGCATGGAAATGACTGTGTTTTTGTGGTCGTCGACAGGTTCTCAAAGATGGCCATTATGATGGCCTGCAAGAAGAATATCACAGCAGAAGCCAATGCTAAACTCTTCTTTGAACGAGTTTGGGTGCACTTTGGGATCCCACAGTCTATCATCTCAGATCGGGACAGTCGGTTTCTCAGCACCTTTTGGTCCAGTCTCTGGTCAATGCTGGACACCAAACTCACGAAGTCCACAACCTTCCATCCTCAAACTGATGGCCAGACAAAGGTTGTCAATAGGATGATTGTGCACATTCTACGCATGTATAACTCAAAGCATCCACGCACATGGGACAAGAGCCTCCCCTAGGTTCAGCACAGCTACAACCGAGCTCTTCACAGCTCCACTGGCCATAGCCCTTTTCAGGTGGGTTTGGGATTCTAGCCACTATGCCCCATTGATGTGGCCATGCCACTTGCAGCTACTCACATGAATTCAGCTCATGTCCAGTCCGAAATAGATAAGGCCACCAGCTTCATTGAGCGCATTCAACATATTCACCAGCAGGTCCATGACATTCATGAGAAATCAAATGCCAAGTACAAGCAGCGACATGATCAACATCGGGTGCCACACAAGTTTCAGGTGGGCGACAAAGTCTGGTTGTATTTGCAAAAGGAATGCCTTACTGGAGCCTATCGGAAATTGAGACCACTCCGATATGGTCCTTACACCATTACTAAGGCTATGGGAGACAATGCATTTGAGCTCAGCATTCCCCCATTCCTTGGCCTGCACCCAGTATTTAATGTGGACCGCCTTCGGCCATACTTTCCACCATTGCTAGACACATCCGACATTGCAGAACAGCTCAAACCCACAGAATTAAATCCAGATTGCATGGAACAAGCTACAACTGATTGGATCATGGACACACAGATCAAGAACACTCGCCAACAAATATCCAACTGTATCGAGTTGTCAAAGCGGGCCAACTCCTTCAGCAGGGCAAGTGGCTCACCAGGGAACAAGTTCAGCAGAAGTTTCCTCATCTCATGGAGGAGCTCAACGCAATGGGGACCATTGCTTCCTAAGGGGGGAGGAATGATCCAGGTGGATATTGGTGGCCACCTGCCAAGTCCACCTGGACCGCCACCATTGTCTTTCTCAGCATTTTCAGTTTCCTTAATTGTAGCACAACTTACTATTTTTAGTAGTTTTTCGGGTCCTAAACTTCCGGAGCCGTTTTGAGGCCCTAAATGACGTTTTTTGGGGAATCCGGGGGCAACACGAGTCCATGGAATGGACTGGTGTTGCCGGTTCCAACAATGATAGTGCTCGGATAGATCTTTCTAATGAGCTATTGTACGCGTCAAACAGAGATCATATGCCAAAGTTACAACCCCGGTAAGTTGATGTACCAACTTACCCCCAAACGGGGCCCACAGTTTGGCGTTTCATCTCCTAGGGTTAGGTTTTGGAATGTTAAGGGTTTTTCCATTGTTTCTCAACCATAAATAGGCCTTCGAGCCTCATTGTAACACAGTTCAGAGGCATGTAGCCATCACATCTCTTCTCAAAGATAAGCTACCATCGCCCTAGCTAGTTTATTGCCATTTCTGTTTGTAAGCATATTTCAGTATTTTCCATTAATGAAATGAAGTATTATTTCCGCTGCATCTTTGTGTATATGGTTATCTCTGGATTTGTTGCGTTCCTGTTTAAATCCGGATCATGTACTTAATGCTCGTTATAAATTAATTAATCCATGCTTTGATAGAAATAGTATTTTTTCCACATAGAGTTCTGTTTTAGAAATAACAATGTCACATTTATATACTCATATTAAACCACATGATAGGTAAATAAAAACTAGTATAAAATGATGAAATTAGTGACTAGGTGACTAAAAACGTTACTCACCATAATTATTTCAAGTGAATTACAACTAGATTTGAGTAATTTTAAGTGACCGAACTAAAAATGACTAACTTAAACGATTAATTTAGTCTAGGGATAAAATATACAACTAAATAATAAGTGATTGAGCTAAAAGTGATTAAATTAAATTACTAATTTAGTTTAGGATTAAAATACATGACTAGATAATAAGTGACATAATTAATAATGATTAATGTAAATGACCATTATAGTCCAAGAATCAAAATATGACCAAATAACAAGTACAACAAGTATATGAATTAGTCATTTATGTTAGTAATTTTTAATTATGTTACTCTAGAAATGTAAAATTGCAATTTTGATACCGAAGTGTTACATTTCACTAAAGGGGTCTCTAGATCCATATGCAGTGCTAAAATTTATAGACAAACAGGTCTATGAATCCATATACAATGTTAAAATTTTGAATACCCTTTTGCCTCTAATGTTTAGCACTGTAGATGGATTGAAAGACCCCCTTCTTTGAATCCATTTGCAGTGTTAAATTTAGAGACAAAGGAGTCTCCGAGTCCATATGCAATGTTAAAATTAGAGACACTCATCTGCAATGTTAAAATTTAGGTAGATCGATTCGACGAGCACCTTAAAGGGGTCCATGAATCCATCTATAATGCTAAAATTATAACACTTTTATACAATCACTAGTAAACCAACATAGAAGTTGCTATTAAAATGATTAACCACAAAACCTATTAACATACTCAATATCCTTGTCATAAATAGAAATATATATATATATATAGATATATAGATATATATATATATATGAGGTTCTTCTCAATGATTATCATGACTACCATATTTTCACTTTAATTTAATTTTTAACAATTCAATATATAAACATACATAGAATGAGAAAATGTGTGTATTAATGTGGAATAAACACTTGAACATAGGAAATTGGTCCTTTTTTACTATCAACATATGGTGTTTTTTTACTATTAACATATGATGGTGATCAACCTATAACAAAGACCCTTTGTTTCCTTCCCTCCCCTCCATTTCTTTTCAATGATCACAAGTTTGTTTAATTTACTATAAAAAAACCCCTCTTTCTATATCAGAGATTTGTTTTATTTGCTATAAAAAAACCCTCTTTATTTCCTTCTCTTCATATTTTTATTTTTTAGTGATAAGAAGTTTGTTTTATTTTTCATTTCAAATTTTACTTTGCGCATTTAAATATATTCTTTTATTCTATGTTTCACTCTACACATTTACATTTATTTTTAATATTTAATTTCACCCACACATTTACATTTATTTTTAATTCTAAATTTCCCTCTACACATCCAAACTACTTGGAGACATGATAACTAAGCCTTCAATAAGGTTTTGATGATACCCATATCACTGCAATCCCTAGGCTACAACCCAAATACCAGTTAACTCGATAGAAGCCTTTTGCCTCCTTTAGAATTAGCCCAGGGAAAATTTCGCAAGGGTTTTACAAGCCTTCAGAATACACTAGAAAAAGACATCTAGTAGGAAGACAAAAATAAATGGGTTCCTGCAAGTACCTCGAAGCAAATCTCAAACTTGGCATCCAAATCCATAGGATTTGTCAGTCATTTTTATAAATATTTTCTATCGACTCTCTATACGACAACATTGTAGATCTCTTTGGGAGAATCTTCAGAAGCAAACGAGTCCCAAGAAACTTGAGGATTTTTCTAGGCTAGATCCATGCCTAACCTTGATCTGCCAGCCAAGGAGGCAAGTCATGCAAACTCTGTCTACAGTATTAAAATCTGGCCTACTCAATTCTAGAGCCTGATGCATAACAGACGATCTAGAGGAATTTTGATGCAATGATTCATTTCATTTTCTCCCTTCCTTAATGCCAACTTTGTATGACAAATTTATCTACATAATATTATCTGACTGGAGCTAGAATAAGGAATTAACCAGTTAGTTCAGGAGCTACAATCCAAGCAGACTTACATTTAGCCAAGAAACACTTACACGCCCTTGTAATAATAGCGTGGCCATGGATTGGGCCCAAAAGCCAAATTTGAGGTTGAGAACATAATGTTGGGAATCTATAGAGGTTTTCCTTCCCATGTACCCTGGTCTTCATCGACCCTACATGGATTCCAAATACTCATTCATGGATTCCCAATCATGGAAGGCATTAGTTATCTTTCGTCGTTGTCATTAGTCATATGATATTTCATTTTCTAGGAAAATCCACACCCGACACCTATTTCAAATGTACAAATCACAGAGGTCAAAGAAACCTACATAAAGAACATGCATGAAATGGGAGCCCAAGACATGATTTAGATGTACAAATCATAGAGGTCAAAGAAGCCTGCACAAAGCAGAAGCATGAAATGGGAGGTGCGTCAGTGTCTAGTACTAAGTTGTAGGCTCATAGGTTCCTGACCAGTAGATGAACCTTCTAGTTCCTTTCCCCTCCTCCTCTTAGGGTATTAACTTCTCCATCGATGATAATTACTCGATCAGTAAACAAGAGATCACATGAGCATTCTTCAAGCTCCTCCTAGACCGAACATAGGGGGTGGGGTTCTATATAGCTATGAGATGTGAAAAGAAAGAGGAGGTGGGGTTTTATACATCTATGAGATGAAGAATGAATGGGGAATTTATTGGATTGAGTTGTCACTCCAACAAGCCTTACTTTCCAATTATAGAATAAGGAACTTCAACATCCTAGAGTTTCAATGTATGTTTCGAATTTCGATTTCAACATATGTTTTGATTGTTGTTGTTGCATTCGAGAACAAGTATCCATCAAGACTCTGTCTTACGTGGACCTAAGGTAAATATTATCATCTCAAATGCTGACTCCATTTATTACATTTCAATTCTAGTGTCATTATTTTGAATGTAGTGGAAATATGCTTTTAGGGTCACTTCATGTTGTTCTGATAAATTATTCCTGAGTTTATCCAATGATGAAGTATATCTGAATATAACCCTTTCCTTTGTTGTATAGGTCATAGCACTAACGAAACAATGGTGGAAGTTTCACAATCAGATATTCCTGAAGAGAATGTTATTTGGGAAGTACAAAACTTGGGCAAGAGGTTCTTAATGTGACTATGGAAGTGCTTGTGAAAGAGACCGAAGAGCTTGAAAAGGACAAAGGCAAGGTCGAGGGAATGGAGGTCAGTATAGAAGTTGAGATCTCATTAGAACATAATAATAAATATCTTGCAATGGATAAAGATGATACTCATTTTCATGGTTGTTTCCTCATTCCAAAGGTTGATGGGCCTTCTGTTGAAAAAAATGATCTTGTTGAATATGTAAAATAGTCTTCTATTTCCAATGAGGGGGGTGATAAAGTGGAGAAGGTTGGGACTGAATATGGAGATTTAGAAGCCAAGTATATGTCTCAAATTAGTTATACTTTCACATTTCTATGTCTCAAATTATTGATACTTTCACATTTAAAATTAGAAAAAGAATGTCCCCACTAGAGAGGATATTTATTTCTTAGTCGATTTCATCCAGTCTAGTGAGATAGATAAAAATGTTGGACATTGGAAACGCTTTCAAACTAGCCAACCAAGAGAATTGATTCAAGTTTACTTCCATTATTGATGTGAAGTTTTCTTTTATTATGTTAATAGAATGGAATTATTCATGCAAAACAAGTTTTACAATTGAAGCTTATGTTCATTACAATGTCGTTTGGAATGATTGAATATGTTGTGGTGATTGAAGCCAAATTCCTTTCCTTTTTCTAAAAATTTTCGATCATTTAATTTCATAGGACTTATTCATTATGAATTCAATGTTTGGACTAGGTTGGAGTGAGTCCTTTCTTTAGCTTTGTAGAATTAAAAATAGGGTGTTTATCAAAAATGTCTTATTGTTACTGTATTTTGCTGCATAGAACAAGGCTTCTATGGCATGCCAAACTGGGAAAGATGAAGTTGAAGCATGTCAAAAACATGCAAAAAATAATGTTAATTTTGTAGTCCATGATACAATTTCAATACTCCAGGAGGGTGGTTTTGTATTTGCTAAACCCAAAGCTAAACTTCTACCCATTGGAGAGAAAATAAGTCATGCAAGTACTGTTACAATGTGAGACAATAAATCTACATGTCATGACAAAAATTTGGTTATAGTCAAGTGCTAAGTTTATGTAGTATGAGTCTGTGACCATTGATTGTGAGGGATACTCTAAAAATATCAAGGATAGTAAAAATCACGTCTTCATCTTACCCATATTCCCCGTCTTTAAAACTTGTCAATGTATTTAAAAATCTCCTTAAAACAATACATATTTTTTCAATATAATCGTAGTTATCGAAAGCTAGTCTAGCTAGAAATGAACCAGTTTGAACCAAATTGAAACAATTTTTGTCGGGATTAGCCCTCCAAATTAGTTTTGGACTAGTTCAATTACAATCTAATCCACTATATGACCCCAACCATGCATGTCAATGATCGTAAAAAAATCACCGCAAATGAAGGATCTAGACCCTTTTTTTTTCCAAGGAAACAATTGAACTTTCTATTAAGGAAATAAAAAGTTACGTTTGTAGCTACATTTAAGATTTCAAAATACTATATGTCCATACGTTAAACATAGAGTAATCCATCTTTGGGTTGTTCATAGAACAATGTACTACTCAAGCCCAAAAAAACAAAAAAGAGCCAGATCTAGTTCCCAGGCCTCCTTATTAGTGAGGAAAATGACCCAACGAGGAATATAGAAATTGTTCAAAATTACAAAAATGATGTTACATGTATCCATATTGTTTATGTAACCTGTAAAAAAAATAGTATCAAGAAAGTATAAAAAAAAACATATCTTGTGCAAAGAAAAAACATTTTGTAATGGGATTCCCCTTTTGATGAGGAGGAGAAAGGTTGTTGATCTGACACACAGATCCTATCGTTATCAACTTCTATTATGTGCCACTTACCCATAGCCTATTGTATACCCTCCTTAGAAAGGAGGTACTCTTCTGAATTCTGCTCCCTGTAAATGTGACAAATAGTTATAAAGTCAAAATGTTGTTTTTGATGTAAGATTTCTCCTAGTAATGGAATCAAAATATAATTTTGACATCTTTGTTCTCCATTAAACCATTTAACAACATTTTGTGACTCTCCAAAAATCTAATCCAATCCCATCCTCATGTGAGTAAGCTAGCAAAGTAAGAGTTTCAAGGATTGAAGCTCAAAAAAATTATTTGATCCTGTGCGAAGGCCCAACGAAGCTTTTACACCTTTTTGGTTGTTGATATGAATGATAAGACCCACACCACAGATGTCCTATGGATTGGACGCACCATGAAAATAGGCCCATGGGATATCACCAGTGATCTATTCTTCTCTTGTTTGCCTATAAACCTTAACGAGATTTGGTAAGGGGATAAGAGCATAAATTGAGGCACTTTCTACAAAAATAGGAACTTGAGTAGAGACCAAATCCTTAAAGATGCTCCTGTTCTGAGTGAGCCAAATGCCCCATGAGATTATTAAAGGGATGCTTTTCATATTTTCTTCCTGAGCCTCATTCCACCATATTTTCTAGGCATCACAGATCTTTCCCCACTCTAGGATTGAGTCTTTCCCAAGAGTCTCACGGTTTCTTCGTGTTGATGCCTCAAAAATCGCTGCAACAACATTGGTGGATAACCACCTGGTCCGGACCTTAGTACAGCTCCTTTTCCGTTTGGAATGGTGGCTCCGACTAGGGATAATGGGACCAGTTTCCCCGCAATGAACAAACGGGATGAATGGATAATTGATTGACTAATCTAATGACAGGAAAATAGCTAAATCTATCAGCAAAATAAAAGAACTATTACTTATCCCGGGAAATATTATACTTTGAAGTGTAGCGCTTGATGATCTATGTCTATGAATAGGCATATAGATGACTCCATCTAACATACATGGACATTAATTCATTCAACGATTACTTTTCTTAAATAGTTAAGCAAGGCAATTAAAGAAATATTACTACACTTGTCATTTATATCATCGACACATATATGATTAAAAGAAAAGCACACCATAAACATCCAATAGTGGAAGGAATACAGAGCTACTGTTAACGCACATACATATATTCGATAATAGCAAAGATAATCAAATAACAATTCATACGAAAAGAATGAATTCAGACATAGATAAAAGTACCATATGAGCTGCTAGACACTCCCAATATCAATCACTACTTGAGATTCTTCCTTCAACGCAGAAACACTTTCAAACAAAGACAATAGTGCACGGTTGCATAAAATCTTCCTTGTCAAATTTAGAATAACTGGTCCAGTTTCATAAAACAATATGACTGAAGCACAATAGTGCGACTTCAGTCTTTAAGTCAAGTACAAAACTTTTGCGACCCTTTCCAAAACAATGAAAGGGTCTATAAATACTTAATTAATCTAACTATCTATAAAACAAAAATCCTACTTAATTTGTATCAATTGATTTTGATCCTATTTTCTTCAGTAATCTGGCAGTCGGCGGCATGAATCATCAAGTAGGTTGTTTTCCTTTAAATATAAGCTGACTTATCGCAAGCATCGGCTCCACTTCGGGTGGTTTGTTGAGGCGATAAATGAGCTGGGCGGCATAGGTGGCATCTTGAATATCGGGGATAATATACCCGATTGCATCCGTAAGGCACTTGAGGGCGGCTCTCTGTGTCTGCGGCTTTACCAAGAAGAACCAATAGGTTTCCTAGGTTAAGCTGTTAATCCCAGCAATTAATCTCCCCTTTTCCTCCAGATCTGGGTAACATGATTGCTCCAATGTTTTCATTGTTGTTAATTTTCTTGGTGTGCATTGGGAAATCATGATTGATAAGTAGAGAGTGTTATTGACTAATTCAACTAAATTTCTCGAAGTTGATTTGCATCTTGAAACTGCCCTCTCTGCTTTCATTAACTGGGACTGCCATTCTGTAAAGAGTATATCTTTATGTGACTCTAAGATTCTTGGTAAATTCGCCGATTGTCCTTGATCAGAATCTTGCCAGTCGAGAAATGCAGCTATTGTTTCTTCAGCTTGATCCAATTCAGTCCTAGCCTTGTCAACTTTATTACTTATGGATGCCGTTAATTCACATAGTGGCTCTGCCTGGGCGATTTGTTGACATAGAAGCTTAATTTGGGCTATCAATGCAGTATTTATCTGTAGTGCTTCTGCTCTGAATTCAGCTACTTGTGGAACGCCCTTTGTCTTTTCAACCTGTGATGATAGTTGAGCGATTTGCTCATCTTTTGATTTCAGCATTTTCTCATTCGCTGCCTTCACTTGTGCCAAGGCCTCTGACAATTCTTTTTGCTTTTGGATTGCGCTTTGGTCAATCCTTTGTTTTTCTTCCTACAATTGTTGAGTCAGTTGACTGTTTAATTGTTGTTGTGTCAACAATTGTTGCTCTGCCTGCTCCGCTTTCTGCTTTGCTTCAATAAGCTGTGCCTGTAACAAGAAAATTTCCTGATCCTTTGTTTTCAGTAAAAGGCTTACCTCCGATGCCTTGTCTATTGTCGCTGCCGAATAAGCTCCAGCATAATGTGACAGTTTTGTCAGGTCATCGGAGGGGTCAAATTCCTCCTTCCAAACCACATTGCCCGTGACCGTCTGTTCTGGGAAAAGGGAAGGTTGATCAGTCCTTCTTCTTTTCCTTTGTCATTTAACTATAGCTTTATGCCTTGGGTTGTAGAAGACATCCAGGGGAGGAATCTCTTCTACCTGCAAAATGATTTGGTCGGAGGGGTCCTTTGGTATTATCTCTACCTCTTTAGAAATGGGTGGGCCACTGGTTCCACTTAGAACCTGTGGTGAAGTGATTTCCTGTGTGTCTATTGCCTTTGAAGTGTCAGTGTCCTTTAAACATTCCAGACCACTGATAATGGAATCAAATTGCCGCCATTCCTGAAGCAATTTTGGGTCAATATGAGTATCCACGTTTACTTCAGTGGTGGTCTGTTTTTCCTTTTCAGTTTGGGTCTCCTCCCGCACTTTTTCTTGCTCTTTCTTCTGCTGATTCTCATGCTCATTCTTCTAATTTTCCTCCTGTGGCTTCTCTTGTTCGTTTGTTGTAACTGGAGGTTCCTTTGACTGTTGTCGTTCAGGCTCGCTTGACGATGTCAATGGGGTTGTTGCTAATAGATCTAGAGGCAGAGTTTGCAACCTCTATTCTCTAAGTCTGTTAAATTCAGTCAACCCTTCATCATGATACTTCATTTTGGCAAATGTTTTAACCTGGATTATTGACTCAGCTGAAGAGAACAGGTCATCAAACATATCTTCTTTATGATCAAATTTTGGCAATTTGGTCTGTTCTAGTGCATTATAGGCAACTTTGTTTGGATCAAATTGCCTATTTGGAAGAGTTGCTATAGTTAATGATTTAATCTTTGTAGCTTCGTTTTCTGCATGTTTGAGATCATGCAAGGTATAGAAACTGCATCTCAAAGGAAAAGAGGGCCAACCCTGCTTCTTATTTTTCTTGAGGGTCTGTGTAACACTCTCAGCAATAATCTGGTAAGAGATTTCCCTTGCCAGCAGTTTATCAGGTATGTATAAAGGGAGGACATGAGGTTCGGCTTGGCTACCGAAAACTCTTATATAAGTGAACTTCTCCTCCCCAAACCAGCTCCCTACTGCTGTTAAATCAATCCCAGCTTGGTAGGAAATCTTGGGAATGGGTTTATCAAAAATAGAATAATAAATAGGCAACATAAAGCCATTGCAGACTTGGTACAAATGGTGGTTATAAGAGGATTTCCATAATTTTTGATGGTATATGTGAATAGCCGTGGGGTCTTGTGGCGCCCACCTCCAGCCGAGCATGGGAAATTCAGAATTAAAACACAAGGTATCTAAAATATAGGCACTATAATAGAATGGGGGAATTATCCTTTCAGAGATGCATGTCTTATTCCTAAACTCAAGAACAACTTTGGCTAGTTTATCTGAGAGAATAGTGGCCCAATCCATTATTATACTGTTGCATGCCGCTTCCATTAAGGGAACCATTTCTATAGTGAAATTAGAAGAGTCGTGCAATCCCCACAATCTACACATCATTATTCCAGCGTAGCAATAAGGAGAAGCCAAGGAATCAACCGAGTACTTACCGGAAGATTCATGTTTGTGCTTTGCCGGATTTTGTCTCCAATCTCGGATGGGTTTGGATTCAACTTCGTTCTCGTTTCAGAATTTTTCTAGGAACTCCTTATTGTATGTCTTCTCTGGCTCAGGCAAATGATACATTTGCCTTAGATCATCAGCTTTGAACGACCCAAAAATTCTCCCGTCTCTGGTGCTGAAGGTTCTATCCAGGATTGGGATTTCCTCAATTGCCCACCGCACTACATCTGTATATGGGAGAATTTGTTCCCTAGCTGCTATCCGGTGAAGGAAGGAGTCAGCTAAGTCCTTAAGAGTACCATCAGATTTACGAGTTGAATCTGCAGTAGCTTGTACCGTTGTCACTTTAGGTTCTTCGACTTCAATCAAGTTGTAGGTACTTTGCCAAGTAGTTCTGCCGAGACCAGAACATGTAGTATCCGAGATCAATCCTTTCATTTTGTTTGAAGGATCAGTGACAGCTTGTCCTATGGATGGCGCAAAGGAAGCGCCTATGGTCTTCTTAGATTTCTTCCCCATTTTGCTTGAGTTTTCTTCTTTGGATGAATTCTGCACAAAAGAGAAAACAAACGTAACACAGAGAATTGGCAATGAAAACTTCAATGTGATGAGATATATTGACCGATGCGTGGTAAGAGATTAACTTTTAAAATGGGCGTGGATATAATCCATGGGAATATTTTAGGACTTACAATTACATTAAATGGCCGTTTAAAACCTGCCAATCCTTAAATGCCCATTATATCATTAATTGGCCGAATGATTCATTTAAGCGTGCTGTAGATGTTTTGGCAGTTGAGCGCAGGTGAATCATTGTTGGACAGATCAAGCTTTTAATATGAATTGATCGTAATATCCCTCCATTTAAACGGCTTTTTTGAAATTTGTGCTTTATCGCAATCGGCCATCGGGGAAAGTTTAACCTCTTATATTGACACTTCTTGAAACCCCGATCGCCGATAGCGATATCGCATCGCATCGGGAGTATTGGCATTATATGAGACATGTATAGTATATCGCCGATCGCCGATAGCAATATCGCATCGCATAGTGGCGAATGGCCTGGGGCGTTTTAAGAATGTGCATGGAATATTACTGATAGCCGATAGCGATATCGCATCGACGGAAACCAATGTGCCATCTAGTTATGTTCCTTGTGTCATTACGATATGCGATCTTGCGATCGCTTTATCGCAATGATCAAAGATTGATTTATTTGCATAAATGGGTTTTTCAAAAAGGTTTTTTATAATGTTTTGATTTGGTTTTCGGACCTTTTTAAATAATGCAATATTGATACCAATCAATGTCTAAAGGGACCCATTTCATATGATAGTTTTGTGAATAAAAATGATATGAAATGGGGGGTTGTTGTAAAGCACAACAGTTCCCAAGTCTTAATGCTTAAGGAAAATCTAAAAAAAATTATTGGACTGATTCCTCCTTTCTTTTGCAGAGGGTGCACCACCCTGGATCCATCTTGTTTATTTTCTAGAGGTTATCCCATGTAGGGATTTTGTTTCTTAAGATACACTAAAAAAAAGTCTTGATTTTGCACGAATTTTTAATTTCCAGAGACGTTTAAACCACCATTCCAGTGCTCCCTGTTCCCTTCTTACTAGAAGGAAGTCATAACTAAAATTTGGAGAGTATTTTCCTATAGGAGCATGGACCCATCTGAGCACATTCGAGTGATCCCTTAAACAAACATTTGTTCTATGCAGTTCTCTAATATAATTATGACATTCCATTTTCCATTGTTTTTCCATTTGCAATTTCTCTACTGATTTCCATCCCTGTTACCATATCGTCGACTGATATTCCCTTGAAATATGATTTAAGAAGGATAAGGCTTATGTATGTAAACATGTCATTACTTCTCTTGAGATGGCACACCCCTCATTGCATTCTACCCATGGGTCTATACCTATTATGAGCTTCTCTTCATTGCCAATGTGTCAAGCCAATCCTTCTTTTATGATCCTAAATATTCAAAAGTTGCCTTCCATACTATTGAAGCATGAGGAGACTTCTTAGCAGGGTTCCTCAACCATTCATCCATGGGATTCAGGTCTATGTATCTCTTTTTGATGACTGTCATCCATATATTCTCCATTGATATTAGCCTCCACCCTAATTTTGTGGCTAGTGAAGAAGCAAATAATGTTAAATACTTTATGACCCATCCACCCCATTCCTTTGGTTTAACTACTTTTTCCTAGGCCACCCATGGCAACACCAAATCTTCCTTTGTTCCATCCCACAAGAACTGACTGTGCAGTTTCTTATTCATGAAAGTATTACTTTTGGTACCAATGTCAATGGAATCCAGTAAATAGGGATGGAAATAAGAACCGATTTAATCAAAACCAGCCTTCCCGCTCTTGGCAACCATTTATAACTCCAATGTTTTATCTGGTTTTCAATTTTAGGCAAAAGCCAGTACCAATCTTGTTTCTTCTAAGAGTCTGGTTTAAGGTGAAATCCCAGTACTTAAAGATGTCCTTCATCGAATTAGCTTCAAATGAGAGAGTCGATGTAATCCTCATCATTTTACTCCCTAAGAAACCTTCAAGAATAAAAGATGATTTTTGAGAATTAATAAAGACATCTATTTCTACTAGGAAAATATGAAGGGCTATTTTTTATTTGTTGAATATCACTTCTACTTCCATCACTGAATAAAAGTCAACAAATAAGAAATGAGTGGTATGCATGTTTATAGTGACTTCAATGCCTTTTAGATCTCCTCTTCTCTTTGCCTCCAGTATCAACTGACCAAGTCCATTTTCCACTAGTAGGAAAAGTAGGGTGGACAGTGGGCATCCCTGTCGGCCACCTCTTTGACTGTGGAAGAAGGAGGCCACCCCATTAACCAAGACAATAAAGTTGATGTTTAAAATACATCACATTACCCAGTTTATAAAACCAATGCTAAACACGAGATGGGTTATTAGCATACAAATATATAGCCAGTTGATTCCACCATAGGCTTTAGAAAGATCAATTTTACAATCAAACCTTTTTTCCTACTCTGCTTGATACTGTGTAGTGCCTCCTGAGCTACCCATGTTGCTTCATGGATCTGTCTATCATCTAGGAATCCCAATTTCTCCTTCTATATGTTGCTTATGAGAATATGCTTCAGACGGTCTGCAATAACATTTTCTATAATTTTATAGATACAGTTGCAAAGAGATATAGGTCTAAATTCCTCAAAATATGATGCATCCTTTGATTTTTGGATTAAGGCCAGGAATGTAGAGTTGAAGGGTTCATACAATGATCATTTATCCCGGGATTCCTCCACAAGTAAGTTCATCCCCTATAATCTCAAAAAAGTGCTGGAATAATTCCACTGTCCAACCATCTGGACATGGGCTCTTGTCTCTCTGCATAGATTTTAAGACCACTTCTACCTCCCCTTTTGACACAGGAGTCATAAGTAGATCATTTTCCTCCTTAACATATCGAGCAAAGATTTGGGTAACCCGGATCACCTGTTCTATTAAGACCGCATTTGGGGCTTTAAATATATTTTTAAAATGATTTGTTACCACCAATGCTAGATCGAAAAAATAGTTTTCATTTTCTCCTTCGTACATTTTTAGCCCCAGATCGTATTTCTATTTTTCCTCCCTTTAGCATAATTCTAAAAAAAATTTGAGTTTTCATCCCTTATTGCAAGCCATATTTATCTTCTTTTTAGCCTCCACTGCTCTTCCCTATCATTTATAATTTTCCTTCTTTCTGTCTCCAATTTTTTAATCCTTTCCCTCTTCTCCACTGTCTCGTATCCATTCATTTCTGACTCTCCAATAGATCTAGTACCTCCCCAATATTCCTGCTTAATTCAGATTCATACCTAATCTTCTTAGCTTTTTCCCATTCTATTCTTTCCTTCTTCATTCACTTTAAGTTATCCATAAATGATTGAGCTAAGGACAACCATTGTTCTCTAGTCAAAGGCCTCCAAGTAGCTTTAACTAAATTGTTGTATGAGATTTGATTGAGCCAAGTTGGGTTGAATTTTAATGGAGACCCTTATTTTTATTAGGTCCTTTTATTTCCAATAGGATAGGGAGGTGGTCCAAGTCTCCTTCTTCTCCCACCCAGTGTCTAAAATAAGGAATCATAGGTTCCATATCCTCTTTTAGGAGAAAACGATCCGATCTCTTAGCTACCTTGTCCTCCCCCACTCTCCTCTTCCTCCAAGTGGCTCTAGATTTCATCTTATTTATATCAATAAGCTTGTTGGAGTGAATCTTGTTCAAAAAGAAATCAGCTAGGGGATTAGCTTGTGCTATAGGGCCCCAAGTTTCTGACAAACCCAGGGAGAAGTTGAGATCCCCCCCACCACCAAATTCAGATTATTCATAAAGGTTTTAGAGAAAAGATTATTCCATAATAACACCCTATTGTGACGTGGCCGATAAATATTGAAAAGTAATAATTCTGAATAGAGCTCCTAGGAATATACCTCAGCCATAAATACTAGATCATATCCCCAAGAATTGAATAACTTCACATTGCAATCTTTGACTCGCAGAGCCAAACCCCCAGATCTTCCTTTGGCATCTATAGTCATGAATGTCCATACCAGAAGAATTTTTTTAAGAGCCAGTTTAACCTCCTCTCCTCCTCCAAGAGTTTCTTCATGCATTATAACATGTGGATAGTAAAAATGGAACAAACTCTTAATTGCTAGTTTTTTAGAGGAACTAGAAAAACCTCGGCAATTAAAAGACAACACAATCATTTAGCCAATTTGGATGGGTCTTGTACTACTCTAAGCACCCCTTTGTAATGATAATTATTTCCTTGCTGCAATGTTATTTTTTTCTCTTTGGTGAGCCTTTGAGAGGTTACACTTCCTTCCTCTATTCTTTCAAGGTCTAACCATAGTTTATGGGGCTCCCAAACCACCCACAACTCCTTGGGAGATTTCCTTCTTTTCTCGAGGGCGAAGGTTAGAAGGGGATTTCTGAACAACTCTCTAATAAGGGGATAAGGATATATGGATCAAAGACAAGGATGGTTCAAATGAATATCTGGAATAGAAGTGATGATACTATCGAGGGAATCATATATAGGTTGAACATGGATATTTTCCAAAGAAAAAAGCCTGCAAGGACTAGGCCTCTAGATCAAATTGAGAATATATATAAAGGAGTTTTCAATATCAGGAAAGGAAGAAGAGACATTACCCTCCAACTACGACGTAGGAACAATGGCACCTCTCTCCTCCAACTCTTCAAAAATAATATCCTAAGGTTGTTCCTACTCCTGCATGACTACTTCCTCCATCTACACTTTCTGGAATTCCAAAATTTTTGTAAGCTCTTGTTCTCCTTCTTGCCTGATCCCCATTTCCTCTACTTGTGCCAATTCCTCCTCTTCCCCTCGTGAGTGTTATGCATTTCCTGCCTCTCCTCTATGTCTTCTTCTCATTTTGAACCCCAAAGGGTAGTCTCGTGAATGATGACCATATTTATGGAACCTGTGACAGTGGAAAGGGAGGTGTTCGTAATCTTTGATCTAGGTATAAGAGAGTTCTTTGTATTTTGGATGTATTTCCTCTGCGAGTCCCTCCCTTGGATCCAACCTTACCAAGATACGAGCAAGACTCTTGTCCCTTATTTCAAGAAATGACATGTCTGCCTCCAGGAAAAGACCCATGGTATTTCCAATATCTCTGAACACCTCCTTCATCTAAAAATGCAGAGGGAGTCCCGGAAGGTGAACCCATATGGGGATCTTTGTCACCTTTTCTCTCTGAGTGTGAAATAGAGGATTCCAACTTTTGAATAGAATTTGTGCTCTACCAAAGCACCAATTTCACCTTATTATCCATTCTAGTGTTTCTCCATTAGTGAAGTGAATCATAAAGAAACCCCTGGTCAAGGTGGTCACTTCGACTTGTTGGTCCGAAGTCTCCTTCCATGCTTTAGATATTCACTCTGAGATGTAGTTTTCAGAGTATTTTTTCCCTTTTTCTCTCCCAACTAGAGTTACTTAGGAAAATTCCATGACGCTATCAATACGAATGTCAACTCCAAGAACCAAATTTGGACATACCTCCTTTTTCTTGATTAACTTCCCTTTCTTCCTCTTCACCCTTGTATTTTTGTTCCTCCCTACTTCCCCTACCTCTGACTAGTCCTCCCTCTCATTGATTCCTTCTTTAAAGAGTGGCCCTAATTGCCTCTCCATTATATGGCTGTGATTGATGTTGTCCTGACTATCGAGGGTTGCCCCACCTCTCCAAGAAAAAACGTATGGTCCCTCGCTTCCTAGGGTGGTAAAACCTTGGTTCCTTCCTCTTCAATCACCATCGGGATAGGCACAAGACTAACTCTCCTATTTTGACCTCTAAGATCCACCGATAATTTGGCTAAATCTTTGAAATGTGCCCTACACGCCTGAAGCTGGGCTTCTTTTCTCAACTCCTCTGAAATAGAGTTTCCATGATAGATTAGAGACTCTCTAGTTTTCTGGTTCACCTAGTTCTTTCATGCAAGGGAATAATCAAGTTGTTTCCCCCTTAAAGCTTCTGAATGTCCCATGTCCACTATCAAACACGATTTTAATGCCTCATTGACCCTAATGCTACTACTGATGACAATATCTTCTTGCCCTCCAGAAAATAGACTAGATGCATGAAAATAACTAGCGTTTTTAAAACTTACTTAGCGTCCCATTATCATGTCCGCTGCACATCCTGCCAAGAAAACTGTTGGACCCTACCTCTCATGAAGTTCCTTCTCAAGACCCCAGACCTCCTCCTTTCAATCGCAGATCATACCATCCTCTAGAAACCCTAATCCATCATCTTGGCTCCAATCAACTATTGAGCCTCTCCCTTTCCCTACTGGAAGCCTACCTAGAGGAATGACCTTCTCTAAATTCTACTGAGCGATATCCAATCCCAAAAATGAAAGGGTATCCTTTGGCTTAGGCTCGAAGTTGACATAATCCCATTGGTTGACCATTCTTCTCATCCCTATCTGCGGGGTAAACCTTCATTGTAAAAAATAGTTGTTAAACTCCTTTGTCAGGTGCATGCAGCTAAGGGAGGGAAACAAGGGAAATACCATCAACGGTAAACCTCTCCCTCAAAAAAATCCTACCCTATAACACCATTCCATGTCTTCATCATTCCTGAGGAATCCTTCTATGGTTACATGTATGGTGCATGTGATTTCTAATTGTTGCCGCCTACTGCCAAGTGTACAGTCCTCCCTACAACACGTCCTCCTTTCCTCTGACATCCTCTTGATCAGGTTTTTTTGTCATCTCTCCAGTGCCTCATCTAGTTTTCAGTTGTTTGGAAAATCAAATATCTCTTGAATCACATGCCTTATCGGATCTAAACCCTTTTTCAACACTAACATAACTCTAATTATAGATCCCCACCTAACCCCTTATTCCCCGACATTCTTCACACTCTTTTCATTGAGTATTTGTGAGTGCTTTTGGGTGTGAGCACACTTATAATGCTTAAGTACTTATAAATGAAAAAGAAAAGAAAGTTGGAAATTCAACAATTGAATGCTTTAGTATTTCGGTAATATAAGTTATAACCCTTCATTGAGGTGCAACATGTTTCTTGACACCACACCTGACTCAAATAATATTAGAGGATCTTGACACCTCCTCGAAGTGGATGATGGAAATTCAACCATGCAACATTTGTATATAATGACTTGAACTAGATGGATTTGTTGTCATTTTATCCCAAGTGATATGTAGTGAGACTAGGCAGAGATGCATCACTAGATTATCCTAAGGTGTTAATTGATGATATATCAAAGATGTGTGGAATTTGAACAAGCAAGAATAATTCAACAACTATTTCCTGATTTCACATAGCAATACCCAACTTACACAACTACTGCAAGGGAGGATAACAATATGGTGCAGGTAAATCCCACTGGATGGTGGAGAATGTAAGAGAACAAAGCTCTAGAAATTTGAAAGCTTGCTATGCATTTCTAATTTTAGGTTGGCATTCCTGTAACTACAATGGAACATGTTTACACACAATTATCCAATCCATTAAAATAAAAAAAAAACTTACCTTTGGCTTTAAATCTTATTCTATAAATTCCTGACATTGGTTTATGAAAATCTTATTTAAGTTGAACAAAAAATAACTCAACTAACTATCAACTGATAAATTGAAAATTTAGAACAACTCGGAGTTGCACTCTAAATGTAAAAATTCAAATAAGTCATTCAAGAAACAATGTCACATAATCTTAATCGAAAGATTACTGCTACAGAAAATGAAAAGACATACACCATTTACAACTACGGAAATAAATGAAACCATACGATACATAACTCAAACCATGCAAGGGGAAAATATTACTCCCATTTGCACATCTTGAGTGGGCCTTTGTTCTAAAGGTCAAGGTGTTGAATCCATCACATAGAAATGCTACTCATGGAACTATAATGGAATAAAGTATCTAGGCTTTGAATGCATCATCTAAAAATCACTGAATACACTTTAATTGCCTATATCTCTCATATCTCTAACTTGAACCCTAAATGTGTTAAAACATGAAATACTTATGAGGTAAGGTTGTTGGGTTCTTTGAAATTCCAACAGAATCCCAAAAAACCCTGAAAACTTCCTAAACTGAATTCCCAAGTATAACCTAATAACTTCCTGAATGGAATTCGCAGGTATAACCTAGCAACTTCCTAAAACAAAATTCTTAAGAATAACCTAACAATTTCTTGGAAATGAAAACTAACAAATGCTAGAATTAACAGATTATACTTTTAGCTGGTGAGTTGATATTGTGGGGACAATGTTGCTCTATAATCCGGGTGCCATGTGTCAACCTGGCTGTTGTTTTGGAATTCCACCCTAGAATTGGCGTGCTTTAGAATTAAGAATAATTATGTAGCTTCCGTAAGGAAGTGATTCTAGAGATTTTGTAACCATCTTTAATCATTCTATGTAAGGAATTCTGTGGTAGGTGTTAATTCTACACAAAATGTTGATGAACATTGGTAACCTTCAACATATCATAATTGGTGAGAACTAAGAAATTTCATTCAAAATATTCATAAAGAGTGTCAAACACGTTGATTTGCAATGAATTAATTATTTAAAGCCAAATTCCTATAATAAGGTGGTTAAGAACACTAGAAAATTGGGTGTGTTAGGTTTTTTATACTCATGAAAATGTCAATGGAAGATGAGAAAACCAAGACATTTATGAGGTTGACAATCACCCCCAAACTAAAGGAATTGTACACCCTTGTGCAATAGAGTCGTCCATGTCATTCTTATCCAATTTCCTTGAAATCATATATTTCAAATGGGTTTGTGCATTTTTCTTTTATGACATCCCATGATTGATTCAATTTACTTCAATTGTTCACGTTCTTTCTTTTTTTATTGGACCAGTGCTCTTACAGTTCAAAATTGGATAGCATAGCAATGGAAATTTGAATCCAAGTCCTATTGAATGTATTTCAAGATGCATTACAAATCTAGTGTAAAGGTGAGACCCAAATATAGCTGGTTTAAGATTTGGAATTGAGTTGGGTTCCCTTCTCTTCAATTCCTATGTAAGTTCATTCCTTCTCATTTGGGAATTCATAGCATGGTCACTTCAAGTATCAACAAAGGCTTTGAAATGCTCTAATAATTTTTGCTATTCCATTACCCATTGGATCTAAGAATGTGAAGCGTTTCAGTAATGCTCATAGATAGCCTCTGATGGGGCATGATCTCTTCTCAGACAAGCAACTCAACCTTGGATTTGTAATCATTATAGGCCCACAATTATTCAAACCTTTGAATTTCATCCTTCATAGTACAGATAAATTTCTTAAAATACCATTCTCCATAAAAGGATGAGGAGTCCATGTTGTGAGCTTACGCAGGACATAATTGTGTAAATATAACTCACATTCTAAGTTTTTCCTCTCATGAATGCCTATGAAATATACAGGAAATACTTGTTTCATCCACAATAACAATCGGTATATTTGAAGCATTCCTCTCCAATAAAATTTGAACCATTTCTCCTTAAAATATAGTGGATACACTTTAGCATGTGTCCTAAAGGTGAACATTAAGGAAGCATAATCACTTGCAACATAATGAGGTTATCATGGGTGATGGTACATTCACGACGTCCTGCAAATTTTCAAAAGAGGGATATCAATGTTCGAAGGTAGGTTTTTGTTCTTAGCTTAAAGTTATATAGGATGCAATGTTGCAAATTGTTGTGGAACATTTCACTTAATAATGTTTTACATCAATCTAATTTTCCTGAAGTCAACTTGCTTGAAGAATTTGTATGTTTGTTGTTTAGATCTAGACAAAACCTTTCAATTCTCGAAATATCTATGAATGTATATAGTTCCCTCTTTTACTTTCCCTTATGAAGGAATGCAACATATATTACCTTACTACATAGAAAGGTACATCACGCGATACACAAGAGTAGAAATGAATACTCCAAGTAGTGGCTAGACATGCATCCCCTCCTCGTATATCCCATGTTAGGCCCCTATACTACTAGTGTAACCCCTTATTGTTATCAGTACAACCCACTTATTATATTGATGTACCCATGTAGTGCCCATATTGTTACTAATGTGCCCCATAGATGCCCACTATTGTTATTATTGTGCCCTTACATTATTATTGTTATGTCGGCTCTGATTATTTTATCACCCCTTAGACTCCTATATATAGAAAAGAGGTATTTTCATTTGTATCATCCAAGAATTGTTCATTTATGTAATGTAAAGGAGGCTTTCCCCTCGAAGAGGTTGAATTCTAAGGCGTTGATCTATCTTCTCTATCTTTTCTTGAGCTGGTTTCATAACATTTGGTATCAGAGCTTTGGATTCTAGGGTTTTCACTGCTCCAAACAGGTCATCGTGGCATTTTCGCTATAACTTTTTTCTCTGACATTTCAGAAGGCGCAAGAAAAACCCATTTGAGAAGAAATTGTGCTCAACCTTGGGTCCGAATTTCAGAGCTTTTTGCGCGATATTATCGGAGATATGATATGAGGAAGTTGGTCTTTTTGCAGACTCCTGAATTACATTCAAAACAGGTGACGAGGGGAAAATTGTCATAACTTTCTCTCTGAGGATAGGATTGAAATTTCGTAAGAAGTTACATAAAGAGGACGGACTGTAGTTTCCTGTATATCTTTCTCGGCGCCAAAGGTCAAAAAATTGACACGTGGCACTTCATACAAATTTTCTCTTCTAGAAAGGTCTATAATCAGGTCATCTTGGGAGATTGTGCATAACTCTTTTTTGGAGAATCCAATTTGGATCAGACTGGTGGCACTAGAAAGAGGACACAGAGGGCTACTACAGGTAGAAATTTAAGAACTTAAATATCCACAAGTACAGAGTTACAGTCGTTTCAAGATCGGGGTCCTAAAATCAAGAAAAAGCAAGATGAGGAAGTTTGATGGCAAGGATCCGGTAAATTGGATACTTCAGATGGAGCAATATTTTGATCTAGATGGTGTACCACTGTTACAAAAGGTATGTATTGCATCTTCATATTTAGAACTGAATCAATTTTTATGGTATAAAGGGCTTTTTTCTCGTAAACAAATGGTTACGTGGTCAATTCTCACGGAGGAAATGATAACACATTATGAGGATACAAAGAGAAACACCTTCTTTAGAGCAACACCACAACAATTGGAAAGAGTAAAATGGCTTTGTGACATATTTGAAGGTAAAATTATGGCAACAAGGAAGTCTACCCCTCACAACTTTAAAGATGGACGTGTTGTTTCTCCTAGACTTCCACAACCTACAAGGGTTACACCACAACAACTGGAAGGAAAAAGAGAAAAAGGGCTTTGTTACAATTGTGATAGCAAATGCACTAAAGGTCATAAGTGTGCTGAGAAGAAATTATTTTACATAGAGTATGAAGAGGAGGAAGAAAAGGATCAAGAAACATCAAAAGAAGAGGATATATGCCAGGACCTGACCCTAGAGAAAGAAGAAATGAATCAGAACATATCTTGTAAACTATTGGCAAGAATAACGACTCCTCAAACTCTCAAGATAGAAGGACATATCAAGAAGAAAAAGGTGCAAGAAGTGAAAGATCACATCAAGAAAGAAGAAATGAATCCAACCATATCTTGTAATTCACTGGTCAGAATTACCACTCAAACTATCAAAATAGAGGGACATATCAAGAAGAAAAATGTTCAAGAAGTGAAAGATCACATCGAGCATTAAGAAATGAATCCGACCATATCTTGTAAAGGATTGGAAGAAATTACCACTCCTCAAACTCTAAAGATAGAAGGACATATCAAGAAGAAAAAGGTTCAAGCAATGAAAGATCACATCGAGCATCAACAACAAGTTCTCCAACTTTTAAAGGATAACGCCACTTCAGTGGAAAATCAAATGAAACAACTGGTAGATCAACATCATAGTGAAAAATGATTTGATGTAGGTGATTGGGTATTTTTACTGCTA
Source organism: Pinus tabuliformis (assembly GCA_031772625.1). Taxonomy (NCBI): domain Eukaryota; kingdom Viridiplantae; phylum Streptophyta; class Pinopsida; order Pinales; family Pinaceae; genus Pinus; species Pinus tabuliformis. The sequence continues at coordinate 196,593,533 of CM062820.1, read as the reverse complement.
CATCTAAAGCAAGCTATTTATGACAAGGAAATGTTGGCAATACTACATGCACTTAAAAAATGGAGACCTTACCAAATGGGAAGACTCTTCAAGGATGAGGATGTGGAAGCATTGTTTTGTGCTATTTCTATTATCCAACCAGATTGGATAAATGAAGTAAGGGATGAATGGAAGAAGGAAAGATAAGTATGGCCACTTATTCAAAAGTTGCAAAAGATCCCAATTCAAACAATATTGCCAGATATGGAAAAGGAAGGAAAAATCATGTTGGAACCTGGAACAGCCACAGAAACAAGACCCTGATAGCTACGGAATCGATAAATTTCAGAGTATCTCATCAAGTGGATGAACTTACCGGCTGAATATTCCACATGGGAGGACAAGAGTTTTATACAGAAGCATCAAGAACTACTCAAGGTTGAGGACAATGCTTTTTTAAGGAGAGGGGCATGTTAGGCCTCTATACTAATAGTGTAACCCTTATTTTTATTAGTACAACCCACTTATTATATATATGTACCCATGTAGTGCCCATATTGTTACTATTGTACCCCATAGAAGCCCATTATTGTTATTATTGTGCCCTTCCATTATTATTTTTATGACAACTCTAATTATGTTATGACCCCTTGGACTCCTATATATAGAAAGGAGGTATTTTCATTTGTATCAACCAAGAATTTTTCATTTATTTAATGTAAAGGAGGTTGCCCCCTCGAAGAGGCTGAATTCTAAGGTGTTGATCTATCTTTTCTATCTTTTCTTGAGCTGGTTTCATAACATCCCAAGAGTGGTGGAATGCCAAGTAGCCAACCTTTTGCCCAATCTCTAGAGAACTTCTATTTTTGATAATGATTCTTATTTTGGCAGAGAACTGAACTTCTAGTGTAAAGGCCTGATCAAAATGATGACAACCATTCCCAAAAAGTATGGGGCTTATTAGTAAGTCTCAAAAAGCAGACTTGACAGTTTCAGACATGATTTATTGTAAAAACATTTCCAAGCCTTCCAAATTCTTCCTTGATCATTCAAATAAACCTTGAAGAGGATAGATCGAAGTAGAATCTTGCATAACACAAAAATTTCTTGTTTCTGTGCAACAACAATTGTTACAATTTATTCACCACTCTTTGCACCAACCAAAGGCCATCTTGTCCCACAAATACTAATATGTTTGTTTGTAAAGGGAAATGTCTAGATGAATATCCCTACCAAATTTGAGTCATTTATTGGCCTATTGAATTCCGAATGTTACTTGGATAATTGACTCGTGCCTTCCAAATGCTTTTGAGAATAACTAAACCTATGAGCTTGAAATATCTAGCTCCTCCTACTTCATCGTTGGTCTTAAAACGCCCTTTAATACTACACACATGATCAACATTTCTAATATGGCATGAAATAAGAATCTTCCAAGGCCCATCGCCTCCAATGGCTCTTATATTTGTTCAACTATATGGACTATTGCATAACTCAAATATCAATTACAAGCTTATAATCAAGAACCCCTTTCATTCCTGCTAGGTTTTCCTAATGGAAATTCCTCCAAAGTCATCTTGTTCTCTTTAGCCAACCATGGATGGGGTAAAGGAAAGAAAAATAGAATTAAATTTTTCTATTCTCATAATTCTATTAAATATGCTAAGGTTCCAGCTAGTGGAATATCTCTACGTGACATTTTCTGGATTTCACTTTGACATCTACATAGCATCAATCTCCGCTAATCAACTAGCGACACATCATATGAGGTCAATATGGAAATCCATCTTAACCAATTGTGAGAACTTCTATCTTACCCATAACAATACTTGTTGCTTAAGAAAAAGTGTCAAGGCATTGCATTGTTCTTTCAACTAAATCCTGTGTAAGTTTTGGCCTAAGTGCATAATCTAATATTAATAATTTAGCTCTTTATTCAGGAGGATTGCCCTAATTTGACCTTGAATGTGTGTTGTTTCATTAGGGAGTGTACATCCATCTTAACTCTTGATCTAGGGAGAAACCTACAAATTTTTCCCGCTTTCTCCGTATGATTTTTGTGACAGTTGTAGTCAGCCTTCTAATTGCTCTTAATTAATAGTGGGTCCATCTATGAGCCACCACATGTCAATGTTTTATGTTCTCCTTTGGATTTTCTTTACTTAAACAATATGTCTATATGGGATTTTTATTCAGGTATGATTTAATAACTAAAAATGGAAAATAATTGTTGTCATTAGTTTTTCTAGTAAGTTGTTTTGTTCCTAATGTGTTTTGTAAATTTTCAGCCATTGGTTTTTCTAGTATGTTGTTTTTCTCCTAACGTATTTTGTGAATTTTCAAAACTGTGAGAATGAAGTTATTGGAGGAGACACTCTCTCAAAAGGTGTAGGTAACACTCAAAACATAATGAGGTTATCATGGGTGTTGGTACATTCACAATGTCCTACAAATGTTCAAAAGAGGGATAGCAATGTTGGAAGGCAGGTGATTGTTATTAGCTTAAAGTTCTCTAGGATGCAAAGTTGGAAATTGTTGCTGCACTTTTCACTTAATAATGTTTTGCATCAATATTTTTCTTGAAGTCAACTTTCTAGAAGCATTTTTATGTTTTTGGTCTAGATCTAGTTAAAACCTTTTGATTCTCTAAATCTCTATGAAAGTCTACAGTTCCCAGTTTTTATTTAATTTTTCCTTATGAAGGCATGCATCATATATTGACTTACTACATAGAGAGATACATAAAGTGACACACAAGAGTATAAATAAATATTATAAGCAGTGGCTAGACAGAGATCCCCTTCTCATATATTACAAGTGTGGTGGCATGCAAACCTTCTGCCCATTCTCTAGACAACTTCTATATTCGGTAAAGATTATTATCTTAGTAGATAATTGAACTTCTAGTGAAAAGGGCTGACTGAAACAATAGTGACCATTCCGAAAACTATCACGTCTCTCAGCAAGTCTCACGTGACAAACTTGACAGTTTCATAAATGGTTTATTCTAAAACCATTTCCAATCCTTCCAAATTAATCCTTGAGTGTTTAGATAAATTTTGAATAGAATAGATTGAGGTAGAATCTTACATAACTGAAAAAATGCTTGTTCTTTTCTACAACAATTGTTACAATTTATTTACTACCCTCTGCTCCAACCAAAGGCTATCTTGTCCTACAAATACTAATAGGATTTCTTGTAAAGGGAAATGTATAGATGAATATCCCTACCAAATATAAGTCATTTATTGGCCTATTGAATTCCCAACATGACTTGGATAATTTACTTGTGCGTGCCAAATTATTTTGAGAATAACTAAACCTATGAGGTTGAAATCTCTTGCTCCTCCTACTTCATCATTGGTCTTAAAAGGGCCTTTGATATTGCAATATTGATCAACATTTCTAATATGGCATGAAATAAGAATCTTCCAAGGGCCATCCCCTCTAATGGATCTTATATTTTTTCAACTACATGGACTAATGCATAACTCAAATATCAATTACAAGTTTATAATCATGAATCCCCTTAATTCCTACTAGGTTTTCCAAATGGAAACTCCCCAAAAATAATCTAGTTTTCTTTAGCCGACCATGGATGGGGTAAAGGCAAGAAGAATATAATTACATAGTCTATTGTCATGCTTCTATGAACTATTTTAAGGTTCTAGTTAGTGGAAGATCTCTACTAGAAATTTTATGGATTTCACTTTGAAATCTACATAGCATCCATATCCACTAATCAACTAGCGACACATCATATGAAGTCAATCTGGAAATCCATCTTGACCAATTGTGAGAAATTTTGTCTTACCCACAACAATATTTGTTGCTAGAGAAAACGTGTCAAGGCACTGCACTGATCTTTCATTTAAATCCTGTGTAAGTTTTGGCCTAAGTGCAGAGCCAATAAAGGGCATATTAAGAATTTATCTCTTTAAACAAGAGGATCTCCCTAATTTGACCTTGAATGTGTGTTGCAACATTAAGGAGTTTACATCCACCGTAAATTTTCATCTAGGGATAAGCCTACAATTTGACCTTGAATATGTGTTTTTTCATTAGGGAGTGTACATCCATCTTAACTTTTGATCTAGGGAGAGGTCTAATGCAATTTTCTTGAACTCCTGCATAATAGAAGAATTTCCAGCAAAATAGAATCGGTGGTACCCCATATCAAATATTTCCTTACTTCTCTAGAAGCATCCCTCACATTCCATTTCATTTAGCTAATAAATATTGAAGGACCTTAGTGTCTGGTCTTGTGACAATCTTATCTTTCTCACATTTCACCATATCGAAATATCCACTCAATAGTAGGAAGAAATTGTAGTATGTATTTTTGAAATTGCATCTAACTTATGGAATCATTAGTTGCATAAATTGAGCAAAGAGGCGAAACTATCCAAGAAATCACCACAATCCAACAAAATATTGGAAATGGGTACCTATATTTATAATATGAGGTATTAACTAAGGACAAAGTATATAAATAGAAGAAAATCCAACCCAACAAAATTGATGTAACTCCAAAGATCATTTTTCTTCCTCGAAGATACTGAGATTTTGAATAGAAAGGGAAACAAATATGGCATTTTTGTACTTTTATGTCAATTTCTATTGTTAGGTCCCTATAATACTAGTGATTCCCTCATTACTATTGTCATTCTAGCCCTTGTTGCTATTGGCATGCCCCTATTGTCCCCATATTATTATTATGATGCCCCATAGAATCCCACTATTTTTGAATGGAGTTCGGATTTTCCACAGTGTTCATGTTTTTTAGTCGACGTTTCGAGTCTGAAACTAGACTCATCATCAGGACAAAATGTGAGGAGGAAAGAAGGAAATGCAAGGTATACATATGAAAAACCTAGGTTGTGAAGACCAATGGCCGACTCTTTACCTCATTGATGATTTAATTTGTTATTATCTTTTAAGTTTTTTGATTTTATAATTAATTATTTAATAACTCCTTGTAATTATTTTTAATTTTTATATTAATATTAAAATTTTATATTTTGTTTTATTTTATCATTATGCTTCATAATTAAATTTATGCTTTATTAATTATGGTTTATGCTTATTGATATTTATGATGCTATTTTTACTTGATTAAAATGAGATTCTATTATTATTGTTATGTAAGTTTATTTATTATGTCTTCTTATAAATTAATTTATTTGTTATTAAAATCTCTTTTTGTAATTCTTAGATTATTTAGTATTATTCTTATTAGTATTTTAATATTTAATGCTTTTTTTGTTTATATTTATTATTTTTTACTGTTAATGTTATTCTAATTCTATGTTATTATTATGCTTCTATTATCTATGTTATTATTAATGATATTTATTATGATATTAGCTAAAGCTCTTCTATATATACCTATTATTATCTACTATAATTGATATTTATTATGATATTTATTAATGCTCTACTATGTATACTTATTAATATATTTATTATTTGTCTATTATAATAGATGTTTTGCTTATTGATAGTTGCTAATCTATATTATTATATGTGTTATTTACTAAGATATTTATTAATGTTCTTCTATACGTGCTTATTATATCTATTATAATTTGAATTTGTTTTTATATTTGATGAGGTTAATGCTAGACTTATTATTTAATTCATATTAATGTTATTAAAGCTTCTATTATTTGCATCCATTAATGCTTTTTATACCCTTTATTAGATGATTAATTTTAATTATATTATGGTAAAAAATTTTATGTTTCTTCTTGTCTCGGATTCTCAAGAGCAGCAGGTTAATATTATTATTATGATGGCAGGTTAGGAATTTCTAACATTGTTATTAAGATTATTAGCGGGGGTTAGCACGGTGTTCCAATTTTTGCTAATTTCCATGCCACCATCCCTATTAAGGTTTTTAGGATGTTTAATGATTTCAATAGCTTCCCTAACTTTACGCTTGAATTGGTGTTCTACATTAGCAGTGACTTTGGTGTCTTCTAAGCAAATATGATGATTAGTTTTACCTACATGCTCAGCTAAGGCTGAGGACTTGGTTCTTTCGTTACGAATGTCTGCACTATGCTCTTTGAGTCTAATCCTAACCGATCTACCAGTTTCTCCTATGTATTGATCCCCACACGAACATTTGATGATATAAACTCCTTTTTGCTGAAATAGCTCTTGGTTATCCTTGACAGATCTCATTCTTTGCTTAATGGTAGACAAGGGTTTGAAAGCAGTTTTTATATTTTTCTTATTGAGGATTTTGGCTATTTTGTCAGTGACCCCTTGGATGTAAGGAAGGCAGGTATTGGAGGTTGGGTCGTCTTTTGTTTTGTTTTTATTGTTATCAGTTTTTGCTTTTTGAATGGCTTTGTATATGTTTTCATTGCTGTACCCTAGGTTGGCAAAGGTTCTTTTAAGGTAGGAAATTTCTTCATCGGTATGGTTTATATCAGAGATTCTATAAGCTCTAGTGAAGAGGGTTTGTACTCTTATAGAATCTCAGAGATTCTTCACTAGAGCTTATAGAATCTCTGATATAAACCATACCGATGAAGAAATTTCCTACCTTAAAAGAACCTTTGCCAACCTAGGGTACAGCAATGAAAACATATACAAAGCCATTCAAAAAGCAAAAACTGATAACAATAAAAACAAAACAAAAGACGACCCAACCTCCAATACCTTCCTTCCTTACATCCAAGGGGTCACTGACAAAATAGCCAAAATCCTCAATAAGAAAAATATAAAAACTGCTTTCAAACCCTTGTCTACCATTAAGCAAAGAATGAGATCTGTTAAGGATAACCAAGAGCTATTTCAGCAAAAAGGAGTTTATATCATCAAATGTTCGTGTGGGGGGATCAATACATAGGAGAAACTGGTAGATCGGTTAGGATTAGACTCAAAGAGCATAGTGCAGACATTCGTAACGAAAGAACCAAGTCCTCAGCCTTAGCTGAGCATGTAGGTAAAACTAATCATCATATTTGCTTAGAAGACACCAAAGTCATTGCTAATGTAGAACACCAATTCAAGCGTAAAGTTAGGGAAGCTATTGAAATCATTAAACATCCTAAAAACCTTAATAGGGATGGTGGCATGGAAATTAGCAAAAATTGGAACACCGTGCTAACCCCCGCTAATAATCTTAATAACAATGTTAGAAATTCCTAACCTGCCATCATAATAATAATATTAACCTGCTGCTCTTGAGAATCCGAGACAAGAAGAAACCTAAAAAAATTTACCATAATATAATTAAAATTAATCATCTAATAAAGGGTATAAAAAGCATTAATGGATGCAAATAATAGAAGCATTAATAACATTAATATTAATTAAATAATAAGGCTAACATTAACCTCATCAAATATAAAAACAATTATAAACTATAATAGATATAATAAGCATGTATAGAAGAACATTAATAAATATCTTAGTAAATAACACATATAATAATATAGATTAGCAACTATCAATAAGCAAAACATCTATTATAATAGACAAATAATAAATATATTAATAAGTATACATAGTAGAGCATTAATAAATATCATAATAAATATCAATTATAGTAGATAACAATAGGTATATATAGAAGAGCTTTAGCTAATATCATAATAAATATCATTAATAATAATATAGATAATAGAAGCATAATAATAACATAGAATTAGAATAACATTAACAGTAAAAAATAATAAATATAAACAAAAAAAGCATTAAATATTAAAATACTAATAAGAATAATACTAAATAATCTAAGAATTACAAAAAGAGATTTTAATAACAAATAAATTAATTTATAAGAAGACATAATAAATAAACTTACATAACAATAATAATAAAATCTCATTTTAATCAAGTAAAAATAGCATCATAAATATCAATAAGCATAAACCATAATTAATAAAGCATAAATTTAATTATGAAGCATAATGATAAAATAAAACAAAATATAAAATTGTAATATTAATATAAAAATTAAAAATAATTACAAGGAGTTATTAAATAATTAATTATAAAATCAAAAAACTTAAAAGATAATAACAAATTAAATCATCAATGAGGTAAAGAGTCGGCCATTGGTCTTCACAACCTAGGTTTTTCATATGTATACCTTGCATTTCCTTCTTTCCTCCTCACATTTTGTCCTGATGATGAGTCTAGTTTCAGACTCGAAACGTCGACTAAAAAACATGAACACTGTGGAAAATCCGAACTCCATTCAAAAATCACACCACAGTAATCTGCAAACGAAAATCCCACTATTGTTATTGTTGTACCGTTATATTATTATTGTTATGTCAGCTTTGATTATATTGTGACCTATTAGACTCCTATATATAGAAAGGAGGTTTTGTCATTTGCATCATCAGAGAATTGTTCATTTTTGTAATGTAAAGGTGGTTTCCCCCTGGAAGAGGCATATTTTTAAGGTGTTTATCTATCTTTTCTTCTATTTTGTGAGCTGGTTGCATACCATTTGGTATCAAAGCTTTGGATTCTAGGGTTCTGCTACTCTAAACAGGTCATTGTGGAATTTTCACTATAATTTTTTTATGTGACGTTTTAGAAGATAAAAAAAATCCCATTTGATCTGAAATATCTTTTCATATCATGTCCAAATTTAAGATGCTTTGTCACTATATTTTCAGAGATATGATCCAAGGAAGTTATGGTTTTAATAGGATCCTGAATTATACCTCAAACAGAAGAGCAGACAAAAGGCACAAGAAGTTTGCTAGCTGAAGACCTTGAGAATCTTCTAGAAGTTGCTCATTTGACACTTGCCTCCCTGAATTCACCCACGGATGAGTAAGAGGTCGTGAAATCTCCAAGTGTGACCAAGAACTATCAAAGATATGACACTAATAAAAATCCCAGAAGCTGAGTAACCCCCATGCAAATATCTATAAATGGATCCCTCATCGCAAAGATCCAAAGGTTGGAATTTGGTAATTTACAAAGAAGTGTTGTTGGTTTCTCTTTGAAGACATTATTTGGTGATCTTGCTTTGTATGAGGTGAAGATGACTTTCAAGCTAGGAGGATGGCACTGGGTTAGACCAAGTGGTTGTAATCCTCTCTTCTACTAATTTGACTAATAAAGCCATTTGAGTTTTCCTCCAAATTCTTGTGTATCTCTGAATATTGTGTTGATATATGCATTTGTATGGTCAATATATATCTGATCCTATGTTGTTTACAATGATAAATCTCTATGCTTTGATGGTATTACATTGCTGTGAATCTACAGGTGCTCTTTGAAGCGGGACAAGTAAGGAAGCAGTGGCAAGATTCTGTTAAAGGAGAAAGGAAACAAGCAAGGAGACAAGTGGAAGACTGAGGTTGGTACTCTCTGCTTCTTTCTCATCTCTCTCTCATAAAGGAGAAACAAGTGACTTTAATCTGTTTGTTTCTAAGATATCTACCCATCTTAATGGGACTAGCAGTTCTAAATAGACACTAGATTTCCTAGTAAAAAAATGGCAACTCCACTGGGGAATGATTAGTTTGATTTCTTGTCTCTATTTTCTTGATTCATAAACCACAGATGGAGCCTGAAGTTAAGCCGGCGAGCTTTCGAACTGCATTTGCTATGAAAGTGCAAAGTAGATCAATGATGCTTTAGTTAATCTCTAGGTTTTTTTATGAACTGAACAATTGAGTTGCAAACATCCTAAGTGCCCTAGAGGTAGCTTGAGTAACCTCATTAGATCAGCACCTGTACATTGTAGTTACTGATTATCATTTGCTCGGCCTAAATCCCTGAACTAAACTGCAAATTATGACCAAAAACCAAGTTAAATTCTCATCCCTAGTCCATCGCACCTTTTCTTCTTCGTAATATGGATGCATTGCACCTCCCGTGTGCAGTAGGTGAGATGCATCCCTGTTTCCCTGTGTTATAGGTGCGATGATCAGATAAGACTAGTTTTGCCTCTAGATTTTGGTTTTTCCTTCAATCTCTTCAGCTTTATTCGGGAGTTTTATTGTCTGTGATCAATAGACCACTATTGAAACCTCCTTATTTTGCATCATTCAACCTCCATTGTACAAATATTTGTCAATGTTTTTGTGTATTTTTCGCCATTCACAGTTCTCATTTACAAAATAGTAGCTTAATCAAACTGTCGTCTTTGGATTTGAAAGTGTTGGAAGTGTCATTTTCATTCAATGAAAAGAATCCTTCTCTTTTTGATAGTTGACTACACTGTTACTCTTGTATTTGATCTAAATTAATAGTATTTCAAGTGTCGAAAATAGTTTTCAATTCAAAATCGTAAAGTGCTGTCTTGTCTCCTTTTCGTTGTTTGAAAAGAAAATCGTTAATACTGTCGCCTTGAAAGAAGGAATAATTTAGATTTTTACTTAGCATTATTTTTGTCATTCACACACTAAGAAAGCAGAAAACAAATACATTCATGTGCATTTTCATTTAGACTACTTGTTGATTTTGATTTAGGACAGTGCATCTAGTGTGTGCTCTATGTTCCATGTTGAAAGGATTTCGTTTCTCTTTCCTTAGTAGCTAGGATTTTCATTGCAAAAGGAAGGTTAAACGACTATTTATCATATTAGATTGCATTTTAGGAATTGTATATCTACATCACGTGGTGAACCTTAATAACAAACTTCTTAAGGAAGATCAACGATAAAATAAATTCAATGAACATAAAAACGCTTTGGAACCTAATGCACAACATCTAGAAGTCTAGGCTAGAGACGTATTCCGACGTTGTAAAGCCTGGTAACTGTCGCTTTCATCGTAGGTTGGGTGACTCCTCGTCTTTGAGATGAGAAGTGCCATTACGGAGTTGTGCTCCCATGCACCTTCGAGTATATATTGGGAGACCACAATAGGCTATACCCTTTATCCTTAGGAAGTCATGTCTATCGCCTTATCAATCGCAGTGCATTGAACACAACATTTGGGAATATTGACTGCCATATTGTAAAACGTATTCTGCAGTTTTTCAATTGGTTTGGTAATCCCTCTATCTAGATTTCCAGATTAGTCTCTTTCATTCCTTTTCAGACTCCTTAAAGGAAAAGGTCCGTCTGAGCACTTGTCACTTCAGTCTCATTAAAAATCGAAGGCGACTAGAGTCATCTTTAGATTTTTCTTGACTCTTAAAAATTGAAAAATCAAGTTGTGTCAAAGTGTCTAAAATGTATTTTAATCAGAATAACGTCACTATTCCCTCGTTGGTCTTAGGTTGAGAAAATGGATTCCACCAACCAAGGATTTCCCCTCAGGGGAAATCCTATACCTTTATCCTCTTGGGGAGATGTTGGTACACCTCATAAGTCCACATTGTCCCTTCCAGTACTGATAATTGGCTTGCTGGTATGGTTTTTAGCGACCTCTGTCGTTCAAAGCATCGTGATTCCTGAACAATTGAATCAGCAACTAGATGATACTAGAGTTACTCCCCAACCTTCTACTTTGTTTGTCTCTTCCTCCCCTTCTTCCTCTTCGCGTGGTGAAGATAGTAAAACTAAAAACCAAGTAACTGAGAAAAAGAAGAAAGGGAAGGAGAAGAAGAAGAAGGAGCCAACGACAATAAGGGACAACCGTGCATCGTCTAGTGAAAATCGACACACTACACCATCCGAACCTAAATCTCCATGTGTCATTAGCACAGGAGACCACTATCATCGAGATTGTCCTTGCATCCCACAGATCTTAAGGGACTGGTCTCCCTGATTGCACAATCTAGTGTCATTAACCTCTAACGATCATGTTGAGAGTACACCATCAACTAGTGAAAACAAAGTCACCGGACCGAAAGGAAAATCTAAATTTCCCTGCAAACTGTGTGAAGGTGATCATGCCCTCCACCATTGTCCCTTCCTGGAAGAAGATAAAAGAGTGTTGGATAATCGTCCTGCATCACCGCAGCGACTCCCTCCTCGATACAAGAAACTCTTGCTGAATCCATTGCTACCTGAAAATCTGACTGACCCACCTTTTTTGTCGGTCGAAGCACCTATCATTAAATATAAGCCCTCTGAGTCCACATCGTACCAAAGTCAACAAGTTGAGATGGCAGTCGACCCCATCTTGGCTTCAGAGGATTTACCTTCAGATGATACAGTCACCAAAGAGAATGAGAACGAAACCGTTCAAATTCTTTTCGTAAACATAGACTCTGATGAACATGGGGGCAATTTACCCATTCCTTTACCACAGGAAGGAAATTCATAAGAGTTGTATCCAGCTGTTTATTCGATCCCACCTCTAAGCAACTCCCATTTACCATCTAGGCAGACCCCGTTTACCATCTAATGTACCATTCTGAATCATAGTGAAAACTTACAAAATGGTCATGGTTGGTACCATCGTAGATGAAGGGGATTCTGTGAGTATCCTTTCCTCAACTTCTAGGAAAGTGCTTGGTTCACCATCGCTTTTTCCTGAGATGCGATATCTGATAGGCTTCGACAAAGGAACTAGTCGACCGTTAGGGATCCTTCCAAGTTTGCCTATAACTCTGAGAAGGAAAACCATTTATCTAAATGTAATGGCAGTCCAAGGACCTTTAGATTACAATCTACTCCTTGGGCGTGACTACATTTATAGCATGGGATCTATTGTTTCTTTACTCTTTCGAGTGATGTGTTTTTCGCATGAAGGAAGAGTGGTCTAGCTTGTAGACCAACTTTCATTCCCCGATTCACATGTAGCTAATAGTCAAATGCCATCTTTAACAGGTATTTTTGCGCAAGGAATGCCTCATCAATCGCCAGTCCGTCCACTTGATGAACATAAGTAATTCGGTGGTTGTGATTGAAACCTAGGGGTCATGCACCCTGGTCTGCTTCGACAGGAAAAGTTCAGGTATAGGGTAGGTTTCGATAGAGGATATATGACTGGTCTAACACACCCGTCCATTTAGGAAAATGGGATTAGACAAGAATAAGATACCTTTTTCGGAAGTTAGGCCTTTCCCAATAGAATGAATGTTTTGTCTGCAAAATTGAAGGGTAACCTGGAAAAGGTAGGCCTTTCCTGATAGAACAAATGTTTTGCCTGCAAATTGAGGCGTAACCTAGGAAACTCTACTTTGTTGTACCCGTGGACATGCAAACCTTTTTGTATGAAAGTGAAAAGCGACCATTTATTTTCCTAGTTTGTATATTCTTAACCCTTTAAACTCATAGGATCGGTCGTTCCTAGCTTACATAACGAAAGGAGTTGGATCATAATTTCCAATGGTGCAAGCTTCCTAAAAAATGAACCTATCGATGAGACATCATTATTATATGACTAGCACGATCAGTTTTACGCGAAGTTCAAGCTCGTTAAAAATTAAACCTAGCAATGAGCATATGTTCCACCAGAGTTTAAGCTCATTAAAAAATGAACCCACATCTAGTAAATAACTAATGTGAATGATTATCATCAACTTTTGAGCCTTGGTCATGTTCTTACCATCACCGCCACTCTGTTTTAGCTGATCGTTTGCCTCCATTTGATTGTTTACCCCTTTTGAGGAACAACTGCGACGAGTGATCCTATTAGCCACCTTCTTTACACTATCGTGATTGGAACGTTCCAAACCTTTCCTGGAATCAGCTGCTATTTGAAAATATCACTCGTTCCTCCAAAAACAAGTCTCCTTTAAGCTCTTTTCAACTCACTCGTAAAATATGAAAAGATTTTCGAGAAATTAGCCTCTCCAACTCATTAAACTGATCGGAAGTGCTATCCCTCCTCTAGATTTTAATCATTTTGGACCTGAGGGATCATTACACAAAATGATTGAGCGTTTTTCTTGTTCGGCTCGTTAAATCTATCGAAAGTCATCCCTTTCACATTATTTTATGCTTTTTCAGACTTAAGGGATTATATTATGAAAACGGAATATTGGAGTTTCCTTTCCGTCTCTTTTTAGACTCTCTAAAATTGAGAAGGACTGAGTTATCCTTGTCGTTAAACTCGTTAAAACAATAGTGACAAACTTGTCCATTCAGACAAAAGTGAGTTTCATTATCACTAGAGTCGTTAAAACATAGCGATGGTTTTGCTCGAAGTGAAAATTATAGAGCACGCATATGTTATCCTCCTCAAGCTTGACAAAAGTAAAGAGGTACTAGTTAGAAATGAATGGGGAAAATTGGGAAGAAAACTTGAAGAAACTTTATTAGTAGCAGGTCGCTCTTGAACATGAAACTTTCACTCCATGACCATGATTAAGTCAAGTTGGGTTATTCCGCTCACTGGTCATATCTCCATTGGTCCACAATACCATCCACTTTTGGAGTTAACTCTACTAATCCATTTCAGTGTCGCCAATATGTTCAAGAGAAGTCGCTCAGAGGATTCACCTACCCAACTTGTGTCTCATCCGCTACAATACCTTCATGCTTCATTCTTTCATGACTGCCACCATGAACCTTTTATCATAAGATCGTTTTCACCTCTACAAAATCATTTGCTCCATTCTGTGTCGTAGATGTGGGATACATTAATGCGCCCCTACGATAGGTCACGTCTTGTCGACATCAGCTCATTATCCAAGAAGCTGACCTAGGAACAATCCTTTCAGTACTTTGAAGCTTGCATGCCTCAATGGAAAGTTTCTCACTTTTGGTGACAGGTTTACAGTAATGGTCTTCGACCAAAACATTTTGTGTGGTGTTTGACATGAACTCATGTATTCACACCACGTGAATTGTAGTGCAGTACCTTGAGGGTCATCATCATCATCAATGATTCCTCTGGCGTCTGTTAATAGCTTACATCATTGGCTGGTAATGAGGGGATGTCCTTCCATGTTCGACATCAGAACATCTTTTCACATGGATCAACTTGTACTTTTGGGCAAAGATTGAATGAGTTTTGAAGACCCCAGATCTCGCTTCATCCATCCGCGCTGCGATATATTCAGGAAAATAAATAAGTCAAATGTACATCATTGCTGCACAAATAATCATCCAAACTAAGAGATGATGGCTCTACCAAAATCATCAGTCTGCACACAGATGGTTGTCTGTCCTATGTACATGAAAATGAATTTATCAAGTTGATCATGGGAATGCCCGCCTTAGCTAGATCATGAAAATATTATGAAGATAATGTATTTTATTGTATCTTATTATAGGTCACCTTCCAGTGCGAAAAGCCTAGCATCCTAATTATAAAGCATTTCACCGGACATCAAAAGATTTATGACCTCATGCATTAGGGGGCAACTGTTATAGACATTTTTGGGCACTACAACACCAATCACATATGTCCATAAACCAAGGGCTTCTATGTCCTTAAAAGTTTTGTTTCATACCCTAAAGGAGCAAGGTCAACTGATTAATCATCTCCTAGAAGCTTTCCATGAAAAACCACTTAGTACTGGTCAAAGCAGGACCATACAGACTGCCTAGTGCAAAGGGTGTGATGCATCTCACCTGCCACATGCAAAATGTGGGATGCATACTGGAAATCCCTTCTGTAGGGTGTGGTGAGCGAGAGCAGACAAATGGCACAAGCAGTTTGCTAGGTGGAGACCCTAAGAATCTTCTAGAAGCTGCTCATTTGACACTTGCCTCCATGAATTCACCTAGGGATGAGTAAGAGATCATGAAATATCCAAGTGGAACCAAGAACTACCAAAGAGATGACACTAATCAAAATCCCAGAACCTAATTCACCCCACTGCAAATATCTATAAATGGATCCCTCATCCCAGAGATCCAAAGGTTGGAATTTGGTAATTTGCAAAGAAGTGTTGTCGGTTTCTCTTTGAAGACATTGTTGGGTGATCTTGCTTTGTATGAGGTGAAGAGGTCTTTCAAGCTCGGAGGATGGCGCTGGGTCAAACCAAGTGGTTATAATCTCTCTTCTACTACTTTTACTAATAAATCCATTTGAGTTTTCCTCCATATTCTTGTGTATCTATGAATATTGTGTTGATAGATGCATTTGTATGGTCAATATATATCTTATCCTATATTGTTTACAGTGATGGATCTCTATGCTTTGATGGTATTATGTTCCTGTGAATCTACAGGTGTTGTTTGAAGTAGGACAAGTAAGGAAGCAGTGGCAATATTTTGTCAAAGGAGAAAGGAAACAATCAAGGAGCCAAGTGGAAGACTAAGGTTGGTACTCTCTGCTTCTTTCTCATCTCTCTCTCCTAAAGGAAAAACAAGTGACTTTAATATGTTTGTTTCTAAGATAGCTAACCGTATTAGTGGGACTAGCAGTTCTGAATAGACAGTAGATTTCTCGATAACAATTAGATTGAATTTTAGTAAGAAGTTACAGAAGGATGACTAACTTTTGTTTTATGTGTATCGGTTTCAGGTCGTAAGGTCGAAACAATGACACGTGGCACTTCTTACATGTTTGCTCTACTGTACCCATCTATAATCAGGTCATCGTGGGAGGTTTGGCATAACTATTCCTTGGAGAATCTAATCTTGATCAGTCTTGTGGGGTTAGAGAGAGGACTCAAAGAGCTATCACAAGATGGAATTTCAGACCTTGGAGATCCGAAATTACAGAGATACAACTTATTCAATATCGAGCTCCTACAAAGTGATAAACGATGTGTAGTTCTTTTAAAAAATTTCATAAGTTTGGTTTGAAATTTTTTTTTGAACGAATTGAAAGGGCATAGTGAAGCATTATTATCATTAGTTGATGCTGCGAGGAAAGAAAATGGAAACACTTAGTAAGCAACCTGAAAGCTCTAGCATGACTGATGAAGAAGTGGAAGAAACGCAAGATGATATATCAAAATTATGTGACCAAGTGCAACAAATTTCACTCTCACAAAAAGTAAGAAAAGATAAGATGGATGGTTTAAAGAATGGAGTGGAAGCTAAGATAGATGGTATGAAAGACAAAGTTGAATATTGGAAGAAAGACATGGAAGATTGGAAAGAAGGATTGGAAAAATTGCTACAAGAAAGGTTTCCTAATGGTGAAATGGTAGTAGAGGAAACACATAATGAGAAAAAAATAAATGTTAATCATGTTCGAAGAAAGACATGGAAGTTTTGAAGGAAGGTTTGAAGGAAGGTTTGACAAAGTTGCTACAAGAAAGGCTTCTTAATGGTGGAAAGGTAGTAGCGGAAACTCATGATGAGAACAAAGAAATGTTAATCATGATTTCATAGACTCTAACGTTGGAACAAAGACCGATCATGTTCCAACTATTTATATGAGGAATTTTGATGGCAAGGATCCCATAACATGGATACTACAGATGGAACAATATTTTTATCTCCACAATGTGAAAAACACACGAAAGTTACGCATTCCAACTTTATATTTGGAAGCAAATTAGTTTGTATGGTATAGATGAATTTCCTCTCATAAACAAACTTTTAGTTGGTCAATTTTTATGAAAGAGATGATAGCACATTATGAGGATACAAAAGGCAACACCTATTTTATCCAACTGATAAATATCCAATAAAAGGATTCAATGATGGAGCACATTGAGGACTTCCAAAAATTGAATATAATAGTTAACGATATTCCAGAGGACCATAGTATTGATGTGTTCATAGGGACTTTAAAGGATGACATCGGACATGAAGTTTGCCTTTCGGAACTTGATTCCTTGGAGAAGACATTTAAGTTGGCAAGATAAACTTAAAGAAGAATTATGGCAACAAGGAAGCCTACCACTCACAACTATAAACATGGAAGTGTTATTGCTCCTAGCCTTCCATAGCTTACAAGGTTGAGACCACAAAAATTGGGAGAAAAAAGGGAAAAGGGATTTGTTACAATTGCGATAGAAAATACACTAAAGGTCATAAGTGTTCTGAGAAGAAATTATTTTACAGATATTGTGAAGAGGAGGAAGAAAAGGAATAGGAAACATCAAAAGAAGAGGATATACACCAGGAAAAAACCATAGAGAAAGAAGAAATGAATCTGACCATATCTTCTAATGCATTGGCTAGAATTATGACTCCTCAAGCTATCAAGATAGAAGGACATATCAAGAAGAAAAGGGTAATGGTGTTGATTGATTCGAGCAATATGCATAATTTTATTCATTGTAAGATAGCCAAGGAATTGAATTTCTTCCTATATCTAGCGCTAGAGTGTCAAGTGATGGCTGCAAGTGGGGGAACCTTAAATTTCTCTGGAATGTGCCATAATATCAAGCTATTCGTCGGAGAATATATATTGAATAACCCAATTCTTTCCATTCCAAAGGGTGGTGTTTACGTTATACTAGGAGTCGAATGCCTACAATCCTTGGGTACAATAGCTTTTAATTTTCAAGAACTTTTCATGAAATTTTCTTTCGAAGGAAAGGAAGCTGAATTAGGGAGTATCGCAGGGAAACCAGGAAAGATAATCAGCTCAAAGAGACTGACAAAGTTTCTAAATAAATAACAATGAGGCATAATTGCACAATTATGTTCTATAGAGGTTCTCCTATCGAAATCATCTATTTCTCCAGATCCCCAAAACATCTTGGACAATCATTCCAATGTATTTGAGACTCCCAAAGGCCTCCCACCTATTTATGATCATGATCATACTATTCATTTGATTCCAAGAAGTGTCCCTCCAAACATCGGCCCTTACAGATATCCCTATCACCAAGAGAGTGAAATTGAACGTATGGTTGCAAAAATTCTATAGGATGGTATAATTCAACCTAGTTGAAGTTCTTTCTCTACTACAGTAGTATTGGTGCACAAGAAGGATGGGTCATGGCTCATGTGTCCAGATTATAGGGATCTTAATAAGATATTAAAGATGTATTTCCCATTCTTGTTATTGATGAATTATTGGATGAATCGCATGCATCAATTTACTTCACCAAGTTGGATATTCGTTCCGGATATCATCAAATCACAGTGAAGATGGAAGACATTCTAAAAACATCATTTAGAACTCATGAGGGTCATTATGAATTTTTCGTCATTCCTTTTGGCCTTACCAATCCACCTTCTACATTTCATGGTTTGATGAATTCCATTTACAAAACCTTAGAGAAATTGTGTCAGTAGTTTTTGAGGATACACAAATCTACAATAAGTCTTGGAAGGATCATGTTCAATATGTTGACATGGTTCTCAAACTACTGGAGGAAAAACAATTAGATGTAAAAAGCTCCAAATGTTTCTTTGGAGTACAAGAGGTGGAATATATGGGTCATATTGTATCTCATGAAGTTGTTAAAGTAGACCCTAGAAAAGTTAAATCCATTAAGGAAAGGAAACTCCTCACATCGATAAAGCATCTACGAGGATTTCTCGGGTTTGATATGGTATTATCACAAGTTTTTTAAGTATAATGGGAGAATAGTTGCACCTCTATCAACATTATTGAAGAAAGATGTATTTTCATGGACTGCAGAAGAAACAAAATCCTTTGAACATAATAAAGTGGCAATGTGCCAAGCACTAGTCTTAGCTACGCCAGACTTCACAAAAACCTTTATTGTGGAATGTGATGCCTCAAGAAATTGAATTGTTGTTGTTTTAATGAAAGAAGAAAGACCCATTTCTTTCGAAAGTTTTCCAATCAAAGGAAAGTATTTACAAAAAGCTATTTATGAGAAGGAAATGTTAGCAATACTACATGCACTTTAGAAATGGGGAGCCTACCTAATGGGAAGGCACTTCAATGTAGAATCGAATCATGACAGTCTTAAGTACCTTATAGAAAAAATATTATCCTCAGAAGAGCAGCAAGAATGGGTCACAAACATGTTCGGTTATGACTTTGAAATCATCTACAAAAAAGGAAAGCAAAATGTTGTGGTAGATGCACTCTCAAGAAAGGATGAGGACGTGGAAGCATTTCTTTGTGCCATTTCTATTATCCATCTAGATTAGATAAACAAAGGAAGGGATGAATGGAAGAATGACGAAGAAGTGTGGGCACTTATTCAAAAGTTACAACAAGAACCCAATACATCTGATACATTTAGCTGGAAAAATGATTCGTTATGGTACAAATATCTCTTATACCTTTGTAATAATTCCCAACTTAAACAAAATTTCCTTATGGAACTACACACCTCTCCCTTATAAGGGCACTCAGGAATTTTAAAAACTTACCACAAAGTTAAGAAGGAATTCTTTTGGGATGGTTTTAAATTAGATATTCAAAATTTTGTTGCAGAATGTTTGGTTTTCCAACAAACTAAATTTGAAACAATCAAGACTCCAAGGTCATTACAGCCTTTATCCATTCCAACCCAACATTGGGCGGAGGTTTCAATGGATTTTATCACAAGTTTAACCATGTCCGATGGAAAGAGTGTCATCATGGTCGTAGTTGATAGAATTACCAA
The DNA here is from genome assembly GCA_031772625.1 of Pinus tabuliformis. NCBI lineage: Eukaryota > Viridiplantae > Streptophyta > Pinopsida > Pinales > Pinaceae > Pinus > Pinus tabuliformis. Next base: position 196,573,279 of record CM062820.1, on the reverse strand, counting down.
GTATGCACTCTTTTGTGCATTATCACATTCATCTAAAGAAAGTACAGTTTCTAAGTCATTTATGAAAAAAATTCAAAAGCTACATGGAAACCCAAATATTATTGTAAGCGACAAAGGTCCCACTTTCACTGGAAATTTCTGGACAAAAATATTTTCCTGTCTTGGTACTGAGTTACCTCATAAATCATCTTATCATCCTCAATCTAATGGGAAAACTGAGATAATAAACAAGTGTTCGGAAGGATATATTCATTGCTTTGTATCTGATAAACACACTATGGGACAAATGGTTACCTCTAGCTGGATGGTGGTATAAAACTTACTACCATACTACAACAAAAACAACCCCATTTATGGCATTTTAAGGATATCATCCATCGTCCATCACATCATATTTAACAGGAAATTCTAAGGTTCAAGTAGTGGAAGATCACATCGAGCATCAACAATAATTTCTCCAACTCTTAAAGGATGACCTCACTTTGGCGGAGAATAGAATGAAACAACAGGCATATCAACATCATAGTGAAAGAATTTCTGATTTAGGTTACTGGGTATTGCTATGGCTACAACCATATAGACAAATGTCCCTCAAGCAAGCTAAGAAGGTTAATAAATCATCACCAAAGTATTACGGTTCGTACAAGGTGTTGCAAAACATTAGTACTATGGCATACAAATTGGAGCTTCTTGTAGCTTCATGAGTGCACCTAGCATTCCAGTTCAAACAATATTTCCAAAACTTGACGAGGAAGGAAAAATCATATTGGAACCTGAAGCAGTCACATAAAGAAGAACTTGACAGCTATGAAATCGATCAATTTTGGAGTATCTCATCAAGTGGAAGAACTTACCCACTGAAGATTCCACATGGGAGGGTGAGAATGTTATACAGAAGCATCCAGAACTACTCAAGCATTGAGGAAAATACTTTTTTAAAGGAAAGGTGCATGTTAGGTCCCTATAATACTAGTGATTCCCCCATCACTATTGTCATTGTATCCCTTATTGTTATTTTTGTTCCCCTATTGTCCCCTTATTGTTATTATTGTGCCCCATAGAAGCCCACTATTGTTGTTGTTGTGCCTTGAAATTTTTATTGTTATGTCAGCTTTGATTATATTGTGTGTCATTAGACTCCTACATATAGAAAGGAGATTTTGTCATTTGTATCATCCATGAACTTTTCGTTTGTGTAATTTAAAGGAGATTCCCCCCTAGAAGAGGCTAATTTTGAAGGCATTGATCTATCCCTTCTTCTATTTTTTGAGTTAGGTGCATAACAATCATAGCTACCCAATCATAAGGAGACACAATCACACTAGAATCCTCATGTCCTATGTTGACAATTTAGCTTTGAAAGTATTCTTGATTTTGGATAATTTTAAATTTATTTTTTTTCTGTCAAGTTCTAAAACTATTGCACTGCTTGCACCTTGGACAAAGAGTTGGTTCTTTGCAGAAAAGGGAGATACTTATCTTCTTGTAGTAGGTCACTACAGGGTAGACGATTATCTTAGGAGAATATTGTGCATAGACCAAGCATTACAGGTTGTGTATTGTTTTGAATCCATTTTTATGTCATATTTGTAGTATATTTTTTCAAATTTAAGCTAGAAACCATATATAATAGATAGGACATCTTTGGGGTTCCTTCTTGATTTGAATTGAATTGGAAAACCTCATAATGGAAACCTTATATGCTTCAACTTCTAGAGATGGAACACTAAATATTACTTCCATATAATGACCTGATATATGTTAAAACTTAGAGGGGCCTCTGGAATACTTTTCCACATTTTTTCGAGTCAGCATATAATATAGATTTAAGAATCCTAACTGAAAAATACAAATCCTTTTTACTACAGAAACAAAAAGAAACCTACCATGTATAGAAGTTCCTAGAAGTACTTGAGGTGAATTCTTCTATAATCCTCCAAATGTAAGTCAAATTCAACAACATATTTGAAATCCAACCCAATAGAATTTATGGAACTCCAAAGATCGTTTTCCTTCCCTAGAGATACTAATATTTTTAATAGAAAGGGAAACAGAAATGGCACTTTTTAACTTTTCTGTCAATTTTTATAGCTACCCAACCATAGCGAGACACGTGCACTCTAGAATCCTCATCCCCTATGTTGAACATTTATCTTTGAAAGTATTCTTGATTCTGGATAAATTTAAATGTAATTTTTTTATTTTATTTTTTTTCAAGTTCTATATAGATTTTTTCTCGATGCAAGGGAAGTAGAGAATAACACACATCCAAATTATTGACCCATTTATGGGAGCTATTGGGTCTCCTAATCATGAGGAGCTATGAATGGATTTTGGAACGAAGTGGAAAGAATAGAAATTATGACAAGACCATGAAGCAAGATTCCTATGAATTCTTTGCCACGGATAAATATGTTAGGTCCCTATACTACTAGCGTAACCCCTTACTGTTATTAGTGCAGCTGTCTTATTGTATTATTGTGCCCATATAGTCCCCATGTTGTTATTATTATGTGCCATAGAAGCCCACTATTGTTAGTGGTTGTGCCCCTACATTATTATTGTTATGTAGGCTCTAATTGTATTCGAAGCCCTTAGACTCCTATATATAAAAAGGAGGCCTCGTATTTTGTATCATCTAAGAATTGTTCATTTGTGTAATGTCAAGGAGGTTGCTCATCAAAGAGGCTGATTTTGAAGTCATTCATCTATCTTTTCTGTTTTTTTGTGAGCTAGTTTCATAACATTTGGTATCAGAGCTTTGGATTCTAGGCTTTTGCTACTCCAAACATCTCATTGTGGCATGTTCAATATATCTTTTCTTTACAAATTTTCCAAAGCTAAAAGAACAATTCGAACCAAAATTATTTTGAACCTTGTGTCTGAATTTCATATATTTTTCGTTATATTTTCATAGATATGGTCTGAGGAAGTTAGGGTTTTTGAAAGCTCCAAAATTCCATCTCAAATAGGTCATCGTGGTATTTTTCCTATAATTATTTTCTACAAAGGTTCAGACTCTGAAATTAAAACCCATTTGGGTCGAAATCTTGATGATGCTCGGGCATGAATTTAAGATCTTGTCTCACTATATTTTCAGAGATACGATCCAAGATATTTAGGGTTGTTCCAAACTCCTAAATTATATTCCAAATAGGTATGAAGGTCAAAACAATGACACATGGCAGGTCGTACAAATTCGCTCTACTGAACTAGTCTATAATCAGGTCATCGCAGGAGATTTGGTATAACTCTTTAGTGAGGAATCAAATATTGATCAGAGTGGTGGGGTTAGAAAGAGGACACAAAGTGCTACCATAGTGAAAAAATTCAGAACTTGCAGATCTAAAATTACAGAGTTACAATCGTTTAAATATCAAGCTCCTAAAAGCAAGAAAAATAATGACTTGAATTGATGATTTAAAAAATGTGATTGAAGCTAATATAAATAGTTTTATATGTGCCATGGAAGCTAGTGTTGATGGTATGGAAGTAGATTTGAAGAAATGCAGAGAATATTTGAATAAAGACATGGAAGATTTGAAGGCAGGTGGGACAAAGATGCTACAAGAAAGGCCTCCTAATGACGACTAGGTAGTAGAAGAAACTCATGATGAGAAAAAAAATAAATGTTAATCATGATTTCATAGAATCTAACATTGGATTGAAGACCCACCAGATTCCAAAGATCGATATGACGAAGTTTGAAGGCAAGGATCCCATAACATGGATACTATGGATGGAGAAATATTTTGATCTACATGATGTGCAACTGTTAAAAAAGGTACATATTTCATCTTTATATTTAGAACCGAATCTATTTTTATGGTATAAAGGGCTTTGTTCTCATAAACCACTTGTCACTTGGTCAATTTTCACGGAGGAAATGATAGCACATTATGAGGATATAAAGAGAAACACCTTTTTTAGCCAATTGATAAATCTTAAACAAAACGATTCAATGATGGAGCACGTTGAGGACTTCCAAAAATTGAATATAAGGGTAAAAGATATTCCAAAGGAGCATAGGATTGATGAGTTCATAGGAACCTTAAAGGATAAAATCCAACATGAGGTTTTCCTTTGGGAACCTAATTCATTGGATAAGGCATTCAGTTTGGAAAGAAAAATTTCGGCAACAAGGAAGCCTACCACTCACAACTATAAAGACAGAAGTGTTTTTTTTCCCCAGTCTTTCACCACCTACAAGGTTGACACCAATTGGAAGAAAAAAGACAAAAAGGGCTTTGTTACAATTGTGAAAGAAATAAAATAAAGGTCATAAGTGTGTTGAGAAGAAATTAATTTACATAGATGGGGAAGAGGAGCAAGAAAAGGAAGAAGAAATGTCAAAATAAGAGGATATACATGAGAAACCAATCCCAGAGAAAGAAGAAATGAACCTGACAATACCTTGTAATGCATTTACCAGAATTACCACTCCTCAAACTCTCAAGATAGAAGGGAATATCAAGAAGAAAAAGGTAATAGTGTTCATTGATTCAGGTAGTACCCATAATTTTATTCATTATAACATAGCCAAGGAATTGAATTTCTTCATATATCCAACACCAGAGTGTCAAGTAATGGTTGCAAGTAGAGTAACCATAAACTACTCTAGAAAGTGCCATAATATCAAGCTATCCATGGGAGAATATGTCTTGAATAGTCTAATTCTTTCCATTAAAATGGGTGGTGCAGATGTTGTACTAGGAGTCCAATGGCTACAATCTTTGGGTACGATAGCTTTTAATTTTCATGAGCTTTTCTTGAATTTTTTCTGGTAAGGAAAGGAAGTTGAATTAAGTGGTATCGAAGGGGAACCGAGAAAGATAATTAGCTCTAACAACATGAAAAAAATTCTAAAGAAATAAAAATGGGGCATAACTGCACAATTATGTTCACTAGAGGTTCCCACATCGAAATCATCTATTTCTCTAGATCTCCAAAATGTTTTGGACAATTTTTCCAAGGTATTTGAGACTCCCAAAGACCTCCAACATATTCATGATCAGGATCAGGCTATTCGTCTAATTCAAGGAAGTTTTTCCCCAAACATCAGGCCTTACAGATATCCATAAGCCTAAAAGAGTGAAATTGAACATGTGGTTGCAAAAATGCTAGAGGTTGATATAATTCAACCTAGTCAAAGTTCTTTCTCTGCTCCAGTGGTATTGGTACAAAAGAAGGATGGATCATGGTGCATGTTTCCATATTATAGGGATCTCAACAAGCTTACTATTAAAGATAAATTTCCCATTCCTGTCATTGATGAATTATTGGATGAATTACATGGAGCAATTTACTTCACGAAGTTGGATCTTCATTTAGGATATCATCAAATTAGAATGAAGACTCAAGACATTCCAATAACAACATTTAGAAATCATGAGGGTGATTATGAATTTTTGGTCTTGCCTCTTGACCTTACCAATGTACCTTCTACATTTCAAGGTTTGATGAATTATATTTTCAAACCCTTCCTTAGAAAATTTGTCTTAGTATTTTTTGATGATATACTAATATACAACAATTCTTGGAAGGATCATGTTCAACATGTTGACATGGTGCTCAACCTATTGGAGGAGAAACAATTATATGCAAAAATCTCCAAATGTTTCTTTGGAGTACAAGAGGTGGAATATTTGGGTACTCAGTTAGCTCATAGCTCATCTTAGCATCCTCAATCTAATGGGAAATCTGAGATAGTGAGAAAATTTTTGGAAGGATACCTTCATTTCTTTGTATCTTGTAAACATACACAATGGGTTAAGTGGTTGCCTCTGAATAAATGGTGGTATAACACTTCCTTCCATACTACAATAAAAATGACCCCATTTATGGCACTTTATGGATATCATCCACCGTCCATCAGATCATATTGAAAATAAGATTCTAATGTTCAAGGAGTGGAAGATCACATCGTAAATCAAAAAAAAAATTCTACAAATATTAAAGGATAACCTAACTTTCGCACATAATAGAATGAAACAACATGAAGATCAACATCACAGGGAAAGAGGTTTTGTTGTAGGTGACTAGGTATTTCAATGACTAGAACCATGCAAACAAATGTCCCCCAAGAAATCTAAGAATGATAACAAATTATCCCCAAATTACTATGGTACTTGTAAGGTGCTAAAAAATATTGGTGCTATGGGATACAAATTGGAGCTTCCTACATCTTCCCGAGTGCCCGCAGTTTTCCATGTTTCATGCTTAAGGAAGGTTATAAGTGACAAGCTCCCGGTTCAAACAATATTTTTAGAACTAGACATGGAAGGAAAAATTATATTGGAACCTGAAGTAGTCACGGAAAAAAGAACCAGACAACTATGAAATCGATCAACTTCAAAGTATCTCATCAAGTGGAAGAACTTACCTACTGAAGATTCCACATTAGAGGATGAGAAGTTTTTACAAAAGCATCCAAAACTACTCAAGCATTGAGGAAAACACTTTTTGAAGGAGAGGGGAATGTTTGGTCACTATACTACTAGTGTAACCCCTTATTGTTATTAGTGCAACTCCCCTTACTGTATTATTGTGCCCATATAGTCCCCATGTTATTATTATTATGCCCCATATAATCCCACTATTGTTAGTGGTTGTGCCCCTACATTATTATTGTTATGTAGGCTCTGATTGTATATATATATATAAAGGAGGCATTGTCATTTGTATCATCCAAGAATTTTTCATTTGTGAAATGTGAAGGAGGTTTCCGCCTCGAAGAGGTGGATTTTGAAGTCGTTGATCTATCTTTTCTATCTTTTTGTGAGCTAGTTTCATAACAAAGTGTAACAAAAGTAGAGCTTAAAGCTTTGAGAAGTCACCCAAATTTTGTTAATTCTTCCTTTGCACCTAAACAAATTTGATTTTATAATGTGCTAATTTTTTTATAAGAGTTAGCTCAAAATCCATTAAGGCTTGCTCTGTTGTTTTGTTGTAATGAAAACATCACTTCTTATACTCTTCTTCAGTGATGAGTTCCCAAAGATTTTTGTTGACCTCTATGCTTATAAGATTTGGGGTATGTTTTCACATATCTCATTTCTTTCGGGGGCTATGTCACTAGGTTCCATTAACAAATTCTTAAAAAACATGTGTCCTTACATATTTGTCCTTTAATCACACTATTATTTTCCTTGATAATTTGGGAGATTCTATTATGGGTTCTTCTGATTTGGGTGGCTTTGTGAAGAACTTTGTGTTTCTCTCTCATTCCTTGAGACAAAAAATTCTTGATTTTTGCCTCCAGAAATCTTCCTCCTTTTGACATAAATTGTCTAATTTTACTTTAGAACATTTTTTTAATCTACCAAACCTCATTTTCTTCTATTTCGTCATGGATTTTATTCTTCTCAACCTCAAGTTATCTTTTTTGTTGTAGATATTTCTGAAAGTCTGCTTATTACCTTCTTTTCATATTTTGATGGATTTTATGTAGAAAATCATTTTTGATCCCACGAACACTATTATTATTTCCTCATCCCACCATTCCCACATTTTTATTTTCCAAATCAGGTTGGGTGAACTACATATTCACAAACTTGAAAGCGATATTTTTTGGTCTACCTTGAGTTGATAATGCTTCCTTTAGATTAAAAGATTCAACTTCAAATCTCTAATCATGCCAATCTTAACTTATCTATAATATATTCAATTTTTCCAACACAAAACCTTACCCTTTTCTTCTTTTATTCTCGGTATAATTAACATTCTTTGGTTCCACATCTACCAAGGAATTACTATTTAATGGAATCTATTAGTAGTGAGTTATTTTTTCTTGTCAACCCTCGTTTTTTGATGAGAACCCTAATAAATTTCATGTCAAGGTCCATGGCAGGTTTGGGAGATTTTCCCTTTCCATTACAAGAAGATTCTATCACTTTGCTCCTAGAAGCACCAAATTAGGTCCGTACACATTTGTCACATAGAAACTAAGATCCCATGCTCTATAGAAAGCTACGGTGGTGTGATCCCAACACTTCCTTGGAAAGAACCTCTATGCTACACCTAGGACTCATCCATATTGATATTCTTCTCAATTTCCTACCCAATTTTTGTATATTCATGTTTCCTATCTGCACACATAACTTTTCACAATATCCATTCTAAGTTCTAGTAGTTTTATTTCATGAATAACTACAATATCGAGCTTTTCTAAATGAACCTTGCCTCTATGGATATTTTCAATTCAGTGCCTATGTGATAGACATTCCAAGTCAAAATCTTAATAGTAAGGCCACCAAATAAATCTTTTTTACAGGAGTTAGAAAACATGTTGAATTTTTGCAGGAAACTTCGGGACCTCCATTAGAGTTTGGAAGTGTTGATTTAAAACTGATCTTTAAAACACTAAAATCATTGGAAGTACCGATTGGATAAGAATCAATATATTTTCCATAGATAGACTTTTGTTTACCTATGGATCCAAAATGAGCCTAAGTTTATCAACAATTTGTGCACATTACCTTGTTCTACAATTTGTGAAAGAGGGGAAAACCAAGATACATTGTTGGTAAATCATTTTTCTTTAAATCTATAATTTCTCCAATATTTATTTGAATTCTTTGGTTGGCTATGATCCTAAAAACCTTTGACTTTCTAAGGCTTTATCTTTTGACCAGATGCATCTTTGAAAATCTACAAAATTCTTAGTATGTTTCTTGCCTCCCAAAAATTTATCTTCTCTTGGTAGTAGGGTATATCCATAAATTTATCATGAGACATGGGCTTTATTTTTTAGGAAACCTTAAAGACTTAGCTCTCCCTAGTTCCCTTTCTTTTGTGATAAGACCTTTCCCAGGGCTTGTATCAAGATTATAAACAAAGAAGGATAATGGAAAATCACGGTTTAGACTTCTTGATTGTTTCAAATATTTTGAAGGTTCTCCATTTATTGTTGGACATTGGATAAACCAACACTCCCCATGTGTTTCGTGACATGGAATAACTGTCTCTTGTGGATCCTTATCTCTGCTGATGTGATCATTGACTAACACCTATGGGTTTTCGTTTAATGATAATCATGATTCCCAACAAGTGGTATCAGAGAGTAGGTCACGAGTTCGATACACACTCCACTCATGTGAGGGGGGATATTGTTGGAAATTGGATCAACCAACTCTCCTCGTGTGTTTTGTGACATGGAATAACCACCTCTCGTGGATCCTTATCTCTGGCGATGCGATCGTTGACTAACACCTTTGGGATTTGGTCTAACAGGAATCATTATTCCCAACATTTATGAGAACAATAAAATATGTAGTTGATAAGTACTTGAGCACCCAGCTCACCCACTTTGAACAGAAATCAAATTTTAGCAAATTCGCCCTTAGAAAATCCCACTTCTATGTCATATTCCCTAGCCACATAGATTTTCAATAACATGTCACTTTCCTTCTTGACTTTGATATAATGGTTGGATTCTTGTACCAGAAACAGACTATCTGCAATTGTCTCCCTACAACAAAACCTCCCTAATACTCAAATATCAAACTTCTTAGGATTGGCTTCAACCTTGTTTCTATATTCTTTCTCATGGTTTTATATGTGATTTGTTATACATGGAAATGGCCTAAAAGAGTAAAATTTTATTGTCATTTCTTAGTATACACTGTGTAGTGGGTTTCTAACACCCAAAAATACTCGCAGCGTTGGTCTTTGGGGGTTTAGATGTATTTCTTTCAATAAATTTAGGATATAATGATTGTAATATGTGTATAAGGGGACAAGCTTGCCTCTATATAACCGAGATAGAGAGAGAATGTTCTGAGAGGAGCCTTAGCATGCATGTGGCATTAATTATTGGCTGGAAACCATGGTTTTAAATTGTGTTGCATTAAAGATTAGAGGAGGAGCTAATAAATAAAGAGATTGTGTTTATGATTTAATAGTTTGTGTATTCATCTTCATTTCTTATATGCTAGAATTAGGTGTTCAATCTCTCTTCATTCCTCCAATTATAATGTTGTGTGGCAGAATTTTTTTCTTATTTTGCTAATAACATTTTTTGAGATTTTGAGAAGTATTATTGGACTTACCTGTGGGCTAGAATAGGGTGTGTAAATGTACACATGTGTAGATTGAAGGTGTCTTCATCAGTTTTGCAGATGTGTCCCTATAGTAGCCAGAGGATCTGCACCCATTTGGAGCTAATTCTATATTTGTGTAGTGTACAGTCAGAAAAACTGCATCACCTATTATATTAGAGCAACCCCAAAAACATCCTAGAGGGGAATCCATTTCAATTGGGAAAGGAGAAGCATGAGGAATGTTGGACTTAGAATGATGCGGATGAATCACAATGAAAATGAATGGTAATTGAAGCCCAATTCCAATAGGATGAGTCAGAAGATGAACAAGAGAATGTGAGAATCCTTGTTGGAGGTGTTGATCCCATAGAAAGTTACATCCTTGGGCTCATGTAATTAGTATCAAAATATTATCTTCTGATCTGCATTTCTTGTTGTTTAGTTAATTTTCTTAGTAAGAGTAATGAATAAGTTTCCACTGCAATAAATCTTTTGTGGATCCATGCATTTCCACATAATTCACACGTTGTTATAGAATTGACACATTGCTATGGAATTGCTAAAGACAAATGAATGGGAATTAATTGGGACAATCAAAGGGAGGTTCACCATTCACTACCCCTAGGAGATTTACCATGCACTACCCCTGGGAGATACACAGAGTATTAGAGTATTAATAGTTTTTGACAAGTTAGTAATGATGAAGGGTTAAAAGAACCAAGTAAAGGTAATTCCAAGGCTAGTGGTAGTTACAAGTTATTTGATGTTAACAATCGAAGTTGAAGAAAAATGAAGGTAAGTTGTAAAGGTTTCTAAGATTGAAACTGGAATTAGATTTCACTAGGTTTAAGAAGGAAAAAATATTATCCTTCATATGGCATATTCAACAACAATAGCATCTTTGGAGGCTAGATTTTTCACCAACAAAGGAAGACTGCATGTGGTATCAAGCAATACAAAATGCAGATAGAAGTACCATTAAATTATTAATATTCCATAAAGAAGAGTGGCATGATTACCTAAAAAGTGATTATTTCACTCATTTATATGATGGCATCAGGTGATACTATGTGACTTCATGAATCCATAATAATTCTAAGCAGTGAATAGGTCTAATGCAGCATGGAGGACCTAATTCCATTCATAAGCAAAATATTTGTAGCACCTTGCAAATGAGTCTACAAATAATCAATATGATTTTTCAGTGAGAAATATTCCTAACACAATATTCCATGAACGGGGCATTGGATTACTTTCTCAATGGAAAGTACTTTTTCCACGCAGACATCAGTGTAAATGACTAGCAACATATTTCTAAAATGAGAATAGGAAATGGGAAAACAGATAGTGGAGCGTTGCCTAGACCTGAAACATTAAGAAAAAAGCACAATAATACAAGGAACCATGCTAAAAATAAAACTAAGATTAAAAGGAATAATTTAAAAAAAAACTGTAATTTGAGACATCCAAAAATTTTAAAAAACAATGCACATTTGTGGCATCAGAAGGCACCTCTTTGGGTAGCAGAGGTGGAGGTGTGACGTGAAGAAACATTATAATGTTCGAGGTACATAGAACAAGTAGACATTCAAAATTATCTAGACATTAAAAGTGTGAGATATTGGGTCTCGTCTTAGCCTTCATGTTGGGGAGATCGAAAAATACCATTGAGACTAGTTTAATGATGTTGAACAATACATCATTTTCACAGGTTCCTAGAGCAGCAGAGGGACAAACTCCATATAGTTCTAGAGCAAGGTGCTCTCGACCTATCTAGCTATATCCCAATCCCACAGGACTGGCCAAAGACCTATTCAGTGGTTCTTCCTTTTGACCATAGATTCTAGGAGTACCCCTTGCTCATACACCCCCCTAGGATCATATGATTGGTTCCACTGATGGCCCTACGGGACTTTGACAGTGCACCTATACCCAATTCGCCTTCCTTGCCATTAGTAATTAGACTCAGGAACCCCTGAAATATATAGCTCCATTGCAAGACCTTACCATATTTCTCACTCGTTCCTTTTTAGTAGCCCATTCATTATTTTGTATTATACCACGGTCTCTTATCCATGTGTTGCAATAACATTACCACTAATTTCTTTCTCTATATGTTCCTTTTAGCATTTTTTATAGGATATTCATTTGCACTCCTACATTGTAGTCATATTTGTAGAGCTGTAACAAGGGCCTTTTTCACCTATAGTTATCTCACATTACAAGTCAATCCGGGAGCGTTTTGTTATTGCAAAGGGTATCTCAATTTGAGGCTATTTGTCAGAGTAATGCTTAGTAGTATAGGTCTAAGAAATACAAGAGTAAACGGATGCTAAACTATGGCTAGATTACTTTTGCAGAAAGAAATCACGCGCAACAACTTTACCAGTCGAGGGTGCGGAAATAGTAACCCATCCCTCTAGAAACTGATGAAAGAAAAGAAATTAGAGTATGGATCATGGATCTGGGAGCATAATAGCATCTGCTGTGTCTCACGACAGCCTTGATCCTCCTCTCACACCAAACCAATGAATGCGAGTAAAAAGGAACAGCAGGAAAGTAAAATGGAACGGCAATGCAGAAATGGAACAGCAGTAAAAGGAACAGCAGTAAGGAAACTAAGTCTCGTGAGTTCAACACTCTCAATCCTTTGCATCAACTTATATACAAAGACAGAGCAATCTTTTGTACAAGTAAACAGCTTAACCAAATGGAACAGCAAACCACCATAAACAGGAAACGTCAATCATATATAAAAGTAGACAGCTGAATCAAATAAACAGGAAACGTCAATCATATGTATAGATAATCTGAAATGATCACCAGTAGTCCACCTACAACTTTAATTCCATTTTCTTATGATCGTTACTCCAACCATATGTAGCTAAATTATTCCACTTATAAATTCTGTAATAGAAGTGAACAACTCAGAACAACGTTACGTGACCAATTCTGGAAATATGATGTGAACTTTTTATAAAGATTTACAATAGGAAAAACTGCTGATGAACGAGTATGGAACAACATGTAAATATATCAGATTATTAAGAATGATAAACAAACCACACAAAGCCAAACTGTAATGATACAATCAGCCAGTGTCCGTTGGAGCCGGGCCCTTAGCTTCCAATGGCACACCGCCGTAACTTACTTCAGACGCAGAGAGAAAGTAACACCAAATATATTATATTAACGCATCAACGATAGTACAGCAAAAACTAAGTCTCAAAGAGACTCGATAGTCTGAGTTTCGGCTGAATGTGAAGTCTATAAACAGAAAATAAAGATACCAGATAATAAGAGTCCCCCAAAGTCTTCAATGCTACCCTTTTTATACTAGTAATGGCGGAGTTAACCGGACAACAAAATAATTGAAAGTAACGATCCCTCAGGATCAAAGATCCTGAGGGATCTGTTAAACTGTTAACTCCTCTCTTTTCTTTGCCTAGTCTTCCGAACTAACAGTCCCTTATCTCGTCCCAGATTGATTTGCCCAGATTTGCTCGCCCTGGTCTGGACTTTAGTTAGTTTCGAAAGGACAACCGTTATCTTCTCATGGAACTCCAGTTTTGCACCGCGCCTTCCTACTTTTGTCTTTTTCTGCATAGAGAAGATAACTATTAGTGATTGGGTCATTCGTGCTCATTCTCATTACATTCTCCTTACTTCATAACAAAGAAAAGATTACAAACATTGCTTGAAAGATCACTAAATTATGCATTAAAACATACCTTTCCGATGCTATACACACCCCCCGGCTTACTCTGTTTCATGGCCTCATGAAAACGTTATAATTAACATGGAGAGCGGTAAGAGAATAGGCGGGAGAGGGTATCTCATGAGGAGGTCTGCAACCATGGTGAGCAACCAGATTATCAAAGAAGTAATTCAATTGATCTGCAGGCATATCATACAAGGCCTGGTATCCAGGTGCAGGGTGCCAAATAATTGGGCTACGGAACCGATATCCCAACCAAGACGGCCCAGCTTGCAAAAGGCGCTGGCCATAAAGGCTCAACCGTTCAGCAGCCAGCTCAAATTCTCGTATTTGAATGGCTCCCTGAGCTGGATGCTTGGGGTAGAAATCCGATAACGGAATTTGGCAGCATCTAGGGCAGAATCTTTAATATCCAGAAAGAATTCCATGCTATTTCAGATCAAGTCCTCATGCATGGGTCCTAACAGTTCCATGACGCCCTGGGTTCTCATAAGGATTTTGTGTGATTGCCATAGGTGAACTGGGTCTCTAGGCTCGGCTCTGACCCATAGATCTAGGCTGTGCTCCTGCCTCTGAAAGGCATTGTAAGCCCTGAGCCACTTTAACTGATTGACCCCAAACGAGACAAAGCCTTGGAGTTGTATATCTCCCACGAAGGGCCCAGGGTTTAAGTCAGTTTCCTGTTCGAGCACCATATTGTGCAAATAGAATTCACATAGCAACCGTTGAACCTTAACCCCATAATGTTTGCAACAATCAATAAAATCATTAACAATATTAATCTGAATAGGGGCACGTGCCCTGACAGCTTTTATTTTCAATCTTAAGTATCTTTCAAGGAGAAATAAAGCATAATTCTTTGCAGGGGCCCTGCAAGTCAAAACATCATCATACATCGAACATACAGTGTCCAATTGTTTAATAACAACATCTAGTCGACATGTTACCTTGGCAGCCTTTTCCTGTTCCTTCTGCCATCCTTCAAAGGCCTGACTCTCTGATTGACTCATGTTCCGCAGTTGCTGCTGCAATTCTTCATATTTTGCTCGAGGGATCATTTGTTCTTTTAACTGCTCAGCTTCCTGCTGCAACTCCTCGTATTTCTCCCGAGGGATCATTTGTTCCCTTAGCTGGTCAGCCTCCTGTCGGGCTTGTTTCATTTTGTGGTGCAAGGCCTTGGTTTTTGGATCCCTTTTCCATGAATTCTCAGAGGCAGGGAATCTTACCTGTACCTTCACATTTCGCTGCCTGGAATTCGTGTCCCGAATTATCCCTAACGTTGATGCCTCAGTTTGGACTTCTTTGTTTTCCCTTTCTTTTTTCACATGGATAAAGGGGTACGATGGTCCCTCTGTAAATGGAATATCGTCTTGCGGCTCGGTTTTGATTGGAACGGCAGTTGGTCCCAATGGGCTATTTGGGACAGCAGTCTATTCCGGAATGGCATTCTGCTGTTCCATATCAGATGGAACGACATTTTGTTCCTCAGTGCTGGTCGGAACAGTCGTAGGTCTATCAGCAGAGTATTGACCTACGAAACGCCTATAAGCCCCTTGCCTTCTCTTCTGACAGGACCCTGCTGCATTTGTTCTTCTTTTTCTCCTTACGGTCCTTCTTATTCTCAGACTGGCTTTCAAACTTCTAATTTTCTGCCGAAGCTGAGCTATAATATTCAGCAGTCTCTGCTGTTTCTTTCTCAATTTCTTAATTTCTCTTGCCTCGGCAGTGGGCGTATGAGTGGCCCTCAGTTCTGTTCCTCTTTCATCGAGGGTTTCTTCTGGCATTCTGGGAACAGACTGTTCCCGATAAGCGTTTTCATTCCCCACGTCATCAGCAGGTGGGTTTTCTTCTGGTGTCCTGGGAACGGATTGTTCCCAGTCGGTATTTACATTCTCTCCGTCAACAACAGGGAGGTTTTCTCCTCCCGCCATCTCTTCATGCAATTCTTCATGCGCCTCTTCCCCAGAGAGTCCTTCAGGAGGGTTTGCTGGACTGGAAGGTGAAGCATAATCTCCCAGGCTGGCCAAGATAGTGGCCAGCTCTTCTTCCTCCACGGCGACCTGTGGAGGGCTGCCCCCCAATTGTTCCATCTCCTCCTCCTGAATTGGCTGCTCAGTGCCTGCCTTCGGATAGTCGGCTTCGGCCTCAGAGTCAGAAGGTTTCTTTCCTTCCTCGGCTTCTGCTTCGTCCTCAATTTGTTCCACATTTTCCCTCGAAGGTTCCTGTTCTGGCACTGGTGGCTCATCTGTTATTTCGATCGGCTGGTCAATGCTTGGCTGGATTTTCTCCAGCCTGCCTTTTATTCTTGCCAGCCGAGCTGACTTCCTAGGTCTCTCGGGTCGCTCAGGTGTACTGGCCGCCTGTTCTTCCACAACCACCTTTCTACGTTTTTTAGATTGTTCTGGCGTGCCAGAGGAATGCCTACGTTTCGAGGCAGCACGCTCTTCTGCAACCAGTTCCTTATGTTTTTCTGCATGTCTAGATGCCCTAGAGGAACGTTTTCGTTTTACTAACTCCGTGCGTTTCTTGGGTTGCTCGGGTGTATCCGAGGGACGCTTAGGTTTTGGTGATTCTCTTGGCTCCTCGTGTGCTTCAGAGGTACTACCAGGGTGCTTAGCCTTTGGGGATGGTGATGCTCTGGGCTCCTTGGGTGCTTCAGAGGTACTAGCAGGGTGCTTAGCCTTTAGGGATGGTGATGCCACTCCCCCTCCAATTGCTGTAATAAGCTCCCCCCAGCTACTCTGCTGCTGAGTGAGACTGTAGCTCACTATCAGGCGGATCAACCCATGGTGGCTAACTACTGCGTCTTCATGGTGTGCCTTTTTCAGGCTCCGAGAGGCATCATGCGATAATGAATTTAACAATGCAGGGAGATGCACAGAACATTTTCCTTTTAACACAGCCAAGAGCTTAAGGTGACGCGGTCTTACCACATCTTTTCGGCCCTCGCAGGTGATGTAGCTCTGCACCAATTTTGCCAATTCGCTCCAGGGTTCTCCTAATGTTGCCTGCAGCACTCCTTTTCCTTTTACTGTTAGATTCTGTCCTTCGTCTTGGAAAATCTCTATGATCTTCTGCAACCTCTCTTTCTTTGTCGTCCATACTGGTCCTGAGGCTGGTAATCCTGTTACCTCCGCGATTATTTCCTTCATGACTGTTATCTGCTTTCCACCCACTACGGAGTGTTCTTCCTGCAAATTCTGTAGGAATTCCATGGCCACAGTTTCATTTGATTCACATAGGCGGCTAAAATAAGTTACCCACCCCGCCCTTTCTAGGATCTCCCGCGCAGCTTCGGAGACTACTAGCTCACTAGGCTCGCTTCTGATAGCCTTGCCTCCCATGGTTCTGTTTCGGGCTCCTAGATGGAACAACAATTACCTGTCGCAAAGAACATAATCACATCTAGAAAAAACACAGAGCATGCATGAAAATTGATTGTAAATAACAACTTATTGCAAAAATAGTATTATCATGTCGTTAACCCATATCGTACCTTCGTACCATATCATTTCCGAATGGTGTGTTACCACGTGGCCGGCGGAGTAATTAGGTCACCTCCCCCCTCACAATATGATAGGCTATCCCAGCCGTCAAATGAAGGAGGAGCCGCCATCCCATCACCAAGTCATTAAAGGAACAACATGTAGAGTTTTGCCATGTTTCATATTAGACAAAGAAATACCGAGATCGAGGCAACAGGTAGATCGCGTTTTGCATAAGCCTTCGTGATGTGATGAAAAACAGGACGATAGGACGTCTGGCACTCATATAAAGTCTAAGGTAGTCATAGTCAATACCTCTGCCATGATTGGTAGTGATAGATATTCATGCAACGTATCCATCAAAATGTAAGATATCATTATTACAAGGATAGAAGGAAGTATTTAATATCATCCAAATTGGTGTATATATTACGACTCCGATACCATTAACAGAGCTCTGCTGCCGACAGGTGTTCATAACCTTGGCAGAGTTGTTTATTTCACCCTGGAACCATGGTCCTTTGTGTGTTTTTGAAGAGCAATTCTTGTCAAAATGCAGGCCATCATGCTGGCTTGGTAACCAGATAACCATGATGCTATTCACCAGAGAGGCGCGAATCGTGGGCAGGCCGGCTCGTGATGAGACACCCTGTTCCAAGGTTTGTTTATGTAGTGAACCTGTTGGACCATATCCTTGGTGTGGTGGTCATGATGGGAATGCCACTTCGCTTCCAATCTTATGATCATAGTAGGCTGGTTCTTTAATGAAACCCCCTATCATGCATTTGACAAATATATATATATATATATATATATATATATATATATATTAAGCAACAGATTTTGCTCTTGTATAATTACACACATAAGGGTGGTTCAGCCCTCCTTAAGAGTGGGAATGGCGGAAGAAGTCTTGTCATCTCAATTCGGAAGATATAAATCTTATGTTCTTATTTCCAAGTAATAATAGAGAAAATTGTAGGAACTCAACATGACACAATTATCCAACAAGGCAGAGGAGGTGAGACTATGACATGAAAAATGATGAGTGTGTGGATCCTTCCTTTGTTGTTGCATCAATACTAGGGCTTGTTAAAGATAACGTTTTATGATATTCTGATCTCGATATGTCCTGACTTTTATATTCATTGCATAAAGGTATAGCTGCTACTTATGACCTTGGAAAGAGGATGGACAGCACATCCTTTATGTGAAAGGGACAAGAGAATACCACTTGTTTTTGAAAGGAAGGGTGAGGAGGAGTTCATTTGATGCATTGCCTAAAAAAAAAATCAACAAAAGCACACAGATGTTGTTTCCTTTTCAAAAGGAACAGCAAAAACCCAAAAGTGTTGTTCCTTTTCAAAAGGAACAACAAAAACACTCAAGTGCTGTTCCTTTTGAAAAGGGACAACAAAAACGCAAAAGTGCTGTTCAAACACACAAGTGCTGTTCCTTTTGAAAAGGAACAACAAAAACACACAAGTGTTGTTCCTTTTGAAAAGGAAAAGCAACACGCAAAATTGTTGTTCCTTTTTGAAAAGGAACAACAAAAACACACAAGTGCTGTTCCTTTTGAAAAGGAACAACAAAACGCAAAAGTGTTGTTCCTTTTTGAAAAGGAACAGCAAAAACACACAAGTGTTGTTCCTTTTGAAAAGGAACAGCAAAACGCAAAAGTGTTGTTCCTTTTTCAAAAGGAACAACAAAAACACACAAGTGCTATTCCTTTTGAAAAGGAACAGCAAAACGCAAAAGTGCTGTTCTTTTTTGAAAAGGAACAACAAAAACACACAAGTGCTGTTCCTTTTGAAAAGGAACAGCAAAAACCCAAAAGTGTTGTTCCTTTTCAAAAGGAACAGCACACACAGATACTAAAAACATATATACAAAATTTACAATTTTATATACAAAATGGTAATAAAAGGTGAATTCTTATTGATCTATAGGTGAGGAAGTTTTTGCTTCCTCGCCCATAATCTCAATGTTAGTATCTTGGCGTAGCTGCTGACAAAAAGATTCCCGAGTGAGTGGTTTGCGATACAGACGAACTCGATGACCGTTTACCTTAAATGTATATCCAGACCCATCAATTGTGGTCAGTGTAACGGCCCCATTGTCATGGACTTTTTGAATCTCGTATGGTCCCAACCAACGAGTCCGAAGCTTCCCCGGGAAATCCTGAAATCTAGAATCATATAACAGATCCCAGTCTCCTTCATGAAATATCTTGTTTTTGATAAGCGCATCATGCCATTTGGCTCGCTACTGTTGAATGAGTGTTGTATTCTGTAATGCAGAGAGCCTTATTTCATCTAATTCATTAATTTGGTGTAATGGATTTTTCTGTGCTTCACTTAAATCCAATCCGACTTCTTGGGCCGTTCGCAGCATTTGGATTTCGAATTCTATAGGAAAAATGGGTTGCTTTCCAAACACTAAGTGATATGGTGAATAGCCGGTGGTGCTTCTCCATGTGGTTCGATAAGCCCACAGTGCCTCGGGTAATCGGGCGGCCCAATCACGCCGATGTGAGGCAATTGTTTTTGTCAAAATCGACTCTATTACCTTATTGCTGCTCTCCACTTGCCCATTTGCCTGAGGATGGTATGGGGTAGTAATTTTATGCTGGACACGATAATTATTGAGTGTTGCAGCTAATTGGTGCCCTACAAATTGTGGTCCTCCGTCTGTAATTACTTCCCTTGGAAGACCATAACATACGAACAAATGGAGCAAGAACTGTATTACCGAATCTTCTGTAGCTCTAGTCAATGCCTCCGCTTCAACCCATTTGGTAACATATTCAGTTGCCACCAAAATGTATGTTCTTTGATTTGATTGCGGGCTGATGGGGCTGAAGAAGTCCAGAGCCCATCGTTCGAAAGGTTCGATCACTAATTGAGGCCGCAAAGGCATTTCGTCAGCTGGACCAGGTCGTCCTGCACGCTGACAGCTATCACAGGCCTGGACAAATTTTTTCGCATCTTTGAAAATTGTAGGCCAGTAATATCCCGTTTGTAATACTTTATGTGTTGTTCTTCGTTTAGAAAAATGTCCTCCACATGGCCCGTCATGGCAGGCTTTCAAGATATCAAAGATTTCGTCCTCCCGAATACATCTTCTGATTTCCATATCTGCTCCTGTGTGAAACAAATAGCCCCCAACCCACGAAAATCGATTGCTTCTCTGAACAATCTGTTTCCGTTCATTGGGGGTTAAATGTTTTGGAAGCTTACCTACTGCAAGATAATTAGCAACATCAACGTACCAAGGAGTCTAAACAGCGACAGCGAATAGGTGTTCGTCTGGAAATTGGTCCTCGACTGCTGCTGCTTCAACTGATTTTGGTATTCGTGAGAGGAAATCGGCTACATGATTCTCCTTCCCCGGTCGATCTCTGATTGTAATATCAAACTCCTGCAACAAGATCAACCACCTGGTTATTCTTCCATTTGTAACAGGCTTGTTTGCTAAGTACTTAATAGTAGAATGGTCTGTATACAAAATAACAGGATAGCCTGTAATATAGTGTCTAAATTTATTAACAGCGTGTATCACAGCTAAAAATTCTTTTTCGGTGACAGTGTAATTTAATTCAGCTGGAACCAAATTTTTGCTGATATAATAGATGGCGTATGGTTTTTTATCCTCTTGTTGGCCCAGAACTACACCGATTGCTGTGTCTGAGGCGTCGGTTGAAATTTGGAATGGTAAATTCCAATTAGGTCCTCGAAGAACTGGAGCTGTAGATACCAGCTTCTTTAATTCTTTGAAGGCTCGATCACATTTCTCTGTCCATAAGAAGTCAACATTTCCAGTTAATGCATGTAAAGGTGTGGAAATATGTGAATAATGTTGTATGAATTGTCTATAATAGCCAGAAAAACCAAGAAAACTGTGTACCTCTGTCTGATTAGTGGGGGTTGGAATAAGCAAAAGTATTTGAATTTTAGCCAGGTCTACCTGAATACCAGCTGCTGAAATATAGTGTCCCAGAATGAGTCCTTCAGTCATCATCATGTAACACTTTTTGTGACTCAAGAAAAGTCTGGTAGCGATGCAGCGCTGTAGGACTTTTTCGAGAGTATCTAGAGCTGGATCAAAGTCCTCTCCATATGGTGTGAAATCATCCATGTAGACTTCCAATCCATCATTAATTAAATCTGCAAAGATGCTAAGAACAACCCTTTGGAATGTGGCTAGAGCATCACATAAACCAAAAGGTAAGACTCGATAAGCGAACGTTCCCTAGGGGCAAGTAAAGGTAGTCTTATCCTGGTCTTCAGGGGCAATCTGAATCTGATTGTATCCGCTGAAGCCATCCAGGAAAGAAAAGAATTTCTTGCCTGATAAGGTGTCCAGTACTTGATCTATGAATGGAAGAGGGAAGTGATATTTTTTTGTGGCTTTGTTTAATTCTCTATAATCCACACAGATCCTCCATTTCCCGTTCTTTTTAGGTACTACCACAAGTGGGGAGACCCATTTGCTGTCAGAAATAGGATAAATGAAATCAACATCTAAAAGTTTCTGAAGCTCATCTTTTACAACATCTTTTAAATGGGGGTTGAGTCTTCTTTGTGGTTGGCGAACCGGTCTTGCATCTTTTTTGATATAAATATGATGTGTGCATAGTTGGGGATCAATCCCTTTCATATCGGGATAGTCCCATGCAAATGCCTCCTGATACTTTCGTAACAGCTGGATGAGTTTTGTCTCTTGATCTGGTGTCAGATTAGCGTTAATATTTAAAGTTTTCCCCGGTTCAATTTGCACTACTTTGCTATTAGTGACAGAAGTCACCGGTATATTTCGGTCATGTTCGTCCTTCAGAGGATCCTCCTCTAATTCATTGTCAAATGCCGCTTTTATCATAAAACATTGTGTATACGGTGTGGATTCTGTTTGATTAATGAATTTATTAATGGCATCGTCTTCGGTTTGATCTTTGAAATCTAGCGCTTCCTGGACTGTTAATGGGGGTCTAATGTTGTCAGTGATATATGAGGCAGGGCGCAGGTTGGCTTTCATCATCGTGATGCTTGGCTGAGCTGGAGGGTACAAAATTAAATTTTTGATATTCGGCCCTCTCGTTATGGTCATGTTTCCCTGCCTGCAACCAATGTAGGCGTCAGCAGTAGCGAGCCACGGTCTACCTAGAATTAGCGGATGTCCATCTAGGCGGGTTTTCGGATTAATTATCAGGAAATCGGTCGGGTATTCCCAGGAATCTACTGAAACCATGACATAATACAAGGTGCCTTCTGGTCTAATTACTGATCGGTCAGCTAGTTCTAACAAAGTGGAAGTAGGTTCTACCGATGTAATTCTGAGGTTCTGGCAAGTCGATGTTGTCAGGATGTTAATTGCAGCCCCTAGATCAACTAAGACGTTGGTCAAGGTCTGCCCATAGATTTGAACAGTGACAATTGGGTTTCCAGGGTCCTCGTATTTAACTGGTGTTTCTTTTCCTGATAGGAGGTCGGATAAGGTGCCGACTACCTGGACTCTTGGGTTAGAAGTTACATTTCTTTTTGGTTTTCTGCTACACAGGTCCTTTATGGTTTTTGCATATATGGGGATATCCTGTATAGCTTGAAGGAATGGAATTCTTATATACAAGTTTTGTAGTTCTCCCAGAATATCAAAGTCTGGATATTGTGTTGGTCGTGGAATGGCTAATCGTTCTGGGAACGGTGGAGGAGATGTAATTACTTGTTGATGAGCCTGGTCTTTATTTACATCTTCGTGTTGTGATGGCTGTTCTATAGGTAACTGATCTTCAATGTGAGTTGTTCTATGTCCCTCAGTTTCTATTATTCGCCCAGATCTTAACTGAAGATCGTTGCACTCCCACAGATTAGATTCAATTTCTGAGGATTCTATAATTTGAAGAGATTGAACTGGTCTATTATTTGGATTAGGGTTGGGTTGGGCTGGGAGCTGCGGTCTCATATTAGGCTGGGGGTTTGTTGTAAGGATGGCAGGGTTGGTTGAGGGAATGGAATTGATCCTGATGGCTGATATGTCGATCTTGGCCAGCTTGTCTGCCAGGATGAGCTTTGCGAAGTAGAAGGGGTCCACTGCGGAGGGTATGAATTATTCTGCCAATATGGTGGAGGATAAGGGAAGTTTGGCCAACCAAATTGGGACATCCAAGGATTCGGAGTAGGAAACATTTGAGGTGACCAATTCAAAAACGGGGGTTGAGACTGGTTTTGCCACATATTCTGTTTCTGAGTATTGAACTGCGGGGGTTGAAAAGAAGAGGAGGGGTCTGAAAACATACCTGATTGTCTAGGCTGCCATTGACGACGCTAGTTAATAAAATATGTTGATTCTGGCTCCTCTTCTGCTTCTTTGTATATTGCCTTCAAACCAGGAAGTGAGGGGCAGCTTTCGGTCAGGTGGTCCTTGGTACAGATAGCACATATTTGGACTGTATCCAGCGGGCATTCCTTGTGGCTATGTTTCTTCCTGCATCGTGGGCAAAAAACTGCTAGATTCTGTTCCGCCTCTGCTTGCTTCTGTTTAGCCTGCACAATGTCAAGTTGTGTAGTTAATGTCCCCAGGATGTCAGTTTTAAAATTTTCTAGCAAATTTCCAAGTTCCACCCGTGTTACTCCCTCTGTTGATGTTCTGTTATCTCTGGTGAAGCGATCATATTCTGCTGGTTTTATCCTCGTGCTGCCTCTTGAGCTCCTGATACACAGATCAATGATATCAGCAAAATTTTCCTGATAAATGTCTCCTTTCCCCATAATATTTAACGTTTCAATCCATTGTTATTTCATACCTCTAATTAATGCGGTTTTCAACACGTTATCAGGCAGAGGTAGCGATGCATAAGGAGATCTTTGCAAGTTATATTGGAAACGTTCCACATATTCTTCTAAGGTTTCGTTTGGTCTGGCTGACATTTGAAAATTTTCATCTTTTAGTTCTCTTGACCTACAGTAATCCTGATATTTCTTTAAAAAGGCTTCTTTCATTTGATCCCAATTGTTAATAACCCCACCGCCTAAGCCCATAAACCATCTTAACGCTGCCCCTTTTAATGTAGAGGGGAACAATTTCAATTTCTGGGGATCGGTGGTGTAATCGTATCCTCTACATAATACATCAAATTCGAACAAGAATGCGTCCAGATCTTCTGATGTAAGGCCATGAAATGTGGGGATATGCTGGAGAGGGATAGATTTCATGGGCGCATTTGCTGCAGAATCTACTATAGGATATTGCAATGTGGAGGTCTGGGTGTTTGGCTGATTCTGCGCCATGGGATCGAATATATGCCAGTAATCTTCAGGAATTTCCAAGAGAGTATTCCTTGGTTGAGGAGGGGTAGTCTTAACAGGGATTGTCTTTACAACAATCCCTTGATCACGGATGATAATGGCCCCAACTGTCTGCGGTGAATGGATTCCTTCAACAAGGATTTTTGCAGCGCTTCCCTTGTCCGGGCTATTTAAAGGCTGGTTTAATTCAATAGGAGATCTAGGTTCCCCGATTTCCCCTGTTTCTCCTTCTCCTTCACAAAGGTTACTTTGGGTCCCTTCGTGCAATGGTCCAGGAGTCAAATTTTCAATTTCTTGAAAATCCTGCTCCTTTGTTTGACTGTGCACTTCAGCATAGGCTTCAGATGGTGACCCCGAGGCCTGAAGGGAACTAGCAGGCTGTTTAGAATTGACTTTCCTATAACCTACCGATGGCTGAGAGTCGGCTTTCTTATAGATTTCGTCTATGAAGGTCGTTCGTCCAAGGGTCACCGACCCCTTGGATTTGGATGGAGGCTTTTGATCTTTCTCTGGCTTTTTCTGCTTAGTCATGCACTCCAATTAAACTGCTAAATCCTATTTAACCAATCAATTCTGCTAGGAAAGCGGACGGTGGAGCAAGGCTTTTACATGCTCCATACGCAGGTTCTTACCTTTCGTTTTTAAAATCCAACTCTCCCCTAGCATATTCGTACACTACCCTGTTTAAAAGACAAATGGCTATACCCTTTCCCCGACAACGGTGCCAAAATGTAGAGCTGTAACAAGGGCCTTTTTCACCTCTAGTTATCTCACATTACAAGTCAATCCTGGAGCATTTTGTCATTGCAAAGGGTATCTCAATTTGAGTCTATTTGTCAGAGTAATGCTTAGTAGTATAAGTCTAAGAAATACAAGAGTAAACGAATGCTAAACTATGGCTAGATTACTTTTGCAGAAAGAAATCACGCGCAACAACTTTACCAGTAGAGGGTGTGGAAATAGTAACCCATCCCTCTAGAAACTGATGAAAGAAAATAAATTAGAGTATGGATCATGGATCTGGGAGCATAATAGCGTCTGCTGTGTCTCACGACAGCCTTGATCCTCCTCTCACACCAAACCAATGAATGCGAGTAAAAAGGAACAATAGGAAAGTAAAATGGAACGACAATGCAGAAATGGAACAACAGTAAAAGGAACAGCAGTAAGGAAACTAAGTCTCGCGAGTTCAACACTCTCAATCCTTTGCATAAGCTTATATACAAAGACAGAGCAATCTTTTTTACAAGTAAACAGCTTAAACAAATGGAACAACAAACCACCATAAACAGGAAACGTCAATCATATATAAAAGTAGACAGCTGAATCAAATAAACAGGAAACGTCAATCATATGTACAGATAATCTGAAATGATCACCAGTAGTCCACCTACAACTTTAATTCCATTTTCTTATGATCGTTACTCCAACCATATGTAGCTAAAGCATTCCACTTATAAATTCTGTAACAGAAGTGAACAACTCAGAACAACGTTATGTGACCAATTTTGGAAATATGATGTGAACTTGTTATAAATATTTACAATAGGAAAAACTGCTGATGAATGAGTATGGAACAACATGTAAATATATCAGATTATTAAGAATGATAAACAAACCACACAAAGCCAAATTGTAATGATACAATCAGCCAGTGTCCGTTGGAGCCGGGCCCTTAGCTTCCAATGGCACACCGCCGTAACTTACTTCAGACGCAGAAAGAAAGCAACACCAAATATATTATATTAACGCATCAACGATAGTACAACAAAAACTAAGTCTCAAAGAGACTCGATAGTCTAAGTTTCAGCTGACTGTGAAGTTTATAAACAGAAAATAAATATACCAGATAATAAGAGTCCCCCAAAGTCTTCAATGCTACCCTTTTTATACTAGTAATGGCGGAGTTAACCAGACAACAAAATAATTGAAAGTAACGATCCCTTAGGATCCTGAGGGATCTGTTAAACTGTTAACTCCTCTCTTTTCTTTGCCTAGTCTTCCAAATTGACAGTCCCTTATCTCGTCCCAGATTGATTTGCCGAGATTTGCTCGCCCTGGTCTGGACTTTAGTTAGTTTTGAAAGGACAACCGTTATCTTCTCATGGAACTCCAGTTTTGCACCGCGCCTTCCTACTTTTGTCTTTTTCTGCATAGAGAAGATAACTATTAGTGATTGGGTCATTCGTGCTCATTCTCATTACATTCTCCTTACTTTATAACAAATAAAAGATTACAAACATTGCTTGAAACATCACTAAATTATGCATTAAAACATACCTTTCCAATGCTCTACAATATTGACCTATTTTTGTGATTATCATTAGGAAATTAATAAATTTACTTACAGGGTTTAGTGACAATAATTGTAGGTAGCATTTAAATTCCCAACAATGGTGTCACATGTAGGGATATGCATGTAAGTAGTGTCCAAACTATCCCTAAGCTTGGTAGTGTGCAAGAAGCACACAAAAGAGTGGTGTGAATCTAAGAATACAAAAACTGGAATGTTTTTTATGCTCTCAAAGACATTAATGGGAATTTCGAAACATTTCATTATTTCTCTAAAGCCCATGGGTATGGGTCCCCTGAAACCTGTGAGGAGTTCTTATGTAATCATGGTGGTAAATTTGTAATCCACAATCTTCTTGCATTTTTTAGGAAGTAGAATAGATATATCCAATTATAAGTTTTATTTTCCATTGTTTCCTTCATTTATGCCCTCCAATTGTAGAGATGCTAGTATTAAAATTTAATTAGATATGATAAATGTTATCTTCCATGCATGCATGAAATGATTTCATAATTTCCTTACGTACATTCTACTTGTGGATATATAGGTCAATTTCTACACTTATGAGTTCATATGTTAGTGTGTCACTCTCTTAGATCACTTTATAGTGTATCATTTTGATTATGCACTGAGGACAATATTGCATAGGGGGATTTGTCCCTACTTCTGGGATGCATCCTCTGGATTCTCCCCTCATTCAGGATTTCAAGGGGAAAGTCCCTATTTTGAATGACACATATCTAAGGATGTGTGCTCCTCTCCCACACTGTCCAAATGTTTCTTGCCGGAAAATGGTATGTTTGGGAGACGTCTTACGATGGTTTCAGGGACATATCCCAGATCCTCTAGATGGCTCTTTCCAAAAACAAGGAGTTTTGGGAGATCTATTGGGATGATTTTGAGGACATTTGAATAGCCACTGTCGAAACTAGTGCCCATTTGGTTCCAATACTAAAATACAAATGTTCACCAAGTTTTTCTACATTGAAACTTGGACAAAGGTTATCTATGCATTGCATGCCTAAATACTATGTAGTATGTTTTTGTAATGAGGGCTAATTTCCTTCACAATGTTGACTCCCATGTTTGGTAGGATTTTTTATCGTATAAAAACTCTTTCTTTTGGGAGAGTTATAGTATCTATGTAGACAACTTATTTAACATATATTATCTAAGACATGTTACTTTTATTGAGTTACATTAGATCTATTATCTATGGTACTTACTTTTTTTTATTTATATAGCACTATGTTCTAGAAACTTTGTTTTTAAATTTTATATTACTTTAAAATTTTATTTTATTTTTAAGTATTTTTGGTTGTCCCATTGAAATTTTGGGTTAACTTCTACCCATGAAACCCTTTCCCTCGCCCCTATCCCTGAAACACCATGCAAAATAGCCAAGTTGTTCACAAGTGGTAGGATTTTGTATGCAATGTATTATTCTCTTTAGAAATTAGAGATTTTCCCCTTTCTCCCAATTAGAATTTGAAAGTTGACATCATTTTACTTTCCTCCCTTGATTTTCTCCTTGGGTTCACCATAAAAAATTTCTTTAGTTACTAATTTTCCTCACATCTTCCTTACCACTTTATTTTCCATTCATTCATTGTTTCAAACCTATAAAGTATAATAAAAGGGATATGGAATTGTATCTCGGGTTCTATTAAAAATGGCATTTTATTTTTTGATTTCTCCATTTTCACTTAAGACCTTCAATAAATGGAAGCACACTTCAATACAATATGTAGGATCAAACATTGAGGCTTTGTGAAAATGAACCAATTATTTATTCTTTATATATCTTGGAGTTTGATGGATTGGGACAGTGGTGGACCATTTTTTCATGATTTTCCATTTAGGTTTTCTGACATTTTTCCCTTTGTTCCCATGCATTAATTTTTCCAAAGTTATAAGGGATATGAAAATTGTATCTTGGGTGCTATTATAATTGCCATCTTATTTTCTGAGTTTTCCATTTTAGCATAAGACATTCCATAAATGGAAGAACATCTCAATAGAATATGTAGGATCAAACTTCGATGCTTTATCAAAATGTTCATATTATTTATTCTTTATATTTGTTGAAGTTTAATGGATTGGGTCATAATGGTTTTCCATGTTTCGATGATTTTCTATTTGTTTGTTTGGCCAGTTGCAGTAGAATACTAAAACTACATATTGTTATATGGTTTCTACATAGTTGACTTAGGATTGAATATTTTCAATCAAATTACTTAAGATGGTAGTTAGCTTGTTCAACATAAAATTTATTCATATGGTGTTGATGTATAGGGATATGTTATATACCTTTTCCTTGAGACAAAGAATGCTATGAGGATGTCAGGAGACATTGGTGTGGAAAAGAACATTAATCAAGAGCCACCTAACAACATTTAGGCATTACTTTACATGAAGAGTTTCATCTTTCTTATCCTTAGGTTTTTCACTATGATAGTTAGGTGAGGAAATATATATATTATTAATGTGATTTGGTAAACATTTTTTTGGAAGTGAAGGATGTTTCATTGGGGTTCTCGTTTAATTAGAACTAAAAGTTGACTTCTTGAAATCTAGGTAACTTCTATTCAATTATGATCTCACTTTAAGTATAAGATTCTTATTAATACATGGATTTCTTACAACCTTTGTCCACATTTTCTCTTCTATGTTATTGATGTTTACATGCTCAATGAGCCAATACCTAAATGGGTAGGACGTATACTCTCCTTAGGGTATGTATAGGTTAGCTAATGGGGTTTTACCATTCACCCTCCCCATTGTGAACATGGAAAAGTCCCAGGTCATGGTGATTGCAATATAGATTTATCAAAGTGGTTGGCATGAAACTCATAATCCATGATGAGAGCATGGGTGCATAATAAATACAAAATTATGGTCAAGCTCTGAGTCTCACCAACTCTAAATCAAAATCAATTTTTACTTTTCAAACTTCATCTTGTCAAGTATAAATGAGACAATTTGTTTAGTAAATGGTTTTTTGAAAATTTTGAGTGACATTAGGATTAATTGGTAAACTTTTATAGCAGAAAATTGTGATGCAGTTAAAGAACAAATGCATTCCTTGGGATTTTAGTTAATTCATCTTTGATTTGTAAAGAAGGTTGTTAATATTGAAACAATGTTTCATGAACATAGAAAGATCAACATTATTTGTTTTCTTGTTTCAAATTTGTTAGTTTGAAATCATGTGCATTTCTCCCTTTATCATCCTCTTCAGGGTACAATTTAAAATAGCAACACTTTTTAGTAACAACAAGTTGACGATGTTTAGGAGCACTAGTATTAACAAAATGGTAATAAGGGTGGAAATTTCTTGTGTAAATCTTGAGATTTGTTTTTGATTTCTGTGTGACTTTTTCCTTATGAAAATAAATCAAGTTTCTTAATTTTCGTTCCTTTTTCTCATTATGTCATCGTTGTCATATGTTTTCAATTTTATAGATATTTTTTCTATACACTTTTCTCTTACACTATTTTTTGTATATGCAAATATACATAATTCGTGAGAGTAGATAGAAATGTGATCTTCATCTTTACTAGGCATTGAATTTTCCTCTTGATTGGAGAATGGGGAAGGTGCTTCTTAAGGCGTTTCTTGTAGAAACTTCCTTAATCTGCTATAATGAAAATTATTTGAATTTTGGATTATATATTAGTTGGTTTTATGCAATAAAAAATGGAGAGCTGGAAATATGGTATGCTAATAAACCAGTTGGCCCTTAGAACAGGTAACTTAGTTTGCGTTATTATTTCGAAGTTTTTTCTTGAAGGTTGAATACTATGTTCCTAAGGTGTTCTTTTCTATGGTGACGTTTTATTTTCTTTCTTTATACAGGTCATCTAGACACATGGTGGCCACTAGTTCCCAACTAAAGAAAACTTGTTCGAGTTTCTAGTAGGGATTCCTATGGTTTTTAATCTTGTGATTATTCCACCTCATTTTTATTTTGGGCAAGAATTTTTTTTAGGAATTCAAGAGAAGACACCGGTGGACAGGTAAACAATTTTGTTTATAAATGCAATGTACATTCCATGATATCCTCTCTTTATTGTTTGATCGTATTTTGAATGTTCCTTTTGAATTTGTTTTGTCTTTTAACTATGAAATTGAAAATACTTGGTATCACATCTATTTTAAAAACAACCAGAGCTTGAAGATGAAATTAGCATTAAACTTAATTGATTGAAATCCTTTTAGTTGTTTTGTGTTAAAATATTTTCATGACTATTAGAAAATTTTAATTTCATGTTGTTATTTAATGAGTACATGTTGTTTATATACTTGACCAAGTTCACATGTTAGAGAATACAATGTTATTGCTAATAAAATGACAAGGATTAGACATCACACCTCAGATTATTTGTTTTCACAAGTTATGTACAACTTGATCTTTTTAGCATGTAACTTAGTTGAAAAGATTGTCCCTAAGATTTCCTTGAAGGTTGAATACTAAGTTACTAAGGTGTTGTTTTTTATGATGGAATTTTATTTGCTATGTTTATCTAGATCATCTAGCCACATAGTGACCATTATCACCCAACTGAAGAAAACTTGTTCGAGTTTCTTGCTTTTATGGGGAAAAATGTCTTTGACATTGCTG
This sequence comes from Pinus tabuliformis, assembly GCA_031772625.1. NCBI lineage: Eukaryota > Viridiplantae > Streptophyta > Pinopsida > Pinales > Pinaceae > Pinus > Pinus tabuliformis. The sequence continues at coordinate 196,541,817 of CM062820.1, read as the reverse complement.
ATGTTAAGGTATATGTCATATAAATCCTTTATAGACTACTTTAGTTTATATTATAATATTCATCGTCTTTCATGTCCTATACTCTACATTGTATTTTATTTTGTTTTTAGAAAATGAACTAAGAATTGATGGTAAGAAGCGGGAATTGAAGAAAGAGAAGAAAAATAACACTGGAGTGACAAATGAAAAGAGAGAGAGAGAAGAGAATCGGTCTAATGTTACTCTTAGAGCCAATATCCCGTATAAGACACGCACATAGAGCTTGATGGTCAAGTCTTCGAAGTTCGTGAATTCACTTGCAATGCCTTGGCAACACAATGATAATGTTTTGAAGTGATGAAACAATATGTCATGTGTAAATTGTAGGCCAACCAATATTAAGTTGGAAACTCATATTGTAATACTTGCATTTCATATAAGATAATTTTTGTGGTTAAAATTATTTATAGTTGCACATGATATTCTTTAGTATTGTAATTAACATATATAACTTTGTATGACATTTTTTGAATTTAGTTGCAAAGTCATATTAATTAATTTATGTTTATTAATAATGAACACATAAAATCAATCCAAAATTACTAAATTAATAGTTTATACTGATTAATGATAAACACAAGTAAAATGAATATATGACTAAATTATTAGTTTATAATGATTATTAATGGAAGTAAATAAAATGAATATAAACTACTAAATTAGTTGTTTATATAATGAATATGAAACTACCAAGAAAAGATAAATGACTAGTGAAAATGATAAACTTGTGATTACAAATGTCGACTAAGTTTTGCATATATAAGACTATTAGTCGCTAATTTACAGTATCTTATAACATGACCCAAATTTAGTCATATTTATTTGGTCATTAATCGGTTTCAGATGATGACTTAATTTTGCATATATATGACTATTCATAGCTAATTTACAGTATCTTATAACACAACCAAAATTTAGTCATATTGCTTTAGTCATTAATTGGTTTCAAGCGATGACTAAATTTTTCATATATATGAATATTAGTAGCTAATTTATAGTATATTATAATACGACCAACATTTTGGTCATATTTATTTGGTCATTAATTAGTTTTCTAGGGTGATCATATAGTAATATATTTGTTGTATATTTGGTCATTAATTTTGGCAATTAATAACTAAATCAATGACTAAATTAACTACTAAATTAATGGCCAAATGTATGAATAAATATATTAGTAGATGATAAAATTGAGACAACCAATTAATGACTAAGCTAAAAATGACTAAAAGTCGGTCACATTATAAGATACTATAAATTACCTACTATTGGTCACCAACTGAAAAAAGGTCCTTTATATCCAAAATTTAGTCCTTTTCTTAGCAACTAATTAGGCATTTTATACTAGTGAAAAGTCAGTCAGTGGCTTCTTGACTTCTTTTCCTAGATGACATGATTGTATTTACAACTAATTGATTAAAAAATGCACAGTTAGAAAATGTTAGCAATTTAAAATAGAATAAACCACTTAGAACTCATCACCAATTGAGTTTTCTAATTTAATTTTTTGTAAAAAATGTATCTTTACTTACATTAAGACCTTTATTTCAAAAATATATTACATTTATAAACATGTATCAATGCATATAACTAGATAAAATTTATTACGTGCTCTATGCCTTGTTGGCATCTATTAGATTATTTCAATTATAACTAATTATTTACTAATTGAAATTTACAAAACATTAATAAGGATGGGAAAATAAAATGTCCAATGTTACAAAAAGTTCAAATACATTTATTGGTGACACATATCTTGAATGAACTTGAACAATATACTTAACATTAACTATCGATTAATTATTCCTTTTTTTTGGAAAATCATTTCATTTTACATGTAGTTTTATTTCAAAATAAATAATGTCACATTTATACACTTATATTAAACATCATGATAGGAAAACAAAAGTCGATAAATGGCTTTATATAGACCACTTGAAATCATTACTAATTACTTATAATTTGTTTTGTAAAAAATATATATTTACTTACATTAAGAGCTACATTTTAAAAATACATGAAATTTTGATGGAGGAGCATCCTGCTCAATAGAAGCATTGTATATTTGGTTGACTTAGGGGATCTGATGCTTGATAATGAATTTGATTTATTAATAGGAAATTTTGTATATTTTTAATAATTTGAGTGATAAATATGTGTGTGAGGTTTTAAATGTAAATATTGTCAACTATGTGAGAATATGAGAGATGTTAGAATTGTGAAGACCTCATAAATATCTTGGGGATTAGGTGATGCTAGAATAGGAAATTATTTGAGTTAAAAGTGGATTGAGAGATTTGGTATAATCTACTCATAAAGGCAGAATTTAGATGTAGAATTGTTGTTCAGATCCTCAAGGGATCATTAAGATATTTTAGGAACTAGTTGAGAGATCTATGGAGAAGAATTATGAACCTGAACGACCCATAACGATGTTATTTTTCCTATAATTGTAAACCTAACGGGGCATGTAGAGAAGAGGTGAGTATGGAATGTGGAGGGAAAGGCCATTTTTATTGGCATTGGAACTTTGAACATCTTTGTCAATGTGAAGTAAATATTTTTGTTCCCCTAGATTATGAATGTTTTAAATGTTTGAATTGTTATGGTTATATATCTCTGGTGGTTCGTGACTATAGAAACATGTGATTTTGGTAGAATGTTTGGAAACCCACTTAATACATCGAATGTATGTGAAAATATATTGAATCCTGTTGAATGCATTGAACTATGGATTTCTTTCTTAGAGGATTGTTGTGTTGAGAAATATTGATGAAATCACATCTACATACAAGTGAACATTCAAGATTATGTTGACCTTGAAGTCTCTTCCTTAGGAAATCGATGTCAAAATTGGATGAAGTAGACTCTAAATGAAATAGAAAAATGACCTTAGGTTGAAGGTGGGTTACAGGAGTTTTGGAACCTTGACATATGTTCTTTCGAGTAATACTGGAATTGCAACCAACTTTTGAATGACTGAGAGAATTAGAGTCTTGGAGATCTACGGAGGTCAAAGATCGTTGATCCATTCATTGATAGAGTCACTAGTTGATTTAGGGTTGAAATGATCAGTTGCATGGAAGTTAATCTGTTCTGTTCTTTAGAGAACACCACAGTGGAAATGCGAGTAGTGTGATCAAGGATCCATGGGAGAGGAGACCATCCACAATTTCAGTCATGTAAATGAACCTCGAGGGGATGTTTAACAAGATTCTTGTCATTGAAATTAGCTCGGGAATATGATAGCACTGGAAAACTGAAAAGTTGTGCCAGAAAATAGATGGGTCGCGCCTGAGACAGAAGGGTCGCGGTGAGACAGAAGGGTTCTGCCTGAGATAGAAAGGTCGCACCATTGGTTGCGCATCAGGTAGAATGGTCGCACTAGCATTGTAGAAGTGTAGCGCCATTTCAGAATTGTCTTTGATCGATTTTTAGGAGTTCATGTTCTCACCTTCAACATTCCCCCACATCAAGTTGCACTGAATGTAAATGAGCACATGGGTTTCTAGTAATAGAGGGTTGACATACTCATGTGTTTCCTTAATCACACTTAGGTATTCCATATAGAAGAAAATTTTGAAAACCAATCCTTCCTTGTTTATGTATACTAATTAGAGGGAAGTTTAATGAATCAAGGAGAGATAGGAAGGGTTAAAGTCTCTTTGTTAATACTTGTAGTGTAGCCTTAGCATCTTAAGACAACCGATTGTGGAGCATAGGTCTGGTAGGTCATCATTTTAGTATTAGAGAAAGTTAAAGCTCTTTGGGGAAAACTAGAACAGAGTTATGCTCTTGAAGTTGTATATGCAGATAGAATTATGCTTACAGAAAGAGGAGATTAGTAAAGAATGACAGAACAAAACAGAAAAACAAAGCTAGTGTGCTCTATGTGTATTTGTTAAAGATATTACATAGGAATAAAGGATCATATTTTAAATCTGACAGGCAACAGGCACACAGAGATAAAGTGTGGTAGAATATTGGTAAGTAATTGATACTCTTAAGGAGAATTTACAAAGGAAAATGAACAAGCAATAGTCCATTCAAAGTGTATATGAATGGTGGAACAAGATAATGCAGAGATCTTGAAGGTGATATGGTATATTTTTATTTTTAACTTTGGTTTTGAGGATTGTGTTTGTAGATTTCAGGTTGCAGGCAAAAAGGGTGTTAGTAACAAAGACAACTGAGAGGAGCTATAAAAGGAAGAACTAATTGTGTTCTTGAAGACATAGTAAGTGGATACTCTGAAGGAAATTGGTGAAGAACCTAAACGTTCTAGCTGAAGGTTGGACAGAGAGGACAAGAGTGTTCTCAAGAAAAGTGGATTTAAGTTGCAAAAGAAAAGAGGAGTGAGATATTTGCTCAGAACATGGTTCCAAGATAGAGAACCAAAAGATATCAAGAGGTCAAGCGCAGAGAGAAAGCTTGCATTTTTGGATGGCAAGAATGAAGGCTTCCTGAAAAGGGGATTGAATGCAGTCCACATGTGAATAGATGGAGTTCACAGAGGAGGAGAGGGTGATTGTTGATAGTCATTGCAGAGGTTCAGGGATAAGCCACAACAGAAGGAAATATGCCAAGGAAAATGGCATGAGGAAGAGCCAAGAAGAGATTGACAGAGAGAAAGTTGAGATAAAATTCTATCTTGAGTTATTGATGGATATGTTATAGAAGAATAAGGAATACCAAAGGTATGGTTGGATTATGAAAATAAAATTCAAATGGCATAGTTTCCAAGTGATGTGGGAGCATACTTTGAATGCTCAACTGAAGGAAGAGTTACTCAGAGTAAACGAGTATGAGGAGGAATTTTTGGTATGTGAACTAGAACATAGCCCATTTCTTTTTGAAAGTAATGGAGATACAAAGAAGAAATATACAAAGGATCATCTGAATCATATGAAGGATTTAGAGTAGCAAGAAGACCTGGTGGCTGAAGCATCAAGTGAGACTGAAATGTCTTATGTTTTTAAAACTGACAATTTGTGTTTGATTGCAAGTATTGCAGGAGATAGGAAAACTTTTCAAGATGTCTTCAGGATGGATGAAGATCTTGAAGTAAAATATGATGAACAAAAACTCTTAGATGAGGAAGGCTTTGAATGGTTGTAATAGAAGGAGTTCATTGATGAGTTACTTAATGGGAGAAGACAATCATCTGAAGCTATCATGTAGATGGAAGATCAGAATATTATTATGATGAAGAATGAAAGAACATTGTCTCATAGAGGTAAGCCAATGAATTTAACTAATGTTATTAATGAGGAAAAAATGCAGGAGAATGCTAAGGCAGAAGACAGGGCAAGGATAGCTCTTGAAGAGGGCTTATAGAAAGACAGTAATGCAAATTGTGTTGAAGAATGAGGTGAGGAAGATTTGTCTCAGGATAAAAAGAAGACATTCATAGGACATAATGACAAGGAATGATGACTACTGAAAGACATTAAGGAAGAAGAAGAACCTATTGAAGACTATAAACAACATCATGATGAAGTAATTGTGAGGTGTCAAAGAGAAATTGAGTTGTTGGAGTATTTACTGAAAGAACAAGAGTATGAGAGTGGGACTGTAGTAAAAAATGAATGAGTGTCTCAAGATTTGATTGGGACAGAGATATGTGTTAGTTGCCAAGTTTCTGGTGTACTGGCTAATAGAGAAGAACAGGGGAATGAGTATGCAATCAGAAAGATGATAAGAAATTTACTTCTTGGAAGTAACTTTGAAGATAAGAAGTAGCAAATGGAAATTGTAGAGGAATATTTTTTCAAAGTAATTAAGGATATATGGATGGAAGAAAAAGCTGAAAAGAGTAGCCAAGAGATTAAAAATTAATCTGCAATGTTACAGGAGAGAAAAGATTTCAGGCAAGTTGTTGAGACAAAAGGATTCCATGAGAAAGAAAAAAATTATTCTGTGATTGAAGAACTATGGAAATTGATGATGAGACAGTCCAAATGGAGACAACTGATAGCATAAGGGGTGATCAATCAGAATTTGAAACTGATTGAAGAAATGAAAATGAACCAAAAGATAGCAGACATGCAGCAACAACAAGAGTGCAAAGCATTTGGACAATTACAAATTAATGTTTGGGATCTTGGAGGTATAAATTCATTAAGACTTATCATTGTCACATTACTACAAGAAAGTGATAGACCTCATAGACAAGAGTCTATGAATTTTTTTCCACTATCAGAGTCTGATGTAGGAGCATCCTCCTCAAGAAAAACATTGTATATTTTGTTGACTTAGGGGATCTGACGTTTGATAATGAATTTGATTTCTTAGTAGGAAATTTTGTATGTTTTTAATAATTTGAGTGAGAAATATGTGTGTAAGGTTTTAAATGTAAATATTCTCAATTATGTGAGAATATGAGAGCTGTTAGACTTGTGAAGATCTCATAAAGATCTTACAGATTAGGAGATCCGAGAATAGGAAATTAGTTGAGTTAAAAGTGGATTGAGAGATTTGGTATAATCTGCTCATAAAGGAAGAATTTAGAGATAGAACTATTGTTGAAGTCCTCAGGGGATCATTAAGATGATTTAGGAACTAGTTGAGAGATCTATGGAGAAGAACTAGGAACAAGAATGATCCATAACTATGTAATTGTTCCTATAATTGTAACCCTAAGGGGGCATGTAGAGAAGAGGTGAGTATGGAATGTGGAGATAAAGGCCAGGGTTGCATGCCCATATTGGAAATCAGACGAAGTATTTGTATATATTTAAAACTAGTTAATGAAATGCATTTTTATGTGCGTTGGAAATTTGAATATCTCTGTCAATGTGAAGTAAATATATGTTCTCCTCTAGATTATGAATTTTTAAATGTCTGAATTATTATGGTTGTATATCTCTGGTGGTTCATGACTACAGAAACATGTGATTCCAGTACAATGTTTGGAAACCCACTTAATACATCAAATGTATGTGAAATTATATTGAATCTTATTGAATGCATTGAACTGTGGATTTGTTTACGAGAGGATTTTTGTGTTGAATAATATTGATGAAATCTCATATACATACAAGTGAACGTTGAATATCACGTTAACATTGAAGTCTTTTCCTTAGGAGATCGTTGTCAAAATGGGATGAAGTCGACTGTAAATGAAATACAAAAAAAACCTCAAGTTGAAGGTGGGTTGCAAGGGTTTTGGAACCTTGACATATGTTCTTTCGAGTAATATTGGAATTGCAACTAACTTTTGAACGAGGGAGAGAATTAGAGTCTTGGAGATCTATAGAGGCTAAAGATCATTGATCGATTCACTGAGAGATTCACTAATTGATTTAGGGTTCAAATGATTGGATTGCATGGAAGTTAATCTGTTTGTTCTTTAGAGAACGCCACAGTGGAAATCTAAGCAGAGTGATCAAGGATCCATGGGAGAGGAGACCATCCATAGTTTCAGTCTTGTAAATGAACATTGAGGGGATGTTGAGTGAGATTCTTATCATTGCAATTAGCTCGGGAATATGATAGCACCGAAAACTGAAAGGTTGTGACACAAAATAGATGGGTCATGCCTAAGAGAGAAGGGTTGCACTGAGACAGAAGCATCACTCCTGAGATAGAAAGGTCACACCATGGGTAGCACATGAGGTAGAAGGGTCGCACTAAAATTGCAAAAGTGTAGCACCAATTCAGAATTATCTTTTATCAACTTTTAGGAGTTCATGTTATCACCTTCAAAGTTTCCCCACACCAAGTTGAATTGAAGGTAAATGAGCACATGGGTTTCAAGCAATATAGGGTTGAAATTCTGGGAGGAAAACCATGCTCAGGGGTACAGGTGCTGGAAAGCGACTGAAAGCTACTTGAAAAACCAGCAAGTTCAGGCTCATCCAGTGCTGGAAGCAGAAATAATTAGTAGGAAAACCAGATACTCGGACAAGCAGGATATCCTTCGCTAGGGACACTCTCCCAAAGGAATGTTCACAACTCCGGAAGCCTATGCCCTGATGATATAGACTCTCGATCACCCTGACCCCATCTGGAAAGAGTTGTGGTCACCGTAGCTTTGGCCCAAGATTTCCTCATTCTTGTGGTTCCTCTGTCACAAGAAAATCCTCACATGGGACAATTTAATGAAGAGAGGCTTCACTGGGCCTTCCAAATGCCCCAACTGTAATAATCAAGAGGAGACCATTCAGCATCTTATGCTGACTTGCCCTCTAGCTACCTTCCTTTGGGAAAGTGTCAGCTCCAAGTGCAGAAGAGATGGTCGACAGTCTAACGAATTAAATACTATCATTCGTAATTAGCCAGCTGCACCCCACCGATGCAATATGCTCAGCTATCTCTACAGGCACATTCCAAGTCTCATCTTATGGCATATCTGGAAGGAGAGAAATAAATGAATCTTCAAGAAGTAGTCTAACCCTCTGGAATTCCTTTGGTTCGATTACTACAGTAATCTCCAGGAAACCTTACCGCTGCAAAAATGGTAGAAGGAAGACTTCCCTATTCTGCCCCAGCACCAACAACTCTGGAACAATTGGCAACTCAAGCTCAATCTGAGTCCCGAGTCGATTGGTTGAAGAGTATTGAAGGAAAATTCTAATGAAAATGTGTCTCCCCCCAAGAGGGTGTAATAAAGCTTAACTTTTATGGAGCCTCCAAAGGTAATCTTGGGGAGGCGGGTTTTGGGGGAATTTTTCGCAACCATAAAGGGGACCCCATGCTCGTTTACTATGGCTCTATGGGATGGGATACCAATAACTCTATTGAACTAGAAGGTCTATGGCAAGGTATGCAGCTAGCCTAGCTCAATAATTTTTTACCTATCGAGATTATGTGCGACTCCCAAATCATCATCAACATGATCAGTAAGATCCTCTCAGGCTCCCCTCCCTCTAGAGTAGCGGACAGTTGGCGGCTCGTGGAAAGATTGGAACTCATAGTTGAATGGTTGCAATAGTACATAGCTATCTACCTCAAGCACACTAGAAGATCTGGCAATAAAGTGGCAGATCTGCTGGCCAACAAAGGGGTAACAAATGCTCAGACCCTCTATGCAGGGCCCCTCTCTAGTCTCAATGATAGAAAACTCCTTCAGGAATGCACTCATCTGGTGCATCAGGAAAACTTCACCCTGGATGCGGGTGGGCATTGACGTGATGGAGGTTACGATCTCGTAGACGGGCGCGTGGCAAGCCCACTGGCTCGTCGGCGGAAGGCAGGTACCCACCTCTGAAACAATTAAGTTGATGGGCCGTCACCCTACGCGACATTTATATTGGTGGGGAGGCCAAGATACCAAGAGTTTTAACATGAATCCTTTGACCCCTATGATCCCATCCTCAGTTGAGAATTCATATGTTTTGATTTGGAACTGTGGTGCTCTACGGGTCTCCATGTCGAGAGAAATCTTGTCTGTAGTTTCTCGCTATTCGCCGGAAGCTGAAGTGCATAGCCTTCGCACAAAGGTTGGAAGGTGCTTCCCGCTGGCCTCCTACATTAGCTTCATCCCTGGATACCATTACTCCAATAGCCCGTTCTGTGCTCGACTCTTCCCTGCTCTATTTGACTTTCGCCCCCACCTTCCTCTGTTGGGTCCCTCTCTCATTTCCGCTGGCTCTCACGACTTTTGTTCTGCAATGCCGAAGCTGAGGCACTGTATGAGATGTTGCAGGGGAGCCTCCAGGCCTAATCCCTCCACTTCCCCTTCCTCTCACTCGTCCCCCTCTCGCAGTATGAGTGAAAGTGCTCCCCATCGTATTTGTGGAAGTGGTCAAGCTCGTCGCCTCCCTCCCTCCCCGCGGAATGTTACCTTCAGCTCTCGCCATTACATTAAACCTCATCCTGCTTGTATCGCCTCTGCCCTATCTTCTGAACCCCCTATCAGCTCACAGGCCTCCCCTTCTGTTCTGCCTATTCCTCTACCCGTAGACAATAGTCCCTCTCGCTTGGCAGATGAAAGCAGCTCTGGCCTACTCCAGAACACCGGGACGACTGCAGGGGAGTGTGAAGCGGTGGATGATGCTCCTCGAAGGGTTCCCAATCTAGATCCTGATGACAAGGAAGGATGGTGGTGCAAAATTGAAGAGGAATCGCCCTCGGGTGACTATGGACTCTAGTGCTACTGCTTTTTCTCACCATCATGTCTAGTCTTTTGAGCATTTTGCTGGTTTTGTCGCCTATATATCTAACCGTGTCTAATTTGATCTTTGTAGTTAAATTAGTTCGTAATCTATGTACGAGTCGGTTTTCCCTGGTGGGCGGTCAATTTTTTGCTCACTGTTGTTAAGTCAAGGCTGGTTTCCTCTTGCGAGGCAGCTTTCAAATGCTTCTCGGGCTGATTTCCCCTTGCGGGTGGCTCAATTTTTGATATCTTGCTGACTGTATGGTAGCACTCTAATGTTTAGAACTCTTTGTACCATATGTTACATTAATAGATTTAAGCTTACGTAGAAAAAAGAAATATAGGGTCGACATACTCATGTGTTTCCTTAATTATGCTTGGGTATTCCATATAGTGCCAAACTCTGAAAACCATTCCTTCCTTGTTTATTTATACTGATATGATGGAATTTTAATGAATCAAGGAGAGATAGGAAGGGTTAAAGTCTCTTTGTTAATACTTGTATTGTAGACTTAGCATCTTAAGACTACCAATTGTGGAGCATAGGCCTAGTAGGTCATCACATTTATAAACTTGTATCAATGCATATAACCAAATAAAATACAATAAATAGCTTCAAGTCCCATTGGATTCTATGATATCTTTTAAATTACAAGTAAATTATTTAATAATTGAAAATGACAAAGTGTTAGATTGATGGGAAAATAAATGTCTTGTGATGTAAAAACTTTAAATGCAACCATTTATGACACATCTCTTTAATGAATGAATATGGTCCACTTAACATATTGTTAATTAACTCTTCCATGGTTTATTAAGAAGATAGCTTTATTTTAAGGAGAATTTTATTTCAAAAAAATACAACATGAAATTTATACACTCATATTAAACTACGTGATAAGAAAATAAAGTTCAATAAATGGATTCCTTATTAATTTATATTAGATGAGATGAGATGGTTACATACACAAACAATTGACTTAAGAATATATAAAAATAGTTATGGATTAAAAATTGAGTGCCTTAAAATTTAAAGAGTTTGAAGTATCCACCTACGACCCATGAGCCCTTAGCTTAAATAGTAAACTTAATACTTATTATCAAGAAATTATTAGATTTATTTTTGGAAGAAATCCATCATATTATATGTCTATTATATATCACATTTATACACTCATATTAATGGAAATAACTAAATAAAAGTAAATAATATATTTTTGTCTCATTTGATATCATTTATGTTTATTTAAAATACAAATTTATAAAAAAATATCATTAAATAATGAAATCATATGTCTTATAGTTCAAAAAGTTGAGAGACCTAATTTATCTATGATAGTGTCTAATGAATCCTTGATAGTCCAATTACCAATAAATATCATTATTTTTTTTTTTAAGAAATGCAAAATTATTTACAATATTTTTTTATCTCAGAAATTGCATATCGCATTGATGCACTGCTGGGTCCCTATAATACTAGTGATTACCCCATTACTATTGTAGTTATAACCCTTATTAATATTGTTGTGCCCCTATTTCCCCCATAGTGTTATTAATGTGCCCCATAGAATTCCTCTATTGTTATTTTTGTGGCTTTATATTATTATTGTTAGGTCGGGTGGATTATATTGTGACTCCTTTGACTCCTATATATAAAAAGGAGGTTTTGTCATTTGAATCATCAAAGAATTGTTCATTTATGTAATGTAAAGGAGGATTTCCACTTGAAGAGGCTGAATTATAAGGTGTTTATCTATCTTTTCTATCTTTTCTTGAGCTGGTTTCATAACATTTGGTATCAGAGCTTTGGATTCTAGGGTTTCGCTGCTCCAAACAGGTCATAGTGGAATTTTTTCTATAACATTTTTTTCTGCAACGTTTTAGAAGTAGTAGAAAAAACCCATTTTAGAAGAAAGCACGCTGAACCTTGGGTCCAAATTTCAGAGTTTTTTGCGCTATATTTACGGAGATATGATCTGAGGAGGTCCGTCTTTTTGCAGAGTCCTGAATTACATTCCAAACAGGTGACCTGGGGAAAATCGTCATAACCTTCTCTCTGGGGATCGGATTGAAATTTCGTAAGAAGGTACAGAAAGAGGATGGAATGTGGATTCTTTTACGCATTTTTCAGATCCAAAGGTTGAAACAGTGACTTGTGGCACGTCGTACAAGTTCGCTCTATTGAACTAGTCTATAATCAAGTCACTGTGGGAGATTTTGCATAACTCTTCCTTGGAGAATCCAATTTGGGTCAGAATTGTGGCATTGGAAAGAGGACATAGAGGGCTACTGTAGGTCACAAATTTAGAACTAGATGATTGAAAAGTACAGAGATACATCAGAGGCAATATCCAGCTCCTACAAAGTGAAAAAATGTGTGTAGATTTTGTTAAAATTTTTGCTTAAGCTTGGTTCGAAAATTTATTTTGAAAGAATTGAAAGGCCATAATAGAGAATTATTATCGGTAACTGATGCCCCAAGGATAGAAAATGAAAACACCTAGTAAGGAACCTGAAAGCTCTAGCATGAATCATGAAGAAGAAGAAGAAATGCTATATGATGTATCAAAATTACAAGAACAAATGCAACAAGTGTCACTTGCACAAAAAGCAACAGAATCTAAGATGGATGGTTTAAGGAAAGATGTAGAAGCTAAGATGGATGGTTTTGAAGAAAGGCGTAGAAGCTAAGATGGATGGCATGGAAGCTAAAACTGATGTCATGGATGATAAGATGGAAGAATTGAAGATAAATATGAATATGTTGCTACCAGAAATGATCACTAAGGGTGAAAGGGTACTAAAGGAAACTAATGATGAGAACAAAATAAATGTTAATCATGATTCCATAGACTCTAATGTTGGATCAAAGACTCGCCATGTTCCAAAAATCAATATGAGGAAGTTTGATGGCAAGGATCCCGCCACATGGATATTACAGATGGAGCAATTCTTCGATCTCAGTAATGTGAAAAACAGACAAAAGGTACGTATGGAAACTTTATATTTGGAACCAAATCAGTTTGTATGGAATCAATGGCTTTGCTCTCGTAAACAATTTATCACTTGGGAAATTTTTACGGATCAATTGATAGCACATTATCAGGATACAAAAAGCAACACTTTTTTTAGCCAATTGATAAGTCTCAAACAAAAGGGTTCAATAATGGAGCACATTAAGGAGTTCCAAAAATTGAACATAAGGGTAAGAGATATTCCAGAGGAGCATAGGATTGATGTGTTCATAGGGTCTTTAAAGGATAATATCCAACATGATGTTCACCTTTGGGAACCTGATTCATTAGAGAAGGTATTTAGGTTAGCAAGAAAAATGGAAATCAAAATTATGGCAACCAAGAAGCATACCACTCACAACTATAAAGATAGTAGTGTTATTTCCCCTAGTGTTACACTAAAAAATGTCACCTTGACTACTTACAGTTAGTATGGCTCAAATCAACAGTCATGCTACGCTCTTAGGCAAGTCTTATGCCTCTGTTATCCATCTCAAACTCAAAGAAGAGAGAAAGTCTTGTAAAAAATATGTTTATCTCTGGGGTCGCAGGTTCTCTCTAGCCTTACCTGCGGGGATGCTGACCATGTTCACAAAAGGTGCGTCCTTGGACGCTCTGTATGTTAAGGGACAGGTGCGTCCTTCTGTAAAAGGCAAAATGCGTGAGTTTCATCTTAAAAAAGTTACTTGTGGTTACTTCTAGAACTTTCTAGAGGTCGATTTGATGAATTGGATGCGCCTCCAGTTGGTTCATGTATCTCTATTAAGGAGGAACTTATCCCATCAATAAGGGAGCTATCCCACCCAAAGAGGGGGATTATCCCATTGATGGTGGACCTGAATAACCTCTTTACAGCACTATAAATAAAGACATTGAGCCAGAGGGAGGAGAGGTTGGAACTATACATTTTCTTTGGGTAAATGCTGCAGGAATTAGGACTCCCATTTAGAACCTTGTGAGGAGAGATTGTCTTTGCTTGATTCTACTTGGAAGTGGGTGAGCTTTGTCAAAGTAGAGGAAAACCTTTGATGGACCCTGGGAGGAACTTGCACAACACCAAGGCCAGGTTGTAAGAGTTTCTTTGTTTCGTTATTAATACAAACTGGTTTATTTTTCTCAATAGCTTGTGTTAATGAGTTATTTCATGTGTTCCTTGGTCTGCATGTTGAATATATGTTTTATTATATGAAATGCAAGTGCTTGGTAATTGTTTGATTGTTTGTGGTTGCAGGAATTGACTTGAAGGAGGAGCTCATCCGGATCGGCAAGGACGGACTACAACAACCGCGTTTTGGAATAAGGTAAGCCTAAACACTTGTAGTTTTCATGTTTTAAAAGGTATATTTAGAGAAAGATCACTCCATTTTGTCTTGTTTGTCGCTAGAGAGTTTAGACTCCTAGGGAGGTCAGTTGTGTCCGCACAAATGACTTTTTCCGCCATGACACCTAATCTTCCACAACCTATAATGTTGACACCAATACAATTGGAAGAAAAAAGTGTGAAAGGGCTTTGTTACAGTTGTGATAACAAATATAGTAAAGGTCATAAGTTTGCTGAGAAGAAATTATTCTACATAGATTGTGAAGAGGAAGAAGGAAAGGAGCAAGAAAGGTCAAAAGAAGAGGATATACTCCAGGAACAAAGCCTAGATGAAGAACAAATAAATCCAACCATATCTTGTAATTCTTTGGTAAGAATTACCACTCCTCAAATCATCAAGATAAAAGGACAAATCAAGAAGAAAAAGGTAATAGTGTTGATTGACTCATGAAGAACCCACAATTTTATTCATTGTAAGGTAGCACAAGAATTGAATTGCTTCATATATCTAGCACCAGAATGTCAAGTGATGATTGCAAATGGAGGAACAATAAATTGCTCTGCAAAGTGCCATAATATCAAGCTATCCATGGGATTATATGTATTGACTAGCCCAATGTTTTCCATTCCAATGGGAGGTGATGATGTTGTACTAGGAGTCCAATGGGTACAATCCTTGGGTACAATAGATTTTAATTTTCAATAAATTTTCATCAAATTTTCTAAGGAAGGAAAGGAATTTGAATTAAGGGGTATTGCAGGGAAACCAGGAAAGATAATCAGCTCTAATGGTATGACAAAGCTTCTAAAAAAGGAGCAAAGAGGTGTAATTGCACAATTATGTTCACTAGATGTTTCCACATCGGAATCATCTATTTCTCCAGATGTCCAAAAAGTCCTGGACAATCATTCCAAGGTATTTGAGACTCCAAAAGGTCTCCCACCTATGCATGACCATGATCATGTTATTCATCTGATTCCAGGAAGTGTTCCTCCAAAAATCGGGCCGTACAGATATCCCTATGTCCAAAAGAGTGAAATTGAACGTATGGTTGTAGAAATGCTAAAGGCTGGTATAATTCAACCGAGTCAAAGTTCTTTCTCTGCTCCAGTAGTATTCGTGCACAAGAAGGATGGATCATGGTGCATGTGTCCAGATTATAGGGAGCTCAACAAGCTCACTATTAAAGATAAGTTCCCCATTCCTGTCATTGATGAATTACTGGATGAATTGCGTGGATCAATTTACTTCACCAAGTTGGACCTTCATTCAAGATATCATCAAATCTGAATGAAGACTAAAGACATTCTGAAAACAACATTTAGAACTCATGCGGGTCATTATGAATTTTTGGTCATGCCTTTTGGCCTTACCAATGCACCGTCAACATCTCAAGGTTTAATGAATTCAATTTTCAAACCATTCCTTAGGAAATTTGTGTTAGTATTTTCTGATTATATACTAATCTACAACAAGTCTTGGAAGGATCATGTTGAACATGTTGACAGGGTGCTACAATTATTTGAGGAGAAACAATTATGTGCAAAAAGATCCAAATGTTTCTTTGGAGTCCAGGAGGTGGAATATCTGGGTCATATTGTATCTCATGAAGGAGTTAAGGTAGACCCTAGCAAAATTAAAGCCATTAAGGAATGGAAAATCTCCACATCCATAAAGCATCTGCAAGGATTTCTCATGTTGACAGGGTATTATCACAAGTTTGTTAAGAATTATGGGAGAATAGCACCACCTCTAACAACATTATTGAAGAAAGATGCATTTTCATGGACTCTGGAACCAACAAATGCCTTTGAACATCTTAAAGAAGCAATGTGCCAAGCACCGGTCTTAGCTACACCAGACTTCACAAAAACTTTTATTGTGGAATGTGATGCTTCTGGAAATGGAATTGGTGTTGTTCTAATGAAAGATGAAAGACCCATTTCTTTTTAAAGTCGTCCAATCAAGGGAAAGTTTTTAAGCAAAGCTATTTATGAGAAGGAAATATTGGCAATACTCCATGCACTTAAGAAATGGCGACCCTACCTAATGGGAAGAAACTTCAAGGTAAAAACGGATCATGATAGCCTTAAATACTTTTCAGAAAAAATATTATCCTATGAAGAGCAACAAAAATGGGTCACAAAGATGAAGGATTATGACTTTGAAATCATCTACAAAAAAGGGAAGCAAAATGTGGTGGTAGATGTACCCTCAAGAAAGGATGATGATGTGGAAGCATTGTTGTGCGCCATTTCTATTATCCAACCAGATTGGATAAACGAAGCAAGGGAGGAATGTAAGAATGATGAAGAAGTGTGGGCACTTATTCGAATGTTACAACAAGGTTCCAGTATGTCTGATACATTTAGCTGGCAAAAGGATTCATTATGGTACAAAGATCACTTATACCTCTGTAATAATTCCCAGCTAAAACAAAAGATTCTTATAAAATTGCACACTTCTCCCTTAGGAGGGCACTCAGGATTTTTAAAAACTTACCATAGGGTTAAGAAGGAATTTTTTTGGGATGGTCTTAAATCAGATATTCAAAAGTTTGTGGCGGAATGTTTGGTTTGCCAACAAAATAAAGTTGAAACAATTAAGACATCGGGTCTATTACAACCTTTATCGATTCCAATCCAACATTGGGAGGAGGTTTCAATGGATTTTATCACAAGTTTACCCAACTCTGAGGGAAAGAGTGTCATCATGGTCGTAGTTGACAGATTTACCAAGTATGCACACTTTTGTGCATTATCACATCCATTTAAATCTAGTACAGTTTCTACTGCATTTATGGAAGCAATTCAAAAGCTACATGGAAACCAAAAGATTATTGTAAGTAACAGAGATCCCATTTTCACTGGAAATTTTTGGACAAAATTATTTTCTTGTCTTGGTACTCAGTTAGCTCATAACTCATCTTATCATCCTCAATCTAATGGGCAAACTGAGATAGTAAACAAATGTTTGGAAGGACATCTTTGTTGCTTTGTATCTGATAAACAGACACAGTGGGTCAAATGGTTTCCTCTGGCTGAATGGTGGTATAAAACTTCCTTCCATACAACAACAAAAATGACCCCATTTATGGCACTTTATGGGTATCAACCACCATCCATCAAATCATATTTAAGAGAAAATTCTAACGTTCAAGCAGTGGAACATCACATCGAACATCAACAACAAGTCCTCCAACTCTTAAAGGATAACCTCATGTTGGCACAGAATAGAATGAAAGAACAGGCATATCAACATCGAAGTGAAAGAAGTTTTGATGTGGGTGATTGGGTATTCCTATGGCTACAACCATACAAGCAAATGTCCCTCAAGCAACCTAAGAAGGATAATAAATTATCACCAAAGTATTATGGTCCATACAAGGTGTTGCAAAAGATCGGTACTATGGCATACAAATTGGAGCTTTCTGTAGCTTCTCGATTGTTTCCTATTTTCCATGTTTCATGTTTAAAGAAGGTTATTGGTGACAAGCTCCTAGTTCAAAAAATATTGCCAGAACTTGATGAGGAAAGAGAAATTATATTGGAACCGGAAGGAGTCACAGAAACAAGAACTCGACAACTACGAAATCGATCAATTTCAGAGTACCTTATCAAGTGGAAGAACTTATCCGGCGAAGATTCCACATGGGAGGATCAAAATTTTATGTAGAAGTATCTAGAACTACTCAAGCATTGAGGACAACAATTTTTTGAAGGAGAGGGGCATGTTGGGTCCCTATAATACTAGTGATTACCCCATTACTATTGTAGTTATACCCATTATTAATATTTTTGTGCCCCTATTGCCCCCATATTGTTATTATTGTGCCCCATATAATCCCTCTATTGTTATTTTTGTGGCTTTATATTATTATTGTTAGGTTGGCTGGATTATATTGTGACTCCTTTGACTCCTATATATAGAAAGGAGGTTTTGTCATTTGAATCATCAAACATTTATGTAATGTAAGGGAGGTTGCCCCCTTGAAGAGGCTGAATTCTAAGGCGTTGATCTATCTTTTCTATCTTTTCTTGAGCTGGTTTCATAACATGCACGCATATGAATGAATTTTATAGGTAAAAACTTAACAAGTGACTTTGTGCCTAATTTCTAATATGGTATGATTACAATTACAACCATTAATTGATTTAAGTATATAAATTTATGAAAATTATGGATTGAGAAATCACATATCCTATGCCACAAAAATTTCAAATCATTCACCTTTGACATATTTCCCATTACCCTTAATAGTGAATAGTGGACATAACATTTATCAAATAAATTATTATAATTTATTTATGAAGAATTGCACCTTTGTTTTCAATGAGATCTATTTCAAAACTTATGTTTAAAATTTGTATATGAGTATTGATGCACATAAGTAAATAGGAGTCAATAAAAATAAAACATGCCTCAATGGTTCATGTAAGATGATTTCAATGGAAAATAATTAATTTAAGAACGCAAACATACACATAGATTAGAAAAAAATGAATACAACAAAGCCATTGCAAAAGGAGTTATAAATAATAATAAATATATATACAATTGAAAATTCCCATATATTTTAAAAAATATAAAATCATACGAATTGATTCAACAAAGACTATTCACAAATTGTATTGAAAAAATGGAATGTACTTGTGAACAAATTTATGAAGGAAATTATTTCCATCCATTATAGTGAAGTGTTAGGATATTCCGACACATAGGAAATAGTTAAGTACAACTTGGTCTCGTATAGAGTTAGGTAAAGTGTGTTTCTTTACCGTTGTACATTTTGTAACTTACAATTTGACGGTCATGATATGTAGTGATCCGACGGTTCATTCTCTCCTCGGTATTACCGACACTTGATCCGTGGCTTGACACCCAAATGGTCCATGATTTCTATTTAAAGCGCATGGAGGGTCATTTGTAGGGTAATCCGTGCATGAGAGAAACATATGTAAATTTTCATTCTTTTATTAATAAATTGCCTGAAGTGGCCGCATTGGCTTAGGCCATGGACTGTTTCCCTATTTGAGGGTTTTAACCACGTCAAAAATACTGGTGTATTGATCTGCGATCTGGTTGTGAGCGGTGTCCTTTGGTGTTCTGTCTGAGGAACTTACCCTGTAAATTCCTACATGGTATCAGAGCTATTTGAGGGTCGCGCCCGTTGGTGATCCAAATCTGAAACCGGTAGAACGACATCTGACTGCTATTTCCTAGATCTGTTGTTTCTGACTGCTTTCGGGGCGAGAGGACTACTCTGTTTTGTTGGGAACATCTGTTCCAGTGAGGAACCCCTTTCATTTCATGCGAAAAGGTTTCCGGTAGCTCTAGCTGCGTCATTTTTAAGATCTAGAGGTATATAGTGTTTATTTGCAGTTTACTGTTATTTTCTCTCTGTTTATTTCGGTTTCGGTTTATTTAGCTTTTTTATTACCGGACCTATACCTTTGATTTCTGCGTATGCTTTTTGACCTGTGACTCTGTGCGATCTGGGCAAATCAGAAACAGAAAGGAAGGATTTTTCTCATGCGTATGCTCTTTTCCCTGCGCCTTAGGGTGATCTCGGAAAATAAGAAACATTGAGGAAAATATTTAGTTTCCGGCCAAAGCTAACTTTGAGCCGCAAGGTTCATTTTTTAAAATATTTAGTTTTTCGGCTAAAGCTAACTTCAAGCCGTAAGGTTTGTTTTCTTTGCATGTCCATGTTGGGTTTCGTGTTTTTTGTTTTGTAGGGAAAAAGAGCCTTCTCAAAGCAAGCACACAACCCAATGCATCAACCTCTCTCTCTCTCTCTCTCTCTCTCCATTTTGTGGGGGCGGACTTTTTCATTTCCGCACATTCCCGCACCTTGTCAGCAACTTGAACAACTTTTTTTCAAAAAGCCATAACTTCTTCATTCGGAAGCCGTTTTCAGAGCTGTTTTTTAAACCAGCCTAATTTTTCGAGATCTATCCATTGGAACACTTAGTTTCAACATCTTTAGCTTCAGTTTCCGTTGAAATGGAAAGTCAATACTAAGTTACCCTTGACACCACCAACTACTTCCAATGGTTGGCCTACATTGAGGATTTACTTAGAAGTAAAGGTCTCTACAGAATAGCCTCGGGCTAAGAAAAGAAACCAAAGGATGAAGATAAGGCTGCTAAATGGGAAAATAGGAAAGATCAAGCACATGGATTGATAGGGATGTTTATTTTTCCAAATCTTAGATTCCATATTGCAGAACTTGATACTCCTGATGAAGCAATGAAACAAATAAATAAAGTTTTTTGGATTAAAAATGAACTTAGAGCCCATCAACTTGAAAATGAGTTGCTTACATTGGACCCTAATAATTTTTCTTGCATTGAAGATATCTTGTCCAAGTTCAAGACCCTTAGATATCTCTTGGAAGGTGTTAAAGTTAAGAGAGAAGATAGTATCCTTATCTATTCCATTCTTACAAAGTTGGGACCAGCCTACTCTGTGTTTGTTTCCACCTTCCATTCTATAAGATAAGCCTTCATTTCTCAAGGAACAGACTACAGGTCCCCTTCCTTTAACTCTTTTTGTGATTCTTTAATAAGAGAACAAGAAAAACTCTTACGCCTTGGTCTTCTTAATCTTGGAAACTCTTCCAAGAAAGCGTTAGCCGCCCAGCAACAACCAAATTCAAAGAATACTAAGAAGTCATATCCTAAAAAGAATGGTCCTAAACCAAACAAGGGTCCTAAGCAATTTCAGCCCCAAAATGAAAAATCATTTCAACAAAATGATAAGACAAATAAAAAGAAAGGGAAGAAGACTGATAGACATTGCAATTTTTGTAATCGAGATGGCCACTTAGAATCAAAATGCTTTAAGAAGATGGAAGCCTTGGAAGCAGCAATGAAAGAAGCATAACATCCATTTGGGGCAATCTTCAACTTCAACTTCATCTTCAGGAGTGGCACTTTCTGCATGTGGCTGTCAACCATCTCGGTCTGGCTATGCATTAAATGTATCTTCTTCTTCTCATTCTCATGAGTGGCTCATTGATTCTGGAGCTTCTTATCACATGGCCAAAAACAAAGCCATGTTTTCTTCTTTAAATGATTGTAACACCAAAAATATATATGTTCGTGATGACAGATCTCTTAATGTTGTAGGGACTCGAACTATTCATCTAGACAATGGTCAGTTTAATGATGTATTATGTGTTGCAACCTTATCCTGCAACCTTCTATCTGTATATCAGATAACTCATTCAGGTGAAGGTAAAATCGTTGAATTTTCACCTCGTGATGTTGTAATCAAGGACTTAAGAGATCCTAAATAGATTTTGGCTACTAGCATTGCTGGTGATTCTACAAGGCTGTATATGTTTCACAACTTTGGGTCATCAAATCTTCCCTCAGTATTTGTTGCTCATAACGATGAAGTGAGCAAACTTTGGCATGAGCGATTTGGTCACTTAAACTATCGCTCCCTTCAGCATCTATGTAAAGAAGATATGGCGACAGGTCTTCCTATGGTATCTTGCAGACATGGTGTTTGTTCTGGATGTGTACTCGGAAAACATCATCCGGACAGTTTTGAAAAATGTGCCTCTTGGCACGCCTGAGCCCCTTTACAGCTTGTGCTTAGTGATTTATGTGGTCCACTTCCAGTTGTGTCATTCTCTGACTGCAAGTATTTCTTAACTTTCATTGATGATTTCTCCAGACGCACTTGGGTATACTTCTTAAAACTCAAGAGTGAAGTATTTAACACTTTTTTGGCCTTCAAGGCCTTTGTTGAAAAACAATCTGGACATCAAATTCTTAAGTTAAGATCTGGTAATGGTGGAGAATATGTTAAAAACAAATTCATCAACTATTTCACTGAGAATGGAATTCAAATGCAACATACTATTCCATATACTCCACAACAAAATGGTGTAGCTGAAAGGAAGAATCGCACCTTAAAGGAAATGGATAAGTGTATGCTACAACCTAAAGGACTTGGTCTTAGTTTTTGGGCAGAAGCAATTAACTGTGAAAATTACATAATAAGTTGCACTACTACTAAGGCTTTAAAGAATATCACTCCAGAAGAAGCATGGAGCTCAATCAAACCAGATGTAAGTCACTTTCGTGTTTTTGGAAGTGAAGTGTGGGCCCATATTCCAGATGAAAAGCATAAATCTTTAGAACCTAAGAGTGAAAAATGTACTTTTGTTGGATATTTTGAAGATGTCAAAGGCTATATACTTATTCCATTTAAGTCCAAAAATGTTATCATTAGAAGAGATGTAAAATTTGATGAAAATATAGCGGCCTGCGAGCCTAGTCCGACGAATGTGCCACCTCTCCCTATCTCTTCTACCTTTGAAAACATTTCTTCTTCATATGATAAAAGTGAGGATGACAATCCTCCCCCACCATCTTAGGATCCTCCTTCAGCTCCTGAGCTTCCAAAATGGGTTCGTGCTACTCGAGATGCAGCAGGTGATCTTGCCGGTGATCCTACAGATCAACGACACACACGTTCTCAGTTCGAGAGAGCCTCTTCTTTACTGGCTCAAGCTCCAGTAAACTATGATCCTGACACCTTTGCAGAAGCTTCAGGCCATCAAGATTGGGAAGCAACTATGAATGAATAATATCATTCATTATTGGCAAATGATACATGGGATCTTGTTCCTCTACCAAAGGGACGAAAACATGTTAGATGCAAATGGGTTTACAAAACCAAGTATGGACCACATGGGAAAGTTGATAAACATAAAGCTCGTCTTGTTGCTAAAGTTTTTTTACAGGTTGAAGGCATTGACTACACTGAAACCTTCTCCCCTGTTTCCAAAATGAACTCTATCCGCCTTGTTCTTTCCCTTGCTGCCTCTTTCAAATGGGAAGTCCATCAGATGGATGTTAAATCTGCCTTCTTGCATGGGGACTTGCATGAAGAAATCTATATGGAACAACCCAATTGCTTCATATAAACAGACTCCAGCCTTGTATGTTGACTTAAGAAATCCCTTTATGGTCTCAAGAAAGCTCCTCGGGTTTCGTATGCCAAAATGAATAGCTTTCTTTTAGAATCTGGCTTTTCTAGGTGTCATTCTGACAATACTGTCTACACCAAGAAAGTGGGCAACTCTCTTATTGTCCTTGTTCTTTATGTTGATGATCTTATCCTTACTGGTAGTGATCACAACCTTATAAAACATGTGAAGTATAGCCTTAAAAGGAAATTTGAAATGACAGACTTAGGACACTTACACTATTTTCTCGGTCTTCAAGTCTTGCAATCGAAGGAGGGTATTTCTCTTTCCCAGTCTAAGTATGCCTGTGATATTCTACGTCATTTTCACATGGAAGATTGTAAGCCAACCCCTTCTCCCTTTCAGTCTGGAGTCAAACTTTCAGTCACTTGTACTTCTCCTGAAGTTGATGCTACCTTATCCCGTCAACTTGTAGGAAAAATTTTGTATCTAACCCATACTCGTCATGACCTTTCCTTTGCTATTGGCCTTATTGCTCGGTTCATGCAAAACCCCCATGAAAGTCATTGGAAAGAAGCTAAAATAATACTTCGTTATGTTCGAGGTACAGTTCAGTTTGGGATTCATTACAGTGCCGAAGCATCTCCTCTATTGGTTGGTTTCACTGATTCTGATTGGGCTGGTGACCCTGATGATCGGAAGTCTACTGCCGGTTATGTGTTTACTCTTGTTTCAGGACCTATTACATGGGCTTGCAAGAAACAAGGTGCCATTTCTCTTTCATCAACAGAAGCAGAGTATCGTGGTGCCGTAGAAGCTAGTAAGGAAGCCGCGTGGCTTCGTCAGATCCTGTCAGAGTTTGGCTTTGAACAACAACATCCGACTACACTTTGGTGTGATAATCAAAGTGCCATTCAGCTATGCAAAGATCCAGTCCAACATCAGCACAGCAAACACATTGAATTGCACATGAACTTCATCAGAAAGCTCATTCACGACCATGTTCTTGAAGTGCAATATTGTTCAACAGATGATCAAGTTGCAGACATCTTCACAAAGGCTCTCACAGAGGCGAAGTTCACTAAACTTCGATTTATGGTTGGAGTTCAGGAAGTTATCACTAAGGGGGGATAGGCTCTAGTGCCTCCTTCCTTCTCCTATTGTGTCATATTTGTAAATCCTTCAATCCTATCCCAAGTTGTTCTTAAGGGGGGATGTTAGGATATTCCGACACATAGGAAATAGTTAAGTACAACTTAGTCTAGTATAGAGTTAGGTATAGAGTTAGGTAAAGTTTGTTTCTTTATCTTTGTACATTTTGTAACTTACAATTTGACGGTCACGATATGTAGTGATCCGACGGTTCATTCTCTCCTCGGTATTACCGACACTTGATCCGTGGCTTGACACCCGATTGGTCCATGATTTCTATTTAAAGCACATGGAGGGTCATTTGTAGGGTAATCTGAGCATGAGAGAAACATATGTAAATTTTCATTCTTTTATTAATAAATTGCTTGGAGTGGCCACGTTGGCTCAGGCCGTGGACTGTTTCCCTCTTTGAGGGTTTTAACCACGTCAAAAATACTGGTGTATTGATCTGCGATC
Source organism: Pinus tabuliformis (assembly GCA_031772625.1). Lineage (NCBI taxonomy): Eukaryota > Viridiplantae > Streptophyta > Pinopsida > Pinales > Pinaceae > Pinus > Pinus tabuliformis. Next base: position 196,516,785 of record CM062820.1, on the reverse strand, counting down.
TGGTTGTGAGCGGTGTCCTTTGGTGCTCTGTCTGAGGAACTTACCCTGTAAATTCCTACATGAAGTGCATGTTATATTGAAAATTTAAATGTATTCGGACTTCTCTTTCATATGATGAAGTGCCTTAAGGAAGGTGAATAAACCCCGCATAGGCCAAGTATGTTTCTATTTTGTTGTATAGGCTTTTACCAAGATGTAGTTTGATTGATATCCAATGAATTGATAAGTATACTTTGTTATATGTATTAACCATACATTTGATTTTTTATAATTATCTCCATATTGGAACCACACATCAGTCAACCTTTTCTCATAAAATTGTACTATTATCCATGCTTCTAATATTGTTTGCAAATGGAAATGAAACCTGTCCCATGTGAATTTTAATGTCGTGTACATCAATATTTGATTTTTGAAGTACTTGTAGGATGTAGTTTTTAGTGACATTGATTAGAAATATTGCAACATCATAATTTTTTAAGAAACATTTTCACACTCGCTAAAAAGGCATTAAAAAATAAGACATATCACGAAACTAAAAAATTGTTTCTCTTTATATATATATTTTTTTCATCTTTAGTTTATTATTGGAAGGAAACCCCTTCCATTTCAAATATTAACATCATCTTTTGACTTATAGTAATTTCCATCTACATCTGCATTGCAAGCACATGTATGATATTAACATATCTCGACCTCAACACTCCATTGCTTAAGGACATAAAAACCTAACAATTCAAAAATGATGTAAGTATTTATTATGAATTATTTCCATTTGTATAAAAAGGGAATTTTACAATCAATTTATGGTAATCAAAAAATATAATTACAATGGTTGCAAGTAAACAAACTAATTATATATTAATATCCACATGCAATATAATAAAAATTTTAAGGTTCAAAGCTAAAAAATTATATGTTAATTTCTAGAGTCTCTACTTTATTTTCTTTTGGTTCTTATAGTACATATTCTATTCCCATTATTGGTGCTACATACATCCTAATATATTTTTTCAACATATATGGAATATAAAATTTTTATAATAATTTACTAAACCATTCTTCCTGTTACAAATTTTTAAGAGGTATGATGATAACTTAAACCAGAATTGAAAAATAAATTGTTATCAACACAATATCTCACCAAAAGTAAAGAGAATAAAGTTGTTTTATTCCATTAATGACAACCAATCAAGTGTTATTATGATTGTGAAATACAAGTCAAATTAAATTTAAAAGGGGTAAAAAATATAGTGATAATCCATGATGTCATACATATAATAACATTAAATAGGCACTAGTCATATTACAATACTATTACATGTGATTGAACATCCTTCAAAGTAGCTCATACATCTGTTGTGTTGTTGAGCTTTTTCAACATTCTCCATATCTCACCGATCAACTAATTATCCTCTTGATTACTCCCAATGGATGGAGGGGAGGAGAAAAAATAGCATTTTTTTGCAATTTTATTTCGCTATCTCAAGTGAACAATCCACTATAATAGTATTGGTTGCATCATATTGCGTATCTGTTTCCTACACTTTTTTCAATGATTTAGTTTCCATACCTATTGTTTGATTTCCAATGGCCTTATGCCCCTTTTGTTGCATTCACCTTTTGACATATTTCCCATTACCCTTAATAGTGAATAGTGGACATAGCATTTATCAAATAGATTATTATAATTTATTTATGAAGAATTGCACCTTTGTTTTCAATGAGATCTATTTCAAAACTTATGTTTAAAATTTGTATATGAGTATTGATGCACATAAGTAAATAGGAGTCAATAAAAATAAAACATGCGTCAATGGTTCATGTAAGATGATTTCAATGGAAAATAATTAATTTAAGAACACAAACATACACATAGATTAGAAAAAAATGAATACAACAAAGCCATTGCAAAAGGAGTTATAAATAATAATAAATATATATACAATTGAAAATTCCCATATATTTTAAAAAATATAAAATCATATGAATTGATTCAACAAAGACTATTCACAAATTGTATTGAAAAAATGGAATGTACTTGTGAACAAATTTATGAAGGAAATTATTTCCATCCATTATAGTGAAGTGTTAGGATATTCCGACACATAGGAAATAGTTAAGTACAACTTGGTCTCGTATAGAGTTAGGTATAGAGTTAGGTAAAGTGTGTTTCTTTACCGTTGTACATTTTGTAACTTACAATTTGACGGTCATGATATGTAGTGATCTGACGGTTCATTCTCTCCTCGGTATTACCGACACTTGATCCATGGCTTGACACCTGAATGGTCCATGATTTCTATTTAAAGCGCATGGAGGGTCATTTGTAGGGTAATCCATGCATGAGAGAAACATATGTAAATTTTCATTCTTTTATTAATAAATTGCCTGAAGTGGCCGCATTGGCTCAGGCCATGGACTGTTTCCCTATTTGAGGGTTTTAACCACGTCAAAAATACTGGTGTATTGATCTGCGATCTGGTTGTGAGCGGTGCCCTTTGGTGTTCTGTCTGAGGAACTTACCCTGTAAATTCCTACATGGTATCAGAGCTATTTGAGGGCCGCGTCCATTGGTGATCCAAATCTGAAACCGGTAGAACTGCATCTGACTGCTATTTCCTAGATCTGCTGTTTCTGACTGCTTTTGGGGCGAGAGGACTACTCTGTTGTGTTGGGAACATCTGTTCCAGTGAGGAACCCCTTTCGTTTCATGCGAAAAGGTTTCCGGTAGCTCTAGCTGCGTCATTTTTAAGATCTAGAGGTATATAGTGTTTATTTGCAGTTTACTGTTATTTTCTCTCTGTTTATTTCGGTTTCGGTTTATTTAGCTTTTTTATTACCAGACCTATACCTTTGATTTCTGCGTATGCTTTTTGACCTGTGACTCTGTGCGATCTGGGCAAATCAGAAACATAAAGGAAGGATTTTTCTCATGCGTATGCACTTTTCCCTGCACCTTAGGGTGATCTCGGAAAATAAGAAACATTGAGGAAAATATTTAGTTTCCGGCCAAAGCTAACTTTGAGCCGCAAGGTTCATTTTTTAAAATATTTAGTTTTTCGGCTAAAGCTAACTTCAAGCCGTAAGGTTTGTTTTCTTTGCATGTCCATGTTGGGTTTCGTGTTTTTTGTTTTGTAGGGAAAAAGAGCCTTCTCAAAGCAAGCACACAACCCAATGCATCAACCTCTCTCTCTCTCTCTCTCTCTCTCTCCATTTTGTGGGGGCGGACTTTTTCATTTCCGCACATTCCCGCACCTTGTCAGCAACTTGAACAACTTTTTTTCAAAAAGCCATAACTTCTTCATTCGGAAGCCGTTTTCAGAGCTGTTTTTTAAACCAGCCTAATTTTTCGAGATCTATCCATTGGAACACTTAGTTTCAACATCTTTAGCTTCAGTTTCCGTTGAAATGGAAAGTCAATACTAAGTTACCCTTGACACCACCAACTACTTCCAATGGTTGGCCTACATTGAGGATTTACTTAGAAGTAAAGGTCTCTACAGAATAGCCTCGGGCTAAGAAAAGAAACCAAAGGATGAAGATAAGGCTGCTAAATGGGAAAATAGGAAAGATCAAGCACATGGATTGATAGGGATATTTAGTTTTCCAAATCTTAGATTCCATATTGCAGAACTTGATACTCCTGATGAAGCAATGAAACAAATAAATAAAGTTTTTTGGATTAAAAATGAACTTAGAGCCCATCAACTTGAAAATGAGTTGCTTACATTGGACCCTAATAATTTTTCTTGCATTGAAGATATCTTGTCCAAGTTCAAGACCCTTAGATATCTCTTGGAAGGTGTTAAAGTTAAGAGAGAAGATAGTATCCTTATCTATTCCATTCTTACAAAGTTGGGACCAGCCTACTCTGTGTTTGTTTCCACCTTCCATTCTATAAGATAAGCCTTCATTTCTCAAGGAACAGACTACAGGTCCCCTTCCTTTAACTCTTTTTGTGATTCTTTAATAAGAGAACAAGAAAAAATCTTACGCCTTGGTCTTCTTAATCTTGGAAACTCTTCCAAGAAAGCGTTAGCCGCCCAGCAACAACCAAATTCAAAGAATACTAAGAAGTCATATCCTAAAAAGAATGGTCCTAAACCAAACAAGGGTCCTAAGCAATTTCAGCCCCAAAATGAAAAATCATTTCAACAAAATGATAAGACAAATAAAAAGAAAGGGAAGAAGACTGATAGACATTGCAATTTTTGTAATCGAGATGGCCACTTAGAATCAAAATGCTTTAAGAAGATGGAAGCCTTGGAAGCAGCAATGAAGAAGCATAACATCCATTTGGGGCAATCTTCAACTTCAACTTCATCTTCAGGAGTGGCACTTTCTGCATGTGGCTGTCAACCATCTCGGTCTGGCTATGCATTAAATGTATCTTCTTCTTCTCATTCTCATGAGTGGCTCATTGATTCTGGAGCTTCTTATCACATGGCCAAAAACAAAGCCATGTTTTCTTCTTTAAATGATTGTAACACCAAAAATATATATGTTCGTGATGATAGATCTCTTAATGTTGTAGGGACTCGAACTATTCATCCAGACAATGGTCAGTTTAATGATGTATTATGTGTTGCAACCTTATCCTGCAACCTTCTATCTGTATATCAGATAACTCATTCAGGTGAAGGTAAAATCGTTGAATTTTCACCTCGTGATGTTGTAATCAAGGACTTAAGAGATCCTAAATAGATTTTGGCTACTAGCATTGCTGGTGATTCTACAAGGTTGTATATGTTTCACAACTTTGGGTCATCAAATCTTCCCTCAGTATTTGTTGCTCATAACGATGAAGTGAGCAAACTTTGGCATGAGCGATTTGGTCACTTAAACTATCGCTCCCTTCAGCATCTATGTAAAGAAGATATGGCGACAGGTCTTCCTATGGTATCTTGCAGACATGGTGTTTGTTCTGGATGTGTACTCGGAAAACATCATCCGGACAGTTTTGAAAAATGTGCCTCTTGGCACGCCTGAGCCCCTTTACAGCTTGTGCTTAGTGATTTATGTGGTCCACTTCCAGTTGTGTCATTCTCCGACTGCAAGTATTTCTTAACTTTCATTGATGATTTCTCCAGACGCACTTGGGTATACTTCTTAAAACTCAAGAGTGAAGTATTTAACACTTTTTTGGCCTTCAAGGCCTTTGTTGAAAAACAATCTGGACATCAAATTCTTAAGTTAAGATCTGGTAATGGTGGAGAATATGTTAAAAACAAATTCATCAACTATTTCACTGAGAATGGAATTCAAATGCAACATACTATTCCATATACTCCACAACAAAATGGTGTAGCTGAAAGGAAGAATCGCACCTTAAAGGAAATGGATAAGTGTATGCTACAACCTAAAGGACTTGGTCTTAGTTTTTGGGCAGAAGCAATTAACTGTGAAAATTACATAATAAGTTGCACTACTACTAAGGCTTTAAAGAATATCACTCCAGAAGAAGCATGGAGCTCAATCAAACCAGATGTAAGTCACTTTCGTGTTTTTGGAAGTGAAGTGTGGGCCCATATTCCAGATGAAAAGCATAAATCTTTAGAACCTAAGAGTGAAAAATGTACTTTTGTTGGATATTTTGAAGATGTCAAAGGCTATATACTTATTCCATTTAAGTCCAAAAATGTTATCATTAGAAGAGATGTAAAATTTGATGAAAATATAGCGGCCTGCGAGCCTAGTCCGACGAATGTGCCACCTCTCCCTATCTCTTCTACCTTTGAAAACATTTCTTCTTCATATGATAAAAGTGAGGATGACAATCCTCCCCCACCATCTTAGGATCCTCCTTCAGCTCCTGAGCTTCCAAAATGGGTTCGTGCTACTCGAGATGCAGCAGGTGATCTTGCCGGTGATCCTACAGATCAACGACACACACGTTCTCAGTTCGAGAGAGCCTCTTCTTTACTGGCTCAAGCTCCAGTAAACTATGATCCTGACACCTTTGCAGAAGCTTCAGGCCATCAAGATTGGGAAGCAGCTATGAATGAATAATATCATTCATTATTGGCAAATGATACATGGGATCTTGTTCCTCTACCAAAGGGACGAAAACATGTTAGATGCAAATGGGTTTACAAAACCAAGTATGGACCACATGGGAAAGTTGATAAACATAAAGCTCGTCTTGTTGCTAAAGTTTTTTTACAGGTTGAAGGCATTGACTACACTGAAACCTTCTCCCCTGTTTCCAAAATGAACTCTATCCGCCTTGTTCTTTCCCTTGCTGCCTCTTTCAAATGGGAAGTCCATCAGATGGATGTTAAATCTGCCTTCTTGCATGGGGACTTGCATGAAGAAATCTATATGGAACAACCCAATTGCTTCATATAAACAGACTCCAGCCTTGTATGTTGACTTAAGAAATCCCTTTATGGTCTCAAGAAAGCTCCTCGGGTTTCGTATGCCAAAATGAATAGCTTTCTTTTAGAATCTGGCTTTTCTAGGTGTCATTCTGACAATACTGTCTACACCAAGAAAGTGGGCAACTCTCTTATTGTCCTTGTTCTTTATGTTGATGATCTTATCCTTACTGGTAGTGATCACAACCTTATAAAACATGTGAAGTATAGCCTTAAAAGGAAATTTGAAATGACAGACTTAGGACACTTACACTATTTTCTCGGTCTTCAAGTCTTGCAATCGAAGGAGGGTATTTCTCTTTCCCAGTCTAAGTATGCCTGTGATATTCTACGTCATTTTCACATGGAAGATTGTAAGCCAACCCCTTCTCCCTTTCAGTCTGGAGTCAAACTTTCAGTCACTTGTACTTCTCCTGAAGTTGATGCTACCTTATCCCGTCAACTTGTAGGAAAAATTTTGTATCTAACCCATACTCGTCATGACCTTTCCTTTGCTATTGGCCTTATTGCTCGGTTCATGCAAAACCCCCATGAAAGTCATTGGAAAGAAGCTAAAATAATACTTCGTTATGTTCGAGGTATAGTTCAGTTTGGGATTCATTACAGTGCCGAAGCATCTCCTCTATTGGTTGGTTTCACTGATTCTGATTGGGCTGGTGACCCTGATGATCGGAAGTCTACTGCCGGTTATGTGTTTACTCTTGTTTCAGGACCTATTACATGGGCTTGCAAGAAACAAGGTGCCATTTCTCTTTCATCAACAGAAGCAGAGTATCGTGGTGCCGTAGAAGCTAGTAAGGAAGCCGCGTGGCTTCGTCAGATCCTGTCAGAGTTTGGCTTTGAACAACAACATCCGACTACACTTTGGTGTGATAATCAAAGTGCCATTCAGCTATGCAAAGATCCAGTCCAACATCAGCGCAGCAAACACATTGAACTGCACATGAACTTCATCAGAAAGCTCATTCACGACCATGTTCTTGAAGTGCAATATTGTTCAACAGATGATCAAGTTGCAGACATCTTCACAAAGGCTCTCACAGAGGCGAAGTTCACTAAACTTCGATTTATGGTTGGAGTTCAGGAAGTTATCACTAAGGGGGGATAGGCTCTAGCGCCTCCTTCCTTCTCCTATTGTGTCATATTTGTAAATCCTTCAATCCTATCCCAAGTTGTTCTTAAGGGGGGATGTTAGGATATTCCGACACATAGGAAATAGTTAAGTACAACTTAGTCTAGTATAGAGTTAGGTAAAGTTTGTTTCTTTATCTTTGTACATTTTGTAACTTACAATTTGACGGTCACGATATGTAGTGATCCGACGGTTCATTCTCTCCTCGGTATTACCGACACTTGATCCGTGGCTTGACACCCGATTGGTCCATGATTTCTATTTAAAGCACATGGAGGGTCATTTGTAGGGTAATCCGAGCATGAGAGAAACATATGTAAATTTTCATTCTTTTATTAATAAATTGCTTGGAGTGGCCACGTTGGCTCAGGCCGTGGACTGTTTCCCTCTTTGAGGGTTTTAACCACGTCAAAAATACTGGTGTATTGATCTGCGATCTGGTTGTGAGCGGTGTCCTTTGGTGCTCTGTCTGAGGAACTTACCCTGTAAATTCCTACATGAAGTGCATGTTATATTGAAAATTTAAATGTATTCGGACTTCTCTTTCATATGATGAAGTGCCTTAAGGAAGGTGAATAAACCCCGCATAGGCCAAGTATGTTTCTATTTTGTTGTATAGGCTTTTACCAAGATGTAGTTTGATTGATATCCAATGAATTGATAAGTATACTTTGTTATATGTATTAACCATACATTTGATTTTTTATAATTATCTCCATATTGGAACCACACATCAGTGAACCTTTTCTCATAAAATTGTACTATTATCCATGCTTCTAGTATTGTTTGCAAATGGAAATGAATCATGTCGCATGTGAATTTTAATGTTGTGTACATCAATAGTTGATTTTTGAAGTACTTGTAGGATGTTGTTTTTAGTGACATTGATTAGAAATATTGCAACATCATAATTTTTTAAGAAACATTTTCACACTCGCTAAAAAGGCATTAAAAAATAAGACATATCACGAAACTAAAAAATTGTTTCTCTTTATATATATATTTTTTTCATCTTTAGTTTATTATTGGAAGGAAACGCCTTCCATTTCAAATATTAACATCATCTTTTGACTTATAGTAATTTCCATCTACATCTGCATTGCAAGTACATGTATGATATTAACATATCTCGACCTCAACACTCCATTGCTTAAGGACATAAAAACCTAACAATTCAAAAATGATGTAAGTATTTATTATGAATTATTTCCATTTGTATACAAAGGGAATTTTACAATCAATTTATGGTAATCAAAAAATATAATTACAATGGTTGCAAGTAAACAAACTAATTATATATTAATATCCACATGCAATATAATAAAAAATGTAAGGTTCAAAGCTAAAAAATTATATGTTAATTTCTAGAGTCTCTACTTTATTTTCTTTTGGTTCTTATAGTACAGATTCTATGCCCATTGTTGGTGCTACACACATCCTAATATATTTTTTCAACATATACGGAATATAAAATTTTATAATAATTTACTAAACCATTCTTCCTGTTACAAATTTTTAAGAGGTATGATGATAACTTAAACCAGAATTGAAAAATAAATTGTTATCAACACAATATCTCACCAAAAGTAAAGAGAATAAAGTTGTTTTATTCCATTAATGACAACCAATCAAGTGTTATTATGATTGTGAAATACAAGTCAAATTAAATTTAAAAGGGGTAAAAAATATAGTGATAATCCATGATGTCATACATATAATAACATTAAATAGGCACTAGTCATATTACAATACTATTACATGTGATTGAACATCCTTCAAAGTAGCTCATACATCTGTTGTGTTGTTGAGCTTTTTCAACATTCTCCATATCTCACCGATCAACTAATTATCCTCTTGATTACTCCCAATGGATGGAGGGGAGGAGAAAAAATAACATTTTTTTGCAATTTTATTTCGCTATCTCAAGTGAACAATCCACTATAATAGTATTGGTTGCATCATATTGCGTATCTGTTTCCTACACTTTTTTCAATGATTTAGTTTCCATACCTATTGTTTGATTTCCAATGGCCTTATGCCCCTTTTGTTGCATTCACCTTTTGACATATTTCCCATTACCCTTAATAGTGAATAGTGGACATAGCATTTATCAAATAGATTATTATAATTTATTTATGAAGAATTGCACCTTTGTTTTCAATGAGATCTATTTCAAAACTTATGTTTAAAATTTGTATATGAGTATTGATGCACATAAGTAAATAGGAGTCAATAAAAATAAAACATGCGTCAATGGTTCATGTAAGATGATTTCAATGGAAAATAATTAATTTAAGAACACAAACATACACATAGATTAGAAAAAAATGAATACAACAAAGCCATTGCAAAAGGAGTTATAAATAATAATAAATATATATACAATTGAAAATTCCCATATATTTTAAAAAATATAAAATCATATGAATTGATTCAACAAAGACTATTCACAAATTGTATTGAAAAAATGGAATGTACTTGTGAACAAATTTATGAAGGAAATTATTTCCATCCATTATAGTGAAGTGTTAGGATATTCCGACACATAGGAAATAGTTAAGTACAACTTGGTCTCGTATAGAGTTAGGTATAGAGTTAGGTAAAGTGTGTTTCTTTACCGTTGTACATTTTGTAACTTACAATTTGACGGTCATGATATGTAGTGATCTGACGGTTCATTCTCTCCTCGGTATTACCGACACTTGATCCATGGCTTGACACCTGAATGGTCCATGATTTCTATTTAAAGCGCATGGAGGGTCATTTGTAGGGTAATCCGTGCATGAGAGAAACATATGTAAATTTTCATTCTTTTATTAATAAATTGCCTGAAGTGGCCGCATTGGCTCAGGCCATGGACTGTTTCCCTATTTGAGGGTTTTAACCACGTCAAAAATACTGGTGTATTGATCTGCGATCTGGTTGTGAGCGGTGCCCTTTGGTGTTCTGTCTGAGGAACTTACCCTGTAAATTCCTACATGGTATCAGAGCTATTTGAGGGCCGCGTCCATTGGTGATCCAAATCTGAAACCGGTAGAACTGCATCTGACTGCTATTTCCTAGATCTGCTGTTTCTGACTGCTTTTGGGGCGAGAGGACTACTCTGTTGTGTTGGGAACATCTGTTCCAGTGAGGAACCCCTTTCGTTTCATGCGAAAAGGTTTCCGGTAGCTCTAGCTGCGTCATTTTTAAGATCTAGAGGTATATAGTGTTTATTTGCAGTTTACTGTTATTTTCTCTCTGTTTATTTCGGTTTCGGTTTATTTAGCTTTTTTATTACCAGACCTATACCTTTGATTTCTGCGTATGCTTTTTGACCTGTGACTCTGTGCGATCTGGGCAAATCAGAAACATAAAGGAAGGATTTTTCTCATGCGTATGCACTTTTCCCTGCGCCTTAGGGTGATCTCGGAAAATAAGAAACATTGAGGAAAATATTTAGTTTCCGGCCAAAGCTAACTTTGAGCCGCAAGGTTCATTTTTTAAAATATTTAGTTTTTCGGCTAAAGCTAACTTCAAGCCGTAAGGTTTGTTTTCTTTGCATGTCCATGTTGGGTTTCGGGTTTTTTGTTTTGTAGGGAAAAAGAGCCTTCTCAAAGCAAGCACACAACCCAAAGCATCAACCTCTCTCTCTCTCTCTCTCTCTCTCTCTCTCTCTCTCTCTCTCTCTCTCTCTCTCTCTCTCCATTTTGTGGGGGCGGACTTTTTCATTTCCGCACATTCCCGCTGTTATAGACATTTTTGTGCCTCGCAGCACGGAGCATGAAATGTCGATAATTACAGGGATCCTCAGTCCCTAAACATGTTGTTCTTACCCCTAGAAGAACAAGGTCAGCAAACCACAACACTTCCCATCAGTTCTCCACCTGAAAACACTCAAAAACAGGCTATTTTTGGATCATGTCAGCTGCTCCACTGAGCATCTGCGCTGGAATGCAACTGCTCCTCCTTGTACCTGCGCTGAAAGTCAAATCTAATGAAGGCTACCTGCGCTGGGCGAGATTGGCCAAGTGGCACAGTCATTCTGCAAGGTGTCAATTGCCCAGGAAGCTTCCAAACTAACACTTGGTTCAAGGGATTCGCCCTGTGATGAGTAAGAGGTACTTGATCTCCATGTGTAAGCAAGGATCTCCAAGTGGACTCAAGAACTGAAGTTTAACTGAAGAGGGAGAGGACACAAGGCAGCTTTATGTCAGTCTCAAGCTGACTCATCCTTTCTTCTTCTATCCTATATATAGAGCTCTTCTATGAGGTCTAAGGAGGCTGGAATTTTGTGCAAGCAAGGAAGTGCTGTTGGTTTACAGTTAGAGCTATTGGGTGATTGCTTTTATAGAGGTGAAGAGGAGATTTCTTGCTGCTGGGGAGGTGCTGCTGGATTGGAGCCATTGATGGTTGTAACCTTCTCAGAACCCTTTTACTTCTATCAATAAAGCTTTGAATGTTCTCCTATATACTTGTATTGCATTGATGTATTGTATTTACTTGTATATCTGATTCACTCTAATCCATGCATCAGTTATGAGTACATGTTTCTTGTAGTTTTCCTTCTCTTGTTTGTGCAAGATCTTTGTGTAGCTGGGCCGGCAAAGGGAGCAAGGAGCTGGGAACACGAGACAAAGAGAGAGGATAGGGTCGACAAAAGCGAAAGACACCGGTTGGTCAATCTTTTCTTCCTTCTCTGTACTTTCATAAAGGAAAATATCAAAGCTTTACTTTCAGTTGTTGCTAAGGACTGTCACCCTTAGAGTAGGGATAGGGTCATCCGAGTCGGATACTTTTCCCCACAACAAACTGGCGACTCCGCTGGGGAGTCTAGTATCTTGTTGGTGTTTGTAGTATCTTTGCTATTCATTTCCTGAACCAAAGAGTACCGAATCAAAAAGCTTTTGACTATATCAAAAGCGAAGTAGAGGGGCTGCTACTCTTGCTCATTTTTGAGCAGATTCATGATTTGAAGAGCTGATCTACAAAAGACTCTTGTACTCTTTGTGATAGCTTTTCATCCTCTTGATCATCCCTTAGCTTGTACTTGACCTATAGCTTTTTATTTCAGCAAAAACAGTGAATTTTTGAGCTTTTTATGACCCGGAAATCCTTGTAAACGCAACTCTCGTGTCTCAGTGCAGGCTGTCCACAGGCAGTCTGCATTCCAGCACATGTACTCCCTTCGGGAACTGCGCTGAGAGTCAATTTGACAGACCAGAGCCTGCGCTGATCCAGTTAGGCTATGTCTTCCTGAGGTTTCCCACTGTGTCTTAGCCCTGTTTTCACTGTTGTTTTGCTGCTGATTGCTTGTCGTCGTACTTGCTGTAAACCAACTTTCCTTGACATTATTCCGCCTCAGTTGTGTGATGAAATTGTGATTGTTCTTTCAGTATTTCTTGTTTCAGTTACAGTTTCCCATTGTGAAAAGCAAACCAGTATAGCTGTGGCCTCTTAGATCCTGAACTGTAAAAGTGTCTTTGTGATCTTAAGAGCTAGTTTTGTTACTGTTCATGGCTGCTTGAGTTTGTTTGTTTTTCATTTTGTGGTTTGAATCTATACATTTCCAGTGTCTAAACAAGTCGATCTTAAGGTGTCTTTTGATTTTGGACAAGCTTGTTTACTTTCGCTTGAAATTAGATTCAAAGTTATACAACAGTTTCCTTTTTGTCTTACATCAACATTAAGGATAAAGAAAAGAAATATCTGCATTGTGCATGTGCATTATTGACAGTTTGCATGTTGATTTAGGGAAAAGTGCATTTAGTGTGTGTTCTATGATCTGTCTGAAAAGTTCATGTCTTTCTTTTCCCTCAGTAGATTAAGGTTTTCAAAGTTGAAAGATTGAAAAAGTTTTGCTTCTCATCTTAGATTGCATTTAGGAAGTTGTATATATACATCTCGTGGTGATCCTTAAAGGCAAACTGCTAAGCAAGATCAACATTAAAATAAATCCAATTTACATAACAACGCTTTGTAACATAACGCAAACATCTAGAGGTCTAGGTAGAGACGTGTTCCGGCGTCGTTAAACATAGTGACTGTCGATCTCTACGAAGGTGGGTGATTCCTCCTGAGAGTCGGTGGCACTAATACAGACTTGTGCTCCCACGTACCGTCGCGTATATATTGGGAGACCCCTATAGGCAATTATCCTTTATCCATAGGAAGCCGTGTCGATCGCCCTACTGATCGCGATGCAGTGAACACAGCATTCACGAAGATCGACCACCCATACCGTAAAACGTATTCTGTGGTTTCGCGAAAGGTTTGGCACACCCTCTGCCTAGATCTCCAGAGCAGTTTCTTTTGGCCTTTTTCAAACTCTATAACTGAAAAAGTCCAACCGAGCATTTGTCACTTCGGGCTCGTTAAAACATCGAAGGTGACTAGAGTCATCTTTAGCTTTTTCTCGACTCTTAAAACATGAAAAAGCAAGTTTGTGTCTAAAAGCGTCGTTAATAAAATTTATTTTAAGCGGAACAAAATCACCTGTTATTCCCACGTTGATCTTTCAGTTGAAAAGTATGGAGCCCACCAACCAAGGAGGCAACCTTGGCGGAAGTCCAAATCCCTTCTCCTCTTGGGGAGATGTTGGTGCGCCTCATATGGCAACATTGTCACTTCCAGGATTGACAATCGGCCTCCCTGTATGGCTCTTTTCAACTAATGTGGTCCAGATCGCCACTAATCCTGAGCAATCGAATCAACAGTCAGACCAGTCTAGAGCTACCCACCAGCCTTGCACTTCTTACAATACTTCCTCTGATCCTTCATCTTCGCAAGGTAGAGCTGGCAAAAGTCAGCCTCCCAAGGAGAAGAAGGAAAGGAAGAAGAAAGAGAAGAAGAAGAAGGAGCCTAAGGCGACTGGGGGCAAGCAAAAGACATCTGACGAAAACCCACCCACTGCACAGACCGGGCCTAAATCGCCATGTGTCATATGTAGAGGAGACCATTTCCACAGAGATTGTCCCTGTATTCCCCGGATACTAAGGGACTGGTCCCCTCGTCTGCACAATTCGGGGGCATCAACCTCTGACAATCAGGTTGATGGCTTTCCGTCAACCAGCGAAAGTGAAGGATCGAGACAAAAAGGGGGAGTAAGATTCCCCTGTAAGTTGTGTGAAGGTAGTCATGCCATCCACCGTTGTCCCTTCTTAGACGAAGCGAAGAGAGTTTTGGAAGATTGTCCGGTTTCACCGGTAAAACTTCCTCCTGGATACAAAAAACTCGTGCCAAGTCCTTCGTTGATTGAAAATACAGCTGGCCCGCTCAAGTGGTCGGCTGAAGCGTCAGTCACTGAAAATGAACCTACTGAATCCAGACCGGACGAAAGTCCAAAGGTCAATACGGCAGTTGACTCGGTTCTACCTTCAGAAGTTTCCTCTTCAAATGACACCGTCGCCAAAGAGTCATCTTCATGCGACACCATCACTGAAGAGAATAAGGATGACACCATCCAGGTTCTTTTCATCAGCACCGACTCTGATGAGCGTCAGGGCAATGCGCCCATTCCTTTATCACAGGAAGGAACATCATCAGGGTCATATCCGGCCGTATATTCGGTCCCACCACCAAGCAACCTGGTTGTATCCTTTGATTGGAATCAACTAGGCAGACCCCGGTTACCAGCCAGTGTACCATTCAGAATCATTGTCCAGATCTATAGAATGATCATGGCTGGTACTATCATTGATGAAGGGGCGTCTGTGAGTATCCTTTCCTCTATTGCTTGGAAAGCACTGGGTTCCCCGGCGCTTTTACCTGAGTTAAGAAATCTCTCATGTTTTGATAAAGGAACCAGTCGACCATTAGGAATCCTCCCCAATGTGCCTGTTACATTGAAAGGGAAGACCATCAATTTGAACGTGATGGTCGTCCAAGGACCCTTGGATTATAACCTACTCCTTGGACGTGACTGTATTTATTGCATGGGAGCGATAGTCTCCTCACTCTTTAGAGTAATGTGTTTTCCACACGAAGGAAGGATGGTCAAGCTCGTAGACCAACTTTCATTTCCAGGATCTCGCATCGCAAATAGTCAAATACCATTCCTAAATGGTCTGTTCACACAAGATTCGCCTCCACCCCCAGTCCTCCTTCCTGATGAGTGCGAGTGATTCGGAAAGAAAGACTGGAACTCAGGGGGCATGCACCCTGGTCTGCTCCGGGCAGAAGAAACCCTGGGTATAAGGTAGAATTTCCGCAGAAGAATATGACTAGTCCATACCCCGTCCGTGGATGGAAGAGGGGTTGTTCTGGAATAGTATTCTTTTGTTAAAGTTATGTGTTTGGCTAAAGAGTCATTCACCTTTGTCTAAAGAGGTGGGCACTGCCCAAGTAGGAATTCCCTTATTGCAACAAGTAGTAACCATCTTTGGGGAAAAGCAAGCCTCACCCATTAAAACAAATGTTTTGAAGGATAAGTAGGGGCAGCCTCCAAAGAAAGAGATTCTATTGTTGTGATATAGGGTAACCATATTTGAGTAACCCAATGATAGACATCGCCGAAGAAAGAGATTGATTTGCGGCAGCAAATAGAACCCTCTTCGGATAATAAGGAAGAGGCAAGCCTCCCTCAATAATACCAATGTTTTGTCTTTGAGTAGTGTTCTTCTCTTGTCACAAATAGCTGTTCGTTAAAAGTTGGGCCGACGGGAAGACAAGTACCGCGTAAGACCCCTTAAAATAACGAGAAGACTAGTATCGTTAACATTAGATTGGCAAGATGACAAGTAGCTGTGAACACCCAAAGAAAAGCAGAGGTAGGGGAGAGGAGGGGCAGCCTCGAAATTCTATCCTATGTCTGGGGGCATGCAAACTTTTGGAATGTGAGCGAGGGACGACTATTTTTTTTTTTTTAATTTTTAGGTCCTCCCTTTAAACCTGTAGGTCTAACCCTTTAAACTCGTAGGATTAGCCATTTCCGACCTTGCATGAAGAAAGTCTGTGGGGCAAAGGTAAAACTTGCCAAAATTGGAGCATAGCTTCGTGAGATAAAGCTCCTTAAAAAATAGCTATCTCACAGGAGGCGTTCTTATTCTATGACTGGTATATCGAGCAGTTTTAGCACATAGTTCATGCTCGTTAAAAAATAAACGCAAGATCCGGGCAGTTTTAGCGCATAGTTCATGCTCGTTAAAAAATAAACATAAGTTCATGAGCAGGCTTTCCTTTAGAGTTCAAGCTCATTCAGAAAAAATGAACCGGTAAATACCCTTTTGAGATCGTAAATTCATCAGCCATAAAAGCCTTGGTCGTGTTTGTCCACCGTCACCTCCACCGTCATTTGGCCGATCATTCACTTCCATTTGTGTGTTTGCCCATTTTGAGGAACATCTGCGAAGAGTGATTTCACCTAGCCATCCTTGTGACACTGCCATGATTGGAGAATTCCAACCTGTACCTGAAATCAATTGCTATCCCTGTTTATCACTCGTTCCTCAAAAGACGAGTCTTCTTTGAGCTCTTTTCACTGACTCGTAAAATATGAAAAGTTTGCCGAGTTTTGGCCTTCCAGCTCGTTAAACAACCAGAACGCTATCCCTCCTCTAGATTTTAATCTTTTTGGACCTGAGGGATTATTGCACAAAAAGATCGAGCACTTGTTTTGTTCGGCTCGTTAAAGCAATCGAAAATTCATCCCTTCTGTATTGTTTTATACTTTTTCGGACTTAAGGGATTAGATGACGAAAAAGGAATTCTGGAGTTGACTTTATGTACCTTTTCAGACTCTCTAAAAATGAAAAGGACCGAGTTTTCCTTGTCGTTAGACTCGTTAAAATGATTAAATAGCGACAAACTTGTCTTTAGACGAGAACGAGTTTCCCTATCACTAAGCTCGTTAAATCATAGCGATGGGCTTACCCAAAGGGAAGGTTATAGAACAAGCATATGTTATCCTCCTCAAGCTTGACAAAAATAAAGAGGTACTGGTCAGAGATGACTGGGGAAAAATTGGGAGAACATCAAAGCTTAATGGTAGCAAGTCGCTCTTGAACATGACACTTTTCCTCCGTTCCACATCGGGTTGGGTTGTTTCGTTCACCGGTCTCATCACCATGGTCTTCGCCAAACCATCCACATTTGGGGTAATGCTACCGATCCATCGCATCAGTGTCGTTATATGTTCAAGAGAGGTCATTCTGAAAGTGTCAACCGTGTCCCATCCACTGCCATACATTATCCTTCATCCATTCATGATCGCCACCCTGAACCATATGTCACAGTTTGTTTTCACCTCCACTAAAATCATTAGCTCCATTCCGTGTCATTGATGTGGGATTAATTAAGGCCCTCCTTTGACGGATCGCTTCTTGTCGACTTCAGCTCATTATCCAAGAAGTTGATCTAGGAACAACCCCATCAATACTTTGAAGCTTGCATGCCTCAATGGCAAGTTTCTCACTTCCGGCGACAGGTATACATCAATGACCTTCGACCAGAAGATTTTGCATGGCGTTCGACGCCAAGTCCTTTATTCACGCCACGTGAATTGTACTGCAGTACCTTGAGGGTCATTATCATTATCGGTGATTCCTCTCGCGCTTGTTAACGGTTTTCATTATTGGCCGGTAATCAAGCGATGTCTTTCCATGTTCGACTTCAGCGCAATTCTCACATGGATCGACCTGTACTTAGAGTGAAGATCGAACGAGTTTGAAGACCCCGGATCTAGTTTCATCCGTCCGGGCTGCGATATATATTCAGGAAATATAAAAGCATTTGCCATGTACATCATTGCAGCAGATGATCATCCTACTCAAAGGATGATAATTTCAGCAGAAAATTATCAGTCTACCATCAGACGATCGTCTGTTCTATGTACCAAAATGTATTTATAAAGCTGAGCATGGGAATGCCCGCCTCAGCTAGATCATGAAAACAGAATGAAAAATAATGTATTGTATTGTATTGTATTACAGGGCGCCTCCTCAGCACTGGAATGAACTTCAGACTCTCTAGATAAAGCATTTCACCCGATAAACGACCTCATACTTTAGGGGGCAACTGTTATAGACATTTTTGTGCCTCGCAGCACAGAGCATGAAATGTCGATAATTACAGGGATCCTCAGTCCCTAAACATGTTGTTCTTACCCCTAGAAGAACAAGGTCAGCAAACCACAGCACTTCCCATCAGTTCTCCACCTGAAAACACTCAAAAACAGGCTATTTTTGGATCATGTCAGCTGCTCCACTGAGCATCTGCGCTGGAATGCAACTGCTCCTCCTTGTACCTGTGCTGAAAGTCAAATCTAATGAAGGCTACCTGCGCTGGGCGAGATTGGCCAAGTGGCACAGTCATTCTGCAAGGTGTCAATCGCCCAGGAAGCTTCCAAACTGACACTTGGTTCAAGGGATTCGCCCTGTGATGAGTAAGAGGTACTTGATCTCCATGTGTAAGCAAGGATCTCCAAGTGGACTCAAGAACTGAAGTTTAACTGAAGAGGGAGAGGACACAAGGCAGCTTTATGTCAGTCTCAAGCTGACTCATCCTTTCTTCTTCTATCCTATATATAGAGCTCTTCTATGAGGTCTAAGGAGGCTGGAATTTTGTGCAAGCAAGGAAGTGCTGTTGGTTTACAGTTAGAGCTATTGGGTGATTGCTTTTATAGAGGTGAAGAGGAGATTTCTTGCTGCTGGGGAGGTGCTGCTGGATTGGAGCCATTGATGGTTGTAACCTTCTCAGAACCCTTTTACTTCTATCAATAAAGCTTTGAATGTTCTCCTATATACTTGTATTGCATTGATGTATTGTATTTACTTGTATATCTGATTCACTCTAATCCATGCATCAGTTATGAGTACATGTTTCTTGTAGTTTTCCTTCTCTTGTTTGTGCAGGATCTTTGTGTAGCTGGGCCGGCAAAGGGAGCAAGGAGCTGGGAACAAGAGACAAAGAGAGAGGATAGGATCGACAAAAGCGAAAGACACCGGTTGGTCAATCTTTTCTTACTTCTCTGTACTTTCATAAAGGAAAATATCAAAGCTTTACTTTCAGTTGTTGCTAAGGACTGTCACCCTTAGAGTAGGGATAGGGTCATCCGAGTCGGATACTTTTCCCCACAACACCCGCACCTCGTCGGCAACTTCAACAATTTTTTTTCAAAAAGCCATAACTTCTTCATTCGGAAGCCATTTTCAGAGTTGTTTTTTAAACCAGCCTAATTTTTCGAGATCTATCCATTGGAACACTTAGTTTCAACATCTTTAGCTTCAGTTTCCGTTGAAATGGAAAGTCAATACTAAGTTACCCTTGACACCACCAACTACTTCCAATGGTTGGCCTACATTGAGGATTTACTTAGAAGTAAAGGTCTCTACAGAATAGCCTCGGGCTAAGAAAAGAAACCAAAGGATGAAGATAAGGCTGCTAAATGGGAAAATAGGAAAGATCAAGCACATGGATTGATAGGGATGTTTATTTTTCCACATCTTAGATTCCATATTGCAGAACTTGATACTCCTGATGAAGCAATGAAACAAATAAATAAAGTTTTTTGGATTAAAAATGAACTTAGAGCCCATCAACTTGAAAATGAGTTGCTTACATTGGACCCTAATAATTTTTCTTGCATTGAAGATATCTTGTCCAAGTTCAAGACCCTCAGATATCTCTTGGAAGGTGTTAAAGTTAAGAAAGAAGATAGTATCCTTATCTATTCCATTCTTACAAAGTTGGGACCAGCCTACTCTGTGTTTGTTTCCACCTTCCATTCTATAAGATAAGCCTTCATTTCTCAAGGAACAGACTACAGGTCCCCTTCCTTTGACTCTTTTTGTGATTCTTTAATAAGAGAACAAGAAAAACTCTTACACCTTGGTCTTCTTAATCTTGGAAACTCTTCCAAGAAAGCGTTAGCCGCCCAGCAACAACCAAATTCAAAGAATCCTAAGAAGTCATATCCTAAAAAGAATGGTCCTAAACGAAACAAGGGTCCTAAGCAATTTCAGCCCCAAAATGAAAAATCATTTCAACAAAATGATAAGACAAATAAAAAGAAAGGGAAGAAGACTGATAGACATTGCAATTTTTGTAATCGAGATGGCCACTTAGAATCAAAATGCTTTAAGAATATGGAAGCCTTGGAAGCAACAATGAAGAAGCATAACATCCATTTGGGGCAATCTTCAACTTCAACTTCATCTTCAGGAGTGGCACTTTCTGCATGTGGCTGTCAAGCATCTCGGTCTGGCTATGCATTAAATGTATCTTATTCTTCTCATTCTCATGAGTGGCTCATTGATTCTGGAGCTTCTTATCACATGGCCAAAAACAAAGCCATGTTTTCTTCTTTAAATGATTGTAACACCAAAAATATATATGTTCGTGATGATAGATCTCTTAATGTTGTAGGGACTCGAACTGTTCATCTAGACAATGGTCAGTTTAATGATGTATTATGTGTTCCAACCTTATCCTGCAACCTTCTATCTGTATATCAAATAACTAATTCAGGTGAAGGTAAAATCGTTGAATTTTCACCTCATGATGTTGTAATCAAGGACTTAAGAGATCCTAAATAGATTTTGGCTACTAGCATTGCTGGTGATTCTACAAGGTTGTATATGTTTCACAACTTTGGGTCATCGAATCTTCCCTCAGCATTTGTTGCTCATAACGATTAAGTGAGCAAACTTTGGCATGAGCGATTTGGTCACTTAAACTATCGCTCCCTTCAGCATCTATGTAAAGAAAATATGGCGACAGGTCTTCCTATGGTATCTTGCAGACATGGTGTTTGTTCTGGATGTGTACTCGCAAAACATCATCGAGACAGTTTTGAAAAACGTGCCTCTTGGCACGCCTGAGCCCCTTTACAGCTTTTGCATAGTGATTTATGTGGTCCACTTCCAGTTGTGTCATTCTCCGGCTGCAAGTATTTCTTAACTTTCATTGATGATTTCTCCAGACGCACTTCGGTATACTTCTTAAAACTCAAGAGTGAAGTATTTAACACTTTTTTGGCCTTCAAGGCCTTTGTTGAAAAACAATATGGACATCAAATTCTTAAGTTAAGATCTGATAATGGTGGAGAATATGTTAAAAACACATTCATCAACTATTTCACTGAGAATGGAATTCAAATGTAACATACTATTCCATATACTCCACAACAAAATGGTGTAGCTGAAAGGAAGAATCGCACCTTAAAGGAAATAGATAATTGTATGCTACAATCTAAAGGACTTGGTCTTAGTTTTTGGGCAGAAGCAATTAACTGTGAAAATTACATAATAAGTTGCACTCCTACTAAGGCTTTAAAGAATATCACTCCAGAAGAAGCATGGAGCTCAATCAAACCAGATGTAAGTCACTTTCGTGTTTTTGGAAGTGAAGTGTGGGCCCATATTCCAGATGAAAAGCATAAAGCTTTAGAACCTAAGAGTGAAAAATGTACTTTTTTTGGATATTTTGAAGATGTCAAAGGCTATAGACTTATTCCATTTAAGTCCAAAAATGTTATCATTAGAAGAGATGTAAAATTTGATGAAAATATAGCGGCCTGCGAGCCTAGTCCGACGGATGTGCCACCTCTCCCTATCTCTTCTACCTTTGAAAACATTTCTTCTTCAGATGATAAAAGTGAGGATGACAATCCTCCCTCACCATCTTAGGATCCTCCTTCAGCTCCTGAGCTTCCAAAATGGGTTCGTGCTACTCGAGATGCAGCAGGTGATCTTGCCGGTTATCCTACAGATCAACGACACACACGTTCTCAGTTCGAGAGAGCCTCTTCTTTACTGGCTCAAGCTCCAGTAAACTATGATCCTGACACCTTTTCATAAGCTTCAGGCCATCAAGATTGGGAAGCAGCTATGAATGAATAATATCACTCATTATTGGCAAATGATACATGGGATCTTGTTCCTCTACCAAAGGGACAAAAACTTGTTAGATGCAAATGGGTTTACAAAACCAAGTATGGACCAGATGGGAAAGTTGATAAACATAAAGCTCGTCTTGTTGCTAAAGTTTTTTCACAGGTTGAAGGCATTGACTACACTGAAACCTTCTCCCATGTTGCCAAAATGAACTCTATCTGCCTTGTTCTTTCCCTTGCTGCCTCTTTCAAATGGGAAGTCCATCAGATGGATGTTAAATCTGCCTTCTTGCATGGGGACTTGCATGAAGAAATCTATATGGAACAACCCAATTGCTTCATACAAACAGACTCCAGCCTTGTATGTTGACTTAAGAAATCCCTTTATGGTCTCAAGCAAGCTCCTCGGGTTTGGTATGCCAAAATGAATATCTTTCTTTTAGAATCTGGCTTTTCTAGGTGTCATTCTGACAATACTGTCTACACCAAGAAAGTGGGCAACTCTCTTATTGTCCTTGTTCTTTATGTTGATGATCTTATCCTTACTGGTAGTGATCACAACCTTATAAACCATGTGAAGTATAGCCTTAAAAGGAAATTTGAAATGACAGACTTAGGACACTTACACTATTTTCTCGGTCTTCAAGTCTTGCAATCGAAGGAGGGTATTTCTCTTTCCCAGTCCACGTATGCCTGTGATATTCTACGTCATTTTCACATGGAAGATTGTAAGCCAACCCCTTCTCCCTTTCAGTCTAGAGTCAAACTTTCAGTCACTTGTACTTCTCCTGAAGTTGATGCTACCTTATCTCGTCAACTTGTAGGAAAAATTTTGTATCTAACCCATACTCGTCCTGACCTTTCCTTTGCTATTGGCCTTATTGCTCGGTTCATGCAAAACCCCCATGAAAGTCATTGGAAAGAAGCTAAAATAATACTTCGTTATGTTCGAGGTACAATTCAGTTTGGGATTCATTACAGTGCCGAAGCATCTCCTCTATTGGTTGGTTTCACTGATTCTGATTGGGCTGGTGACCCTGATGATCAGAAGTCTACTACCGGTTATGTGTTTACTCTTGTTTCAGGACCTATTACATGGGCTTGCAAGAAACAAGGTGCCATTTCTCTTTCATCAGCAGAAGCAGAGTATCGTGGTGCCGTAGAAGCTAGTAAGGAAGCCGCGTGGCTTCGTCAGATCCTGTCAGAGTTTGGCTTTGAACAACAACATCCGACTACACTTTGGTGTGATAATCAAAGTGCCATTCAGCTATGCAAAGATCCAGTCCAACATCAGCGCAGCAAACACATTGAACTGCACATGAACTTCATCAGAAAGCTCATTCACGACCATGTTCTTGAAGTGCAATATTGTTCAACAGATGATCAAGTTGCAGACATCTTCACAAAGGCTCTCACAGAGGCGAAGTTCACGAAACTTTGATTTATGGTTGGAGTTCAGGAAGTTATCACTAACGGGGGATAGGCTCTAGTGCCTCCTTCCTTCTCCTATTGTGTCATATTTGTAAATCCTTCAATCCTATCCCAAGTTGTTCTTAAGGGGGGATGTTAGGATATTCCGACACATAGGAAATAGTTAAGTACAACTTAGTCTAGTATAGAGTTAGGTATAGAGTTAGGTAAAGTTTGTTTCTTTATCTTTGTACATTTTGTAACTTACAATCTGACGGTCACGATATGTAGTGATCTGACGGTTCATTCTCTCCTCGGTATTACCGACACTTGATCCGTGGCTTGACACCCGATTGGTCCATGATTTCTATTTAAAGCACATGGAGGGTCATTTGTAGGGTAATCCGAGCATGAGAGAAACATATGTAAATTTTCATTCTTTTATTAATAAATTGCTTGAAGTGGCCACGTTGGCTCAGGCTGTGGACTGTTTCCCTCTTTGAGGGTTTTAACCACGTCAAAAATACTGGTGTATTGATCTGTGATCTGGTTGTGAGCGGTGTCCTTTGGTGCTCTGTCTGAGGAAATTACCCTGTAAATTCCTACATGAAGTGCATGTTATATTGAAAATTTAAATGTATTCAGACTTCTCTTTCATATGATGAAGTGCCTTAAGGAAGGTGAATAAACCCCGCATAGGCCAAGTATGTTTCTATTTTGTTGTATAGGCTTTTACCAAGATGTAGTTTGATTGATATCCAATGAATTGATAAGTATACTTTGTTATATGTATTAACCATACATTTGATTTTTTATAATTATCTCCATATTGGAACCACACATCAGTGAACCTTTTCTCATAAAATTGTACTATTATCCATGCTTCTAGTATTGTTTGCAAATGGAAATGAATCATGTCGCTTGTGAATTTTAATGTTGTGTACATCAATAGTTGATTTTTGAAGTACTTGTAGGATGTAGTTTTTAGTGACATTGATTAGAAATATTGCAACATCATAATTGTTTAAGAAACATTTTCACACTCGCTAAAAAGGCATTAAAAAATAAGACATATCACGAAACTAAAAAATTGTTTCTCTTTATATATATATTTTTTTCATCTTTAGTTTATGATTGGAAGGAAACGCCTTCCATTTCAAATATTAACATCATCTTTTGACTTATAGTAATTTCCATCTACATCTGCATTGCAAGTACATGTATGATATTAACATATCTCGACCTCAACACTCCATTGCTTAAGGACATAAAAACCTAACAATTCAAAAATGATGTAAGTATTTATTATGAATTATTTCCATTTGTATACAAAGGGAATTTTACAATCAATTTATGGTAATCAAAAAATATAATTACAATGGTTGCAAGTAAACAAACTAATTATATATTAATATCCACATGCAATATAATAAGAAATGTAAGGTTCAAAGCTAAAAAATTATATGTTTATTTCTAGAGTCTCTACTTTATTTTCTTTTGGTTCTTATAGTACAGATTTTATGCCCATTGTTGGTGCTACACACATCCTAATATATTTTTTCAACATATACGGAATATAAAATTTTATAATAATTTACTAAACCATTCTTCCTGTTACAAATTTCTAAGAGGTATGATGATAGCTTAAACCAGAATTGAAAAATAAATTGTTATCAACACAATATCTCACCAAAAGTAAAGAGAATAAAGTTATTTTATTCCATTAATGACAAAACCAATCAAGAATTATTTTATTATTATTGTGAAATACAAGTCAAATTAAATTTAAAAGGGCTAAAAAATATAGTGATAATCCATGATGTCATACATATAATAACATTAAATAGGCACTAGTCATATTACAATACTATTACATGTGATTGAACATCCTTCAAAGTAGCTCATACATCTATTGTGTTGTTGAGCTTTTTCAAGATTCTCCATATCTCACCGATCAACTAATTATCCTCTTGATTTCTTCCAATGGATGGAGGGGAGGAGAAAAAATAGCATTTTTTTGCAATTTTCTTTCACTATCTCAAGTGAACAATCCACTATAATAGTATTGGTTGCATCATATTGGGTATGTGTTTCCTACACTTTTTTCAATGATTTAGTTTCCATACCTATTGTTGGATTTCCAATGGCCTTATGCCCCTTTTGTGGTTTACACTGTGAAGAAATCCACATAAACACAAGTTGATCTTGTAATATTTCTAAAACCAGCGTTTTTAGAACTCTTGTTTTATTTTGTTTCAAAGTTTTCGTCCAAATTACAATTTCAAGAGATTCATTTTTCAAACAAATTTCAACGTTTTATTTTCATGTGGATGAATCCAAAATAACTTTTTCTCTATTGTGTAATATTCATCAGTTCCTATTTTCACAACATGTCCTTTATTTGTTGCTTCATCATCGATGCCATGATAAAAAATGTCCTTGAATTCAAAAATAAGTAACTTCCTTTAAGTTATTTGAGCTGCAATATAATAACAAATAATCTAGTCAAATCAATTTATTCATGGTACAAAAATTACTAAAACAATACACTTACCTTCAGTGTTCTTTCCACTATTTATAGATTAAACAATAGTCTCTTTTATCATATTTATAAATCCTGGAGTAAAAAGTATTAAACCTTCATTTAAATAGCAATAATACTTATGATAAAATTATGTAATATAATATATATTCAATACAAAATTGGTAATGAAAAAAAACATTAGCAATGTAACCTTTAAAAAGAAATACATACACAGACACTTTTAACATTAGTTTGATTTTCCTCGAAGGAGTTGAGAACAAGAAGTAGAGGCACATATTGTGTTTCTAGAAGTAGCGGGTTCAAATCTGCAGAGACGTTCTCTACTTGGTGAAAATTATGATAAAAACCATATAAAACAATTTCTACTGGGTAGTCCCATAACCGTTTCGTTTAAAAAAAAAATATTTTGATTGTCAAGTTTGTTATTTTTATTTGTTCCTATGATAAACATATACAATGTTATGGTAGTAACAAGCATTAAAATTTGAAGAATAATAAGAAAAGAAAGAAGACAAGTTCTAAGTACCTACTATGACATTATCTTCATAATTATAACTTTGCACCTCATCGTTGTACATCTTATCTTTATTTGTCTCTACATTAACCATATAAAATATTTTGAATTGTGAAAATGAATAAAAATCATTAAATAATAATGAAAACAAGGAGACAAATTATAAGTAACTGGTATTATATTTTTTTCTTGACTATAGTTTTGTTTCACATTCATTTTGATTCAGGTGCATAGATGGAGCACAAATTCCGATGAAGGTTGGGCTAAACCTTGTCAATGTGATTGGATTGTTAGATGATGATGCTAGGAGGATTTTTAAATGTTTTGTAAATATTTACATTAGGATGTGAGTTTTCTTTAGAATAGGTTGGGGGAAATATTTCCTAATGTAAATGTAATTCCAGTTTCGCTTATTTTGTGAGAAGGGGAAATGAATCATCACTTGTGACTCTTGGTTATTGTTGGCATTATGACGCAGGATTGGCACTATGACACAGGTGTTGTCCTTGATGGCAACTCACTCAGATGATAGATCCCTATTCAAGCACTCAGAATGAAAGAAAAAGAGGTGTAGACAGGTTCCCTTTGACAAAGTCGCGTATACACGTGAGACTGTCGACAAAAATTCACATATGCAGATGCATGCACTTTCATGGAAGAAAAACCGTGTACATGTGGGAAACTTATTTTTGGTCCATAGTATTTAGTGCTTGGTATTTGGACCTATGATTTTGGACCATGGTATCTCGTCTGAAGTGTTGAACCTAGGTATTTGGTCGAAGTTATTGATTCTTTATGGTTTTGGACCATGGTATTGTGTAAGGCGTAAGACTATAAAAGGGGAAGGAGATCATTAGACCAAGGCATTGATTTAAGCATTGAATATCTCATGAAAAACTAGATCTGGAATACTGGTCATTAGGTTAGGGTGCATAGCTGGATCTGAATCAAGGAGGAACCTAAGCGCAAGAAGAAGGATAAGTACTATTGATGGATCAAGATCTTAAGACTTGAATAGTAGTATCCTTGTGTGATTTTGATCTGTTATTTTGGCGCATGACTTGATCTATAAATATAATAATCTGGGTATAAATGATGTCTGAATAAATGAAAAGGATAAATTATCTTTTATAGATCTGTACGCAGTTTCAGTGAAGAAAAGGCATGTATACACGCTAGTTCTATAATGCAGAATAGCGTATACGCTGGTTTGCCTTAATTCTGAAGCGTATGCATGCGGGATGTACACATTGAAGTAGGTATGTCTCTTGAAATATGTTTTAGCTACTTTTGTTTATTGCTACAGTATTCTGGGTTCAGAATTGGTGTCTACTTACTGTTACTGTTTCTGGGTACAACATTCAGAGAAGTGACTATTTGAATCAGTTTTGTTTGGTGAAAAGGAGATTGGTTGATGTAGATATACTTGATGTTTGATTGATGTTATTCATGGATCTTGTCTGAAAATTTATGAAATGTGGTCCCTGAAAGAAAGTAGAAGGTTGTAGCCTTCTGTAGGTCAGCACATGTGTACTAGTACCTCAGCTAGTACAAGAACTAAGGAGGATGTAGCTCCCTTCCAGAGGAAGCTGGAGAACGAGAGAAGGTTGTAGCCTTCTGCAGGTAGCAGCCAGCGTACTGGTATAAGACTGCACCAGTACAAAATCATTGTCAAAAGAATTTTCTAATTAAAATAAGATAGAGACGAACTGTAGTAGGTGGTTTTCACCCACATTGGGTTTCCACCTTATATCTTGTGTCCATGTGTGTGATGAGCTATTCTGTTTTACTGCTTCAATTTACTATTCTTATGATTAATGAAGTCCTGATGCACTGATTAAAGATCAACAATTAATGAATCTTAAGTTTTCTGATATACGTTGGTTTCTTTAGACACAGTAGCGTATATACGCAGTTCCCCATAGCTGAAGTAGCGTATACAAATATGATTGTGAAATGAAAAATAATTGATTTAATAATATTGATTCAGTGCCCCTCTCAGTATTATTTCCAACAATTGGTATCAGAACAGGTCCTTTAGAAGAGGTTTGATCACGTGAAGGAAGATCTATCATCATGAGCAACTACGAAAAGGAGGCATCTATCAGGCCACCAATTTTTGATGGAAGCAACTTTTTCTATTTGTAGGTAAGAATCACAACCTATATTCAATCTCTTGGTACAGAAGTTTGGGATATTGTCGAAACAGGTGACCCATTTCCATCAGCAACTCCTACAGATACGGGTGGTAAGAAGCAGTATGAAACAAATGCAAAGGCTATCAATACTCTATTAGGGAGTTTATCTCAATCAGAATTCATCAAGGTTATGAAGCTCAAAACGGAAAAAGAAATATGGGACAATATTATTCTGAGCTATGAAGGATATGATCAGGTAAAACATTCAAAACTACAAACTCTCATAATCCAATATGAAAATCTCAGAACGCACAATGATGAAAGTGTGGCTAATTATTTCTTATGTACAAATGAGATTGTTAATTGTATGAGAATATTGGGTGAAGAGATAAAAGAAGCCACTTTGGTTGAAAAGGTTCTCAGGTCTTTGCCTTCTAAGTTTGAATCAAAAATTTTAGCCATAGAAGAAAAGTAGAATCTTCAAAGCATTACCATGTCACAGCTGCATGGAATCCTAACTACTTTCAAAATGAGAAAAGGGGGGCCATCAGACATGAAATAATCTGCATTCAAAGCCTCAGGAAAAGGAGAATACAATGAGTCAGGACATATGTCAGAAGGAGAGGAAGAATCATACTTTGTCAAGAACCGTCAATGGGGTTCTGGAAGATTCAGAGGTAAGCTACTTTTTAAATTATTTTCTTGTGGAAGAGCCAGTCACTATGTAGCCAAATGTCCTCATAAGGATAAGCTTGACAAAGGTAAGGAACTAGTTAGATGGAACAGAAAACAGATTATATGTAAGAAGAGCTATTATACACATGAAGACAGTGATGGATTTTCAGATAGTGATGAATATGAACAATGTAATGATTATAGACTTTTGATGGCTTTTTAAGATGATGATTTCTTGGATGTTATAAATGAACAAGGTCTTTATGAAGAAATTTCTAAAATTAAAATTTGTTTAGAAGAAAAGAATATGATTATAGATACTTTGACATTCCAACTTTCTGAAAGGGAAAAACACAATGAAAAGTTAGAATGTGAAATTGTGGGACTTAGAAAAGATATTGGGAAAACAAAAGCTATTAATCTTAGATTTTCTAAAGGATCTGAAACTTTAGATGAGATTATCAAAGTGTAGTGGTCTCCTCTAATCAAGACAGGTCATGGTTATACTGAAGAAGCATCTCAAGAACAGAATCAATCTACCTCCAAAAGTTACCTTGAAGCAGAAAGCAGAAGTGAACAACCTGACAATCGACAACGAAGGCACAATCCAGATCACCAGGAAAATCACGGACAATTTACTTCAAAGATGAACAGTGATCACCAAGTAAATCAAGGGAAATCTACTTCAAGGATGAATAGAAGCTACAACCAACCACAGGTAAATCATTCTCAATTTTCCTTAAGAATGAATGGCTATGGAAACTACAATCACCTACATGGAAGGTTTGATAATCGTAGGAATATCTTCAATGGTGAGTGTTTCTCTTGTCATAACATTGGACACAAAGCAGCTCAATGTGTTGCCTACAAGACCATCATGACTAGAGAAGCATGAAATCAAGTGAGTGTGACTAGAATCATGAAAAGGACCTATAATAACTTTTCTGCTCTTCAAAGTGAAATAGAATGTTCTATTTGTAACAACTTTGGTCATGAAGATTCTGAATGCAGGAGTAGGTTTCGGTAAACAACTCAGAAGGAGCAAGCTTCTTTGAGTCCCAAAATATGGAGAAAGAAAGAACTGCAACCAGAAAGATGTAGTATAGCCTTATATGCAGAAGGACAAGAAAATTAGTTTTACATCGACAGTGGATGCTCGAAACATATGACAGGTGATAAAGAAAAACTTCAGTCATATAATGCCTTAGAAAAGGAAAAGAACATCTCATTTGGAAATGACACCCTTGCATTCATAAAAGGTAAAGTTTATGTTCTTTTAAAAGAAAAAGTAAAAGTTAGAAATGTTATGTATGTTGATGGCTTAAAGCATAATCTATTGAGTGTCAGTCAAATGTGTGATCAAGGAAATGCGGTAATATTTCAATCAAATGGATGTATTGTTCATGAGATTGATACAAGAGAAACAATGATCAAAGGCATAAGAACTCCAAATAATTTATACATAATCAAGGGAGGACAACAACAATGCTATCTAAGCAAGAATGATGAACACTAGTTATGGCACAAAAGATTGGGGCATCTAAGCTTCTCTCAGATAAGGAAAGCATGCAAATATTAGGCGGTTTCTAATCTCCCTCACATTAGAATTCCAAACAATACAATATGCAAATCATGTCAGTTTGGTAAGCAAACCAGAACTGATTTCCCTGAGAAGGAAGGATTAGCTAGTAGGCCATTTGAACTTTTCCATACTGATGTATGTGGTCCAACTAGGAAAAGGTCACCTGAGGAGAAGAATACTTCATATTGTTCATTGACGACTTTTTAGGATGTGTTGGATAGGACTTCTAAAGCATAAAGATGAAGCTTTCGAAAATTTCAAAGCATTTAAAGCCTTGGTTGAAAACAAATCAGATCACAGAATCAAATGCCTCAGGTCTGATTGAGAAGGGGAATTTACCTCAAATGATTTTTTAGATTTTTGTGAAGAACATGGAATAAGAAGGGAATTCTCTACTGCAAGGACTCCTAAGCAAAATGGACTAGTCGAAAGGATGAATGGAACAGTTCAACAAATGGCACGTGCTATGCTTGATGAGTTTGAAACTCCTGCAACCTTTTGGGGTAAAGCTGCATTTGCTGCAGTTAGTATTCTCAACAAGACAAACGTTTGGGTGAAAAACACTCAAACTCCTCATGAAATTTGGTATGGTAAGACTCCCATGGTTAAATACTTCAAAATTTTTGGAAGCAAATGTTACATCAAAAGGAATAATGAAAACCTTGGCAAGTTTGAACCTAGAGTAGATGAAGGCATTCTCCTTGGTTCTTCTCCCCACAGCAAAGGATATAAGTGTTACAATAAAAGACTTGGAAAAATTGTTGAAAGTATTGATGTAATGATTGATGAAGAAGGAAACATTCCTAGGCAGGTAAAATCCAAAGATTTCAAAGATGATGAGGACTATCATTCAACATCAGATCAGACTTATGATGAAGAAGAAACCCATGAGGCACTAGAAGAATAGATAAGGATAGAAGAAAAGACTCCATCCAGGTACGTTCAGAAGAATCATCCAGAAACTCAAATTTTGGGGCAAAAAGAAGCGGGTGTACAAAGAAGAAGAACTATTTCAGAAGCTTCAAGCTATCTAGCATTGCTCTCCTCTATTGAACCATAAATGTAAGAGGAACATGCAAAGATGAATGCTAGGTCAAGGCCATGAATGAAGAACTTGAGCAGATTGAAAAGAATAACACTTGAGAGTTGGTTCCTAGACAAAAAAATAAGAATTCCATAGGGACAAAATGGATATTTAAAAACAAGCTGAATGAAAATGGAGATGTTATTAGAAACAAGGCCGGACTTTTTTGTAAAGGGTATGCTCAATAAGAAGGTATAAACTTTGAAGAAAATTTTGCACCGGTTGTTAGACTTGAAGCCATAAGAATGTTCCTTGCTCTTTCTAGCCTTCAAAAGTTCAAAGATTTTCAAATGAATGTGAAATCTGCCTTTTTAAATGGAGACTTAGAAGAAGAAGTGTATATTGAGCAAGCAGATGGATTCATCCTTGGAAATGATCCAAAACTTGTATGCACATTTAAGAAGGCACTCTATGGCCTTAAATAGGATCCAACGGCTTGGTATTATCGTCTGGACAAATACCTCCATCAACAAGGTTTTTCAAAAGGATCAGTAGATAGCAATCTATATGTAAAAATTGATAATGATAAATTGCTAATACTTGTCCTGTATGTTGATGATATCATCTTTGGTAGAAATGAAGAAGCCATGAGTCAAAACTTTTCTTTGGTGATGTAGAAGGAATTTGAGATTTCCTTGCTTGGTGAGCTAACATACCTTCTTGGTTTACAAGTCCAACAAAATAAACACGGTATCTTTTTATCACAAACCAAGTACCTCAAGGAGATCTTGAAGAAATATGGCATGGAATATTCAAAACCAGTATGTACACCTAGGGTAACAAAAAGCAACCTTAGCTAAAATGATGATTCAACAACAGTTCATCAACCAACCTATAGATCCATGATTGGTAGTCTACTCTACCTGACTAGTACCCGACCAAACATCATGCATGCAGTGGGAATAGTTGGAAGATTCTAGGAAAATCTAAAAGAAACACACCTTCAGGCAGTTAGAAGAATTTTCAAATATCTTCAAGGGACACAAAACTATGGCTTATGGTATCCTAGAGATACAGATCTCACACTTCATGCATATACAGATGTAGATTGGGTAGGAAGTTTGGATGACAGAAAACGCACTAGTGGTGGTGCATTCTTTATGGGTTCCAGATTAGTATCTTGGTTCAACAAGAAACAAATTTCGACTATTTTATCTACGACTGAAGTGGAATATGTCGATGTTGCATCTTGCTGCACACAACTCCTTTGGATGATGCAAATTTTGCAAGATTTTCAAATCACTTGTACTCCACCTATCTCCATTTTATGTGATAATACAAGTGCAACTAGTATTTCAAAAAATCTAGTCATGCATTGAAAGACCAATCACATACCTATCAAATATCATATAATCCAAGAACAAGTGCTTGAAGAAAAGCTCAAATTGGAGTATGTTCCCTCCAAGGAACAGGTTGCTGATATACTCACCAAGCCACTTCCCAGAGAGACATTTGAATACCTCAGATAGAAGCTGGGAGTAGATGATGCATCATCTTGTTGTTGAAACCTGTCTGTTTCAGAGAAAAGTGGTTGTACACTAGTTTAATGAGGATAATCTAAGTACATACGTTGGTTTATGTGGATACAGTCACATATATGTTGGTTTGAAGACAAACAGTGGGCCAGGCTCAACATGAAAGGAGGCTAATATGGGTCTAACAGAGACCATCTAGCACATGTTTAGGGGGAGCATACATATTCTTGTAATAATGCATTGTTGGCATTATCCTAGAATATCTTGGTTCAAGTTCATAGTGTTTTGATTTCAGGGGGAACAGGTGCAGAACGAGAACATGGTTGCTGGTCTGAATGATGATTGATAGATGCTACTGATGATAGTTGTTGATAACTATCATAGTCTGGTTGTAGATATCTCATCTATATGTCATGTATTTCTTTTCTTATCAAGGTCATGTAACCGCCTACTTTGATTTCCCCACTATTCCTGGGATGGAAATTGTAATTTTCTTGTTTTATCTTGTGTAAACTTTTGGTGTCTCCCCACTTGGTTGGGAGATGGATGTATGTATGAGTCTTTGGTGCTAGGAAGGTCATTTATGATGTATAAAGTTATGTATCTTGTTGTAGAACATCTTCTTGCAGACCTTTCCTATAGTTTTGGGGAGCATGGATAACACAATAGAGCAGAGCTTTCAGTATGAACTCAGGGGGAGCATAACCCTTTTCCATTGATGTCAAAAGGGGAGAATGAATTTGAGTGACTTGGGGTTGCCATCAAGTCCAAAAGGGGAGATTATTGGCATTATTACATAGGTTTGGAACTATGACACATGTGTTGTCCTTGATGGCAACTCACTCAGATGAAAAATCCCTGTTCAAGCTCTCAAAATGAAAGAAAAAGAGGTATATGCAGTTCCCTTTGACGAAATCGTGTATACATGGGGGATTGCCGACCAAAATCCACGTATGCATATGCACGCACTTTGATGGACAAAAAAGCATGTACGTGTGGGAAAACGTATTTTTGGTCCACGGTATTTAGTCCTTGGTATTTGGACGTATGGTTTTGGACCATGGTATCTCGTCTGAAGTGTTGAACCCAGGTATTTGGTCTAAGGTATTGATTCTTTATGGTTTTGGGCCATGGTATTGTGTAAGGCCTAAGACTATAAAAGGGGAAGGAGATCATTAGACAAAGGCATTGACGTAAGCATTGAATATCTCACGAAGAACTAGATCTGGAATATTGGACATTAGGTTAGGGTGCATAGTTGGATCTGAATCAAGGAGGAACCTGAGTGTAAGAAGAAGGATAAGTATTATTGATGGATCAATATCTTAAGGCTTGAATACTAGTATC
Organism: Pinus tabuliformis; assembly: GCA_031772625.1. Lineage (NCBI taxonomy): Eukaryota > Viridiplantae > Streptophyta > Pinopsida > Pinales > Pinaceae > Pinus > Pinus tabuliformis. The sequence continues at coordinate 196,481,694 of CM062820.1, read as the reverse complement.
TTTGTGGGATTTTGATCTGTTATTTTGGTGCATGACTTGATCTATAAATGTAATAATCTAGGTATAATTGATGTTTGAATAAGTGAAAAGGATAAAATATCTTTTCTAGATCTGTACGTAGGTTCAACGAAGAAAAGGCACATTTACACGCTAGTTCTGTAATGAAAAATAGCGTATACACTGGTTGGCCTTAATTCATAAGCGAATCCACACAAGATGTACATATTAAAGAAGCATACATGTCTTGAAATCTGTTTATTGCTGCTGTATTCTGGGTTCAAAATTGGTGTCTGGTTATTGTTACTGTTTTTGGGTACAACATTCAGAGAAGTGACTATTTGAATTAGTTTTGTTTGGTGCAAAGGAGATTGGTTGATGCAAATATAATTGATGTGTAATTGATGTTATTCATGGATCTAGTCTAAAAAATTATGAAATGTTGTCCCTGAAAGAAAGAGAAGGTTGTAGCCTTTTGTACGTTAGCACCTATGTACTAGTACCTCATCTAGTACAAGAGCTAAGCTGGATGTATCTCCCTTGCAAAAGAAGCTGGAGAATGAGAGAAGGTTGTAGCCTTCTACAGGTAGCAGCTTATGTACTCGTAGAAGACACCACTAGTATAAAATCATTCTAAAATGAAGTTTCTAATTAAAAGAAGATAGAGACGAATTACAACAGGTGGTTTTCACCCACATTGGCTTTCCACCTTATACCTTGTGTCCATGTGTGTGATGATCTGTTCTGTTTTACTGCTCCTGTTTACTCTTCTTATGATTAATGAAGTCTTGATGCACTGATTAAAGATCAAAAATTAATGAATCTTAAGTTTTCTGATATACATAGGTTTCTTTAGACATAGTAGCGTATATACGTAGTTTCCCATAGCTAAAGTAGCATATACAAATCTGATTGTGAAATGAAAAATAATTGATTTAATAATACTAATTCACCCCCCCTCTTAGTATTATTTCCAACACTTATCCCATGTACCTTTCTCTTTGAAGAAGAAGAGCATATGTGAAAAGGGGTAGTGTGCATGAGAGGTAGAAGAGATAGAGGAGAAGAGAAGATAAGCTCCAACACTAGGAGAAGAGGCAGATGTTGAGGGGTGTGGGTTGCACATGCCCGTATGGTATATCTAGTCATTTTAGTGTATGTTGAATCTGATTAATGAGAAGCTTGTTTAAATTCCTTTGTACTTTTTTATTTCTCTGTCTAAAATGTTAATTTTATTTGCTTAGGGCTACACTTATTGAGTCAATTTATAGTGAGAATATGGATGTGTTAAGAAATGTCATGGCTGCATGCTTTTATGTCAAATATGGATGTGTCAACAATTGTGGCCATTTTACGCCTTAGGAATGAGATTTATTCTTTGTTAAAATATGAGTTTAACATATTCACCCCTATGCCTACAAAGTTGTAGCTTCACATGGTTTTCATAGTGGTTGTTGAACTTTTTATAATGTTTGATTTTGATTCTAAGGATGTGTGTAATCACAACTGGTATATGGTAATGTGGTATGTGAGTTGTGAGAATTTCTAAATTGTCATATATCTGTCCAAAATTAGACCCTATGCTATAGTTGTTTATGTATGTGTCGAATGCATTAATAAATGTCATGGTTGTATGCTTTTATGTCAAATGTCGAGGTGTCAACAATTGTGGTGATTGTACAGCTTATGAACGAGATTTATTCTTTGTTCAAATATATTCTAGAGTTGAAGATATTCACCCCTATGCCTACGAAGTTGTAGCTTCACATGGTTTTCATAGTGGTTTTTGAAGTTTTTATAATGTTTGATTTTGATTCTAAGGATGTGTGTAATCACAACTGGTATATGGTAATGTGGTATGTGAGTTGTGAGAATTTATGAGTTGTCATATATCAATCCAAAATTAGACCCTGTGCTATAGTTGTTTATGTATGTGTCAAATGCGTTTAAAACTATCAACTCTGTGAAGACCGTAAGTTGTGCTATGTGTGGGTGGTTTGTACTAGTTTGTGTAGTGTGTGTATGCTGTGTGGTGAAATTGAGTGTTAATCAAACCATACTATACCTTATAGTTTCTGCTAGCACTGGTGAGTTAATTTACAATGGAAGTTTACACATGGAGGCCCAACCATTGTGTGGTTTTTAATGACACTTTGATCTTTTATTTCCAAACCTGTGAAGAATATTATTTGTGGTTCAGAGTGTTAAGTTGTAGTATTTATAACAAATAAAGCATTGTTATAAAAACCCGAGTACCTTGTTGTGGGGACGCTGTCAAACCCCTTTTTGTGACTAGTTTTGATTGGCGAATGTGTTAGCTTTCCAATCCCCATGGAGGAAGGCGTAAGAAAATAATATATTGTGTTAAGGAGTGATTCAAAATTGTAGAGAAACGACCTTGGAGAAGGAAAGTCGGTTCAACTTACTAGAATATGAAAAAATAGAGTTTAATACTCCCCATCAATTATTACACAATGCATATGTGTTTTATCTAAAAATAAAAAGGAATCATTCTCAATTATTTGGTGAAGATATATGCTACCTGATCTCTAGATCCATGAAATTGAAGAGATATTTTTCCATTGCTGACAATTGTGAATGAAATGATAGTGAGTGTCAATGTGCTTTCTTTTCCTATGAAACACTTAGTTCTCTAACAATGCAATTTCATAATTGTTTTGAGTTCCAATGTTTCAAACCTTCAAATGAGGTTCATCATTAGGGAGAGAAAATAGAGTTTGTCACCCTCTACACATGTACAAGTTCATTCAAAGGCCTTATTTTCCATATTGCACCATGATCTTGTGGTAGTTGCTACATATTCTACTTGTGCACAACATATTGAGAAAATTATATGTTTTTTAGAAACCCATGAGAAAAATGTTTTCGCCAAATATGTAATAAACCTTGATGTGCTTTTCTTCCCATCAATACTACTAGAAAAAACATTATTTTTGTATCTTTTTTGTTTTCTTCAAAACTTATGTACTACAATCAATATTCAGTTGTACCTAAAACATACCTCAAGATTTGTTTTCCAAGTTTCAAGTGGGGTTCCTTTGGAGACTCCATAAATTTGGAAATATAACTAACTACATAAATAACATTAGGCCTATGTACATTAAGGTACATGGGGTTACCTAGAAGGATTTTATACAATTTTGAATAGACTAACAATCCATCATCTTGCTTGCTCAATTTTTTTCTATTGCAATAGGCGTCTTTGTTGGTTTATGTTTTCCAATCCTAAACCTTTTAAAGATATTTGTAGCATGATTTTGTTGAAATGTAGATGCCTTAAGAATATTGATTGATTTCAATTCCTAGAAAGTACTTCAACAGACCAAGCTCTAACATCAAATGTCCTAGCTAATGCATGTCATCCCACAACTCATATATTTCCCTTAAACTCCTTGTTCTATGATTTATCATTGAATATTCTTACTCATTGCTATAAGAATTATTTCTCAAATTTCTCATTTAATATACTAACTCTTCCCTGTAACAAGATCTATCTTCTTATCATTTCACTTGTAACCTTTTATGTCTCAGTGGAGTGATATGTTGTCCTAAATTTGCCTTCTACTATTGGGAGAGATCGATTTCTACTATCTATTGCAATGTTCTCTTAGTAACTATAAGATTTTTCCTCCAAGAATTTCACATATTTTCTCATCACAAAGTTCTTATGATTGGAATATACAATCCGCAGTCTTTGGATTATTCATTGTTTGTAATAAAAATTCATTTTTCACTCTGCTTTTCAACTTTCCTTCTTAGCTCTTCTGGGATGTCTCCATATGAAATACAAAAAAAATATAAACTGAGGGACACTACACTTTGTGTCACTCCATGTTTCTTGAGATACTTTAACTTTGACACTATTTGTTGTATTTATATACAATACATAGACTGAACAAGCAACATCCTCAACCCAAAAATCATTGGAAATATTTCTATCTTTTAGAATACTCCATTTCATGTTCATAATGGTATTATTCTTATTTTTAGACACTTAATTCTATTGTGCAGTATATCTAGTGATTTACTTCATTTTAATTCCTTGTTGTCTACAAAATTTTACAAACTCATTTGAGTCGTACTCTCATCCTCCATCTGACCTTAGCACTTTCACATATTTGTCACTTTGTTTTTTTACTGCATATTTATATTTTTTGAAATTTATGAATGTTTTTTATTTATTATTGAGAAAATATACCGAAATGTTTCTTCTAAAATCTTAAATAAATGCTAGAAAGTAAAATCTTCCACCAATGGATTGAGTTCGCAAGGATCCACAAAGATCTGTGTGGACAAGTTGTAGATGCTCCTTAGCTCTATAGGAGGCTTTTGGAAAATGATACATTTTATTCTTAATAAGAATGCAATTTTCGCAAGTGATGTTTTTCTCATTCAATATGGGAAATCCCTCAACGATTAACTATTTTTTCAAGATATTAAGACTCGTAAAATAATATATACCTAAAATTCTACAAGCTAGTCTAATCTATGCTTGAAACATTTTGTGCATATAAACATGACATATTTATACTTTCCATATTCAATGTTAACATTTAATTCTTGGTAATTTTTGTGTTTACATTAAATCCTATACTAGGTAACTTATCTAATATTGTATACGTGGAGTCTTTGAATCTAATATCATAACCATGTTGACTCATCTATCTAATACTTAATATATGATGATTAAGATTTGATACATAATATACATCAATAATATATTTCTTATAATAATTCTTATTTAGGATAGAAATAACACCTTTTGATATAACCTAGACATGATGATCATCTACTAAATTAATTTTAGGTTGAACAGAGCTATCAAGACTAGGAAACAACTTCTTATTACCAGTCATGTGGTTGTTGTATCCACTATCCTAAAAAAATATTCTCGTTTTGATCTTCTTTGGTTATATGAAATGACATGAACATTGATTTATATGTCCCTTCTTTAGTTTCGGAAAAACTAGCTCTACGTTTATTTAGATATGACTACCTCTTTCTGCAATCACTTTCATACTGTCCATATTTTTTGCAATAGTGAAATTGTATCGTAGACTTGTCCATCCATATTCTACCTCTCCCACTGTGATTCAAATAGTGTCTAGCTTCACCTAATTATCATTGTTATAAGAATACTCATCTTGGGTTATGTTAGCTTTGTAGGAATTTATAGGGTAAGTTCCTCAGACAGAACACCAAAGGACACCGCTCACAAACAGATCACAGATCAATACACCAGTACTTTTGACGTGGTTAAAACCCTCAAAGAGGGAAATAGTCCACAGCCTGATCCAATGCGGCCACTTCAGGAAATTTATTAATAAAAGAATGAAAATTTACATAATCTTCTCTCATGCACTGTTAACCTACAAATGACCCTCCATGCTCTTTAAATAGATATCATGGACCAATCAGGTGTTAAGCCACAGATCAAGTATCAGTAATACCGAGGAGAGAATGAACCGTTGGATCACTACATATCGTGATTGTCAGATTGTAAGTTAAAAAATGTACATAGTAAAGAAACACACTTTACCTAACTCTATACCGAACTCTATACTACACCAAGTTGTACTTAACTATTTCCTATGTGTCGGAATATCCTAACATCACCCCTTAAGAACAACTTGGGACAGGGTTGAAGGATTTACAAATATGACAAAATAGGAGAAGGAAGGAGGCACTAGAGCCTATCCCCCCTAGTGACAACTTCCTTAAATCCAACCATAAATCGAAGTTTAGTGAACTTCGCTTCTGTGACAGCCTTTGTAAAGATGTCTTCAACTTGATCATCTATTGAACAATGTTGCACTTCAAGAACATGGTCATGAATGCGATTTTTGATGAAGTGCATGTGAAGTTCAATGTGTTTGTTGCACTGATGTTGGACTGGATCTTTGCATAGCTGAATGGCACTTTGATTATCCCACCAAAGTGTAATCGGATGTTGTTGCTGAAAGCCAAACTCTAACAGGATCTGACAAAGCCACAAGGCTTCCTTACTAGCTTCTACGGCACCACGATACTCTACTTCTGCCGAAGAAAGAGAAATGGCACCTTGTTTTTTGCAAGCCCATGTAATAGGTCCTGAACCAAGAGTGAACACATAACCTGCAGTAGACTTCTGATCATCAGGGTCACCAGCCCAATCGGAATCAGTGAAACCAACCAATAGAGGAGATGCTTCGGCACTGTAATGAATCCCAAACTGAACTATACCTTGAACATAACGAAATATTTTTTAGCTGCTTTCCAATGACTTTCACGTGGGTTTTTCATAAACCAAGCAACAAGGCCAACATCAAAGGAAAGGTTAGGACGAGTATGGGTTAGATACAAACGTTTTCCTACAAGTTGACAGTATAAGGTAGCATCAACTTCAGGAGAAGTACAAGTGACTGAAAGTTTGACTCCAGACTGAAAGGGAGAAGGGGTTGGATTACAGTCTTCCATGTGAAAATGTTGTAGAATATCACAGGCATACTTGGATTGGGAAAGGGAAATACCTTCCCTGGATTGCAAGACTTGAATATCAAGAAAATAATGTAAGTGTCTTAAGTCTGTCATTTCAAACTTCCTTTTAAGGCTAGACTTCACATGGTTTATAAGGTTGGGATCACTACTAGTCAGGATAAGATCATCAACATAAAGAACAAGAATGATAAGAGACTTGCACACTTTCTTGTTGTACACAATATTATCAGAATGACACCTAGAAAAGCCATTTTCTGAAAGAAAGTTGTCCATTTTGGCATACTAAGCTCGAGCAGCTTGCTTGAGACCATAAAGGGATTTCTTAAGCCGACATACAAGGCTAGAGTCTGTTTGTATAAAGCCAATAGGTTGTTACATATATTTCTTCATGCAAGTCCCCATGCAAGAAGGCAGATTTAACATCCATTTGATGGACTTCCCATTTGAAGGAGGCAAGCAAGGGAAAGAACAAGGCAGATAGAGTTCATTTTGGCAACAATGGAGAAGTTTTCAGTATAGTCAATGCCTTTAACTTGCGAAAATCCCTTAGCAACAAGACAAGCTTTATGTTTATCAACTTTCCCATCTGGTCCATACTTGGTTCTGTAAACCCATTTGCATCTAACAAGTTTTCGTCCCTTTGGTAGAGGAATAAGATCCCATGTATCATTTGCTAATAATGAATGATATTCTTCATTCATAGCTGCTTCCCAATCTGGATGGCCTGAAGCTTCTGCAAAGGTGTGAGGATCATAATTCACTGAAGCTTGAGCCAATAAAGAAGTGGCTCTCTCGAACTAAGAACGTGTATGTCACTGATCTGTAGGATCACCGGTAAGATCACCTGCTGCATCCCGAGTAGCATGGACCCATTTTGGAAGCTGAGGAGCTGAAGGAGGATCCTGAGAAGGTGGGGGAGGATTTTCATCTTTGCTTTCATCATCTAAAGAAGAAATATTTTCAAAAGTAGAAGAGATAGGGAGAGGTGGCACATCCGCCGAACTAGGCTCGCAGGCCGATATATTTTCATCAAAATTTACATCTCTTCTAATGATAACATTTTTGGACTTAAGAGGAATAAGTCTATATCCTTTAACATGTTTAGAATATCCAACAAAAATACATTTTTCACTCTTTGGTTCTAAAGCTTTATGTTTCTCATCTAGAATATGGGCCCATGCTTCACTTCCAAAAACACGAAAGTGACTTACATCTGGTTTGATTAAGCTCCATGCTTCTTCTAGAGTGATATTCTTTAAAACCTTAGTAGGAGTACGGTTTATTATGTAATTTTCACAGTTAATTGCTTCTGCCCAATAATTAAGACTAAGTCCTTTAGATTGAAGCATACAATTAGCCATTTCCCTTAAGGTGCGATTCTTCCTTTCAGCTACACCATTTTGTTGTGGAGTATATGGAACAGTACGTTGCATTTGAATTCCATTCTCAGTGCACAAGTTGATGAATGTGTTTTTAACATATTCTCTGCCATTATCAGATCCTAGCTTAAGAATTTGATGTCTAGATTTTTTTTCAACAAAGGCCTTAAAGGCCAAGAACATGTTAAATACTTCACGCTTGAGTTTTAAGAAGTATACCCAAGTGCGTCTGGAGAAATCATCAATGAAAGTTAAGAAATACTTGTAGCCAGAGAATGAAGCAATTGGAAGTGGACCACATATATCACTATGCATGAGCTGTAAAGTGGCTGAGGCGTGCCAAGAGGCACGTTTTTCAAAACTGTCCTGATGATGTTTTCCGAGTACACATCCGGAACAAACACCATCTCTGCAAGATGCCATTGGAAGACCTGTCACCATATTCTCTTTACATAGATTCTGAAGAGTGTGATAGTTCAAGTGACCAAATCGCTCATGCCAAAGTTTGCTCACTTCATCATTATGAGCAACAAATACTGAGGGAAGATTTGATGACCCAAAGTTGTAAAACTTATACAAACTTGTAGAATCATCAGCAATGCCAGTAGCTAAAATCTGTCTAGGATCTCTTAGGTCCTTAATTACAACATCGTGAGGTGAAAATTCAACGATTTTACCTTCACCTGAATGGGTTATCTGATATGCAAATAGAAGGTTGCAGGATAAGGTTAGAACACATAATACATCATTAAACTAACCATTATGTAGATGAACAGTTCCAGTCCCTACAACACTAAGAGATCTATCATCACCAACATATATATTTTTGGTGTTACAATCATTTGAAGAAGAAAGCATGGCTTTGTTTTTGGCCATGTGATTAGAAGCTCCAGAATCAATGAGCCACTCATCAGAATGAGAAGAAGAAGATACATTTAGTGAATAGCCAGACCGAGATGCTTGACAACCACATGCAGAGAGTGCCATTCCTGAAGATGAAGTTGAAGTTGAAGATTGCTCCAAATGGATGGTATTCTTCTTCATTGCTGCTTCCAAGGCTTCCATCTTCTTAAAGCATTTGGATTCTAAGTGGCCATCTCGATTACAAAAGTTGCAATGTCTATCAGTCTTCTTCCCTTTGTTTTTATTTGTCTTATCATTTTGTTGAAATGATTTTTCATTTTGAGGCTGAAATTGCTTAGGACACTTGTTTGGTTTAGGACCATTCTTTTTAGGATACAAATTCTTAGGATTCTTTGGATTTGGTTGCTGCTGGGCGGCTAACGCTTCCTTAGAAGAGTTTCCAAGATGAAGAAGACCAAGGTGTAAGTGTTTTTCTTGTTCTCTTATTAAAGAATCACAAAAGGAATCAAAGGAAGGGGACTTGTAAGTTTGTCCTTGAGAAATGAAGGCTTCTCTTGTAGAATGGAAGGTGGAAACAAACACACAATAGGCTGGTCCCAACTTAGTAAGAATGGTGTAGATAAGGCTACTATCTTCTTTCTTAACCTTAACACCTTCCAAGAGAATTCTAAGGGTCTTGAACTTCGAAAAAAAATCTTCAATGCAAGAAAAAATATTGGGGTCTAATGTAAGCAATTCATTTTCAATTTGATGGGCTTTAAGTTCATTTTTAATTCCAAAGACTTTAGTAATTTGTTGCAGTGCTTCTTCAGGAGTATCAAGTTCTGCAATATGGAATCTAAGATCTGGAGAAATAAGCATCCCTATCAACCCACATGCTTGGTATTGCCTATTTTCCCATTTAGCTAGCTTATCTTCAGCTTTCGATTTGGTCTCTTGGCTTGTGGCTATTCTGTAAAGACCTTTACTTCTAAGTAAATCCACAATGTAGGACCACCATTGGAAGTAGTTAATGCTATCAAGAATGACTTGGCATGGACTTTCCATTTTTAAAGGAAACTGAAGCTGTAGATGTTGAAACTAAGTGTACCAATGGAAAGATCTCAAAAAATTAGGCCGTTTCAAAAAAACCGGTTCTGAAAATGGCTTCCGGATGAAGAATTTATGGCTTTTTGAAGAAAATTTGATGAAGTCGCTGATGAAGTGCGGGAATGTGCCGAAATAAAAAATCTTCCCCCACAAAATGGAGACTTGAACCGAGAGAGAGAGAGAGAGAGAGAGAGAGAGAGAGAGAGAGAGGGCGGGGGGGCGTTGATGCTTTGGGTTGCGTGCTTTCTTTCAGAAAGCTCTTTTTCCCTACAAAACAAAAAACACAAAACCCAACACGGACATACAAAATAAAGAACCTTGCATCTCGAAGTTAGCTTTAGCCAGAAACTAAATATTTTCAAAAACAAACCTTGCGGCTCGAAGTTAGCTTTAGCTGGAAACTAAATATTTTCCTCAATGTTTCTGATTTTCTGAGATCACACTAAGGCACAGCGGAAAAGAGCATACGCATGAGAAAAATCCTTCCTTTTTGTTTCTAATTTGCCCACATCGCACAAAGTCGCAGGGCAAAGAGCATACGTAGGAATGAAAGGTATAGATCTGGAAATAAAAAAAGCTAAATAAACTGAAACCGAAATAAAGAGAGAGAAAATAACTGTAAACTACAAATAAACACTGTATACCTCCAGATCTTAAAAATGACGCAGCTAGGGTTACCAGAAACCTTTTCGCGTGAAACAAAAGGGGTTCCTTAGTGGAACAGATGCTCCCAACACAACAGAGCAGTCCTCTCAGCTTGAAAGTAGTCAAAAACAGTAGATCTAGGAAACGACAGTCGGATGCAGTTCTATGCTTCATATTTTGATCACCAATGGACACGGCCCTCAAATAGCTCTAATACGATGTAGGAATTTATAGGCTAAGTTCCTCAGACAGAACACCAAAGGACACTGCTCACAAATAGATCACAGATCAATACACCAGTACTTTTCATGTGGTTAAAACTCTCAAAGAGGGAAACAATCCATGGCCTGAGCCAACGCAGCCACTTCAGGCAATTTATTTATAAAAGAGTGAAAATTTACATGAGCTTCTCTCATGAACGGTTAACCTACAAATGACCCTCCATGCTCTTTAAATAGATATCATGGACCAATCGGGCGTTAAGCCACAGATCAAGTGTCGGTAATACCGAGGAGAGAATGAACCATCAGATCACTACATATCGTGACCGTCGGATTGTAAGTTACAAAATGTACATAGTAAAGAAACACACTTTACCTAACTCTATACTAGACCAAGTTGTACTTAACTATTTCCTATGTGTCGGAATATCCTAACAAGCTTGGATTATTCACGTAAGACGAAGGTGAAAAGACTTAATAGAATGCCAATATTATGGGAAGTCTGCGAGACCTCTTAGTAGATGAAAACCTAGGGTCATTATTAATTTTATTTATATCTATCATATGTTTAATTAAAAGTATCACATAGATTATTGAAGTTAGTCTATTATTTTGTGTGTTTTCAATAGTGGTATCAGAGCATCTCATCCTTTCACCTGGGTGCTCTATGGTTCTGAGCCTATATCTCTATTTTTCATATTGGATACATCATTTCATTTACCTCCTTTTTCTCGTAATGCTTGGTTACCTAATGCCCCTACTCACTGCACATTTACTAGCTTGCTCTGTTGTGTCCAAAGTTATCAATTATTATAATAATTGAATGGAATTTCATGGAAATGCATTTATTAACCTATGCTTCTAACCACAACAGAAAAAAAGGTAGAGGGTCTTAAAAAGTGAGGAAAGTTTCTATCTTTAATTGCTAATTGGTAGTTTGGAAATTCCTTCATATTAATTGGGTTTTTGGCATTCATATCCTCCACTCATATCGTTTGTGGTGTCTCTCCAATATGTCAAATCTATGTCTCCTTCTTTTTATTCTCTTGAGCATTTATTCTCTAACCCTTCAACACTAAGAGTGACACCACTCTATCTATTACTATATTACTCACCTACTATGTAAAGTATTTTATCGTCTATGTATATATGGACTAACATAAGCATTTGTTGAACCATATATCTCGGGGTCAAATATCATTCGACACAAATCCTATTGGAATCTCAATAAAAAATTATTGTGTTTTTCAATTAGATTCTCACGACTAAGCCATTTAAATTCCTAGTTCTGTATGTAGTTATTTTCATGGCATCACCTAATTGATCCATTGTATTTGTTAAATTTTATTCATCTCTCTGCCAATTTTAGATTAATTATGGGCCATCCTACTGGATGATGCTTCCATCACTACTACTAGATAAAACAAAGAAAATAGGAGAGATGATGGGAGAGAATAAAGGCATTTTACTTAATAATATCGACTCAATAATAAAGAAGTGAATGAGAGTGGAAGAGGGTGAATAGAAAAATAAATGAGGATTTCAACAAGGGACTATGTTCATTTCAAGGCATGTGTGCCCCTTCGTTGGAAGATGGTGTTAAAAGGTCAGGAATGTAAGGCTTTAGATGATGAATATGATATTGGAATTGAAAAGCCTAACTTTTGATTTATTGGGAAGATTTTTAAAACTTTCCTAGGGACAACCAAAATACTATTTATGGTATCTTTTTATTTGAGCCAAAATATTTTGTTTGTTGTGCCTTAATGTTTGCCAACATGGAATTTAGTTCTAGGGTTGCTGAAGTTCAAAGAATTTATCCATGTCTAATCCTAGAAACCTCCAGGGATGTCTCTATTTTTTATTCAAAAACTCCTTGACTTGGGTGCTCCTCTACAAGTAGAACATATTTTTCTTCAGAGGACAACATCATCAATAGGATATAAAGAAAAACCACCATGATTTCACTAAGTTCAGAGGTGGCTAGATGTTAGGAAAAGGGTTGTAATGCAAATTTAAGTAATTATAGGCATTATCATTATCTCCATATAGTATGGTAATTGCACTCCAAGGTAGTTATGATCATCGATGGTTGCCTTACTCACGTTTTTCCAGCAATATGACATATTTCACATCTTGTTGGATTTTGATGAGTGTTGATGTATCATGTATTCCTATGGATTGTTTATCCAACATGAAACTTGACCTATACCTACTAATGTGAAGCACTTCATCATGTAATTCCTTAGATGGTTGATCCAAGATGAAACTGAACCTCCATATACTAATATGAAGCACATAAGAATAGTCTAGGTCTAGGAAGGAAACATTGACTAGAGCATGTTACATTAGAGAAAATGTTAGCCTAAGAGTGGCCTCATAAGGAAAAACAATAACTTAATAGTTAAAATAAAAAAATAAGAGTTATGAATTTTGGAGTGAAAAGAAGAAAACTATTTTTTTCAATTGTATTTTTGGCTTATCGCCTTATAGGTTTACTCAAATTTCAAGTGTATACACTCGTTGGATGTGGAATTAAATTCCACATCCAATGAATACCCATTATCCATACTTCTTAGAATACTCACATTGATAAAAACCGAAGAGACATTAAAAAAATTGTTTCAACACGTTTCTTTAATGTATCTTCATTTTTTTATCAATGTGGGTCTTCTCAAAAGTATGCATAATGGGTACTCGTTTGATGTGGAATTTAATTCCTCATCCAGTAAGTATATACACTTGAAATTTGAGTAAACCTATATGGAAATAAGCCAAAAATACAATTAAAAGAAAATATTTTTCTTATTTTCCCTCCAAAATGTTTGCATGCACCTCTTTTTAAATTTAAAAGAATTTTATTAGTTTACATATTATGACATAGAAATTATATGAAAATTTCAGTTGAACATTTGCGCTAAAATTTCCTCTAATGATAAGTTAACTTGTCTATACCAATCCCTTCAAGAGTGATGTACACAGTCTGCTGCTACTAAGGGCATACCTCTTGACTTAAAATTCAAATGAACTTTGTAGTCTCAAGACATATTTTCATTGTGTTGTCTCCATTTCCATGTGCTTAGAGAAGGGGTTTTGGAATTTAGAAATACCTTGAATCATATTTTCCAGGCAACATTCACATTTTTTTTTGTCTCTCAATAATATTTAAAACTCTTTCATTAATCTCCAAGTTAAAAGATATGAAGTGCCACATAGATTCATGAGTCAAGAAGATTGGCTACTATTAAGCAATAGAAGACCATATTTTATTCATCATGTGAAGAATAAGAGAACATAATCCATAGCGATTGTGTGTGTATGTGTGTCATATTTTCTTAAGTTATTCTCAAATACTCCTAAGTCTAACAGTTACAAATATTTTCTGCATCTTTGTGTTCACTCATATTCAAAAATGGTTTTCCTTTAATTAGTATTACAAAATTTCATTTTTATCTCTAAATTGTTTTTACATAAAACTATGTAATAGACTTAAAGGTGCAAGTCACTAAATGTAATTGATCCTTAAGTATAAAAAATACAATACAATGCAACTTTATCTTTGATAATCTAATACCTCCTCTAATGTTAAAATAACCAAAGGAATGTTGATTAGGCCTATGATCAGGAAACCACTATGACGTATTTTATTGGAGCTATCTAGCATTAGGAGCTATGTTTAAATGTTTACAGATGCATTTTCGGTTGAAGTTGATACCATTCATCTTTCATTTTCCAATCCTTAATTGCTAATAAAATGTCCAAAATTAATGGATTATTAGAGTTACTAACACTCTAATAGTCTCTATTGTTGATTGTACAATCAAGATAAACAAAGCCATCATCACTAATTTTGAATCTGTTTAAGAGATGCATATGACAAGATCAAATTTCTTCAACCTGAATCACATATTCATTGAAATGAACTACCACAAAAGATAACATTATATTGGATATTATTTAAAACAATTCTCTTTTTTGAGTTTGAGAAATACTCTTACTAGAAGTTAACAATTGGTCAAATCATTGAGGCCACTTTAGGAGCAATATGACTTGAACTTGCACTTCACAAGCCCGTCATCAAATCTTGGGAAGAAGTTATTAATAATAGGCATAAAAATAGCCTTGAGTATGAAAAGGATATGTCCTTTTACATTCTAGAATATTCCAAACCAATCTAGTTTCACAGTGCTAGATTCCTTCAGGACACTTCATCTCTACTTGCTCCACATATTTCTTCTCTGCCACAACCACTAAGTCAAATTGTCAAATACCAACATTGTGATCATGCTTTCCATGTGAAATATTAGTGTATTGATTTTCACCCTTGTGAGAATTGTGGAAATCATACTCATAATTCAAAGAGAGGTTCCAAGCATAAGATTCCTAGAAGAGAAAATATTAACATTTGATGGGTCACTTCTTGGCAATGGTCCTCAACATCCAATAAGATATAAACTTCATGCCTCAAAATTCCTTCTTGAGTATTGGAGGATCTTGAAATGTAGATATATTCATCTTCTCACCTAATATATAATAGGCATGGAGGAAGGGGTTGATGGTTAGCTACTAGCCTCAAAGACATATCAGGAAAGCTTAATCCATAGCTTGAACCAAAGCTAGTTGCTAAAGCCTACAACTAGAATAAACCAATTCCAGATTCATAGCTGTAGGTAGATTGAGATTTGTTCATGAGAGTGATTTGGTTGGTGGTCTGCCTTAAACCATCACTTGTAGAATAATTAAAATTCTAAGATCAATATAATTAGTTCGTGTTCATTTGTAAACCATCATTAGGGAGCACTTAAAATTTTCAAAATTATTCAAGTTCTAGCCACATTAAACCTTTCCAAGAAATACTTCAAGCCTAGTTGTACAGTTGGTGGTCATCCTTAAATCACCATCAATAGAAAAATTCAGGATCTTATACCTCATTTTGTTTTTCGTCTTCCTTAAACCATCATTTAAGAGAGCAGATATAACCATTGGTTTCCATAAACTTTTTTATTTTATCTATCTTCATGGACTTGTATACACCCCTTCAGATAAAGTGTAGGAATATTGGAAGCATAATCCTCTTAGGTTATGTAGACTTGACTTATTCACTTGAGAAAAAAGGAAAAAAGATTCAAGTTAATGTCAAGAGCTATGGGAAGTACAAGAGGTGTCTTGGTAGATGAAATCCGAAGGTCATTAATAATTATATTTATGTGTACGATATATTTAGCTGAAAGTATCACATGAGTTATCTAAATATTACTTATTACTTTTTGGAGTGTTCAATGGACCTCACTATTCTGGTGTAGTTCTTCCTTTTTCTTGATGATTACACCTAACTATTTCACATCTTCCTATGCTTAATTTTTATTTTCTGCCATCAATGTTGAAATTATCACACGAGTTATCTAAATCTTTCCTATTACTTTTTTGAGCGTTCAACGGGCCTAACTATTCTAGTATTGTTCTTCCTTTTTCTTGATTATTACACCTAAGTATTTCACCTCTTCCTCTACTTAATTTTCCTTTTGCTCCACCAATGGATGTTTAGTCTTGAAGGCATGATCTAAGGACTCCTCTTCCATGCTAATTCTTAATTCATGGAACAAATAGATCCCATCAATTCTTATGCTTTCATTTTCAACATATGTTTGGAATCCTCTATAACAATGACAACCATATGAAACTTCTTACGAAGATTCCTTAAAAATTTCTCCATAATTTTTTTGTATTTTATCATCTATCCATTAGTAATGATCAATTTCACAACTCCCATCACTATGGTAATGAAACAACCAATATTATTTTCCTCCTTCATCTTCAATGTTTCAAACTCTCTCATCAGGGTTTGAAGCTTCAAACTCTTCACTTTATTATTACAATGATATGCTAACTCCATAATATTATATGCCTATTTCTCACTAGCTACTCCCATTATCTTAAAAAACATTGAGTCATCTATTTAACTTTCAATCTGAAACGTGGCATTTCTTTCATTTTGTTTCATCCTTGGAAGTTGATTTATGTGGGAATTAAAAATGTCCTGCACAGTTATCTGATATGGCTCTTTGGAGCCATATTCCATTCCTTATCAATGTTCCAATACCCATAGGAATGTATTTGCTGTCATAGAAAAAATATCATATGTCTTGCCAATACAAATTGATCCATGTGTCTAGGGCCTAGATTACTTGTGGAAGCCATTAAAAAATCTCATAGCATCAAGAGAATTTTTATTTTTCTATCTCCCTAATATTATTTCAACTACACACCCCAAATTATTTTACAACTCTTCATATACCAATTACCAAATCAACAACCTTAACCTACTCCAACATAGATCAATGTGATCAACTTGCTTTAGGGAGAAAACATAAATTCTCTATACCATTGTTTACTTCCTTTAGTGTGGGACAACAAACCAATAAAGTTAGTTACAACTTTCCCTTATGATGGATTTGATAGCTTTACAAATAGATAAAAACTAATCACAAGAATATTAGTGGTTTTCTTACTACTTAGTAGTAGGGGTCTCGCTAAAAAAATCAGAAAAGCCTAGTTATAATATTAAAATATTTGAAACTCCTTATCTTCTCTCCACTCTATGAATAATATTACACCTAATTTAATACCATGTTAAAGATCAAAATTATATACATGAATAAAAAAAAATTAGAACTTATGGGTCGTACGTTTCCTTCCCACAATTAAATAGATTTTACAATACATTAATATTTTTTTAGAATTATCTAGGTCTAACAATTGTAGAGATTTATTGGACTAATGACTTCTAGAAATATCTAGGACTAAACACTTTGAGAAATATATTGGATGCACAACTAATTTTGTCACAAATCTCCTAAACATATGAAACCAACATATAAACGTCCAAAATCCTTCTTTCAATACCATGTTAACATGAATACCATTGATAAACCGATATCAAAAAAACATGAACAACATGTACTATGAATGCAAATAGCCTAAGAGAAGTGCAATCAATATTGCATTATAGAAAAAATGGAAATACATAAAAATTATATCTCAAGCATGAGATGGTCATCCTCTTCACCTTACAAGCTACTCTCCTTCTCCTAAAAAGGATAACTTCCCATAAGATCAAAGCTCGCATGTTATAATATGGACACTAGATCAAAGCTCACATGTTATAATATCGACAGTACAATAGGTTAACATCAAAGGATTATAGATTAGACTCCAAAGATTAAAGAAAGAGAGGTATACACTGGTTCACTTTGTCCAACAAGCATACACGTGGGTTAACAGAACAAAAGGAGCGTATAACGTATACACACACTTTCACAGGAGGAAAAGCACCTACATGTTGGAAAACCAAGTTTTTGGTTGGAGGTATTTGGTCCAAGGTACTTTGACCCAAGGTATTCATCCAAGGTATTTGGTCCAAGGTAGTGACCCTAGGTATTTGGTCCAAGGTATTGGTCCTAAGTGGTTTGGTCCAAGGTATTGAGAAAGGCCTAAGAGTATATAAGGAAGAGAAGATCATTGGGGCAGGAATGCAAGCAATAACATTCTAAGGAATACTTCTATCTGATGTATATTTTATGTTACAGGGTTATGTTTGGGACTAGAACTGAAATATTCATGTGCACCTTGAGTTCAATATTGGATCAGGAATCATGAGACTTGAAATGACTTATTCTTGAATGATATGATATTGGTTGAGACTAGATCTGATGTTTTGCACCTGTTCTGTTCATTATCTATCATGATCTGGGTTTGTCTAAAGTATGGAATTGCACCAATGTTCTGAGTCAATATTTACAGATCTATACGTAGGTTCGTCTTGGCCAAAGACCGTATACACGTAGGTTCGTTTCTTTCAAGTAGCGTATAAACAAGGAAAGATTCTTTTTTAGATTTGACTGATCTATCTGATCAAATTTTGTTGTTTTATTGTTGTCTTTCAATGAAGTCTTCTTAGATATGAATGTAAAACTGAACGCATAGGGAGGCTGGCATTTGATTGATTGATTGTTTAAGTGAGAATAAGTGATCTTTGTCCCTGTCTATGTAAAGCTCTGTAAGTTGACAATAGGTATTCAGTATATTGATAGTTGGCACATACATGATTCAAATGTTTATGTTTGTAGTAGTTTTGAAGGTATATGTAGGTTTGATTAATGGAAGTAGCGTATACATGCGGTATGGGTTCAACCAAGTAGCGTATACACTGTAATGCATGATTTTTTGAGGTTACAGCTGGTTATGAATGATGACGCAGGGTTCTAGGTTTAGGATAGTGTTTTGGTGTCAGTGATCTGATTTTTTAGATTAACTGAATATTGGTTGATTCAATTTAAGTCTAAAAGTTTTGATGGGTCTAGTGTGAAAATTCGATGAAACATGGCCTTTAGATTATGGTGTTGTGATCCAGGAGTATCCAGTATGAAAATTCATGAAACATTATCCTTGGTGGAAGACTGGAGTTTTCCGTAGGCTGGAACCTATGTACCAGTAAACATATTGGCTAGTACAAGAGCTAGGTCGTTGTAGCTCCCTTCGAGTAGAAGCTGGAGAACGATAGAAGGTTGTAACCTTCTGCAGGTAGAAGCCTACGTATTGGTATGAGTCTGCACCAATGTTGGCTGATGATTCATGTACTTTAAAATTCCTAATTACCCCACATTAATCATCAACCCAGGCAAGTCCTTTTATTCCATGAATGTGCACAATATGTGCATGATACAAATCCAGAGATTAATGTTTCTTAAAAGGAAATATAGTCCTTTGAAACAAGAGTAAATAGATGCATCTAATAAACTCAAATTGCAATCATTAAAGGAAATATGACATCTAATATTCGGGACTCAATCCTCTACTGGAATCTTAATTAAATCTCACACAAGCAATTCAATTAACAATAGCATCATCCAAGAGCACGGTAGCAATAACTCATCTCTTCTTAGCTGATTCAATCTAAATCATACTCAATCTCTCCAAAGTAATCCAAATAGAAATGATGTCAATCTGAGAGTTCAATAGCGATAACCAAACTCTTACAGTCAATTAAATCAATATGATTCACTATCTAAATAATTGAATCTATAATAAGCGTAAATCGAATCAAATGACAGTGTTGGGAAACATGTAAAGGAAATGTACTACTTCAATATAGGAAAGTGGTAATTAGTGAATAAGATGAACTCACAGAAAATAGGAAAAATATCAAACCAATCAAACTTGCGAGAATCAGAAATATATAACACAAGGATGTAGTTTAATCAACCAGAGGTCGGGGCCTTAACCACCAGCGAACCCTGCTAAGCTACTTCAGAGAATACTAATGAACAACAACTTCAATTATATATTAATCATCGAACTTAAGTAGCATTATAATATGGTCGTGTTCTACAACAGCACAAGTCTGTAACTTAAAATTACAATTTGAAATAACAAAGATCGATCCCCTTTCTTCCTACAACTGTTTCCTTTTATAGTTAGAAATAGGTAAAAGATAAATGTGATCCCTCAGGATCTCCCGATCCCGAGGGATTCGCAAATGATTGCTATCTTCAGACACCATTCCTATTTCGTGTTGATCCTCCTGATTGTCCTCCGCCCTATCTGCAACCAATGCGTTCCATCCTTCGTTTGTTGGTTTATGTTGTTCCATTGTTAGGGAACAACAATTGTTCCTTTCGTCATTTTTCTACATAAAGAGGAGTAAAAGTTAGCTATGATAGCTAAATCTTAACTGCGAGTAGTTCATCTATTTCTTATCATAATCCATCAATATGTTAGCGTATTAATATATGAAAAAGATAAGAAAAGAGGAAAAAGGTGATGAAATTAGGAGTAAACACATAGACATTTTGTAACTCAACATACTCCCTTGCTTACCTTATTTCATGTCCTCATGAAATGTAAGTAGTTCTTATGTAGTGCAGTTAAAGAGTAGGCTCGGAAGGGAGAATCAAAAATTGGTCTAAAACCATGGTGTTGAGCCAGGAGTGAAAATGCGGGCCCTTCCTTTCCTTCAGGCAATTCATAGATAGCCTGATAGCCTTTAGGAGGATACCATATGATGGGGCTATGAAACCAACATCCTAACCAATAAGGTCCTTCTCTCAAAATAAGATTTCTATAGGTGACAAAATGGGCCGCAGCTTCTTTAAAATTTCTGTAATTAAATGGCTCCCTATCCTAGGCAGTACTAGTTGAGACTGTCCACCTAAGCTTGGATGCAGCCAGAGAGATTTATTAAATGGAGAGGAAATATGATACTCTATTATGTACAATCTCCTTATGAATGCGCCCCAAAATTCTAATCACCCCTTCCTTTGTCATCAGACTCTTATGGTTGGAAAGAACTTGTAAAGGGTGCGTGGGTTCACTTCTTACCCAAAGATCCAATCCATGTTCCTGTCTTTGGAATTCGTTATGAGCTTTAAACCATTTAAGTTGGTTAGATACAAACAAGATAAAGGCCTTTTATTGAACATCTCCACAAAATGGTTAGGGCTTTTTTCCACTTCATTCTCTAATACAAAATGGTGTAGGTAGAACTCACAAAGAATCCTTTGAACCTTTACACCATGTTGTTTGCAGCAGTTTATGAAATCTTTGATTTTTCTTAATTCAATTGGTTTTCCAACTATAACGACTTTAATTTTCAACAATAGGCATCGTTCTAACAAAAACAAGGCATAATTAGTGGTGGGAGACCTGCATGCCAAGTCATTTATATATAGTGAGTACATGGTGTCTATTTGACCTATGACCCTATCTACTTTGAGATTTATTTTCTCTTTTTCCTTTCTGCATCTGTCAAAAGTCTTGCTCTCAGTTGCATTCATTTCCCAAAGTTGTCTCTGCAGATCTTGATATTTCTGCTGGGAAATTGTTTCTTGTTCAAGCCATTCTAACACGAGCTAAGCTTGTGCCAATTCTTCCTGAAGATTCAGTATAATGGGGTCATTATGTGTCATAATGGCCTTGTCTTGTATGGCTGTCTGAGTGCTTATGCTATGAGAAAGGATATCTTTTGTCTATATTTCTTTATTATGGAAGGTCCAAACCTCCGTCTGAGTAGCCATGCTATAAGAGGGTACATCCTCTGTCTGAGTAGCTACGTCTACTAAAATTGCATGTTGTTCCTTTTGAGTGATGATTGGTTGAGTAGGTATGGGCTCAGTTTGAGTTCTTGTAGCCTTACCTTCATATAACTCTATTTGTACGATTGCATTTACTATCTTCGGGGTATTGTCTGGAACCTTTCCCATTGTGATTTCTTTTATTTTTCCTTTGAGCCTCCCAACCATTTTGCGATGCTTCTGTTGTTTTTTTCTTAGCTTCTTCAATTTGGTTCTATACCTTTTAAGAGGTGTAACTATTCTGCTGACAATCTCGTTAATAGCTTCTATTTCTAAAGAGCCCGGTTGTTCATCCTGGCTCTGTCCTAATAAGACCGTGTCTCCAGATTGATTATCAGGTTCACGGATAATCTTTGTCTCAGCTTCTTCTTCTTGGTCTACGTTTTCTGTGTTTAGGCCTACCTGGTTGTTTTCCAGTGGGAGCATGTCACCATATTGGTTCTTTACTTCATAAATGGCCTTTGCATCTGCTTCCGCTTCGCGACTTGCATACTTTTAGGGAGATAGAATTCTAGTATAGACAAAATTCCCAGGAGATTAGGTTTCTCCTAAGTTAAGATTGAGCAGTCCTTCAGGATACATGCATACATTCATGCCGTCCAGGTCCTAGGCCATCTCGAGATCGTGCAATAGATTGCCTTGGGGACTCATATTTGGTGTTGAGGGAAGTCCCAATTCATTTCTTTGTTCATCTCTAGAATTCCCTGTTCCTTCCATAGGTTCTGATTCACGGTTATCTTATCCTTCTAACTCTAGCTGCAAGTATTGTTCACTTACTAGGCTGGATAATTCTATGGGTTGACTAGCGCTGCCTTGAGGATTTTTGGATGCTCCCTATTTTGAGCTCAACCTTGTGGATCGTTTGCGTTTGTGAGGCATGCTTCCTAAAAGGGGAGTCCTATTTCTTTTTGGAATAGGGTTAGGTGTTGGCAGGGCTACACCTCCTTTGAAGGCTAATATTAGATCATCCTAGGTTGATTGTTGCTTGGAAAGGTTATAGCTAGCTATTAACTTGATCAAACAATGGTGGCTATCTACTGTTTCTATGTGTTGGGACCATCTCAGCCTCTCGACAGTGTCATGTAGTAATGAATTCAATAGTGAAGGCAAATTAATAGAGAATTTTTGTTTTAAAACTTCTAAAAATTTGAGTTGTCGCGTCCTTACCATGTCTTTACACCCATCGCAAGTAATATAGTTTTGAACAATTCGTGCCAATTCTCCCCATGGCTCTCCAAGAGAATATGGTCGAATTCCTTTGCCCTTCTTGATTATCTCTTGCCCTTTGTCCCTAAAAGCATCGATAGCATCATGTAGCTTTAATCACTTGCCAGCCCATATTGGTCCTTCTGCCAGCAACCCAAACACTTCTGCTATCACAATGTCTCTTACAGTGATTTTTCTGCATCTTACCACATATTTTCCGTTCTGTAGATTCGATAAAAATTTGATGGTAATCTCCTCATTAGGAGGTAAAAATATCGTAAAATGTGCTATGCATCCTCTGTGAGCTAAAGTTTCACTGGCTTCATCAGATACAACCAATGTTAATGGTTCTTAGCGCATTGTTCTTCCTCCCATGATTCTTGAATTTTGCAAATGATTAGTGTAGCGGAGAAAGCATAGTAATGAACAGAGCCAAGTGATGGAACAACAAATGGTTGTAATGGCTCTATCAGGTGATACTTTATAAACATAAATACTGTTATCGGGGACTGTTATAATGCCACATGCTTTGTGATCATGGGATGTCGTATTGTTCTGCAAAATCAAATGAAAAGATGACAGCACATGCATAAGTATACTGGAGGTCCTCGCCCCCTTTGAAATAATAGGTTGCCTACGACTGAATGAATGAAAGGATAATGCATTGGCAGTGAAGTACAGGGGTGATGGATTGGGTAATGAAAGTGGCAAGCTACGCATATTAATGAAAGGATCATAAAGGATATTGGAGTTATGAAAACAAGGCATGTAACGAGAATTATCAATAAGTGATAAGATACCGTGAGGTGATGCGATAAAGAAAAAGGACAACATACGTAGGAAATAATACTTTACCACCATTATTCCACTTAAAACTGTTGTGATTGATTTAAAAAGATTAACTCATGCATAAATGTTCCCGATAAATTAGGGACATAGTCTCTCCATAGAAAGATGAAAACGTAAGAAGAGGGCATTATAATAATTATTGATGTAAAATAAAACTTCAATACCATCAACAAAGCTTTTGTTGCCTGCAGGTGTCTATAGCCTCGACAGAGTTGCTTTCTAATCCTTGGGAACCATGGTCTTCTATGTATAATTGGGGAAGTGCATTATGATATCCACAGTAGAGACCAATGTGCTGGCATGGTAACTAGATGATCACATTGCCATTCACTGGGAAGTAAAGAAAGTGGTCAGGCCGACTCATGATGAGACCTCCTATTCCAAGGACTTTATTTCTTGATGCATCCATTGGATCATATCCCTGGTGTGGTGGTCATAGTGGGAATGCCACATTGCTCCTTCCTTATGATCATGGTAGGCTGGATCATGATGAGATCCCCTATCCTCCATCTTTGGAAAAAAAATCATACAAATTTTAGTGAATCTATATTTATATATATATATATATATATATATATATATATATATATATATATATATATATATATATATATATATATCTGTATATTTATATATATTTATACTTTTTGAACACATCCCATTTATATATAGAGGGTGGCTCAGCACTCCTTAAGAGTAGGGATGGCGGAAGAAGTTTGAACATATCAATAGAAAAAAATATGCCCATAATCTTATTGATAATAAATAGAGAGAGTTATACGAGACTGGGGAGAACCAACATGGCACAAATAATCAATCAATTTAATTTATAGTGGAAATGAGGATAGTCAAGTGATAGATATAATTGTGTCCTTTCTTTTGCGATCAATACAAAGGAATCTTGTTAAAGATGATAATATTCAAGACATTTGCATGTTCTAGTAAACTCCATACTTCTTGTCCTTAAATATGTATTTGTACTTTTATGCCATAAAGAGGATCATAAAGAGTGAATTGGGATGGTCTAGGGATGATCATGCAAGGAATAGAAAAGGGTGTTCTAAAAAATACTCACAAGGTGTTGTTCCCTGAAGGGAACAACAAAAGAAAACACACAAAAAAAGTGTTTTTCCTTATAGGGAACATCAGTTGTTCCTTGTAGGAAACAAGAAAGAAAAACACACAAGACAAGTGTTGTTACTTATAGGGAATAGCAGTTGTTCCCTATAGGGAACAACAAAGAAAAAATATACGCAAAAGGTGTTGTTCCTTAGAGGGAACAACAGTTGTTCCTTGTAGGGAATGCCAAAGAGAATACACGCAAAAAAGGTGTTGTTCCCTGTAGGGAACAATAAAGAGAATACACATGAAAATTGTTGTTCCCTACAGGGAACAATTATGAAAAATGCACGCAAAAACTGATGTTACCTATAGGGAACACCAGTTGTTCCCTGTAGGGAACAAAAAATCAAAATACACACAAAAAGAGTTGTTCCCTATAGGGAACAACAATTCCCTGTAGGGAACAACAAAGAAAAATTCATACGAAAAAAGTGTTGTTACCTATAGGGAACAACAAAGGAAAATAGGAAAAAAATAATAAACAATCTACTATTCTAAGCAAATCCAATCAAATTGAAAGAAAATAGAAAATAAATTTTATGTACAGGTTTCAAAAAATAAATTATTCACTGGACTGGTGCTGTCGAAGAGTTTCCCTCTTCAGCGAGAATTTGTATCGTAGAATCTTCATGTATCTATTGGCAAAAGGATTTCCTTGTAAAAGGTTTGTTGTAGAGGCGTACTCAATGTCCATTTGCTTTAAAAGAGTAGCCAGACCCATCAATGGTGGCTAATGTAATGGTGCCATTATCGTGAAGCTATTGTATTTCATAGGGACCTAACCATCTAGTCTGGAGTTTGCCCGGGAAATCTTGGAACCTAGAATCGTATAGAATTGCCCAATCACCTTCATGGAATATCTTTTTCTTGATCAAGGCATCATGATATTTTGCTCTTTGTTGTTGGATCAGTGTAGTATGTTGAAGACTCGATAGCCAGATTTCATCCAATTCATTAATTTGATGTAGTCTGTTAACTTGTGCTTCATTCAAATCCAAGCCTACTTCTTGGGCTATCCTCAATGTCTGAATTTCAAATTCTATTGGGAAGATAGGTTGTTTGCCAAACACTAGTTGATATGGGCAGTATCACGTGGTATTCCTCCAAGTCATGTGATATGCTCACAGGGCTTCTGGCAATCCGATAGCCCAGTCAGATCTATGAGAGGTGACTATATTTGTTAGTATAGCCTCGATTAATTTGTTTGTACTTTCTACCTAGCCATTTTCCTGTGAGTGGTATGGAGATGTGAGTCTCTGTAAAATTTGATGATTTTTTAATGTAGCAGCAATCTTATGGCCTATAAATTGTGTCCCTCAATCCGTAATTGTTTCTCTAGGCAAGCCATATGACACAAGAATTTGGAAAATAAAATGGATTATTGTGAACTCTGTTGCCCTTGGTAATGCTTCTAACTCCACCCATTTAGTCACATATTCTATTGCAACCAGTATATATGTCTTTTGATTAGATGATGGATTTATTGGGCTAATGAAATCAAATGCTCAGCGTTGAAAAGGTTTGATGACTAACTGTGGATGTATGGGAATCTCGCCATACTGGCTAGGGAGACCCATTCTTTGGTAGCTATCGCATGCCTGGACAAATTTCTTGGCGTCCTTTAAAATGGTGGGCCAATAATAGCCGATCTGTAAGATTTTATGTCCAGTCCTATGGTTTGGAAAGTGTCCACTACAAGGTCCATTGCGGCAGGCTTTTAGAATGTCGTAGATTTCGTCTTCCCTAACACACCTGCGAATATGCATATATGCTCCTGTGTGAAAGAGGTATCCTCTGATCCAGGAGAACCGAGTGCTACGTTGCACTCTTAATTTTATTTCTCTGGGTGTCAGGTGCTTGGGTAATTTTCCCACTACTAGGTAATTCATGACATCTACGTACCATGTTGTTTTCACAGTTATAGAAAATAGGTGCTCATAAGGAAATTGGTCTTCTACTGCCATTGTGTCGTCTGTTTTTGGCACATGTGGGAGGAATTACGCCACCATATTTTCCTTTCCTAGTCAATCCTTGATTGTTATCTCAAATTCCTGCAAAAGAATTAACCATCGTGTCACTCTTCCTTTCGTAATAGGTTTATTAGCTAAATATTTGATAGCAGAGTGATCAGTATACAAAACCACAGGGTATCCTGTTATATAGTGTCTTAATTTGTTAATAGCATAGATTACAACTAGAAACTCTTTCTCAATCATGGTGTAATTCAATTGAGTAGGAGTTAAATTTTTGTTGATGTAATACATCACATAGGTTTTCTTATCTTCCTATTGGCCGAGAACTGCTCCAATGGCCATATCTGATGCATCCGATGAAATATGGAATGGTAAATCATAGTTCGGGCACCGTACTACTGGAGTTGTTCATACTCATCGTTTTAATTCTTCAAAGGCAATGTCAAATTTCTCAGTCCATATAAAATTGGTATTTCCTGTCAAAGCATATAATGGTGCAAAAATTTGGGAGAATTTCTTTATAAATATTTGAAAATATCCAGAAAATCGCAAAAAACTGCGTACCTTAGTTTGAGTGCAGGGGGTAGGTATTAAGAGGATTATCTGAATTTTCACTAAATCTACTTGAATTCCAGCTATTGAGATGTAATGACCTAGCATAAGGCCTTCGGTCATCATCATGTGGCATTTCTTGTGGCTTAAGCAGAGCCTAGTAGCAACGCATCTTCAAGAGAATTTCTCCAACATTTGTAATGCCAGCTCAAAGTCATCTCCATAGGGTGTAAAATCGTCCATGTACACCTCAAGTCCCTCATTTATCAAGTCTGTAAAAATGCTGGGTATGGCTCTCTAGAATGTGACAGGTGCATTACATAGTCTGAAAGGTAATACCCTGTAAGAGAACATCCCCCAAGGGTAGGTGAAGGTAGTCTTATCTTGGTCTTCAAGGGAAATTTGCATTTGGTTGTAGCCACTGAATCTGTCTAAGAAAGAGAAGAATTTTTTACCTGCCAATGTGTCTAGAACCTTGTTGATGAACGGGAGGGGAAAATGATCTTTTTTTGTTGTTTTATTAATCTCTTTGTAAGTGACACATATATGCCACTTCCCATTCTTTTTAGAAACCACAACTAATGTAGAAACCCATTTGTTATCAAATATATGATAGATGAAATTTACATCTAACAGTTTCTATGGTTCGCCTTTAACAACATCCTTAAAGTGATGTTTTAATCTTCCTTGAGGTTGTCGAATGGGTCTCACATCTTTCTCAGTATAGATGTCCTGCATACATAATTAGGGGTTAATCCCTTTCATACCTGGGTAATCTCAAGTGAAAGCCTCTTTATATTTTCTAAGGAGTTGAATAAGCCTCTATTGTTGGCCATCAATCAGGTTTTTGTTAATGTTTAGGACTTTCCCTGGCTCAATTTCAATGGGTTTGTTGTTATAAACAATTGTTGTTGGTATTGTTTGGTCATTGATATCTTTTAAGGGATCTTCTTTAATTTCGTTATCCAGGGCTGCTTCAATCATGTGAAATTTTAGATTAGATACAACAACTGGTTGGTTGACGTAAGTGTTAATAATTTCATATTCTATTTGATTCTTAAATTCGAGAGTGTCTACTACAGATAGCGGTGATCGAATATTTTTGCTTAAATATGTTACAGGTTGTTTCCTAGTTTTTATTATAGTTAGGCTTGGCTGAGCTAGAGGATATAAATCTATGTTCTTCACATTACTTCCTCTTGCTATATTCATACTGCATATTCGACAGCTTATATAAGCATCTGCGGTTGTTAACCAAGGGATTCATAGTATTAGAGGATGTCCATCTAGCAAGTTTCTAGGATTAATAACCACGAAATCTGTTGGATATTCCCAAGAATCTACAGACATCATTATATCCTGTAATGTCCCTTCTAGTTTGACAACTGATCAGTCAGCAAGTTCCAGCAAGGTCGTAGATTTATCTAAGGCTGTGATTGCAAGTCTTTGAGAGGTTGTTGTTGTGATAATATTAATGGCTTCCCCTAGATCGACTAATGCATTGGGAAAGGAACATCCATTTATTTGTACTATGACTATAGGGTTTCCTGGGTCATCATATTTCATGTGTGTTTCTTTGTGTGATAATAAATCAGACAAAGTTCCGACTACCTGCACAGTTGGTGTTGCATTTATTTTCCTCGTAGGCTTTTTGGTACATAATTCCTTAATGGTTTTTGCATATATTGGAATGATTTGAATAGGCTAGAGGAGGGTTATTTTTACACAAAGATTTTTTAATTCTCCCAGGAGATTGAAATCAAGATATTCAATTAGGCGAGGTATAATCAATCTTTCTAGAAATGGTGGAGAAGAGGTAATAGTTTGATCGTGGCCTTTCTGTTTAACTGTATTCTCCATTTGAGGTGTTTGTTCTATAGGTAGTGGTTCTTATATTTGTATATTTTTATCACCCTATCACTCAATTATCCTTCCAGACCTTAATTTGAGTTCATTACACTCTCTCAACTCAGTTTCCAGATCCAGCCCTTTAATAGTTTGTACCGATTGGACTGGTCTATTGTTGGGATTCGGGTTCGGCTGGGCTGGGAGTTGTGGTCATAAATTTGGTTGAGGATTCTGTTGCAACGTGTAAGGTGCTTGTAGCATAGGTTGACACTGGGGGATTGTTCCTACTTACTGGTTTGTAGGTCTTTGCCAGTTTGACTACTAGTTTTGGTTTTATGAAGAGGAGGGGGACCATTGAGATGGATAAGGATTGTTCTACCAGAATGCTGGAAAGTAAGAGGAATTTGACCAACTATTGTATGGATTTGATTGATTGGACCAAGGTTGCATAGAAAATGCTTGTGGTGACCAATTAGGAAAAGGTGGCTGGTTCTTCCATGTAGCTCTTATGTATTTCTGAGAATTATATTGTGAGAGCTGAAAGAATGAGGATGGGTTGGTAGACATACCTGTTTGTTGTGCTTGCCATTGGTGACACTGATTTAAGAGGTAGACTAGTTCCGTTTCTTCCTCTGCCTCTTTGAAGACCGCTTTTAATGCTGGGAGTGATTGAAAATTTTCTGTGGCATGTTCTTTAGTGCATATGACATAAGTCTATACCATATCCAGTGGACATTCTTAAGGACTATGTTTCTTCCTACATCGAGGGAAAAATATTACCAGGTTCTATTTTGCTTGGCTTGCATGATGTCTAATTGTGTTTTTAAGGTTCCCAGGATATCCCTTTTAAAATATTCCATCAGGTTTCTGATTTGAGTATGAGTAATGCTTTCGCCAGAGATATTTCTTTCCCTGGTGATCATATCACGTTCAACTCGTTTTGTTCTTGTACTACCCCTTGGTCACCTGATACACAAATTAATAATGTTAGCATATTATTCTTCATAGATATCATCTTTACCCATAATATTAATGTCTCTATCCACTGGTCTTTCATCCCCTTAATCAACGTGGTTTTTAGCACATTATCAGGCAGAGGCAGATTTGCTTAGGGAGACCTTTGGAGGTTATATTGGAAATGCTCCACATACTCTTCCAAAGTTTCACTAGGTCTTGCTACAATTTGGAATATCTCATCTTTTAGTTCTCTAGATCTGCAATAATCCTGATATATTCTAAGAAAAGTAGTTTTCATTTAGTCCCGATCATTTATGTTGCTCCGACCCAGTCCCGTAAGCCAACGCAGGGCTGCTCCCTTTAAAGTGGAGGGAAACAACTTCGGTTTCTAGGGATCGATGGTGTAATCATAACCCCAACATAGGATATCAAAATTCAAATAGAAACACATCCAGATCTTTTGACGTG
This sequence comes from Pinus tabuliformis, assembly GCA_031772625.1. Classification (NCBI taxonomy): domain Eukaryota; kingdom Viridiplantae; phylum Streptophyta; class Pinopsida; order Pinales; family Pinaceae; genus Pinus; species Pinus tabuliformis. The sequence continues at coordinate 196,450,897 of CM062820.1, read as the reverse complement.
ATTCAATGAATGGTGGGAATTTTTTGTAGAGGGATAGATTTCATGGGTGCATTGATAGTTGTGTCAACAATAGGATACTATAATGTAGAGGTATGAGGTGCTTGTGGATTATTGACAATTTGATCAAAGATATGTCAATACCCTTCTAAGATCTCTGGAGCTAGGTAGTTATCTCCGGGTTGTCTAGAAGAGGTGGGAATGATCCTAATAACACTCCCTTGATCTAGGAAACTGGATGTCCTCTGCTCAATTACTACCTGAGGGGATTTTGGTTCCTCTGTTTCCCCTGTTTCTCCTCCTCCTTCATGAATGTTGCAAGAATTCCCTTCTTGTGAGGGAATTGGTCTCAAATTTTCAATTTCTTAAAAACTCTTCTCAGTCCCTTTAGCTTTACTATGGATCTCAGCATAGGCTACAGATGGTGAGCTCGTGGCCCGAAGGGAGATAGTAGGTTGTCTAGAAGCAACGGTTCGGGGACCTACTGATGGCTGTGATTCAGATTTTCTTAATATGTAGTTGATAAAAATCGATCGGCCAAGGGTCACCGATCCCTTACATTTTTCAGGTTTGGGATGTCGAATTGTATTTTTTCTGGTCTTTTCTTCTTATTCATTCATGCAAAAATTCAAATGTTTATTTCTAACGCAAATTCCTAGAAATTCTGCTGGAAAACGGGCAGGGGAGCAGGCATTTTACTTTCTCCATATGCAGGTTCTTACCTTTCTTTTTTAATACGCAGTTCTCTCTTAATAGAAAAACATCAAACACCTACTTCACTTTTCTATAATTGTGCTAAAAATTTTGCTGAGGAGCAGGTACTTTACATGCTCATTACGTAGGTTCTTACCTTCCGTTTTGAATACCCAATTCTTTCCCAACATCAATTATCACATATACATCACTCTTTGTGAAATGGCGACACTCTCCCTGGCAACAGTGCGAAAATGTTGGATGATAATTGGTGTCTTTTAAAACTCCTAATTACCTCACATTAATCATCAACCCAGGCAAGTCCCTTTATTCCAAGAGTGTACACAATATGTGCCTGCTATAAATCCAAAGAGTAATGTTTCTTAAAAGTAAGTATAGACCTTCGATACAAGAGTAAGCAGATGCATCTAATAAACTCGGATTCCAATCATTAAAGTAAATATGACATCTAAGCTTCGAGACTCAATCCTCTACTAGAATCGTAATCAAATCTCAGACATGCAGTTCAATTAACAATAGCATCAGTTAAGAGCACAATAGCAATAACTCATCTCTTTGTAGCTGATTCAATCTAAATCATACTTAATCTCTACAAAGAAATCCAAATAGAAATGATGTCAATCTGAGAGTTCAATAACGATAACCAAACTCTTATAGTAGATTAAATCAATACGATTCACTATCTAAATAATTGAATCTGGAATAAGCATAAATCGAATGAAATGACAGTGTTGTAAAACATGTAAAGGAAATATACTACTTCAATACAGGAAAGTGGTAATTAGCGAATAAGATGAACTCACAGAAAACAGGAAAATTATCAAACCAATCAAAATTCCAAGAATCAGAAATATATAACACAAGGAATTAGTTTAGTCCACCAGAGGCCAGGCCCTTAGCCACCAGTGAAAACTGTTGAGCTACTTCAGAGAATATGAATGAACAACAACTTCAATTATATATTAATCATCGAACTTAAGTAGCATTACAATATGGTTGTGTTCTCCAACATCACGAGTCTATAACTTAAAATTACAATTTGAAATAATGGAGATTGATCCCCTTTCTTCCTACAATCATTTTCTTTTATAGTCAGAAAGAGGTAAAAGATAAATGTGATCCCTTAGGATCTCCCAATCTTGAGGGATTCACAACTGATTGCTATCTTTAGACACCTTTCCTATTTCATGCTGATCCTCCTGATTTGTCCTCCACCATGTCCGCAACCGACGCATTCCATCCTTCGTTCGTTGGTTTATGCTATTCCATCGTTAGGGAACAGCAACTGTTCCTTTCATCGTTTTTCTGCATAAAGAGAAGTAAAAGTTAGTTATGATAGCTAAATCTTAACTACGAGTAGTTCATTCGTTTCTTATCATAATCCATCAATATGTTAGCGTATTAACATATGAAAAAGATAAGAAAAGAGGAAAAAGGTCATGAAATTAGGAGTAAATACATACCTATTTCGAAATAGATTGTTATTGGCATTATGATACAGATGTTGTCCTTGATGGCAATTCAGTCACATGACAATTCACAGTACAACAGCTTAACAACAAAGGATTACAGAACAAACTCCAAAGAATGAAGAAAGAGAGGTATAGGCTAACCTGGCTCTGATACCAAGTGTCTTGGTGTTGTTGTTGCCATCAAGTCCAAAGGGGGAGATTGTTGGCATTATGATACAGGCGTTGTCGTTGATGGAAACTCACTCAGATGACAGTTCACAGTACAACAAGTTAACAACAAAGGATTATAGATCAGACTCCAAAGAATAAATAAAGAGAGGTATACCCTGGTTCACTTTGTCCAACAAGCATATATGCGTGGGTTAACAGAACAAAAGGAGCATATAATGTATACATGCACTTTCACAGATGGAAAAGCACCTACATGTTGGAAAGCCAAGTTTTTGGTCTGAGGTATTTTGACCCAAGATATTGGTCCAAGGTATTGACCCTAGGTATTTGGTCCAAGGCATTGGTCGTAAGTGGTTTTGGTCCAAGGTATTGAGAAAGGCCTAAGAGTATATAAGGAGGAGAAGATCATTAGGGCAGGAATGCAAGCAATAACATTCTAAGGAATACTTCTATCTGAAGTATATTTTATGTTGTAGTGTTATGTTTGGGACTAGATCTGAAATATTCATGTGGACCTCAAGTTTAATATTGGATCAGGAATCATGACACTCGAAATGACTTATTCTTGAATGATATGATATTGGTTAAGACTAGATCTGACGTTTTGCAACTATTCTATTCATTATCTATCATGATTTGTGTTTTTTCGATGTCTGGAATTGCAACAATGTTCTGAGTCAATATTTGTAGATCTGTACATAGGTTGATCTTGGCCAAAGACCATATACACATAGGTTTGGTTCTTTCAAGTAGCGTATAAAAAAGGAAAGATTCCTTTTCAGATCTTACTGATCTATCTGATCAAATTCTATTGTTTTACTGTTGTCTGTCAATGAAGCCTTGTTAGATATGAATGTAAAAATGAAGGCATAGGGAGGCTGCCATTTGATTGATTGATTATATAAGTGACAAGAAGTGATCTTTGTCCTTCCCTGTGTAAATCTTTGTAAGTTGACAGTAGATATTCAATATATTGATAGTTGGTACAAACTTGATTCAAAAGTTTATGCCTGTAGAGTTTTTAAGGTATACGTAGGTTTAATTTACGAAAGTAGTGTATACATGCGGTTTGGGTTCAGCCAAGTAGCGTATACACTCTAATGCATGATTTTTTGAGGTTACAGTTGGTTCTGAATGATGATGTAGGGTTTTGGGTTCAGCACACTGTTCTGGTGTCAGTGATCTGATTGTTTAGATTAACTGAATATTGGTTGATTTAATGTAAGTCTAAAAGTTTTGATGGGTCTAGTGTGACAATTTGATGAAACGTGGCCTTTAGATTATGGCATTGTGATCCATGAGTATCTAGTCTGAAAATTCATGAAATTTTGTCCTTGGTGGAAGAGTGGAGTTTTTTGTAGGCTTCCACCTACATACTAGTAAACATATTGGCTAGTACAAGAGTGAGGGGGTTGTAGCATCCTTCCAGTAGAATCTAGAGAATGAGAGAAGGTTGTAGTCTTCTGCAGGTAGAAGCCTACGTACTGGTATGAGTCTGCACAAGTACAAGATTGTAAACATATTTTCTTATTATTAAAAGAAGAAAAAGACGATAACAGCACGTCATTTTTACCCACATTGGGTTTCCACCTTAAATGTTGGTGTTCATCTGTGTTTCTTATGTGTGTTTCTTTATTCTACTTTTACGGCAGTATCTAATAAGTTTTTTATGTATTAGTTTAAGCTCAACACATGATAATTTTCTAAATCACAAGTTCTATGTATATGCACTGGTTTCTTTAATTGCAGTTACGTGTACAGGCTAGTTCACTTCACTGAAGTGGCATATACAAATCTATTTGGGAAATAAATTTATTGATCTGATAATATTGATTAACCCCCTCTCTCAGAATTATTTCCAACAATTGGTCCTTCAAAAGAAGCTTGATCACTTAAAGGGAGGTCCACCAACATGAATAATCATGAAACCATGGGATCCATCACATTGCCAATCTTTGATGGGAGAAACTTTGTTCATTAGAAAATAAGAACCATAACCTATCTAAAATCTCTTGGAATGGATGTCTAGGAAATTATGGAAGGAGGATATACATTTCCAACAGGAATTCCTATAGATGTGGCAGGTAAAAATAAATATGAAACTAATGCCAAAGTTGCCAATACTTTATTGGGATGTCTGTCACAATCAAAGTTTGTCAAAGTCATGTAGCTCAAATCAGCCAAAGAGATATGGGACAAAATCTTTTAGAGCTACGAAGGAAACTCTCAAGTAAAATGTGTTAAGCTTCATACTCTTATAATTCAGTATGAAACTCTTAAGATGCATAGTGATGAAAGTATAGCTTGTTACTACTTACGTATAGATGACGTTGTTAATTTTATGAAGAATCTGGGTGAAGCAATAAAGGAAGTTACCTTAGTTGAGAAAATTTTGAGATCCTTGTCTGCTAAATTTGAATCAAAAGTGTCTTCCATAAAAGAAAATAGGATCTCCAAAATATCACTATGACACAGCTTCACAGAATCTTAGCTGCTTTTGGCATAACAAAAGGAGGTCCATCAGATATGAGAGAAGCCACATTTAAAGCGTCAGCAAAAGGAAAGGAAGAACATAATGAATCAGGACATATTTGAGAAGAAGAAGATGAGGTAAACTTTATCAAGAAGCTTCAATAGGGTTCTAGAAGGTTTAGAGGTAAGCTACCTTTCAAATGCTTAGTTTGTGGCAGAGTCGGTCATTATGTTGCCAGATGTCCTCATAAAGATAAATATGAAAAAGGAAAGGAATATGCAAAAGGGAATAGGAAAGAAGTTCTGAATAAAAGGATTTATTATACTCATGAAGATAGTAATGGTTTATCTAACAATGATGAAGATGAAACTGGACAAGATTACAGACTTCTCATGGCTTATGGTAGCAATGATTTTTGGGATAGTTTAGAATGAGATAGTGATGGTTTATCTAATAATGATTACTATAGAATTTCTCATGGCTTATGACATTAATAAATTTTGAATGCTTTAGAATAGGAAAAATTTCATGAAGAATTCTCTAAACTCAAAATCTATTTAGAATAAAATAATATGATTATAGATACCTTGTCATACCAACTTGCTGAAAGAGAAAAACACAATCAAAAACTAGAATGTGAAATTTTGGGTCTAAGAAAGGATGTTGAGAAAATGAAATCTCTCAACCTTATATTTGCTAAAGGATCATAACTTTAAATGAAATTATCAATGATAAACATTCTCCTTTGATAATGATAGGTCTTGGATATACTGAAGAAGCATCTCAATCACAGAAGTCGTCAACCTCCACCAAAAGTTATCTTGATGAGCAAAGACTAGCGAACAGTATGGCAATCTTCAGCCAAGGAATAAAGTTGATTGCCACGTAAATCATACTCAATTTACTCCAAGGATGAAGGGAAGCCACAACCAACCTTAGGCAAATGATACTCAATTTTATCCAAAGATGAATATCAATAGAAACTGCAATCAATAGGTAAATAGATTCGATAGTCGCAGAAACTTCTTTAATGGGCAATGTTTTTCATGTCATAACATTGGGCACAAAGTTTCTCAATGCATTGCTTACAAAACCATCATGACTAGAGAACCATGAAATCAAAGGAATGTAACAGGGATCAATAGAAGTTCCTATAATGACTTTTCTCTTCTTGAAAATGAAATAGAATGCTCAATATGTAACAACTTTGGTCATGAAGAATCTGAATGTAGGAGAAAATTTTGGCAAACATCTTAAAAGGAGCAAATGCCATTAAATCCCAAGATAAGAAGAAGAAAAGAATCTCAAATAGAAAGATGTGGTATATCTATGTATGCAGAAGGAAAAGAAAATCAGTGGTACATCGACAGTGGATTCTCCTAACACATGATAGGTGACAAAGAGAAACTTCACCCATATAATGCCTTAGAAAAGGAAAATAATGTCTCATTTGGAAATGACACTCTAGCTATCATAAAAGGTAAAGGTTATATTTTCTTGAAAGGAAAGGTTAATGCTAGAAATGTTATGTATGTAGACAGTTTAAATCATAACCTATTGACTGTCAGTGAAATGTGTGACTAAGGAAATGAAATGGTGTTTCGATAAAATGGAGTTGTTGTTCGTGAGCTTGATGCAAGAGAGACTGTGATCAAAGGTACAAGAACTCCAAACAACTTATACATACTCAAGGGAGGAAAAAAACAATGTTATCTAAGAAAAAATGATGAAAAATGGTTGTGGCATAGAAGATTGGGACATCTAAGCTTTTCTCAAATAAGAAAAGCATGCAGAATGAAGGTTGTTCGTGATCTTCCAGATATTAGCTTCCCAAAAAATACAATATGAAAACCATGTCAACTTGGTAATGGAACCAGTGTTCACTTCATGGAAAAGGAAGGGTCAGCTAGTAAGCCTCTTGAACTTGTCCATATTGATTTATGTGGACCAACACGGAAAACGTCACCTCATGGATAAGAATACTTTATTTTGTTCATTGATGATTTTTCCAGAATGTGTTGGATAGGTCTTCTAAAGCATAAAGATGAACCATTTGAAAAGTTCCAAGACTTCAAAGCTTTGGTTGAAAATGAATCAGATCGACAAATCAAATACCTTAGATTGGATCGAGGAGGGGAATTTACATCAGATGAATTCTTTGACTTTTGTGAACAACATGTAACAGAGAGGAAATTCTCCACTACAAGGAGTCCTCACCAAAATGGTGTGGTAGAAAAAATGAATAGAATAGTTCAACAAATGCCTCGAGCTATGCTAGATGAATGGAGAACTCCTACAACCTTCTGGGGTGAAGCTTTATTTGGTTCCATGACTATTCTCAACAAAGCAAATGTTCTGGTAAATAGCACTCAAACTCCACATGAACTCTTGTATGACAAGACTCCTACTATAAAAGACTTTAAAGTTTTTGAAAGCAAATGTTTTATCAAAAGGACTGATGAAAGACTTGGTAAGTTTGAAGCCAGAGCAGATGAAGGTATTTTTCTTGGTTATTCTTCTATGAGTAAAGGATATAAATGTTATAATAAACAATTTGGGAAAATTGTTGAAAGAATTGATGTTGTAGTTGATGAAGCGTGCAAAAATACAAAACAAATAGAATCAACAAAAGATTATGACAATGAAGAAGATGGGGATTATTCTCCAATCTCAAATAAAAATTATATTGAAGAAGAAACCAACGAAGAACCAGAAGAAGAGAAAATGGTAGAAGAAAAAACTCTATCCAAGTATGTTTAGAAAAATCATCGAGAAAATCAAATTTTATGGGAAAAAGAGGCAGGTGTATAGATAAGAAGAACTATTAGAGGGACCTCAAGCTATCTAGAATTACTATCCTCCATCGAACCTAAAAGTGTAAATGAAGCATGCAAAGATGAATGTTGGGTCAAGGCCATGGATGAGGAACTTGAGCAAATCAAAAAGAAGGATACTTGGGAATTAGTTCCTAAACCTTATGATAAAAATATTATAGGAACTAAATGGATATTCAAAAAGAAGCTGAATGAGAATGGAAGAGTCACTAGAAATAATGCTAGACTTGTTTGTAAAGGGTATGCTCAACAAGAAGGTATAGATTTTGAAGAAACTTTTGCACCTGTTTCTAGACATGAAGCCATTATGACGTTTCTTACTCTTTCCAGCTTTCAGATATTTCAGATTATACCAAATGGATGTAAAATCAGCCTTCCTTAATGGAGATTTAGAAGAAGAAATTTATGTTGAACATCCAGAAGGATTCATTCTTGGAAATGTTGAAAAACGTGTTTGCAGACACAAAAAGGCTCTCTATGGTCTGAAACAAGCTCCAAGTGCCTAGTATTACAACCTTGACAAATATCTACACCAACAAGGTTTTAAAAAAGTTCTGCAGATAGAAATCTATATAAAAGATTGAAACTGATAAATTGCTAATTATTATTGTTTATGTTGATGATATCAGTTTTGGCAGCAATGAAGAATCTATGAGTTAGAATTTTGATTTAGTAATGCAGCAAGAATTTGAAATTTCCTTGCTTGGTGAACTTACCTATTTTCTTGGTCTACAAGTTCAATAAACTAAATATGGTATTTTTCTTTCACAAACCAAATATCTCAAATAGATCCTAAAAAGGTACGGAATGGAAGATTCTAAACCTATATGTACCCCAATGGTAACAGCATATAGTATCAAATCAAACGATGAACCAACAGCGGTACATCAACCGACTTATAGATCCATGATTGGCAATCTACTTTATCTAACAGGTACCCGACCTAACATCATGCATGCAGTAGGAATAATTGGAAGATTCCAAGCAAATCCAATGGAATCACACCTTGAAGTAGTCAAAAGAATTTTCAAATATCTTCAAGTAGCTCAAGACTTTGGACTATGGTATCCTAGAGTTGCAGATCTTACTCTTCATGCATATACAGATGAAGATTGGGAAGGAAGTTTTGACGATAGAAAAAGCACTAGTGGTGGTGCATTCTATATGTGTTCTAGGTTAGTGCCTTTGTTTAGCAAGAAACAAAGTTCAATTACTTTATCTACAACTGAAGCAGAATATGTGGCTGCTACATCTTGCTACACACAACTACTTTGGATGATGCAAACATTGCAAGACATTCAGATCACATGTACTCCACCCATCTCCATTTTTTGTGATAATACAAGTGCCATTAGTATTTCAAAGAATCCAGTCATGCACTCCAAGACCAAGCACATACCTATCAAGTACCATTTTCTACGTGAACAAATGCTTGAACAAAAGGTCAAATTGGAGTATGTTCCCTCCAAAGAACAGGTTGTTAATATATCCACTAAACCACTGCCCAGAGAAACATTTGAATATCTCCAGAAAAAGATGGGATTAGTTGTTGCATCATCCTCTTGTTAAATCCATTTTTTTAGAGAATGGTTGCTATACATGGGGTTCACGAAGTATAGTCGCATATATATGCGGGTTTATGTGGGTGAAGGAGCGTATATGTTTTTCAGTCAGGAAAAATAGTGGGGCAAACTCTGATTTGGGTGCTTTATCTGATGTTGATGATTACAGTCTATTGATATGCTTTGTCCATTAATTTGTATCTGACTGACAAAGATGCCTTGATCATTGACTTGATAAAAATGCACATGTAGCACAGGTTCAGGGTGAGCATTACCCTTGACACAAAGTCTGCATTGTTGGTGTTATGGTTGCTGAGTCTAGCTATGGCTTCAGATATTTATACCTTTCGTTGCTTCAGTCATGTAAAAGTATAGGGTGTGATATGTCTTCTCATACATTTGAATAAGTCCTATTGGACAAATGATGTAATTTGTATCCCCACTTTTCATGGGATGGATGATGTAATATTTATTGTATTTATGTCATGTATAAAGAATTGATATATGCCCACTTGGTTGGGTGGATGAGTCAAATTTGGTATATCCCCGCTTGGTTGGGAGATTGAAGTATGTATGAGTCATTGGTGATAGGAAGGTCATACTCACATAGTTGAGTTATAGAGTCATGTTATTCTTTCGGAAAATATTTTTGCAGACTCTGCATGTGCTCAGGGGAAGCATGGACGGTTTAGTGCATCTCAGCATGTACAAAAGGGGAGCTCAATCAATTCTTAGAGGGGGCATGGACAACATAATGTATATCAAAGGGGGAGAATATCTTGGTCCACCCTTTGCCCTTGATGTCAAAGGGGGAGAGTGTCTTGGTGTTGTTGTTGCCATCAAGTACAAAGGGGGAGATTTTTGGCATTATGATATAGGTGTTGTCCTTGATGGAAACTGACTCAGATGACAGTTCATAGTAGAACAAGTTAATAGCAAAGGATTACAGATCAGACTCCAAAGAATGAACAAAGAGAGGTATATGCTAAACTGGCTCTGATACCAAGTGTCTTGGTGTTGTTGTTGCCATCGAGTCCAACGGGGGAGATTGTTGGAATTATGATAAAGATGGTGTCCTTGATGGCAACTCACACAGATGACAGTTCACAATACAACAAGTTAATAGCAAAGAATTACAAACCAGACTCCAAAGAATGAAGAAAGAGAGGTATACGTTGGTTCACTTTGTCCAAGAAGCATATACGTGCGGGTTAACATAACAAAAGTAGCGTATAACATATACACGAACTTTTACTGGAGGAAAGTTGCATACATGTTTGAAAACCAAGTTTTTGGTCCGAGGTATTTGGTCCAAGGTATTTTGACCGAAGGTATTTGTCCAAGGTATTTGGTCCAAGGTATTGACCGTAGGTATTTGGTCCAAGGTATTGGTCCTAAGTGTAGGCAATAGCATTCTAAGGAATACTTCTATCTGAAGTATATTTTATGTTGTAGGGTTATGTTCCGGACTAGATTTGAAATATTCATGTGCACCTTGAGTTCAACATTGGATCAGGAATCATGAAACTTGAAATGACCTATTCTTGAATGATCTGATATCGGTTGAGACTAGATTTTATGTTTTGCACCTATTCTATTCGTTGTCTATCATGATCTTGGTTTGTCTGATGTTTGGAGTTGCAGCAAAGTTCTGAGTCAATATTTGCAGATCTGTACAAAAGTTCATCTCGGCGAAAGAGTGTATACACAGAGGTTCAGTTCTTTCAAGTAGCAATACAAAAGGAAAGCTACTTTTTCTGATATGATTGATCTATCTAATCAAATTCTATTGTTTTACTGTTGTCTATCAATGAAGTCTTGTTAGATCTTAATCTAAAACTGAATGCATAGGGAGGCTCGCATTTGATTGATTGATTGTATAGGTGAGAAGAAGTGATCTTTGTCCCTACCTATGTAAATATTTGTAAGTTGATAGTAGATATTCATTATATTAATAGTTGGTATAGACTTAGTTGAAGGTATACGTAGGTTTAATTAATGGAAGTAGTGTATACACATAGTTTGGGCTCAACCAAGTAGCATATACACTCTAATGCATGATTTTTTGAGGTTATAGCTAGTTCTAAATGATGATTCAGGGTTCTGGGTTCAGCATAGTGTTTTGGTGTCAATGATTTGATTGTTCAGATTAACTAAATATTTTTCGATGCAGTTGAAGCTTAAAAGTGTTGATGGGTCTAGTGCGAAAATTTGATGAAACGTGGCCTTTAGATTATTGTGTTGTGATCGAGGAGTATCCAATCTTAAAATTCATGAAACGTTGTCCGTAGTGGAAGAGTGGAGTTTTCTGTAGGCAGACACCTATGTACTAGTAATCATATTGGCTAGTACAAGAGCTAGGGCATTGTACCTCCCTTCTAGTAGAAGCTAGAGAATGAGAGAATGTTGTAACCTTCTGCAGGTATAAGCCTATGTATTCGTATGAGTCTACACTAGTACAAGATTGTAAACATATTTTATTTTTATTTAAAGATGACAGAGATGACAATAGCAGGTGGTTTTTACCCACATTGGGTTTTTACCTTAAATCTTGGTGTTCATGTGTGCTGCTTATGTGTCATTCTTTATTTTTCTTTTACTGCACTCTCTAATAAATTTCTGATGTACTGGTTTAAGCTCGACACATGATAATTTGTCTAAATCACAAGTTATCTGGATATACGTTGGTTTCTTTAATCACAATTGCGTGTACATGCTAGTTCACTTCACTGAAGTAGCGCATATAAATCTATTGGGAAATAAAATTATTGATATGATAATACTGATTCACTCCCCCTCTCAGCATTATTTCCAATAATTTTTAGGATGTCTAGCCCAAGCATCATTACATGACAAGATCAATTTATGTGTTTTATGTCATCAAATATTTTCTCACCTACATTACAAGAATTTTCCAACATTGAGGAGTATGGTTATAGATATTAAAAATCTCGTAGTACAACATGTGTGTTTTTGCAATCATTTTTCACTTAGAAGAAATGCCAAGGGATCTTTTTCGAGAAGCATTATTAGGTCCAAGGAGACATTGGATTTGGTGCATTAAGATGTATACAAATCGATGACAATATCATATTTTGGTGGTTTCTTCTACTATGTGAAATGATTTTATGATTTCTCGTAGAACACATGGATCTACTTCATTAATACTGAGGATGAAGTGTTTATCAAGTTCTAGGAATTCAGGCCTTAAGTAGAGAACTTGAAAAGGAAGAATATCAAGATTTTTAGGTTAGATAATGGAGGATGGTATACAATAAGGACCCTAGTGATTCCTCTAAGGAGGTAGTGGTAAATAGGGAGTTTATGGCTCATTACAACCGTTAGTAAAATGGGGTTATGGAATGGAATAACAAGTCCATTTTGTGGGTTATAAAAGTGATGATTCATGATTATGATTTACGTGTTCTTATGGGAAGAAGTATCCAAGACAATGATTTATGTTTAGAATAAGAGTTATATTCAGGTATTGCAATTACTAGTGGTACATTCAGGGAGACGAAATGACGAAAGATGTTCTTGAGTTATATGCCATTGATAATCCACATAATTTCCTCCAAACCTACCAGTTATGAGGAGGAAGCATGACAATATGTTTGGAATAATTCCATGATGGAGGAGTGTTAATCCATCATAAAGAATGTTGTGTGGGAGATAGTTCCAATACTATAGGGAAGGTTAGTAGAGACATCCAAGTGGATCTATAAGATCAAGCATGCAACAGATGGTAGCATCAATAAGTACAAATATTTCTTTTTGGTGAGAGGTCTCTCATAGAAAGAGGGAGGGGACTGTGATAAGACTTTTGCTCCAGTCACTAGGTATTATTCCATCAAGAGTACTATTTCTATTGGTTCAATTATGGGTTGGAGATTACATCAAATGGATGTAAATACCATGTTACTCAATGGTATGATTGGGAAAGATTTCCTTATTTGTAGATTGAAGAATGCTTTGTACAAACTCAGAAGGAACGCAAGGAATGGTACACTATGATTGATGGATATTTATGAATTTTGGCATCATCAAGAGTGATTTGGATCCTAACATTTACTGCATGTTTTCTAATGGTTATCCCTCAATCATGGTGTTGTATGTTGATTACCTCTTCCTTACTGGGGTAGATATGCTCATTGTCTGGTGGTAGAGGGTGTTGGATTCAATGTTTTAGATGAAGGATCTTGGATTGGTGCATTATTTCTTGGGATTGGAGGTGTCATAGAGGCCAGGTAAGATCTTCCTTGCAAAAGGGTAGTATAAAGTTAAAATCTTGAAAATATTTAGTATGGCAAGTCCATGGCTACACTGATGGTGATAAATCTAAAGAAGCTAAGTGATTTCACTTCATATTCATATTTGGTAGATCCCACTATGTATAAGAAGCTGATATGACAATTTGTAAATGTCCATGGATATTCCACTGGATAGTTTATCACAACAAATATGATAAAATTATATTTTAAAAAATCTAAAATTTTCACTATTACACTTTTATTTCTCTTTAGATTTATGGATCTATAGATTAAGGTTAATTGAATATGTATAGAAATTAAAACCATGCAGAAAATAGATAAAATTGAAATAAAATATCACAAACTATTATTGACAAAAGATATGACATGGGAAACCCTTTTGGGTGAAAACCAAACTAGAATGTGAGGTCACTTTTCTCTCTCTCTCTCTAGATAGAAAATTGTTGTGTACAAACAACGATGGCCTATGGAACATGGGCTACTAAAATGAAGAAATCGTTTTTGTGTGATTTGTCTCCTATCCCTCTTGGTTATTTTTGCTCATCTATGGAATAAACTCACTTGAAAATAATGGGACCCCTTTTCCTCCTAGAGGCCCAATTATAACACATGTTGATGGCTCGCTCGTGGCTAGGATTGGGTACCTCAACTGTTAAATAAAATTACAGTAGGGACTCTTCTAGAGTCTTATTCATCATAATCATGTGGATAGATCCTTTTCACTGAATAAGTTAACATGCCATCTTCTCAAATTATGGTGGTGAAAACACGAAGGTCAAAATTTGAGTGCCATCACTTGTGCAAATGCTAGGTTCCTATACCAATAGGAGTCATAATTTTGAATGACCGAGGTTAAGCCTTGTAATATTCAACATACCTTTTCTTTATGTAAATATTTTCCATATTAAAAAATTAAAAAATGTAAAGAGAGTATGTCCTAAAAGAAAAATCGAAGGACAAGAATAATCAAAGAACAAAAGGAGTGAAAAAGGTCAAAAAAATTGAAAATATATGAACCCCAAAAGACAAAAACGGACCATGAAAGTGTGCAAGTCAAAATGCCACTATTGTTTACTTTTTATGCATAATAAATGATTTTGTTCTTGCCACAATCCATGATAGTCAAAATGTTTAAACATGACTACTTCATGTTTTCAGTTTTATGTTTATAGCTAGAGAATAAAGTTTGACCAAACAGTGTAATCCTGACAGATAATTAAATAGGTAGAGTAAATAAAATGAGCTCAATTGTTTAATATGAGCCCTTCGATGACATAAGGATAGATTTAGATATTTTTTTATGTAAAGAAAAGAAAAATATTGATAAGGGTTTGCTAGCCTAAATGCAGCTAAATAAAGTGAAGAAAAAATGGTAGAACAAGTATATGGGTAAGTAGTAGAAAGATTGCATAAATGTCTTGTGATTTCATACAGAGCACTTATTTCATTGTTCTAGGTGCATCTTTTAAATATGCATAAGTGACACATAAAGAAAAGGCAATGGTTCACCATGTGATTTACTTAACATCCCCATCATTCATTTAAACCCCTACAACAGTCATTAACTTCCCTTCCTAATAAAAATATTAATACCTTTAGCTCCTTAAGTCAAAGAGGCTCAGCGCATTTCTCTTACTTCTTGAGGGGCCGGACCCTCAGCTTGATGACTTAAGAAATCAAGGTGTTAAAAATAGCTTGCAATTCATTCCCCCCTCCCCCCCCCCACCAAAACCCTTTTCCTAAAGTCTAAGTCTTTTTCCTAGGGAAAACCCATAATGAACATGTTCTCTATTAAAAAAACCCCACCATGTAGCATTTATCCTAAGTCAAATAACCCCCCCACTCAATTGGTTTCATATTAACTTTTATTAATATATACGCAGTCCGAGAAAAACTTGATTTCCCATATATATTTAATTCCTGTTTATAAACTAACCCCACCCCTTAGTTTAAATTATAAACTATATTACTACCCATATCCCGCAAAAATATATTAATAACCCTCCCTTAGCCCTTAATCTCGCATTAAAATCATCTTGATGACATTAAGGATTAAGCTAATCCCATACTACCATTAATAGACCCATGGGCCCCCGTGAAAACGTTATGGGTAAATCCACGTGCAGCTTCACCTCCCGGCCACCGTGTGATCTCCCTCCTGCTCATCTAATGGCTCTCATCCATATCAGGACGACCCGATATCTGCTTGTTACCCACCTGATAAAGTGGCTTTCACCCGGGCCCCCAACGGTACGTGTCAATCGATGAGTGTAATCAGGGGACCCCTTCCGAAAAGCACCTGCACCAGAAAAGCGGTGCAATGGACCTCCCAAACTGCTTCCCCTTTCCAACTGAAAACTGCCACTGTTCATCCATTAGTGAAAACCTACCAAAATTAACCGTTTCCCTATAAAAGCCTGATTAACCCTCCTTTCGCTCTTTTCGCGTGTTTGCCTTTGAGAACTTAGAGCATCGTTGCAACTCTAGAAAACTACCGAAATAGCTCACGAACCTCGCCAATTGCTCCACAGAACTTGTAGATAGTCCAAAACAGTCATCCATCTGTAACAAATTTGTACAAACCCTTGCAAACCACTGTCAACTACCAGTTATAGTCAAATTCGCCCAATTCAAGGTATTTAACAGTAGAAAACCCGCCCATTCGTCCAATTCTAGTAAATTTCCCTGTTGATATTTCAAATTAAGTGGAAACTAATCAGACTTATTCTGCTTTTTACAATTTTGACCAAAACCATCTGCAAGAACACCGTCACCCTAAAACATAAAAGTACCCCCTTAATCAATTCTACAACAACTGTGTATGGTTGCCCCAATTGCTATGGATGTGAGACCCATCTCCACAGCCCATTTAGACAAACCACCTTCCCATAGCTGATAAATATTTCCTGATAAAGGACACCTCTATCCAAGAACCCCTC
The DNA here is from genome assembly GCA_031772625.1 of Pinus tabuliformis. Classification (NCBI taxonomy): domain Eukaryota; kingdom Viridiplantae; phylum Streptophyta; class Pinopsida; order Pinales; family Pinaceae; genus Pinus; species Pinus tabuliformis. Next base: position 196,434,464 of record CM062820.1, on the reverse strand, counting down.
CTTAAAATACATTATTAATGTAGGGACGAATACCTGAATCATGCTAATGAAATTGGTTTTTGGCAGTCTAATTTGCCTAAGTACCAGTTTCTGCAAGTCCACATTTTCCCAGATATTGTCCACTACTATCATGCCAATTATATTCCTAGTCAGAGAGAAGTCATGTCCCCGGACCAAACCCCACTATTCACCATCACTGTTGAATTAATTAATGAAATGCTACAACTCCAACCAGGGCAAAACCTGACTCCTATCTCAATTGGAAGCCTATTAGACCAGTTTCCCAAACTTACCACTGCAAAATTGACCGAGATGTTCCAAACCTTCATCACAGAAGAAAAACACATCCCAAAGGACCCTTCTCCATATGTAGCTACTATTCTTTCCCCGTGGGGTGAAAACATTGTAGGAATGATATCATGTGTCCTACGTTACACCACTAGTGAATATATTGTTGAGATTGTCCTAGCTTTCATGTCCATCTACACTCCAGGCCAACCTCCTATTGTCACCTATGACTATGCCCAATTTATTGCTGATAGGATGCAAGACGAGTCTCTTAGAATGAGAAATTAGAGAGTCTTCAAACACTCCTCAGTTTTGTACCATATTTTCCTATATTATCAGTTAGATAATTTCCCATTCACCCTTCAGAATCTTGACACAAAGGGTCAACCCAGATCAGTCATCTTTGGACCCCATTGATCCAAAAATACCAATCTCCATATTCATATGCTGACTTCATTGATTTATTTGTATCCCCAGTCATATTAATGTTAATGGGAAGCCCTCCTCCAAGAATTAGTTTAGATATAAAAAGGGTCCTTCAAATGTCTAAGAATACCAAAGTGGGTAATTGGTATTTATACCAGAACCACACCGAAATCAGAATTTATGGTTGCATGCTGGCACCATACAAACTACCAAGATACCTCCCAATGAGGTTGTTTGCATCAGAATACTACAGGAAAATTATCAATGCAGATGAAATAAACTTTGTAAATGCCAAGAAGAAGGCTAACTTCAAAATAAAAGACCAACTAGGCCCCTTCATATGCAACTCTAGGGAGGCAGGCCATCAATTAGACTTAATATTGCAAAGCACGAAGTTCTAAAGGAGTTTTGTTTGGAGATATGACCCTTTGGACTTCATCACCAAGAAGAGACAAAAGGTCAAGCTAGGACCTTTCATTCACCATCCCATACCTGAAATAAATGCCTATGTCAATTAAGCAGAATGGGTGGAAGGTACCCTAGTGGACCAAGACAACACCAGAGTAGACGTAGAGAATGCTCTCATTGATCTAGAAAAACAACTTGATGAGGGTTCCTTCCTGCAGGTGCTAGAATAATCATACAGGTGAGAGAAATCAGACCAACCAGAGACACCCATGAGTACCCATCCTGTGTTGTAGACTTCTCTAAATGAGGATAAAAGCCCAAAAAGAAGTAGGGACGAGGCCACCACCTCAGCAAGAGAACCTTCACAAACTTATGTAGAAACAAGCGAGGCAAAAAGATGGAGAATGAATCCTGTCTCTGAATAGGAATACACAGAAGAGACAACAGAGGTCACCAATACATAAAGAAATAAAAGCATGCCAATGACCTCATCTAAAGGCACACAAGAGCCTTCCACATCACAAACTCAGATGTTGGAAGAGCAACATAGTGTTGAATTATCTTCCTTCAGAATCCCTGCAAACAAAGATTAGGATATCAAGGAGAGTTACAAATAGATCAAAGCTAGAAATGAGGGGCTTAAGGCCCAAACATATGCATAGTACCTGAAATTGACTCCCACCAACCAAACAAGACTAATCTTAGCCTTTGGTATTAAAGAGGGAAAACTGCAGATGTCATTCATCAAGCACATAGCCCAGCAGCCAAAAACTGCATCAGAATACAAGCAGGTAGATTTGGAAGTGCTGGGAAGGGATATTCATCCCATTGACCAGATTGAACTACACAAGCAAGCAGGGGAGATGATATACTCCACATTGAAAAGAAAGGCTATAGCTTCCCACCACCTACAAAACTCCTTGAATAAAATGTCTGCACAATTTTTGGTGGAGAAGGATCCCTCTCAGGCCAATGATACAAAGATCAAGTCCTTTGAGGACTTAGTAATTGAATTGGGACACGATCCCAAGGACATAAAATCCACAGAGAAGCTTATTAAGAAGAAAAATGATGATGTTTTTGCAATTAAGAAGGAGCTAAAGATGCCTCAACTGCAACACCCACAAGCATTGGAAGATCTCAAAGCCCAACAGGGGCACGAAGAACTCATGGATTTGGTTTTAAAGTTAAATGATTAGTTGAAAGAAACTGAAAAATAATTGGATGGTTTAATCCAACTCAAACAGGTAGATGCGGAAAATATTTCAACAAATGTTATCCACATAGTCTCTACAGCAGTACCATCCACACTAGCAACGTGTTTAGCACCAATAGCTCCGTGAGCCACAGCATTACTGGTAACAATAGAACCTACAACAACATCAGGTACATCATGAGAGAATGCAGCAGAACTTGTTAAAGCCATGGAAGAAATGTCTATCCAAGCTACTGAACTCAAAAAGTTAAAGGAAAAGGTGGCAAGCCTAGAAACTGACTGTATTCTTGCCCAACTCAAGCAGAAAGAAGAAACGAAGAGAGCCTAGAGAATGGGTGAGAGGATCAAAATCTTAGAAAAGGATTTAACATTAGAGAAACCACTTGGACAAACCAAAGAAATGCCATGGGCCAATATCATTGACTGTGTTAATGATATTTGACCATCAATTTAAGTAATTTTTGAAGCAACAGAGCTTGTAAAGGTAGCTACAGAAGCTATCCAGAAACTAAAGGAGGAGTTGGGGGATAAACCAGAAGATGCCAATAGGCTCATCCACTTCCTTATTAGCAAAAACAGATATGAGCTCTAGGAGATAAATATAAAAGATAGAATTGAGGCCATTATAGAAATAAGGAAGGTCCTTTCCAAAAGGAACCTTATGCTTAATTTGGAAAAAATGTGCCACATTATGAATGTAGCCATTGATAGGTTCATGGCTAAATTCCAAATTTTACAGGAGAAAGGTCTACCTAGGCCTATGGTCATTAATGGAAAACTCATGACCAAGCTAGACTATGGAAATAGGCTTAGACAATTAGCTAAGGAGCAAACCAGCTCTTCCTCTATAAAATCTTTGCCAATAGGAAAAGTCTTGTACAACATTGTTGAGAACTTTCTTTTCCTTTAGCATGAGGTAAAACATTTGTTCCTCACCAAGCAAAATTTCACAAAGTACACTGAAGCTGATGAAATATATAGGAGAATGGTGAAGGTGAAATTACCAGATGCATAATGGTGGGAAAAGATGACAAATTTACTATAATAAATTTACATCAGAAATTTATTGCATAGTAAAAATGAAGGCAGCGAGGTAAAGAACTGAAAACAGGGTAGCAGGGTCAAAGAGTATCAGAGTTAAACTGTATCAGTTGAAAGATGAAAGTGAAAGACTACAACATGAAATTCCATAACTGGAAGCCAACATAAAGGGCTACAATTAAACCATAAAGGCCATCACAACCAAAATTAAAGGGAGAGCATGAAACAGTTCAATAGTTGTCCCTATATTTTTGGAATAAGATATTTGTATTTCCTAAATTAAATCTCAAGTTGTTTTGAGATCATTTGTAATAATTTTTGTATATATACTTCATAATTCGAAGTATGTAGGGTGGATTCAAAACATTTCTTTAGATTTATCTCTTTCAAGTCCTCAATTCTATTCTACCAATGGCTGGATCAGCTTGCTATATCAACTAATAAAGATTAGATATTTCACAGGATTCTTGTGTAAAGCAATGTTCAAATCAATATTCTCTCACATTTAATGTTGTTTTTGTTTAAGTTTTCGGCAGCCTTATATGTATGTAAATCTTAATGATATAACGTGGAATGATATCTAAGATTTTGCGTCATTGCACTCTATTTTCAACTATTCTGCATTTTCATGTTTTTTGCTAACTTATGCAAGTTAAGGAATTCTTGATTGCTCCTTAATTTAGGTAATTTCATGTGATCTATAGCAAAGAATTCTTAATTTCTCTATGTTTGTGATTACCCCCTGTTCTTCATTCTAACCCCGGTCTGAGTATTCTTAAGTGCTCTCTCACCTTGGTTAGTATTATTTCACGCATTTGGCTTAACAAATTTTCACTTTATTTTTCTAACCTGCCCTATGAACATTCCCTTTAAAGAATTGATATAGCCCTGCTATCCCTTGCTGACTCCATAGCCCAATGGCTTCAAGACCTTGCTCTATCCATATGTTCCAAGAATTCCAGCACCCAACCTTCAATTCAAAACCAAAATCCTAATGAGCATTAAGAACTAGCCTAAAACTCCAGCAATCAAAGCTAAGTTATATAGAGAGAGCCCTCTCTGAGTCATAGGCTGGCTAGAACCTATACTTAAAGTATTGGTTTGTGGTTACCTCAGTGTTTTTCTTCTTCTGATAACTTTTAAGGAAAATCCTGAGTGATAAAATAGTGGTCACCATACTGGGGATATCAAACCCTTAGTCTTAATAAATCCTTAAGAAATTTTAAGTCTGCATTTCAAGCCTCTTAAAGGAATTGATTAGAAGTTATTTATAAAATCTCACAAAAGAAAGAAATTAAAAAGAGTTTGAAATTTTGGCTTCAAGGAGAACTCATTTTACTAGGGCTAATCTAGACGCAAACCCTACCCCAGTAGTTGATAATCCTAACCTTCTCTCAAGAAAATCCAAAAAAGAAGAAAGTTCAGTTTGCTAGATCCCATTAGTTAAGGAAGATTCTTGTCCTAATGAGTGCTTGTTTTTGGAAGATCTTCCCTTTCATGAACAATTTGATTTATCCTTGTTTCAAAAAAAACTGAAAGTGAACTTGATGAAATTGTTCTAGACACTGAGTTTATTAGAGAACTTGAATTTCAAAAGGCCCACCAGTCAATTGATGAATACATTCTGAATTCTCCAGAATCATCCCTTAGTACTACGAAGATCCCTAGGATTTTTGAACAATTTTCCACTACTCTTAGTTCACCATTATTCCCTTCATTTTCTGAAGTCCATTCTTCACCACCGTTTGTACCTTCACTACCTCACCAACATATTATTGTCAATTCATCACCTACTAGCCATATTTCTCTATACACTACTTCGTCACCTCCAATTACTTTAACCTCCCATCCTAACCCCTCCCAGCTTAGAATAATGGCCAATAAATATGCTCCTCTTATTTTACCTGCCCCACTTGGTGCCATGGCAGTAGACTACCAGAGAAAAATTGTTCAATTTGATGGCATAGGACACTACACTACACAGCACCATGTCAATAGAATGACAAATTATTTCGAACTACATCAAATTGATATTGTTGATGTTCAAATGAGACTATTTGCTCAGACACTATCTGGTGATGTTAGGAAATGGCTTAGAGCTTTACTTGATAATAGTATTGATAGTTTAGAAACATTTTATCATCAATTTTTAAATAGATGGGAAAAGAAGAAAAACCCCTCCAAATCCTTTCAGAATATAAAAACATTGAAAGGGGACCTAATGAAACTATTCAAGATTACTGTACCAGATTTAACAATATATATAATGCAATCCCAGTCAACGTTAGACCTCCACTTGATTTAGCTCTAATAAAATTCCCTGATGGCTTCGACACAGACGTGGCATTCGAACTCAAGGAAAGAAAGCCTTCGACATTAGAAGAAATTCAGAGTGCATCTGTTAGTGTAGAGGCTAATTTATTAGCTAAAAGAGCTAGAGTTAGGAGTTAAAAAATAGGAAATGCAAGAGATGAAGCTTCATCATTTGACATTAAGATAGATAGCGTAGCCAAAAGTATGGAAAAATGAATGGACAGAATAGAAAACGTAGAGAGGAGACCTCAATCAGCTATCCAACAAGCTAATCCAATTAGAAACCCTAACTTTAAAAAAACCAGAACCAAAACACTGGAAAAAATGGACTAGAGCAGAACATTCGGCCTCCTTTCCAAGAAAATTATGCAGAAGCATCCATTCCAGAAGATCCTGAACAAGATGGACAAATAAACCTAATGGGAGTAAATGATGAAGACTCCATTTTTCTAACCCAAGATGATCAGGAACTACATTTGTCACAACAATTGCAAATAGAGTATTGATAGTCATTTGATTACAAACAAGGATATGATTCCCCCATTTTTGAAGTGCATAAGTAGTATAATATAAGGGGTAAAAACAACACTGATGCCCTTGATAAAACCAAGAAAACAGTGCCAAATCAATCTAAGAAAATCAAACAAACCCCTACCTTTAAAATTATCCAGATTCTTCCTAGACAGAACTAGAATCCTTCTAGTCCCACCACTGTAGATATAACCCATAATCAACCTTATGATGATCAAACATCCACTTCAATTCCCTCTAAGGAATTAATGGCCAAAGCTCAAAATACTAGAATTGAAAATCTATATAAGGAGATCCCCAACAAAGGAAAGGAAGGCCATTCTATTCAAATCCTTGCTGTGAAAATTCAAAACCTTCAAACAAAAAAATCCACTTTTCCATTCAATTTGGGAGCAGAGATAACTAAGCTAAAAATTTCAGTTCCTTTAGCACAACTTATATAAAATAAAACTTACAAATCATAGATAAACCAAACCTTAAACATTTAAGTTAAAATGAGGATTCTATTAACCTATTAGATGGCCAACTAGAGCTCATATTTGGTCGAGATGTTAGTGGAAACCATTAGAAGGAGGAATTCCACCTTTTTACATTAGCCTTGGCATCCATGACAAAATTCTTCACAATGGAATGTTGGATTCTAGGGCCTCCTACAACTTAATGCCTAAATAAATAATGGAGAAGTTAAACCTAGACATTACAAGACCTTACAAAGACGTAATATCATTTGACTCAAGTCAAGTAAAGTGTCTAGGCTTGATTAAAGACCTTTGTGTTACCTTATTTCAATATCTTGCTAAGATCATCTTAATGGATATTCTGGTTGCTGACATCCCACAAAAGTATGGCATGTTATTATCTAGATCACGGGGAGCCAAACTTCAGGGATATTTACAACTTGATATGTCATATGCCACAATCTCTATTTTGGACAACATAAGGAACTATACCGAGAAACCCTAATGAAATATATGGTAAGTAGCCAGGATTGGCCTCAAAACTTTCCCATCTACTCCATACATTCAGATATTGATTCTTTTATCCTGTATAATGTTGATCAAACACAAGAAGAATCTTAAAAGAGTGTTAATACAAAACCAAATGAAATTGTAGTTTCTTCCCAAGAGGAAACTAGCCAAGCTACAAAACTTTTCAATGAAATAGATGATCAAAATACTACAAGTGATGAAAATATCATTTCTCCCTATGGGGAAAACTATGTACATGAGATATTATGGAATTTGGAATTTGATGCATTAGTGAATAAGTTAGGAGCTAGAGCAGGAGTGCGGATATAAAATTTGGAAAATGATTACTCAGAAGGTCATGCATATAGATTAAATTTCACATGTACTAATAATATTGTAGAGTATGATGCCCTAATTTTAGGCCTTAAGTTGGTTAGGAATTTAGGAGCTAGAATATTTTCTTTTGACGGGAGACTCTGAGTTAATTGTAAAATAGATTAATGATGTGTAGATGACCAAAGACCCTAGATTAATTTGTTATATAGGAACCATTGTAGAGATACTTAACACTTTCTTAGAAAGAAACCTTGCAGTGATTCCCAGAAAACATAACGTGCAAGCTCATAGTTTGGCAATGTTTGCCAGCACATGCAAGTTACCCTTTCAACCTAAGCATCAGTACACTACTAGAGTTAGGCACAAACCTGCAATTCCAGATAATTTGAAGAATTGGAAAGTATTCTCTAATGACAAGCAGATAAATAAATTTTTAAATTTAGAAGAAGAGTTTTCAAATCATAATATAGATACCAATAGATCCATACATCCTAACACTCAAGATCAAATAGAAATAAGTGAGATAGAAGGTGAAGAAATAGATAGATTTCATCCCATGAAATTTACAAAATAAGATGTAGAAAATTTGAAGCAATTTGAGATTGATGAAATAATCCACGAATATACTGAAGTTATTAATCTTAAATACAATTTATTACCTAAGGGATTAAGCCCTTTAGAAGTTCTATTTGATTCAAACGATGTTCCTAGGAAGCCTAAAATGGAACCTTTGAAATCTGATATAGAAGAGTGTAATATAGGCACTAATGAAAATCCAAAATTGATCAAGATTTTGAAATCACTACCTCCAATTGAAAAGGTGAAATACATTGAGTTATTAAGAGAGTTTCAAGATGTTTTTGCTTGGAGTTATGAGGACCTCAAGTCCTATGAAACCAACATCATACAACACAGAATCCCTATTAAAGAAAATTAGAAACCTTTCAAACAAAAACTTAGGAGGATTAATCATGTCCTATTACCCTTAATTGAAAAGGAAATCCAAAGAATGTATGATGCCAAAATAATTTCAGCAATCAGATTTTCTGATTCAGTTTCAAATTTGGTGCCAAGGAGGAAAAAACTGGTGAGATCAGACTTTGTGTGGATCTCAGAAACCTCAACAAAGTATCACTAAAAGGCAATTACCCTCTCCCTAAAATGGATAATATTCTTCAAAGGGTAGTTGGATCAACTAGAATCTCATTATTGGATGGGTTTTCTGGTTACAATAAAATCTTAGTTCATCCTGATGACCAAGGTAAAACTACCTTTACTACTGCTCGGGGCACATTCATGTATGTGAAAATGCCTTTTGGACTAATGAATGTAGGAGCCACTTTCCATAGGGATATGGATATGGCCTTTGCCAAAGAAATTCATGATTTCGTTGTAATATATTTAGATGACATTACTGTATTCTCAAAATCTGGCAATCAACACTTGCATCATATAAGGCAAGTTTTTATTAAATGTAGGAAATTTGGAATTTCTCTAAACCCCAAAAAGTCTTTGTTTGGAATAGAAGTAGTAAAGTTATTTGGTCACATAATTTCTGAAGATGGTATCCGAATAGACCCTGCAAGAATAGAAGCCATCTTACAGATACAACATCCTAGGAACATTAGAGAGCTACAAGTTTTCTTATGGAAAATTAACATTCTTAGAAGATTTATTTCTAATCTAGCAAAATTAATTAGATCACTAAAAAATATGTTGAAAAAAGATTCAACCATAAAATGGACTATTGAGGCTAAGAAATCCTTCGAAGACATCAAGCTAGCCTTAACTAAAACACCAGTCTTGATTAGTAAAAAATTTGACAGAGATTTCATTTTGTTTTCCTTTGCTTCTGAGCACACAATTGCTGGAGTTTTACAACAGAAAAATGACCTGGACTATGAAAAACCTGTTGCCTTCTTTAGCAAATCCCTAAGCAATGCCCCATCAAAATACAATATAATGGAAAACAAACGCCTTGGCTTTAGTCAAATCCATTAAGGACTTCAAAGTGTACATCTTATACTCTTATATAGTTGCCTATGTTCCAAATTCAGTGGTTAAAGATATCCTAACTGAGGGTGGTCCAGATGGAAAGAGAGGAAGTTGGATTGCTATTATTTTAGAGTATGATATATAAATCAAACCAACTAAGTTAATAGGTTTAGCCAAGCTCATGGCTGAATCAAACTGTCAGCCCTTGGATATAAACTTTATTGCAGCAATAGATAATGAGGAGGATATGGTGACTCCACTAATCAACCAAGCCTTTATTGAATCACCATGGTATGCTGATATCATTTATGTTTTACTGAATTTACAAGCTCCTCCTAAATTATCTAGAACTAAAGAGGGTTTTTGAAGATGAAATCCTTATAATTTTGTATATTAAAAAATTCTTTATTTTGGAGAAATCATGAAGGTATTCTTCTCAACTGCTTATTAAAAGATGAATCTGACAAAGTATTATAGGATTTTCATGCAGGTTAGTGTGGAGGACAAATTTACTAGAAGACCACTGCTGATAAAATTCTTAGAGCTGGTTTCTATTGGCATACCTTCTTTTATAATGTAAAGAAATATGTGACCTCATGTGACAAATGTCAAATTTTTTAGGGGAGGAAAAATATTCTGTTATGTAACCAATTCAGAAAAAGATAGAAAATATAGATCAACACCTTAGAATTCAGCCTCTTCGAGGGTGCAACCTCCTTTACATTACACAAATGAATGATTCTTTGATGATTCAAATGAAAAAACATCCTTTCTATATATAAGATTCTAAGGAGTCACAATATAACCCAGCCGACCTAACAATAATAATATAAATGCACATAAATAACAATAGAGGGATTCTATGGGGCACAATAATAACAATATGCAGACAATAGGGGCACAACAATATTAATAAGGGATACAACTACAATATTAATGCAGTAATCACTAGTATTATAGGGACCTAACATGCCCCTCTCCTTCAAAAAAGTGTTGACCGCAATGCTTGACTAGTTTTAGATGCTTCTGTATAAGATTTTCTTCCTCCCATGTGGAATCTTTAGTGGATAAGTTCTTCCACTTGATGAGATACTCCAAAATTGATCGATTTTGTAGTTGTCAAGTTATTGTTTCTATGACTACTTCCAGGTCAAGTTCTGGCAATATTGTTTGAACTGGGAGCTTGTCGCCTATAACCTTCTTTATGCATGAAACATGGAAAACTAGGTGCACTCAAGAAGCTGCATGAAACTCCAATTTGTACGCCATAGTACCAATCTTTTGCAACACCTTGTTCTGACCATAATTCTTTGGTGATAATTTATTATCCATATTAGCTTGCTTGAGGGACATTTGTTTATATGGTTGTAGCCGTAGGAATACCAAATCACCTACATCAAATCTTCTTTCACTGTGATGTTGATCCGATGGTTGTTTCATTCTATTCTATGCCAACACGAGGTTATCCTTTAAGAGTTGGAGGACTTGCTGTTGATGCTCGATGTGATGTTCCACTGCTTGAACATTAGAATTTTCTCTTAAATATGATGTGATGGATGGTGGCTGATATCCATAAAGTGCCATAAACGGGGTCATTTTTGTTGTTGTATGGAAGGAAGTGTTATACCACCATTTAGCCAGAGGCAACCATTTGACCCATTGTGTCTATTTATTGGATACAAAGTAACGAATATATCCTTCCAAACATTTGTTTACTATCTCAGTTTTCCCTTCAGATTGATGATGATGAGATGATCTATAAGCTATCTGAGTACCAAGATAAGAAAATAATTATGTCCAAAAATTTCCAGTGAAAATGGGATCTATATCACATAAATAACCTTTGGGTTTCCATGTAGCTTTTCAATTATTTCCATAAATGTAGTAGAAACTGTAATGGCTTTAAATTGTTCTGATAATGCACAAAAGTGTGCATACTTGGTATGTTTGTCAACTACCACCATGATGACACTCTTTCCCTCAGACTTGGGTAAACCTGTGATAAAATCCATTGAAACCTCCTCCCAACATTGGCTTGGAATGGATTAAGGTTGTAATAGACCCTGGGTCTTAATTGTTTCAACTTTATTTTGTTGGAAAACCAAACATTCCACCACAAACTTTTGAATATCTGATTTAAGGCCATCCCAAAAAAAATTACCTCTTAACCCTGTGGTAAGTTTTTATAAATCCTAAGTTCCCTCCTAAGGCAGAAGTGTGCAATTCCATAAGGATATTTTGTTTGAGTTGGGAATTCATATAGAGGTATGAGAAATATTTGTACCATAACAAATCATTTTTCCAGCTAAATGTATCAGATGTAGTGGAATCTTGTTGTAACTTTCAAATAAGTGCCCACACTTCTTCATCATTCTTCCATTCCTCCCTTGCTTTGTTTATCCAATATTGTTGAATAATAGAAATGGCGCACAACAATACTTCCACATCCTCATCCTTTCTTGAGAGTGCATCCGCCACCACATTTTGCTTCCCTTTTTTGTAGATGATTTCAAAGTCATAACCCAACATCTTTTTGACCCACTTTTGTTGCTCTTTAGAGGATAATTTTTTTTCTGAAGAGTATTTAAGGCTATCATAATCCGCTTTTACCTTGAAGTGTCTTCCCATTAGGTAGGGTCGCCATTTCTTAAGTGCATGTAGTATTGCCAACATTTCCTTCTCATAAATAGAATTGTGTAAAAGCTTTCCCTTGATTAGACGAATTTCAAAAGCAATGGGCCTTTCATCTTGCATTAAAACATCACCAATTCCATTTCCTGAAGCATCACATTCCATAGTAAAGGTTTTTGAGAAGTCTGGTTTAGCTAAGACCGGTGCTTGGCACATTTCCTCTTTAAGATGTTTGAAGGCCTTTGTTTCTTCTAGAGTCCATGAAAATGCATCTTTCTTCAATAATGTTGTTAGAGGTGCTGTTATTCTCCCATAATTCTTAACAAACTTGTGATAATACCTTGTCAACTCGAGAACTCCTCGTAGATGCTTTATGGATGTGGGGATTTTCCATTCCTTAGTGGATTTAATTTTGCTAGGGTCTACCTTAACTCTGTCATTAGATACAATATGACCCAGACATTCCACCTCTTGTACTCCAAAGAAACATTTGGATCTTTGTGCATATAATTGTTTCTCCTCCAATAGTTGTAGCACCCTGTCAACATGTTCAACATGATCCTTCCAAGACTTGTTGTAGATTAGTATATCATCAAAAAACACTAACACAATTTTTCTAAGGAAGGATTTGAAAATGGAATTCATCAAACCTTGAAATGTAGAAGGTGCATTGGTAAGGCCAAAAGGCATGACCAAAAATTCATAATTACCCTCATGAGTTCTAAATGTTACTTTCGGAATGTCTTCAGTCTTCATTCTGATTTGATGATATCCTGAACAAAGATCCAACTTGGTGAAGTAAATTGATCCATGCAATTCATCCAATAATTCATCAATGAGAGGAATAAGAAACTTATCTTTAATAGTGAGCTTGTTTAGCTCCCTAATATCTAGACACATGTGCCATGATCCATCCTTCTTGTACACCAATACTACTGGAGCAGAGAAATAATTTTGACTAGGTTGAATTGTACCCGCCTCTAGCAATTCTGCAACCATACGTTCAATTTCACTCCTTTGGGCATAGGGATATCTGTACAACCTGATGTTTGGAGGAACACTTCCTGGAATTAGATGAATAGCATGATCATGATCACGAATAGCTGTGATACCTTTGGGAGTCTCAAATACCTTGGAATGATTGTCCAAGACATTTTGGAGATCTCGAGAAATATATGATTTCGATGTGGAAACATCTAGTGAACATAATTGTGAAGTTATCCCTCTTTGTTCCTTTTTTATAAGCTTTATCATACCATTAGGGCTGATTATATTTTCCGGTTTCCCTGCAATACCCATTAATTCAACTTCCTTTCCTTCCATAGAAAATTTCATGAAAAGTTCTTGAAAATTAAAAGCTATTATACCCAAGGATTCTAGCCATTGGACTCCTAGTATAACATCAACACCTCCCATTGGAATGGAAAGCATTGGGCTAGTCAATACATATTCTCTCATGGATAGCTTGATATTATGGAACTTTCCAGAGCAATTTATCGTTCCCCCATTTGCAACCATCACTTGACACTCTGGTGCTGGATATATGAGGCAATTCAATTCTTTTGCTATCTTACAATGAATAAAATTGTGGGTACTTCCTGAATCAATCAACACTATTACCTTTTTATTCTTGATTTGTCCTTCTATCTTGATGGTTTGAGGAGTGGTAATTCCAGCCAATGAATTACAATATATGGTCGGATTCATTTCTTCTTTATCTAGGCTTTGTTCCTAGAGTATATCCTCTTCTTTTGACCTGTCTGGTTCCTTTTCTTCATCCTCTTCATAATCTATGTAGAATAATTTCTTCTCAGCACACTTATGACCATTAGAGTATTTGTTATCACAACTGTAACAAAGCCCTTTTGCTCTTTTTCGTTCCAATTGTTGTGGTGTCAACCTTGTAGGCTTTGGAAGGCGAGGGGCAACAACACTTCCATCTTTATAGTTGTGAGTGGTATGCTTCCTAGTTGCCATAATTTTGCTTTCCATTTTTCTTGCTAACCTGAATGCCTTCTCTAATGAATCAAGTTCCCATAAGCGAACACCATGTTGGATATTATTCTTTAAGTTCCCTATCAACACATCAATAATATGCTCCTCTGGAATATTTTTTACCCTTATGTTCAATTTTTGGAACTCCTCAATGTTCTCCATTATTGAACCCTTTTGTTTGAGACTTATCAATTGGCTTTAAAAAGTATTTCTTTTTGTATCCTCATAATGTGTTGTCAATTCTTCCATATAAATTGCCCAAGTGATAATTTGTTTATGAGAGAAAAGCCATCGATACCATACAAACTGATTTGGTTCCAAATATAAAGTTGCAATACATGCCTTTTGTGTGTTTTTCACATTATTGAGATCGAAAAATTGCTCCATCTGTAATATCCATGTTGCGGGATCCTTGCCATCAAAATTCTTCATATTGATTCTTGGAATATGGTGGGTCTTCGATCCAACATTAGAATCTATGAAATCATGATTAACATTTCTTTTGTTCTCATCATGATTTTCCTTTACTACCCTTTCACCATTATTAAGTATTTCTTGTAGAAAATTTGTCAAATCTGTGTTCAAATTTGTGTTCAAATCTATCTTCAAATCATCCATCTTAGCTTCCATGTCATTCATCTTAGCTTCGACATCTTTGTTTAAGGCATCCATCTTAGATTCTGTTACTTTTTGTGCGAGTGACATTTGTTGCACTTGTTCTCGTAATTTTGATATATCATGTTGCATTTCTTCCTCCTCTTCATAAGTCAGGCTAGAGCTTTCAGGTTGCTTACTAGGTGTTTGTATTTTCTTTCTTTGTGGCATCAGCTACCGATAATAATGCTCTACTATGCCCTTTGAATTCATTCAAAATAATTTTTCAAACCAAGCTTAAGAAAAAATTTTAAAAAATATACACACCTTTTTTCACTTTGTAGGAGCTCAATATTGCCTCTGATATATCTCTGTAATTTCGAATCATCTAGCTCTAAAATTGTGACCTCCAGTATTCATCTGTGTCCTATTTACAATGGCACCGGTATGATCAAATTTAGATTCTCCAAGGAAAAGTTATGCACAATCTCCCAAGATGAGCTGACTATAGACCTTTTTAGAAGAGAGAACTTGTAGGAAGTGCCACGTGTCACTATTTTGACCTTAGGATCTGAGAAATATAAACAGAAAACTATAGTCCCTCCTCTTTCTGTAACTTCTTATGAAATTTCAATCTGATGCTCAAAACAAAATTTATGACTATTTTCCCTAGCTCACTTGTTTGGAATGTAATTCGGGAGTCTACAATAATGCCAACTTCCTCACATCATATCTCTCCCAATATAGCGTGAAATGCTTTGAAGTTTAGACCCATAGTTCAGAATGATTTCGGAAAAAATGGGTTTTTTTTAGCATCTGAAACGTTGCAGCAAAAAAGTTATAGTGCAAATGCCATGATGACTTGTTTGGAGTAGTGAAACCATAGAATTCAAAGCTCTGATACCAAATGCTATGGAACCAGCTCACAAAAAGATAGAAAGATAGATCAATGCCTTAGAATATAGCCTCTTCAAGGGGGAAACCTCCTAAGTTACATTACACAAATTAATGATTATTTGATGATTCAAATGACAAAACCTTCTTTCTATATATAGGAGTCTAAGGAGTCATAATATAAGCCAACCGACCTAACATTAATAATCTAAAGGCACAAGAATAACAATAGAGGGATTCTATGGGGCACAGTAATAACAATATGGGGACAATAGGGGCACAAAAATATTAATAAGGGATACAACTAGAATATTAATGGGGTAATCACTAGTACTATAGGGACGTAACAGTTTCTACCTTTACCCCTAAAACCAATCTCTACTGAAACACATTTTCAACAATGGGGCTTAGACTTCATTGGTGAGATTCACCCACCTTCCTCTTCCCAACACAAATGCATCCTCAGTACCATAGAATATTTCACTAAACGGATTGAATCCATAGCTTCAAGGCAAACCACTAACACTGTTATCATAACCTTCCTTGAAACCAACATTCTATCAACTTTTGGATGTCCAATGAAGCTCATTACTGATAATGTAACAACCTCTAAATGCAAAAGAATGATATATTTCTGCAATAAATATCATATAACCTTGGGCCATTCCACATCCTATTATCCGCAAGGAAATGGAATGGCAGAATCCTCAAACAAAATCCTGGTGAACGTCATCAAAAAATTGTTAAAGGATAATAAGAAAACATGGAACAAAAATCTAGTCAATGCCTTAGGGGCAGACAGACTAACAACTAAGAAATTAATTGGTACTTCTCCCTATCAACTAGTCTATGGGATGGAAGTTGTTTTTCCATCTTCTTTGGGAACACCAGTAATGAAAATACTTCAAGAAATGTAGGTTGAACCAAATATCATACAAAGAAGAATCAAACAAACAATTTGTCTTCAACAAATCACCGAAGAAGTCTATATCAGGTCTCAAGTTGTATAGGAAAGAATAATTTTTTTTTTATAAGAGAACCAAGGCTAAAGATTCCACCTTGGTGACAAAGTCTTAAAGTGGGATTCAAGGAGAGGAGACAAGGGTAAAAATGGTAAATTTGATTTCCTATGGAAAGACCCATATGTCATTTATGCTTTAAGAGGTAATAATGATCTCTTCCTAAGATAAATGGATGGCATAGAAGCAGAAGGTGGACCAATGAATGGTCGAATGCTCAAACACTATATTGAACCTAACTACTGATTTTATTTCCCATTTGCACATACTTTATTTTCAAAAGTCTAGAGTTTATTAGATGGTGATTTTTGAAGTTGAAGCCCAAAGAGAAGGCCCTAAGATTTAAGGATCTACTATCATATAATATGAATAATGTAGGGAAATAGATGAGAAGTATCGTAAGGTAATATCAACAACAATTGAGATGGCTATTGATCTAAAAATTTCTTGACATTTCACTAGAAAATGCCATCCCAAAGTGGAGCCACTATTAGGTTCCTATACCAATAGGAGTCATAATTTTGAATGACTGAGGTTAAGCCTTGTAATATTCTACATACCTTTGCTTTCTGCAAAGGTTTTCCATATTAAAAAATTAAAAAATGTAAAGAGGGTATGTCCTAAAAGAAAAATCGAACGACAAGAATAATCAAAGAACAAAAATAGTGAAAAAGGTAAAAAATTATGAAAATATATGAACCCCAAAAGACAAAAAGAGACCATGAGAGTGTGCAAGTCAAAATGCCATTGTTGTTTACTTTTTATGCATAATAAATGACTATGTGCATCTTGTAATTCTTGCCACAATCCATGATAGTAAAAATGTTTAAACTTTACTATTTCACGTTTTCAGTTTTATGTTTACAACTAGAGAATAAAGTCTGACCAAACAATGTATTCTTGGTAGATAATTAGATAGGTAGAGTAAATAAAAGGAGCTCAACTATTTAATCTAAACGCTTGGATGATATAAGGATAGATTTAGATACTTTCCTATGTAAAGAAAATAAAAATATTGATAAGGTTTTTCTAGCCTAAATGCACCCAAATAAAGTGAAGAAAAAATGGTACAATAAGTAAATGGGTAAGTAGTAGAAAGGTTGCAGAAATGTCTTGTGATTTCATAAAGAGCACTTACTTCATTGTTCCAGGTGCACCTTTTAAATATGCATAAGTGACACATAGAGCAAAGGAAGTGGTTCACCGTGTGATTTACTTAACATCCCCATCATTCATTTAAACCCCTACAACACTCATTAACTTCTCTTCCTAATAAAAATATTCATATTTTTAGCTCCTTAAGTCAAAGAGGCTTAGAGCATTTCTCTGGCTCCTGGATGTTGGAAATAATACTGAGAGGGGGGGTGAATCAGTATTATCAGATTAATCAAACTTTTCAAATGCCCAAAACATATACGCTACTTCAGTTAAGTGAACTAGCGTGTACACGCTACTGTGACGAAGTAAAACAGCGTATAAGCAGAAAACTCACAATTTAGTTGGCTTATTCTTCAATTAAGTGCATCAGGACATTATTCATCATATTAACAGTAAACATGTGCAGTATAACAGAACAGATAAAAAGCCACACACATGAACACCAAGATATAAGGTGGAAACCCAATGTGGGTGAAAACCACCTGCTGCAAGTTGTCTCTATCTTTCTTAATATGAAACTTCAGTTTACAATCTTTTGTACTGGTGCAGCCTTATACCAGTACGCAGGCTACAACCTGCAGAAGGCTTCAACCTTCTCTCGTTCTCCAAACTTCCTTGGAAGGGAGCTCCAACCCCCTTTTTCTTTTGTACTAGCCAAGATACTAGTACGTAGGTGCTGACCTACAATCTTCCTTCTTCCAGGTATCACTTTTCATACATTTTCAGACTTGGATATTCCTGAAGCACAACATTACAATCTGAAGACCACAATTCATTCAATTTTCACAACAGATCATTGAAGCATAAAAAAACCAACTTTGAATCACTGAACCACTGAACCCTGTCAATCACCAGTTACCAGAACACAGAGCAGACTACAGAACTCTGTAATAACAGTCAGATCCCACTGTAAACCCAAATCAAGCTTCAAAAGATATACGCTACTTTAATGAGCAGAAACCGCGTATACACGCGCTTTTACCGAAGCCAACCTGCGTACAGATCTAAAAATAAACTTTCTCAACTTGCAGCTGTACCAGATATTAGTTAGACTCAGAACGTAACATTGCGACAATATGCAGATCTAGAAATACGCATAATCAACCATAACATGATAGTGCATTTCAAACCATTTGATCCCGATCTCTCCTTAGATCTAGTTCTCCATCAACCGATGAGATCTCTCCTTAGCTCAGATCAACCAACTCAGAACCTGCATATCAGATCTCTTTCTCTCTTAGATATTCATGCCTTGTCGAAAGATGATCTTTGCCTAATGATCTTCTTCTCCTTATATAGCCTTAGGCCTTTCTCAATACCAAGAGCCAAAACCATAGTAACACAATACCATCAACTTTAAAACTAGGGATCGACACGCCCGTCGAGACATAATGGTCCGAAATCATAGGCACAACTTCCAAGGTCTAACCACCATGAACCAAAGGAACCTTTCCACATACACGCGCTTTTTCTGAATCTAACTTGCGTGTACACGCGACTTGGGCTTAACGAAAGAGCGTGTATGAGCTTTCTTGCCATGCTGTACTGAGATCTGTCTTCTGATTGAGTTGCCATCACCTGTACTAACCTTTGAGCACCTGTACCATCCACTGAGTGAGTTGCCATCAAGGACAACACTTGAACCATAATGCCAACAATCTCCCCCTTTGGACTTGATGGCAACCACCACACCAAGTCACTCTCCCCCTTTGACATCAAGGGCAAAGGGAGGACCAAGATATTCTCTTCCTTGGTAATCCTTCTGCTGTCCATACTGCTGTCCATACTCCCCCTGAGTACATGCTGAAATCTCCAAGTGTGCTCCCCCTTTGTGAATGCCAAAGAGTAACAATCTATCCATCCTGCTCACCAAGTGCTGTTCATGCTCCCCTTGACTGTAGGCAAGATCTGCAAAAGATGTTCTTCAAGAAGAACATGACTCTATACATCATAAAAGACCTTCCTATCACCAAAGACTCATACATACATCCATTTCTCAACTAAGTGAGGATATACAAAAAAATGACTCATCCACCCAACCAAGTGGGGATACAAAAATTTACATCTAACAACCAAACACATTGCATCAATCATCCCAGGCATAGTGGGGAAACCAACAAAGGCCGTTACATGACCTTGACACCATAAAAGAGACAAGAGAGATACATGACATAGAGACAACAGATCTAGACCAAGACTTAGGAAAGACATCAGCAGCATCTGATAAACATCTTGTTAGATCAGCAACTAGAATTTCTTTCTGAGCTCCTTCTCCTGAAACCAACAACCAAAAACATCTGAATGCCAACAATGCTTTATGAGACTTTTGAGCTGCTCCCCCTGAACCTGTGCCTGTTGCACTCCCTGAAACTGTGCCTGAATAATTCTGACATTCCTATTGCTGTTCAGAACTTCAGAGTTTTCCCTTGCTGTTCAGAACTTCATATACGCGTTTTCTCCTGTATAAAACAGCGTATGTACGCGGATATTCTTTCTGCAACAAGCGTCCAGCATACACGCGACTTTCCCACCATGAATCCGCGTGTATACGCTAATATTACTTCCGTAACCTGCGTATACCAACTTTTCTGTAGAACAAACAAATTTCAACAACAGGATGAAGCATTAACTACTCCCAGCTTTTGTCTGAGATATTCAAAAGTTTCCCTGGGCAGTGGTTTTGTGAGAATATCAGCAACTTGCTCCTTAGAAGGAACATACTCCAACTTGACCTTCTGTTCAAGCACTTGTTCCCGAAGAAAATGGTACTTGATTGGTATGTGCTTGGTCTTTGAGTGCATGACTGGATTCTTTGAAATGCTGATTGCACTTGTATTATCACATAAGATAGAGACAGGTGGAGTGCAAGTGATTTGAAAGTCCTGCAAGGTCTGCATCATCCAAAGAAGTTGTGTACAACAAGATGCTGCAGCTACATATTCTGCTTCAGCTGTAGATAAGGCAATCGAACTTTGTTTCTTGCTGAACCAAGATACTAATCTGGAACCCATGAAGAAAGCACCTCCACTTGTGCTTTTCCTATCATCCACACTTCCAGCCCAATCTGCATCTGTGTAAGCATGAAGAGTGAGATCAGTATTTCTAGGATACCATAAGCCATAGTTTTGGGTCCCTTGAAGATATTTGAAGATTCTTTTGACTGCCTGAAGATGAGTTTCCTTTGGGTTGGCTTGAAATCTTCCAACCATTCCTACTGCATGTGTAATATCTGGTCGAGTACCTGTCAAATAAAGCAAACTCCCAATCATGGATCTATAAGTGGGTTGGTGGACTGCTGCTGATTCATCATTTGCACTGAGGCTGCATCCTGTAACCATGGGTGTACATACTGGTTTTGACTCTTCCATGCCATACTTCTTCAAGATCTGCTTGAGGTATTTGGTTTGAGACAAGAAGATACCTCCTTCATTTTGTTGGATTTGCAATCCAAGAAAATATGTCAATTCTCCAAGAAGTGACATTTCGAATTCTTTCTGCATAACCAAGGCAAAGTTTTGACTCATAGTCTCTTCATTGCTGCCAAAAATAATATCATCTACATAAACAACAAGAATTAGCAATTTGTTATTTTCAACTTTTATATAGAGATTGCTATCTGCTGATCCTTTTGAAAAGCCTTGTTGGTGAAGATATTTGTCCAACCGATAGTACCAAGCCCTTGGAGCTTGTTTGAGCCCATAGAGAGCCTTTTTCAATCTGCATACAAGGTTTGGATCATTCCCAAGAATGAACCCATCTGGCTGCTCAATATATACTTCTTCTTCTAAGTCTCCATTCAGGAAGGCTGATTTCACGTCCATTTGAAATACCTTGAAGTTTTGAAAGCTTGAGAGAGCAAGGAACATTCGGATGGCCTCTAGTCTTGCCACAGGAGCAAAGGTCTCTTCAAAATCTATTCCTTCTTGCTGTGCATACCCTTTACAAACAAGTCTGGCCTTGTTTCTAATTACTTCTCCATTTTCATTTAACTTATTCTTGAAGACCCATTTTGTTCCTATTACATTCTTATCTTTTGGTCTAGGAACCAATTCCCAAGTGTTGTTCCTTTCGATTTGCTCAAGTTCTTCATCCATTGCTTTGACCCAACATTCATCTTTGCATGCTTCTTTCACATTTTGTGGTTCAATGGAGGAGAGTAGAGCCAAGTAGCTTGAAGCTTCTGCAAGTGTCCTTCTTGTTTGTACTCCTGCTTCTTTCTGCCCCACAATCTGAGTTTCTGGATGATTCTTTTGGACATATCTGGATGGAGTCTTCTCTTCTATTCTTGTCTGCTCCTCTGGTTCTTCTTGAGATTCTTCTTCTTCTTGAGGTTCTTCTTCTTCATCATTTCGCCTTTGAGAGTAACCTTCATCTTCTTCATGATGAACTTGCCTAGGAATATATCCCTTCTCATCAACCACTATATCAATACTGTCAACAATTCTGCCAAGTCTTTTATTGTAGCACTTGTATGCTTTGCTATGTGGAGAATAACCAAGAAGAATGCCCTCATCTGCTCTAGGTTCAAGTTTGCCAAGTTGCTCATCAGTGTTCTTAATATAACATTTGCTCCCAAAGATTTTGAAATGCTTCACGGAAGGAGTTTTACCACTCCAAAGCTCATGAGGTGTTTGAGTGCTGTTTACTCGGACATTTGTTTTGTTAAGAATGATAACAGCAGCATGTGCGGCTTCTCCCCAGAAGGTTGCAGGAGTACCTGATTCATCGAGCATAGCACGAGCCATTTGTTGGATAGTTCTGTTCATTCTTTCCACAACCCCATTTTGCTGAGGAGTTCTAGCTGTAGAGAATTCTCTTCTTATCCCATGTTCATCGCAGAAATCAAAAAATTCATTTGATGTGAACTCCCCACCTCTGTCAGATCTGAGGCACTTGATTTTGTGTCCTGATTCATTTTCGGCCAATGCTTTGAAGGATTTGAATTTTTCGAATGCTTCATCTTTGTGCTTCATAAGCCCTAACCAAACAAACCTTGAGAAATCATCAATGAATAATATCAGATATTCTTCTCCTCGAGGTGACCTTTTCCTAAATGGACCACATACATCTGTATGGACTAGCTCAAGAGGCAAGCTAGCTGACCCTTCCTTTTCTGGAAAGTTAGTTCTGGTCTGCTTTCCAAACTGACAAGATTTGCATATGGTGTTGTCTGGAATTTTGATATCTGGAAGATCGCGAACTGCCTGATATTTGCATGCTTTCCTTATTTGTGAGAAGCTTAGATGTCCCAACCTTCGATGCCATAACCAGTGCTCTTCATCCTTGCTAAGATAGCATTGTTGTTGTTCTTCTTCAAATATGTACAGATTATTTGGAGTTCTTTTGCCTTTGAGAACTGTTTTACCTGTATCAAGATCACGAACAAGACATCCATTCGATCTGAAAATAACCTCTGTTTTTTGATCACACATCTGGCTGACACTTAGAAGATTATGTTTCAATCCATCAACATACAAAACATTTCCAGCCTTGACCTTTTCTTTTAAAGGAGCAATACCTTTTCCTTTTATAGTAGCAGGAGTATCATTTCCAAAAGAGACTTTCTTTCCCTTTTCTAAAGTAGAATAAGATTCAAGTTTTTCTTTATCACCTGTCATATGTTTCGAACATCCACTGTCAATGTACCATAGATTTTCCTGTCCTTCTGCATAAAATGCTATCCCACATCTTTCTGTTTGAGGTTCCTTTATTCTCCATGTTTTGGTGCTTGTGGCTTGTTCCTTTTTCTCCTGAAACCTGCTCCTGCATTCAGAGTCTTTATGACCAAAATTATTGCAAATAGAACATTCAACTTCATTTTCAAGCACCGAAAAGTTGTTATAGGTCCTTTTTGTAATCCCTGTCATACTTCTTTGTTTTTGAGCTTCCCTAGTCATGATTGTTTTATATGCAACACATTGAGCTGCTCTGTGACCAAAGTTGTGGCAAGAAAAGCATTGTCCATTGAAGAAGCTTCTGCGGTTATTGAATCTACCAGCCAACTGATTGTAATTTCTATTTTCATCTATTCTTGAGCCAAACTGAGAAGATTTTACCTGTGGTTGGTTGTAGCTTTTGTTCATCCTTAAGGAGGATTGTCCCTGATAGTTTCTGTTTGTAACTCGTCCCTGCTTTACCTGATTATCTTCATTGTTCTTCCGCTCATTTCCTCTTGCTGCATCAAGATAACTTTTTGAGGTGGATGCTTGAGAGGTTTCTCCATTATAGCCCAAACCTGTTTTGTTTAGAGGAGACCGCTGCACACTAATAATCTCATCCAAGGTTTCAGATCCTTTGACAAATTTAAGATTAATAGTTTTTGTTTTCTCAATTTCTTTTCTGAGACCAACAATTTCACCTTCTAGTTTTTCAAGATGTTTTTCCTTTTCATCAATTTGAAATTGCAAAGTATCAATAATCACATTCCTTTCTTCTATGCTTCTCTTGAGTCTAGTGATTTCATTATAGAGATTATCCACATCTATAGCATCCTCATAATCATCATCTTCAAATGCCATTAACAGCTTATATTTATTACCTTGTTCATCTTCATCACTGTTTGATAAGCCATCACTATCTTCATGGGTGTAGTAGCTTTTCCTATTTGCACTTTGTTTCTTGTTCCATCTAGCAGGTTCTTTTCCTTTATCCTTATAAGGACATTTTGCAGCATAATGACCTACTTTCCCACAAGCAAAACATTTGAAAGGTAGCTTACCTCTGAACCTTCCAGAACCCCTTTGAAGATTTCTGACAAAATTTGATTCTTCTTCCTCTTCTTCTGGAACATGGCTTGCTTCATAGTAATCTTCTTTTCCTGATGCCTTAAAAGCAGCTTCCCTTCTGTCAGATGGACCTCCCTTTCTCATTTCATAAGCGGTTAGAATTCCATGTAGCTGAGACATAGTGAGAACACAGAGATTTTCTTTTTCTTCTATTGCAGATACTTTAGATTCAAACTTGGGGGATAAAGATCTTAGAACCTTTTGAACTACTATAGTTTCTCTTATTTCTTCACCCAAGTTTTTCATACAATTAACAATCTCATCTACCCGGAGAAAATAATTAGCCACACTTTCATCATTATACATCCTGAGAGTCTCATATTGAATCCTGAGTGTTTGAAGTTTAGCTTCCTTTACCTGTTCATCTCCTTCATAGCTAGTGATCATTTTGTCCCATATTTCTTTTGCTGATTTGAAGTGCATGACCTTCATGAATTCTGTTTGAGATATACTTCCTAATAGGGTAGCGACTGCTTTTGCATTTGTTTCATATGCCTTTTTTTCATCTGGATCTGTAGGAGTAGCTGAAGGAAAAGCATAGCCTTTTTCTACAATGTCCCAAACTTCTGTACCAAGAGATTGAAGATATGCAGTAACTCTTACCTTCCAATAATTGAAATTTGTTCCATCAAAAACCGGTGGCCTGATTGATGCTTCTTTCTCGTAGTTGCTCATGATGAATGATCTTCCTTCAAGCGATCAAGCTTCTCTGAAGGACCTGCTCTGATACCAATTGTTGGAAATAATACTGAGAGGGGGGGTGAATCAGTATTATCAGATTAATCAAACTTTTCAAATGCCCAAAACATATACGCTACTTCAGTTAAGTGAACTAGCGTGTACACGCTACTGTGACGAAGTAAAACAGCGTATAAGCAGAAAACTCACAATTTAGTTGGCTTATTCTTCAATTAAGTGCATCAGGACATTATTCATCATATTAACAGTAAACATGTGCAGTATAACAGAACAGATAAAAAGCCACACACATGAACACCAAGATATAAGGTGGAAACCCAATGTGGGTGAAAACCACCTGCTGCAAGTTGTCTCTATCTTTCTTAATATGAAACTTCAGTTTACAATCTTTTGTACTGGTGCAGCCTTATACCAGTACGCAGGCTACAACCTGCAGAAGGCTTCAACCTTCTCTCGTTCTCCAAACTTCCTTGGAAGGGAGCTCCAACCCCCTTTTTCTTTTGTACTAGCCAAGATACTAGTACGTAGGTGCTGACCTACAATCTTCCTTCTTCCAGGTATCACTTTTCATACATTTTCAGACTTGGATATTCCTGAAGCACAACATTACAATCTGAAGACCACAATTCATTCAATTTTCACAACAGATCATTGAAGCATAAAACAACCAACTTTGAATCACTGAACCACTGAACCCTGTCAATCACCAGTTACCAGAACACAGAGCAGACTACAGAACTCTGTAATAACAGTCAGATCCCACTGTAAACCCAAATCAAGCTTCAAAAGATATACGCTACTTTAATGAGCAGAAACCGCGTATACACGCGCTTTTACCGAAGCCAACCTGCGTACAGATCTAAAAATAAACTTTCTCAACTTGCAGCTGTACCAGATATTAGTTAGACTCAGAACGTAACATTGCGACAATATGCAGATCTAGAAATACGCATAATCAACCATAACATGATAGTGCATTTCAAACCATTTGATCCCGATCTCTCCTTAGATCTAGTTCTCCATCAACCGATGAGATCTCTCCTTAGCTCAGATCAACCAACTCAGAACCTGCATATCAGATCTCTTTCTCTCTTAGATATTCATGCCTTGTCGAAATATGATCTTTGCCTAATGATCTTCTTCTCCTTATATAGCCTTAGGCCTTTCTCAATACCAAGAGCCAAAACCATAGTAACACAATACCATCAACTTTAAAACTAGGGATCGACACGCCCGTCGAGACATAATGGTCCGAAATCATAGGCACAACTTCCAAGGTCTAACCACCATGAACCAAAGGAACCTTTCCACATACACGCGCTTTTTATGAATCTAACTTGCGTGTATACGCGACTTGGGCTTAACGAAAGAGCGTGTATGAGCTTTCTTGCCATGCTGTACTGAGATCTGTCTTCTGATTGAGTTGCCATCACCTGTACTAACCTTTGAGCACCTGTACCATCCACTGAGTGAGTTGCCATCAAGGACAACACTTGAACCATAATGCCAACACTGGAGGGACCGGACCCTTGGCTTGATGACTTAAGAAATAAAGGTCTTAAGAAATAACGGAAACCATTTTCCTAAAATCTAAGTCTTTTTCCTAGGGAAAACCCATAACAAACATGCTCTATGTTAGAAAAACCCCACCATGTAACATTTATCCTAAATCAACCACCCCACCCTGCTCATTTCACTTCATATTAACTTTTATTAATATATACAAAATCTCTGAAAAAACTGATTTCTCGTATATATTTAATTCCTGTGTATAAAATAACCCCACCCCTTAGTTTAAATTATAAACTATGTTATTACCCATATCTCACAAAAATATATTAATAACCCCGCCTTAACCCTCAATCCCGCATTAAAATCATCCCAATGAGATTAAGGATTAAGTTAATCCCATACCACCATTATTAGACCCATGGCACGCCTTGAAAACCTTATGGGTAAATCCACATGCAACTTCACCTCCCGATCACCATGCGACCTCCCTCCCCATCATCTGATGACTCTCATCCATATCGGGCAGACCTGATGTCTGCCCGTTACAGACCTGATAAAGTGGTTTTCCCCCGGGCCCTCGACGCTATGTGTCAATCGATGAGTGGAAATGGGTGACCCCTCCTGAAAACTGCTCGCACCACAAAAGCAATGCGATGGACCTCCCAAAGTGCTTCCCCTTTCCAACCAAAAACCACCAATGTTCATCCATTAGTGAAAACCTGACAAAATTAACCATTTCCCTATAAAAGCCCGATTAACCCTCTTTTCGCTCTTTTTGTGCATTTTCCGTTGAGAACTTGGAGCATCGTTGCAACTCTTGTGAACTGCCAAAATAGCTCATGAACCTCCGCAATTACTCCACAAAATATGAACATAGTCCGGCACAGTCATCCATCCATACCAGAGCTGTACAGACCCCTGCAAACCACCATCAACTACCAGTTACAGCCAAATTCGCCCAATTCCAGGTATTTAATTGCAAAAAACCCACTCAGTCATCCAATTCCAGTAAATTTCCCTCTCAACATTTCAAATTAAGTGGAAAATAATTAGACTTATTTTGGATTTCACACTTAAGACTCAAACCATCTGCAAGAACACCATCGCCCTAAGACATAGAAGTAACCCCCATACTCAAATCGATAAGAATTGAGTATGGTTGACCCAATTGCTATGGATGTGAGACCGATCTCCACAACCCATTTAGACGTGGACCACCTTCCCCTAGCTGATAAGGATTTCCAGATAAAGGACACCTCTATCCAAGAACCCCTCCTTAAAATACATTGTAAATGTAGGGACAAATACTTGAATCATGCTGATGAAATTGGTCTTTGGAAGTCTAATTTGGCCAAGTACCAGTTCCCCCAAGTCCACATTTTCCCAAAGATTTCCCACTATTGTCATGCCAATTATATTCCTAGTCAGAGAGCAGTCATGTCCCTAGACCAAACCCCACTTTTCACCATCACCGTTGAATCAATTAAGGAAATGCTAGAACTCCAACAAGGGAAAAACCTGACTCCTATCTCAATTACAAGCATATTAGACCAGTTTCCCAAACTTACCACTACAAAATTGGCTGAGATGTTCCAAACCTTCATCAGAGAAGAAAAAAACATCCCAAAGGACCCTCGTCCATATGTAGCTACTATTCTTTCCCCATGGGGTCAGAACATTGTAGACATGATATCCTATGTCCTGGGTTACACCACTAGTGAATATATTGATGAAATTATCCTAACTTTCATGTCCATCTACACTCCAGGCCAGCCTCCTGTTGTCATCTATGACTACGCCCAATTTATAGCTGATAGGAAGCATGACCAATTTCTTACAATGAGAAATGAGAGAGTCTTCAAATACTCCTCTGTTTTGTACCGCCTTTTCCTATATTATCAGTCAAATAAGTTCCCTTTCACCCTTTAGAAGCTTGACACAAAAGGTTAGCCCAGATCAGTCATCTTTTGGACCGTATTGGTCAACAAATACAATCTCCATATTCATATGCTGACTTCATTGATTTATTTGTACACCCAGTCATAACAATGTTAATAGGAAGCCCTCCTCCAAGAATCAGTCCAGACATAAAAGGGGTCCTTCAACTGTCTAAGCAGACTAAAGTGGATGATTGGTATTTATACAAAAACCACACCGAAATCAGAATCTAGGGTTGCATGCTAGCACCATACAAACTACCAAGATACCTACCAATGAGGTTGTTTGGATTAGAATACTACAAGAAAATTACCAATGTAGATGAAATAAACTTTGTGAATGCCAAGAAGAAGGCCAACTTCAAAATAAAAGACTAACTAGGCCCCTTCATATGCAACTCTAGGGACACAGGGGATGAAGCAGAATTAATATAGCAAAGCATGAAGTTCCAAAGGAGTTTTGTTTGGAGATATGAATCTTTGG
Organism: Pinus tabuliformis; assembly: GCA_031772625.1. Taxonomy (NCBI): domain Eukaryota; kingdom Viridiplantae; phylum Streptophyta; class Pinopsida; order Pinales; family Pinaceae; genus Pinus; species Pinus tabuliformis. The sequence goes on along the minus strand of CM062820.1, from coordinate 196,405,234 downwards.
ACTTCATCGCCAAAAAGAGACAAAAGGTTAAGCTAGGACCATTCATTCACCATCCCATACCTGCAATAGAAGGCTATGCCAATCAAGTAGAATGGGTGGAAGGTACCCTAGTGGAGCAAGACAACACCAGAGTAGATGTAGAGAATTCTCTCATTGATCTGGAAAAACAGCTTCATGAGGGTTCTTTCCCGCAGGTGCGAGAACAATTAGACAGGTGAGAGAAATCAAACCAACAAGATACAACCATAAGTACCCCTATTGTGTTGTAGACTCGTCTAAATGAGGAGAAAAACCCAAAAAGAGGTAGGGAGAAGGTCACCACCTCAGCAAGAGCAACTTCAAAAGCTTATGCAGAAACAAGCCAAGCAAAGAGATAGAGAATGACTCCTATCTATGAACAGGAATACATAGAAAAGACAGCAGAGATCACGAGTACATAAGGAAATAGAAGCAGACCAATCATCGCATATGAAGGCATGCAAGAACCTTCCACATCCCAAACTCAGATGTTGGTTTGGGACCACAGTGTTGAAGTATCCTCCTTTAGAATGCCTGCAGATAGAGATAAGAATATCAAGGAGAGATACAAAGAGATGAAAGCCATAAATTAGAGGCTTAAGGCCCACTCATATGCACAGTACCTGAAATTGACTCCCACCAACCAAGCAAGACTAATGTCAGCTTTTGACATTAAACAGGGAAAAATACAGATGTCATTCATCAACCCCACAGCCCGGCAGCCAAAAACTGCATCAAATTACAAGAAGGTAGATTTTGAAGTGCTAGCAAGGGATATTCATCCCATTGACTAGGTTGAACTACATAAGCAAGCAGCGGAGATGATATACTCCACATTGACAAGAAAGGCTATACCTTCCCACCAACTACATAACTTCTTGAATAACATGTCTACACAATTTTAGGTGGAGAAGGCCTCCTCTCAGGCCAAGGGTAAAAGGATCAAGTCCCTAGAGGACTTAGTAATCGAATTGGGAGACAATCCCAAGGACATAAAATCCATAGAGCAGCTTATTAAACAGAAAAATGATGATATTGTTGCACTTAAGAAGCAGCTAAAGATGCCACAACTGCAACACCCACAAGCATTGGAATTTCTAGAAGCCCAAAGGGGCATGAAGAACTCATGGATTTGGTTTTAAAGTTAAATGATTAGTTGAAATAAACTAAAAAAGAATTTGAAGCTTTAATCCAACTGAAATAGGAAGATGTGGCCACTCTTTCAACAAATTTTATCCCCAGAGCCTCTATAGCAGTACCATCCACACTAGTAGCATCTTTGGCACCAACAGCTCCACCTGCCATGGCATTATTAGTAACAACACAACCTTCAACAAGAGTAGGTACATCTGGAGAGAAAGAAAGAGAACGTGTTAAATTCGTGGAAGAAATGTCTATCGAGGCTACTATGCTCAAAAGGTTAAAGGAAAAGGTGGAAATCCTAGAAGCTAACTGTAGGATTGCCCAACTCAAGCAGAAAGAAGGAACACAGAAAGCCCAGAGAATGGGTGAGAAGATCAAAATCCTAGAAGAGGATTTAAAATTAGAGAAACCACTTGGACAAACTAAATAAATGCTCTGGGGAAATATCATTGACTTTGTCAATGATATTTGGCCATCAATCCAAGTAATTTTTGAACAAACAGAGCTTGTATAGGTAGCTACAGAAGCTATCCAGAAATTAAAGGAGGAGTTGGGCGATAAAACGGAAGATTCCAATAAGGTCATCCACTTCCTCAACAACAAAAACATATATGAGCTCCAGTAGCTAAATATAGAATATAGAACTAAGGCCATTCTGGAAATAAGGAAGGTCCTTTCCAAAAGGAACCTTATGCTTAATTTGGAGGAAAAGTGCCACATTATGCAGGTAGCCACTGATAGGTTCATGTCTAAATTCCATATTTTAAGGGAGAAAGGTCTCCTCAGTCCTATGGTCATCAATGACAAACTCATTACCGAGCTAGACTATCAAAATAGGCTTAGACAGATAGCTATGGAACAAGCCAACTCTTGCTCTACAAAAGCATTGCCAACAGGAAAATTCTTGTACAACAATTTTGAGAACTTCTTTTTCCTTGAGCATTAGGTAAAACATTTGTTCCTCACCAAGCCAAATTTTGCAAAGTACAATGAATATGGCGAAATCCACAGGAGAATGGTTAAGGTGAAACTACCAAATGTAGAATGGTGGGAAATTATGACAGGTTTACTGTAATAAATTTACATTAGAAAATTACTATACAGTAAAAATGAAGGGAAACAAGTAAACAGGTGAAAAGAGGGTAGGAGGGTTAAAGAGTATTAGAGTTAAAGTGTATCAGTTGAAAGATGAAAGTTAAGAAGACTCCAGCATGAAATTCCACAATTGCAAGCCAACTTAAAGGGCTATACTTAAGCCATAAGGCCAGCACAACCAAAATTAAAGTGACAACATGAAACAGTTCAATAATTGTGTCTATCATTTTGGAAGAAGATATTTGTATTTCCTAAATTAAATCTCAAGTTGTTTTAAGATATTTTGTAATATTTTTTGTATATATACTTCATAATTCGAAGTATGTAGGCTCGATTCAAAACATTTCTTTAGACTTATCTCTTTCAAGTCTTCAATTCTACTGTATCAATGATTGGATCAGCTTGTTGGATCAACTAATAAATATCAGATATTTCACATGATTCTTGTGTAAAGCAATGTTCAAAAAAGTATTCTCTCACGTTTAATGTTGTTTTTCTTTATGATTTCCACAACCTTATATGTATCTAAATCTTAATGCTATAATATGGAATGATATCTCAGAATTTGCTTCATTGCACTTTGTTTTCAATTGTTATGAATTTTAAGGTTTTCTGCTAAATTATCCAAGTTAAGGAATTCTTGATTGCTCCTTAATTTAGGTAATTTCACGTGATCTATAGCAAATAATTCTTAATTACTCTTTGTTCATGAATACCCTCTGTTCTTAATTCTAACCTTGGTCTGAGGATTTTAAGTGCTCTCTCACACTGGTTAGGATTATTTCAGCCATTTGGGTTAATAAATTTGCAATTTACTTTGCTAACCTGCCCTGTGAACATTCCCTTTAAGGAATTGATCGAGCCCTGCTATACCTTGCTGACTCCATCGCCCAGTGGCTTGAAAACCTTGCTCTATCCATCTGTTACAAGAATTGCACCACCCTACCTTCAATTCAAAACCAAAATCCTAATGAGCACTAAGAACTAACCTGAAATCCCAGCAAACAAAGCTAAATTATATAGAGAGAGCCCTCTCTGAGTCATAGGTTAGCTAGAGCCTATACTTCAAAGATTGGTTTTTGGTTACCTCGCTGTTTTCCTTCTTCTAATAACTTCTAAGGAAAATCCTGAGTGATAACAACATACATACTCCAATTGAGGTGATTCTTGTGTCATTGGAAAGGTCTCAATGTGTAGAAAATAAAAGGAAGGGTGCAACACTAAAGAAGAAAAGTTTTACTGCCTTATAACATAATGTGATGCATCAAAATTATCTTTGAGGGTTTTATAGTGCGATTTGTGAAAGTCGGTCCCACCAATAAAAATAGTCCTATGAGCTTAATCGTCCACTTTTTCCATTGTGAAAGAATCGAGATGGATGAAAAAAATATAATGATCCAATCTGAATCATTCGATCCATGATGTCACTCATTAAAACTTGGGTGTATATTTTCTCTAAAATGAACACACTAATCCAGTCTATGGTTGAGCTCACGCAAGTAAATTGGGTTACAACATAGCATGTCTTGTGGTACCTGTCTATTATGGATGGATATGGTCTTAGATATGTCTTAGGTTGTGAAGTGAGGCTAGAGGGATTAATTTATTTTGATTAGGATAGGACTACTATGGATAGAAAGATCACCTTGGGGTGGTGCCTTAGCTTGGGATCAACTATGATATCCTAGATTAGCAAGAATGAGATTTCTATTACACTCATTATAATATGAGTGGAGTATATTGCATCCACTGTTGTAAGTCTAGAAGTAATGACGCTTTTGAATCTTCGTGTAATACAATTTGATTAGGTTCTAGAGATGAACTCGATATATTATCATAATCAAATCTTTTTCAAGATTTTAAAGAATTTTTTATTTCATGACAGGTTGAAGCACATTGAGATAAAATACCACTTTGTCTCGGACATGGTGTAGAAGGGAGTAGTGAAGCTCTAAAACATATCCATAAATGAGCAAACTAGAAACATTCTCACCAAGCCTCTATATCGGGGTGAGTTTGCATACTTTAGAGATAAGCTTGGCTTGATGTAGGATCTCTCCCTTGCTATGAGGGAGTGTTGTTGGTTTCGCGGCATCAGAAATACATTCTCACATGGGTTAATGATGATTTCACTAGTTTTGTGAGAATATTGACCAAGTTGGACTAGTTGTTCGACTTGTAATACTGGGTCAGATTTCTAGAGAAAATTCTATTTGTAAACGTTGTTTAATAGAAAATTTCTCCTCAAGAAATGATTAATATTTTTTCTCCCAACGTTAGGTTTCTCAAGGTAAAAATATTGTGTTTACTATGCATGGCTCTCTTTCTATGATCTTTATTATTTTTGTTTCATTTTCAATAAATATTTTGTATTTGTAAATATTCAATGATATTAAAGTTTATAAGACAAGACTATATATAGCTTCATGACATCCAAAACCCTAACTACTCATGGTCCCTTATATAATATAGGATAACCACCTTATTTGTTAACTATGGCCTACTTATAACTAATTGTGGGGCATTTTCCATAATGCAGGTCAACCACATACAAATTATTAATGCGGATGACCTCTTATCGACTTTATTGACTCAACTAACTAATTATGACTCTGACAAGGCCCCTTGGGTTTATTACATAAATAAACTGGTTTGGGGTGGACCCTAACATGCCCTCCGCGATCAAAAATAACCTTGACCTCAAAGTTGAAGCTCCGGAAACTACTAAAAAATAGTTGTTGGTTCCCATGTCACATCTTCTAGAGAGGTATCTTTCCACTTTATGAGAACTTCCTTGATTATACATTCATAGAGATGTCCTTCTAGAGTATTGGGACCTATTTTGATCTAACCCAAAGTGAAGCTTCCTCGTCCAATTCTTGCATAATTGTCTGAACCCTACAATTGTTCCCCACAACTTTCTTGAGGTAGGATACATGGAAGACTCCGTGGATTTTTGAAGTGGTCCACAGTTCTAGTTTGTAAGCTAGTGCATCAATACACTGAATTAGATGATAAAGCCCGTAGATTTCGAGGCTAATTTATGGTGACCCTTTTCTTTGAGAGTGGTCCACTTATAAGTCTAGAGTCACAAAAACACTTGGTCACCCATTTTAAAAGATGTCTCTAAATGGTGCTAGTGAGCTTGGTTCTTCATCCCGTTCTAAGTTTGATGGAGATTATCTTTGAGATGAGTGATCATGACTACACTGTTCTCATGGAACTTATCAACTGCCTATACTTTGGAAGATCCTAGGAGATAAGAAGTTGGTAAAGGTGGGAGTTGGCCATACAATGCCTCATATGGCGTCATCTTGGTTGCTTCATGATAGTTAGTATTATACAACCATTTAGCTAAATGCAACCATTGTACAGATTGATGTTCCTTTCCTCAAGTGAAGCACAGTAAATACATCTCCAAAAATTTCTTGATTTCTTTTGTTTGACCATCTATGTGGGGATGATAATTAGTACTAATTTGGAGTTGTGTGTCCTGTACCTTGAATAGTTCCTGCCAAAAAATGCTAGTCAAAGTGGGGTATCACAATGGAAGTTGACATGGCATGTTGTTTAAATATTTAATCCATGATGACTCTAACAACCACCATGATGACTTATTTGTTTCCCGACTTTGAGAGATACTTAATGAAATCCATGGAGTCATCTTTGTATAGAGGAGTAGGGAGTTGCAAGGGTTTTAATGTGCCTTGTAGCTTGATAGTTACCCCTTTGTTGTGACTTCGCATTCAACATAAAAGTTACAAGCATTTCTTACACAAATATTTAATTTATGTATTTCTAGTTATCATTAGTTATCTTTATCTTTATTAATATTATAGGTGTACATTCCTTATTCATGGCATGATATTTTACCTTGTTTACTTTCTAGATTTTATATCTACTCTTATGACAGACCTATTTTGCATTGATTTATAGGAGTGTTAAATAACATTCTAATGCACTGTTACACCCGTCTTTGCAGTTCCTAATTTGTGATTTGCAGTTTTTAAATGTAATCTTTCTGGTAAAATGTAATGCTCACGAAAGAGGTATTGTGGCTATTTTATTCTAGAGGGAACATGTATTTGGTTCATCATAATCATAACCTAACCACAACGTCGGATACTGTGTTTGATACATCGATTGATATGGAGGCTTGACGATGGTTTTGAACCGAAAAATACAATATTTCGGCTCTCTTATTATTGGACCATCCCTTCCCTACAAACTTGTGTGAAACGCACGTTGCTGGGTGGAAATCGTGCTTGAAGAGGGAATCCTACGTTTCTCATTCATCTTTTAAAATGGAATTGAAATTGCTTTTATTTCTCTTCACGAAAATGTGAAGCCGCGTTTGAACTGGAAAACCATCCTTTCGCATTTACGTTATGGATTGGACAAGAGGTTAACATTAATTCTCTATTTAAATTTACTTTATTTCGCTCTTTGCAGAAACGGATTATGCAAGCATGACGCTAAAATTACCGGTCTAAATTTAGCCGAAGCAGACTATGCAAGTAGGAAACTGCGTCCAATGTGGCGTCAGTTCTCCCCCCACCCAAAATAATGAGAAAGTTGTGATGTATTTTGCCAAGACAATGTCGTCGAATATTTCACGCCCAACATCCCTGTTGTAGTCGTCACACTTTTGGTGAAAGTCAGTAAAATGATTCAAGTGAGGGGGAATGAATGAACTGTCCGTCTGTCTGGTCCCGTCCATAACCGGCCTGGCGCTTGTTTATACCTTGACACGGCGTTCGTAAAGTCTGCGACAGCCAAACCGACAAAACACAATGACTTTCACACTCAGGATTTCATTAGCGGGTTTCGGTCGTGACGGGCTTTGGGTTTGCCTTAAGACAATCAATATGCATGCACTTCAGAGAAGACGTTCACTCCTTATAAGTACTCGCATTCCTTCGTTTGTTTCACAGCCCAACTCTTGTAGCTCTCCGAGTCCTAGTTTTCCCATCGCGACTGAATTTTCTCTTCCGCGCAATATCCATCAGATATCATATTTTTCAAATTTGTAACAGTGTTAATCGCTCTTTCACTTCATATCCTTTGTTGCTAACACCGAGCTTTCTCATGAGGAGAAGTATAATGGCCCCCTTGATTATGATCTCGTTCCTTATCATTGTAGGCCGTAGCAATGCCAGGTTGCTGGTCGACCCTGACACTCTTTGCACTCCCGACCGCAATACCAGTGCGCTTTTCGACGATGATTCCGACTTGCACACTGCTAACGCTCCTATGGAGAAGGATGTGGTGGACTACGTCGAGGAGATGATAAGGATCTCGTCGGCAAAGAGTGCCACCAACGAGAAGACGCTATCGCTCAGGCTGAGCCCGAGCGTCGCAAAGAACTATAAAGGAGAATCGGCGACGTCGAGCAAGGCCATGAATGTGAATTTCATGGTGACCGAACAGCAGCTCTCCACATCAAGTAATAGCCCTGGGACCGGTCACATGCAAATGATCCCGCCCAGTTCTCCAACCAGAAACGTCGACAAATCCCAACAAAGCAATGGAGATGAACAGCTTCAGCCAGAAAAGAGCAACAAGCGCAAACTGCGTTCTACTCCAAGCCCGGGAGTCGGCAATTGATAGTTTGGAACGTAATAAAGAATATTAGGGCAGAGTTAAAAGCTAATAAAGGAGGTTACGTATACGTAAACAAATAAAAATGTCACGTATGACTTGATTACGCGCCTAGATATATAGATATTTTATAAGTAGAAGCACTGTTAGGATCATCTTTATGTATGAGAGCTTTAGAGAGGCATCAAATCTTTTTGGGAAGATAGGGGAAGATAGGCCAAGATAGATATGTATGACCAAATTGAATAGATGAAATAAGATATATATTTGAAAGGGAAAATGTGAGTAACAAACATGTATGGGATGGATTCTATTTAAATATTTTTTTGATAATAATAAATGTATTTGGCTTTTTTTACTAAAAACATTTCAATAAATTTGTAGTGGTTCTCTTCAATGTATAATTTTAAATTGTATTTTTGAATGCTATATAGAGTACATAACTTAAATAGTTAATTTTTTGACATATTTTAGAGAAAATAAGCACACATATAAATAAAATTTAAAACAATGGAACTCAAACTTTTTAATCATGAAAAACTATTTTTTCAATTGCTTTATATGATATATACATACTTATTTTTAAACAATATAATATATATATATATATATATATATAGTTGATATTAGTATATTTTAGGTAGGAGTGTATTGAGATGTTATTAATATATTTTTAAGTATACCATCACTTCACATCTCCATCTTATTGTTTCTATTATAACATTGAATATTTTATTATTTACAAAACACACGCACATATATAGTATTCAAATAGTTTATTTAAATAATATGTCTAAATATATTTGAAAAGTATAAGGTTTGTACATCTTACTCACCTTTTTTACTTCTAAATTATGTTAAGTCTAAATATTTTATTTATGACTAAGAGTAAGTGGAATATTTTAATTTTATGTGAACTCTATATTGAGTGTAAGCATAAACACACATTCTTCTCGTACTACGCTATAGAATGTTAACCACATATTATTATACTAATTTAAACTATATATAATATGTAAAGTGTTGACATTGAAATAATTTAGTTAACATAAGCATTGAAATATTTTATTTATGATTACATTATCCACATTAATTTTTTTTTTTCTTTTAATATACTTTTAAATACATTTAAATATTTTTTAATTTTATATATTCAAATATTATATTTAGGATGCACATTGAATTTTCTTTATTTTTTATTAATATTTTTTAGATGTAACATATTAATTTTACATTAAGAATTGAATTAGTTATATATTTCTCTAGTAGCAATGATATAAAGAAGGAATTGTGTTTTTTATTTCAGTTAATTCTCTTTGGAAGTTGGAATATTGTATTGTCATTATGTTAATTTTATTCTCAAATAGGTATTAAAATAAATTAGTTAACATGGTTATTAAAATGGTTTATTTACATGTCCAATTTAAATATGAAATTATAAATAATATCAACCTTATTTGTTTTTCATTTTAATTACTTTAAAATAATTTTAAATTTTAATATAAATTTATATTATTTCATATGGACATAAAAATATTTTATTTATAACTCAGAGTGCCAGTGAAATATTTTTACCATACTTTTTTATATTGGATTGTACTCTAATTAATGTGCTACTACTTTTTATAATATTTTAAAGTAAAACTAACCAAATATGTGCATTTGTCTTTTATTTTCATTATACTTAAAATCATTTTCTAATTTAAAAAATATTTTAGTTTTATCTTAAAAAAAATATATGTCAACTAGATGTTCACCACAAACACAATTACCCTTCATCTTCTTTGTTAAAAAATGTTAAAAAATTAAAAGTAAAACTAAAAATAATGTTATATATATATATATATAGAGAGAGAGAGAGAGAGAGAGAGAGATATAGATATATATATAGATATATATAAGTGGAAGGTTGTAAATAATGTCTTTATGTATTTCTTAGATTACTAATTTTCCACAATTGTGATATATGCGGGGATGCATATTATGTATCTAATAATTAATATTTAGTATTTTTGCATGAGAATTATAAGGGAATGTTGGGATTAAGAGTTTTCCTTAAACATGGCCTTTTCTTCTTATTGCAATTGATACCTGTTACCATATCCACTATTTATCTATACATTGTGTGATTTATATTAATAGTGGGAATGTTATTTCTAGGATGATCCCATATGTCATATTTACTTGTACTAACAATCATGACGATGATAATTTCAATTGATTATGATGAGTAATCACTATCTAATATCTTATTAAAAGGCTTATGTGCTAGGTGAGGATGGCACCCCTTTCTTATATTGCATTACACTATTGTTGATGTTTTAATTTGACTATTAAGAGATGGAATCCTAAACACAACATACCTCTTTTGCTTTCTTCTATTGATGATTGATAATGATAGAACAAGAAATCTATTTGATAATCTATATTATGATGAGGCTTGAGCTACTCCATTATATTACGATTTAATTTACAGTAATATTATTTTATGGTGATTACCATGATTAATAGTTGTGACGATGTATTTGATATTATATATGTTTGTCATTTAACATGTCTATTGATGTTTTGAGGCTTTATATTATTGATGATGATATTCCACGAAGCATTGGTATGGTTACCATTGACTCTAGCATTTTCGGTAATGATGATGATTACATAATTGATCCTTTTGAATCATGTTCTTGATGTAATTCATGTTATGATGTTATATATTTGTGATGATATTATGTTGTATATTTCTGATGATAATGTTACAAATACATTGTTATTTTGGAAATAAAATATATAACAGGTTGAGACACTAATGGAAATGAATTCAAGGGGAGGGATTATGGTGAGGATGAGCTCCAATCTAACCTATGTAAAAGTGAAAAAGGGAAACAGATTGTAACTCACTATTACACTTTCCTAAGAGTTGTAAATTCACCCTCAAGATTCATTTCACCATTAAATAAAAAGATGAAAGAAAAGTTACAGTATTTAGAAGATGTTACATTGAGATTGATTGAAATAAATGATGTTTCCCAAATAATAAATATAGTTGGATAATGAGGGAGTGCTCTATAATATTATCGTTGTTATGATAGAACTTGTGAAGTGGGGTTTATGTCATTGGTTTACCAAAACTATAAGTTTCTCTAATACAGTCTGTGTGGACAAAGGGGTTGGGAGTGTCTAGATCACTAATGCCTAATTAATATCCATTTTATAATGGTTTCTTATGCCATTTTTAATCCAAATATATCGGATGCCACTACCGAGTATGATCATAAGCACTATACGATAGTTTCTATATTAATATCTTTAGAGAGTAGGATAAAATTGACATGTATAGTTATGATCGTGAGAAAATAAAAATGGTACCAATATGTTTTCTTATGTGAGAGCTATTTCTATGTATCATCATGATAAAAAGTGATAAACGTTTTTGTGATAAATCTATATGTAAAAACCACACCAGGTTTTCTAACCTATAACTTTAATCAAGTAATAAATTAATCTATGACAATCCTTTGGCATATATTTGAGTTAATTGTAGAGGATACCACCTTTGACTATGGATTTTTTCACTGGAGGAGAGAATGGTAGAAATATTCCTAAATTTTATAGCCTACAATATGGATCTTAGAAGAAAATATGGAGGGAATGGGTGCGGGGGGTGAACTTTATGTTCCAATTTCAAATTCAAAATTTTGTATGTTACTATTATTCATGCAACATATCTGTGTATGCGACTTTAACGAATGAAACCTGCATATGTTAATATTACTTACTTTTCATAACATCCATTAGATGTTTAACTTAATCATTACATTATTAGTTCATTAGCCTATGCAGTAAAGAATGGATAAATCACAACACATAAGAAACAAGTCAACTCATATGAACACCAAGATTTCATGTGAAAACCTAATGTGGGAGAAAACCACCACTATTGTCGTCTCTATCTTCTTCATTTCTTATAATGGAAACTAATTACAACATTATCTTTTGATGCCACAAACTCTTACCGACATGTAGACACCTACATACAAGGGGCTACAACCTCCACTCGTTCTCTAACACCCATTGGAAGAGAACCACAACCTCTTGATCTTGTTTATCAGCTCATATTGGAAGGGAGCTCCTATGCCATCATTAAAGGCTATAACCTTCATTACTTTGTGGACCACATTTCATAGTATTTCACACCGGATACACCTGTCAATCAATCATCAAAACATGTAGACCACCTTTCACCAAATTTTCACACTAGACACATGCCAACAATAAGCCTAAACCATAAGATTAAATCAAAAAATATGAATCATTGAAGTGTTGTAAACAAGCTAAATGAGTGAAACATTAAGCCATTGAATACTGAAGTAAACCAATCACTAAAATGAATATCAAATAAGTGTAATACCAAATAATATTATCGCACATCAACCATTCAATCATTCACTGATTAAATATAACACTATTAGATACAAGAAAATCATCACAAAAATAATATGAAGTCACTGCAAACCCTAATCAATATCAATTTTAGAATGTATACACAACTATTCTAATGTATACCCATGTATATATGTGCTTACTATGGATAACATCTGCATACAAATCCCAATTCTCTGAGTCATATTAGATTATCAAATTGAATCATTGTATCAATCGTTGAATCAATGAAATAATGAGTCATAATATAAAATAATCACTCACTCAATGCAATATCATCATTGATCAATATACCAAGGCAAAACCAAATCAAGCCATTCAAAAATTCTAGACACAGATTATCATGATCAAGGCACCATTGATAGACAATAACAAATAAAACAAACATCATCAATTGTTAGCAGCAATTCAAACACTCATCAAATTCAACTTAGAATGTATACGCAACAATCTTTAACTAGATCTATGTATATACACTCTTATCATGAATAAAAGCTATGTATATATTCCAACATAATGAATTACAAAACCTAAATCAAGTAGCAATCTAAACAAATTATTTCAGAATATATATGCAACTATTTCACAGCATACCTGAATATGTATGTGAGTATATAGAACCAAAATTTCATACATATATTTAAATTACTGAAACAAAAATTCACCGCAAATCACTAGTCAAACCGAGATAGTTGCACACATATTGTCAAAGGATATAGATCTCAGAGAATATATTCAAGATCATAATTCCACCATAATCACAAATATTGCATTCTTGGACATCCAGACAAGCAAGTTAATCAATCATATATTCACTACAAGTTCAGATCTCTTAGGTCTAAACCTTGTCATTCCTCCTTGGTGCATGCCTATTCCAAATTATATCACACATGAATGACTCATCACATTGCACAAATATATCCTTGATCTCCATCTCATTATATATATTTTTCCTTTACTAATACCTCATGAAAATCCTTTGGTTGTCATTAGTATTAATTGATGAGGTCAAATAGACGTTTTTGTCACAATTAGTATGGGAAATTACCATGGTAATTACCCTTGTATCGAGTTTTCCATGGTTTAGATTATGTACATGACTTTTTTTCACAGACCCTGCATATGTACACAACTCTTCTTCACATGGGTCACATATAGTTTTCAAACTTCATAATTCCCATCTTTTATTATGTGAAACCTATATGAATGTCTCCCTGATACTTCCTCATTTCTGAAATACCTACACCACCATCCATTTCACCTGTATTAATTCCATGACCATCATATTATATCCAAGTAGACATCAATAATATATTTCGATCACGGATAACACATTATCCATAATTCCAACAATCTCCCCCTTTGGACTTGATGGACATGACTTTGGTATTTGGAAACCACCTGCAAACACCAAGTCTTTTATCACCCCATGACATGAAGGGAAAATGATTAAACTAGGCTGAATGAAGTACTTCCCTTGTTTATCATAATATTGTAAGTCTTATATGCTGATATGAATAATGAGATTTGTATACTCATCATGCTCCCTTGAGCATATGCTAGTTTTGAAAAAATATATATAATAAAATAATAAGGCTATACCTAAACAAATATGACATTTCCTATCACCAATGACTCTATGACCCACCATCCAACATAACGGGGTGATATATTTGACCCAAATTTTACATTAATCACTCATAATAATGGGGTGTATACATAGCAGAACCTGATCCCAATAGCCCATACATGACAAAATATTACAGTGGTTACAATATGGATCTTTCCAAAACCTATAGAAGAGTCATCTAAGGATTTCAACAATAAGGTGTCTTTTGTATCAAAGCCATGATACTCAATAAAAAATGACCATGCTTCAAAGAGATATCCACAACATAATCATTAGACGACAACAACATAAACAATAGCAGCATGAAAATCCTCATCATCAAGAAGAAATCAACTAGATAAGAGAGTGTATCATCAATAACATAGTATCCACCTCATTAAGTGCATTAATATGTAGCATCAATCAATAATAAGCCAGCACCCATAACTTAATCATTTACAACCCAAGCATCATTAATACCCATGGCATAGTGACAATAACACATATATTTTTAGTAGGGAATAAGATTGATGAAATCAATAATAACTGTGAACTCATCATAGAATCCATCATGAAAAAAGGATTACTTAAGAACACAATAATTCAAACAATGAAATATTAGAAGCATACGAGATGCTCCCCCTAAACCGATGCCAACTCTTCATCATCAATTTTGATATTATAGCCATCTCATCAGTGAGAAAATGATCCAAATAACCATTTCAACAACAGAAATAATATAAGATTTTGTAATAAATTGTAAAGTCCTCATGAACCAACATCATACTAAGAAGCGTATTGACATCATTATCATACTGCGACAAATAAATGTTCGAACTAGAAATCCAATAATGAGCTGATGAAATCACATCAGAAGCTCCCCATGAATTTGTGCCACTTCTTCATCATCTCATAAAACCATGAGCGACTGACTGAGAAAAAAATCGCATATACACATAACCTTCCTTCACGAGAAACGCACACATAATGTAAAATCTATATTTTTCATAGCCACAACTCCCCTGAATATGACATGTATGTTCCTATTATGTTAGAACAATTATCAAAGTGAAGAGGTAGGAATCAATCATAACTTTTTTTCTGAGATACTCAAAGGAATCATGTGGAATAAACTCGGTGGATAAATTTGCAACTTCTTCCTTTGAAGGTATATATTCCAACTTGAATTTTCATTCAATAATTTGTTCTCTAAGAAAACGGTATTTTATTGGAATGTGCTTAGTTTTTTAATTCATGATACAATTTTTGGAAATAATTATGCCACTAGTGTTGTCACAAAGAATAGGTACAATTTGAGGACAAGTGACTTGAATGTATTGTAATGTTTGGATAATCGATAGAAGTTGAGTACAACAAGAAACATCACTAATGTATTATGCTTCAACACTTGATAAAAAATAGAACTGTGTTTCTTACTGAACTAATAAACTATGTGAGGTCCCAAATAGAATGCTCCTCCACTAGTAATTTTGCAGTCATCAACCGTACATGCCCAATCTAGATCTTTGTAAGCATGAAGTGAAAAATTAGAGTTTTTTGGATACCACAATCCAAGATCCTGAATGCCTTGCATATACTTGAATATCTTCTTGACTTCTTTGATATGTGATTCCTTAGGATTTTATTTGAATTGTCCAACTATGGAAACTGCGCGTATAATGTTTGGCCTTATACTTGTAAGATAAGTCAAGCTATCAATCATAGATCTTTATTCAAGTTGATTAACTAAAGGACAATCATCATTTTCACTGAGATTGAATCTTGCTACCATTGGTGTGCATACATGTTTGTAGTCTTCTAGTGCATATTTCTTCATAATATTCTTGACATACTTGGTTTGAGAAAGGAAGATAACATCCATAGTTTGATGAAGTTAAAGATTGAGAAAGTATGGTAGCTAACCAGGTAAATAAATTTAAAATTTTTCTTGCATGGCTGAAGAAAATATTTGACTCAGATTCAACATTACTTCCAAATATGATATCATCAACATAAGCCACTCGTACCAAATTTTTGTCTTTTTCATACTTGATATATAGATTTTTATCTACAAATCCTTTCTTGAATCCTTGTCGCTGAAGAGACCTGTCAATAGGATAATACCATGCATGAGGAGAATGCTTTAACCCATATAATACCTTACTAAGTTCAAAAATAAGAATTTTATCATTGATAAGTATGAATCCTTCAAGTTTTTTAATATAAACTTCTTCTTGTAGGTCCCCATTTAACAATGCAAATTTAACATCCATTTTATATACCTTGAAGTTATAATAGTTGGAAAATGCGAGAAACATTCTTATAGCTTCAAGTCTAGCTTAAGGTGTAAATGTCTCTTAAAATTCTATCCCTTCCTACTGAGTGTAGCCTTTCCATACAAGTCATGTTTTGTTTCGAATTACTGCTCCATTTTTGTTCAATTTTGTTTTAAATGCCCACTTTGTCCCAATTAATTTTATGTTATGAGACCTTGGCACTAGTTCCCATATATGGTTCTTTTCTATTTGAGTTTTTAGTTCATTACCCTAACCAAACATTTATCTTTGCTTTCTTAATTCACATTTTTAGGTTCAATTGGCGATAATAAGGCTAGGTGACTAGATGATCCAAAAAATGTTCTTCTAGTTTGTATTTCTACTTCTTTATCTCCTAGAGTTTAACATTAAGGAGGATTCTTATGAATGTACCTTGATGGATTCTTTTCTGACACACCTCAATTTTCATTTCCTTCTTTTGAATCCTCACGTTTTTCTTCACCTATAATTTCTTGGATATGAGTAGGGAGTTTTTCATCCTGTAACTATACTTCTCTTTTGATACATGTGGATGATTCATCAATCACAAGATCTATACTTTAAACAATTTTTTTGATCCTCTTATTATAATATTTATATCCTTTTATTATAGAATAGTGTCTAATAAGTATTCCTCCATCTCCTCTAGATTCAAACTTTGCAAGCTTATCACCATTTCTCCTTATAAAATATTTGCTTCCAAAATTCTCAAGTATTTGAAAGTTGTGTGTTTTCCATACTAGAGTTCATATGGAGTTTTATCACAATTTACTCGAACATGGGCCTTCTTAAGTATATCAAAAATTTTATGTACTGCTTCTCCTCACACGGTGTGAGGTGTTCTTGTCACATTAAGCATGGAACATGCCATTTGTTGAATTATTTTGTTCATTATTTCTACTACTCCATTTTGTTGGGGAGTTTTAGTTATGGAAAACTGTGTTTTGATACCATGTTACTCACAAAAATTGAAAAATTCAACTGATATCAACTCTCCTATATTAGATCTAAGACATTTGATTTTTAAGTCCAATTCATTTTCCACCATAGCCTTGATATTTAAAATTTTTCAAATGCCTTATCTTTATACTTTTGTAAACCAACCCAACACATTCCTGTAAATTCATCAATTAATAACATGAAGTATTGGTCACCATGAGGAGGATTCTTTCTCATAGGTCCACAAAAATCAACATGAACAAGTTCAAGGGGTTTGCCTAATGTGAATTCTTTATATTTAAGTTGAAATTTAGATTTCTTACCAAACTGGCATAATTTTTAGATACTATTTTCAGGCGGAAGTATGTCTTGAATGTAATGAACTACTCCCTTTCATTATTTGTATAGTTGAGAAAAGTTGATGTGTCCCAATATGTTAGGATAGAGCCAAATTGCTTCATATTTGCTAAACAATTAGTGCTCTTTGCCACGTTCTAGGATAAATACATTGCCTTGAGTTATGATTCCCTTGATTATAGTCTTACATGTATAAAAAATTATTACCACACAAATCTTTGACGTGAAAATAACTTCATGCACTTGATCACACATTTGACTAACAATTAACAAGTTATGTATTATCCCATCAAAAAATAATACATTATCAACTTGGACCTTTTTTTTAATACCATGCATCCCTTTCTTTTAGTAGTAGTAGGTGAATTATTACGAAAAGTCACATTCTTTTCTTTTTTAATTTTTGTTATGCAACTACCTCACAAAATAGAAGAAAAGACACATCAACGACTTCAAAATCAACTTCATCAAGGTGTAAACCTCCTTTACATTACACAAATGAATAATTATTGGCTGATATAAATGATAAGACCTCGTTTCTATATATAGGAGTCTAAGGGGTACCAATACAATGAGAGCCTACATAACAATAATATTGTAGGGGAACAATAATAACAATAGTGGGCTTTTATAGGCCACAATAATAACAACATGGGGACTATATGGGAACAATAATACAATAACGGGATTGCAATAATAACAACAAGGGGTTACACTAGTAGTATAGGGACCTAACATTCCCCTCTCCTTCAAAAAGTGTTGCCCTTAACACTTGAGTAATTCTAGATTGTTCTATATAAAATTCTCATCCTTCGATGTGGAATCTTCAACCAGTAAGATCTTCCACTTGATGAGATACTCTAAAATTGGTCGATTTCATAGTTGTCGATTTCTTGGTTTTGTGACTACATCAGGTTCCAATATGATTTTTCCTTCCTCATCAAGTTCTAGAAATATTGTTTGAACTAGGATCTTCTCACTTGTAACCTTCTTTAAGAATGGAACATGGAAAACTAGGTGGACTCAAGAAGATGCAGGAAGCTGCAATTTGTATGCCATAGTACTAATGTTTTGTAGCACCTTGTATGGACCATAATACTTTGGTGATAATTTATTATCCTTCTAGCTTGATTGAGGGACACTTGTTTGTATTTCTGTAGTCATAGAAATACTTAGTTAAAACTTCTTTCATTGTGATGTTGATCTACCTGTTGTTTCATTCTATTATACGCCAAAGTGAGGTTATCCTTTAAGAGTTTGATAACCTTTTGTTGATGCTCGATGTGATCTTCCATTGCTTGAACCTTAGAATTTTCTTTTAAAAGGTGATGTGATGGATGATGGATGATATCCATAAAGTGACATAAATGGGGTCATTTTTGCTGCAATATGGATGGAATTGTTATACCACCATTCAACCAGAGGCAACCACTTGACCCATTGTGTCTATTTATCTTATACAAAGAAACAATTATATCCTTCCAAACATTTGTTAACTATCTTAGTTTTACCATTAGATTGAGGATGAGAAGATGAACTATGAGCTAATTGAGTACCCAGACAAGAAAATAATTTTGTCCAAAAACTTCTAGTGAAAATGTGATCTCTATTGCTTACAATAATCTTTGGGTTTCTGTGCAGCTTTTGAATTGTTTCATAAATGTAGTAACAACTGTACTGGCCTTAAATGTAGTAACAAAAATGTGCATACTTGGTAATTCTAGCAACTACCCCCATGATGACACTCTTTCCTTTGGACTTGGGTAAACTTGTGATAAAATCCATTGAAGCCTCCTCCCGGTGATGACTTGGAATGGATGAAGGTTGTAACAGACCTAAGGTATTAATTGTCTCAACTTTATTTTGTTGGAAAACCAAACATTATGCCACAAATTTTTGAATATCATATTTAAGGCCATCCCAAAAAAATTATTTCTTAATCATGTGATAAGATTTTAAAAATCTTGAGTGCCCTGCTAAGGAGGAGATGTGCAATTCGAGAAGAATCATTTGTTTGAATTGAGAATTGTCACATAGGTAAAAGCGATCTATGCACCATAATGAATCATTTTTCCTTCTAAATTTATCATATGTGTTTGGATCTTGCTACAAATTTTGAATGAGTGCCCACACTTCTTATTCATTCTTGCATTCGTCCTTTGCTTCATTTATCCAATCTAGTTGGATAATATAAATGGCACAAAACAATGCTTCCACATCCTCATCCTTTCTTGAGAGTGCATCTGCAACAACATTTTTCTTCCATTCTTTTGTAGATGATTTCAAAGTCATCGTCAGACATATTTGTGAACCATTTCTGTTGTTCCTCTGAAGATAATCTTTGTTCTAAAAAGTACTTAAGACTATCATGATCCATTATTACCTTGAAGTGTCTTCCCATTGGGTAAGGTCGAAATTTCTTAAGTGTGTGTAGTATGGCTAATATTTCCTTTTAATAAATAGCTTTATGTAAATAATTTCCTTTGATTGGATGACTTTTGAGAGAAATGGGTCTTTTTCTTGCATTAAAACAACATCAACTCCATTTCCTAAGGCATCACATTCCACAATAAAGGTTTTTGTGAAGTTTGGCATAGCTAAGACCGGTGCATGGCACATTGTCTCTTTAAGATGTTCAAAGGCCTTCGCTACTTCTAGAGTCCAAGAGAATGCATATTTCTTTAATAATGTTGTTAGAGGTGCCGCTATTCTCCCATAATTATTAACAAAATTCCAATAATACCATGTCAACCTAAGAAATCCTCACAGATTCTTTAGGGATGTGGTAATTTTCCATTCCTTAATGGCTTTAATTTAGCTAGGATCTACCTTAACACCTTCATGAGATAGAATATGACCTAAATATTCCACGTCTTGTACTCCAAAGAAACATTTGGAGGTTTTTGCATATAATTGTTTCTCCTCCAACAGTTTGAGCATCTTGTCAACACATTGAACATGATCCTTCCAAAACTTTCTGTAGATTAGTATATCAGAAAAAAATACTACCAAAAATTTTCTAAGAAAGGGCTTAAAAATGGAATTCATCAAACCTTGAAATGTAGAAGGTTCATTGGTAAGGCCAGAAGGGATGACCAAAAATTCATAAAGACCCTCATGAGTTCTAAATGTGTTTTTTGGAATGTCTTCAGTCTTCATTCTAATTTGATGATATTCTGAATAAATATCCAACTTGGTGAAGTAACTTCCTCCATGTAATTCATCCAATAATTCATCAATGACAGGAATGGGAAATTTATCTTCAATAGTAATATTTTTGAGCTCCCTATAATCCAAACACATGCGCCATGATCCATCCTTCTTTTGTACAAATACCACTGGAGCAGAGAAAAAACTTTGACTAGGATGAATTATACCAAAAACTAGCATTTATGTAACCATACGTTCAATTTAACTGTTTTGGGTATATGGATATATGTAAGGCCTAATGTTTGGGAGTCTCAAATATCTTTGAATGATTGCCCAATTTTTTTGGGAGATCTGGAGAAATAGACAATTTCGATGTTGCAACCTCTAGTGAACATAATTGTGAAATTATGCCCCATTTTTCTTTCTTTAGAAGATTTTTCATGCTATTAGTGTTGATTATATGTCTAGATTTCCATGTGATACCCCTTAATTCAACTTCCTTTCCTTTCCAAAAAAAAGTTCAAGAAAAGTTTTTTGAAAATTAAAATCTAGTGTAGCCAAAGTTTGTAACCATTGGACTCCTAGTACAACATCAACACCACCCATTTGAGTTGAAAGAATTCAACTCATCATTACATATTCTCCCATGGATAGCTCGATATTATGCCACTTTCCAGAGCAATTTATGGTTCCTCCGTTTGTAACCATCACTTGACACTCTAGTTGATCCAAAAATGGATCTTGGATAAACCTCTAAGTCTAAAAGCCTTCATATAAGAGGTAGAAGGTGCCAAATGGCACATGGTAGACCCTGAGGCATAGCACTGCTATTTTTAGCAAAAATGTCCCCTATTCTAGCTCCAGCTGCCATGCCTCCTCTTGCTCCACTTTGGCCATAAAGTGTTAGCCCTTAGGTGCTGATCCAAATAGATCCAAATCACTCTCTAATTCTTTGAAATCTTCTTATGATCATCCAAAAGATCAAAACTATTGCATAAGGGGAGCCTTCAAGTAGGCGGTAAAACACTATCAGGGAGCAAAAACCCAACGAAATAGTGAAAAATAGAGCTATCAGTGGTGTCAACAGTGAATGCACACGAGCCTTTGGATTTGGCCGATCAATAGTATAGATCCAATCAGCGAATAACAATAGGCAAACAACAATACAGTGCTTACAATGGCCCCGGGTTACTGCGATATGAGATTGCAATCAGATCACATCACTATATTGCATCAGAGCAACACCATAGAGTGGGGCATATACCCATACATGCATGCAATATGATTAGCTAGACCCGATGGCTATCTAGACATTATTGCATAGATTTTTAGATCCACAAAAAGGCATTTTTTAATGTATTTTCACATATTTCATTATTTAACGAAATAAAAAGAAACAATGTTGATGCGATATTACAGACTTGAAAGGTTTTATTAATGTTGTTGAACGCCATTTCAATTGCAATAAAGTGGGATTTTCACATTTTAATGTATTTTCCAATATAAAGGGAAAATCACAAAATAGGCAAGATTTCGAGAGAGCCAGAGGTGATAAGTGGTTTGGGCTAGGCTCGGGCCAATCCCATACAATGATTGCCATGTGTGCAGGCTGAGGAGAGAGAAAACCACCCTCATCGGGTGGTTAACTCCCGTACGAAAGAGCCACTCGAAATGGATCACAGCCATTGGACCTAGAGCTCCCAGATCGATGGTGAAGATGTGATATCGCTACAAAGGCAGATCCGATAGGAAAATAGACTATATTAGAGGATATTTGAAGTTCGGAATGAACAGATTTTTGGTATAATTTCACACTGAAAAGCATTTCTCTGTGTTAACAGGAAGTCGCTAGTTCAGGGGTTACAAAGTCCCGTGGCAGTCTTATGATGTAGAATAGGTGGCCACCTTCCCTTTCTGCATTAAGAAATGATTGCTAACGCTAGAATAGGGATTTGAGCTGAAAAAATCCGGGTGGTAGAGGCTCGGAGACGGATGGTCGGAAGGGGAAAAAGCCACAATGCAAGATAAGTGAACCAATAGAAATAGTCATGGAGCATCGATGGGACGAGCGAGCTACCTGAAAGTGAAGCACAATTACTAGAATTTGTTTACTATGCTATTAGAAAAATATACCTCTGAGCTCATGTCTGTCGAGAAGCCAAAGGGGATAGATTAAGACCTCTCGAACCTCAAAAAGTCCGAGAGCATTGTAAAAAGCCTATAAATGGATGAAAGCTAGAAGAAACAAGTGTTCAACATTTGGAGACTATGGAGACTCTGCTCCTCTCAATGTCTAATCTTTTTTCTAGCAATATAAGCTTTTGTTTTTGTTACATGTTCAATTCCCATTTTCTCCTCTATTCTAAGCTTGTACTTGAATAGGTGATTCATGTTTTCTTCTGTGTCTAATGCGAGATAGCTGTCATCTTATCTATGCATTGATAAATTAGATTTCTAAGTTTCATTTACCTTCTGTAGCTAGCCGTGCATATGTGTTTATGTATGCATCTGTTGGTATAGTCATTGTTCTCCATCTATCCACTGAATCTATAAGCTATTGATCATTAGTGGTCTAAAGCCTTGTAAAGCTGAGGGTGCTCATGCATGTCTTGAGTGAAAACACAGTTGAAACAATCATCTGACTTGATCCAAACCATCATCCATTCCAATAGTTCTGAGAACGATATTGAATATTTATATGTTACCAGGCATCTTCGAGATACAACCTAGGAGAACTTCCTAGAGTGATAACATAATTAGTGTTATTGTCGGGGGGAGGAGACTGAAGATTAGCTTCCCTAGGAGATGACACACTTACAACTTTGATGATAAACAAAGTCTAGGCACTTTTTCAATTGTAATCATCTATCTGCTGATTCTATTGGAGGATGAACCTCCTGGCGACTCCACTTCATAGTTCTAGCTCAGTTTGTGAGGCATAATCGGAGAAATCCTCAGAAGCCACAAGCTGACCCAGTATCTAACCCTAAAAAAATCATCAAAGAAACAAAGCAATAGTAGAAAGAAGAATCACGTTCAGATAGCTCTAAAAAATATTCTATATCTCTTCAAGAAAATCCTGTAATAGAACAAATACATGTTGATAGTATAACATCTAGTACTAGCAGCGAAGAAAATATATGAGAGATTCATAGAGCTCCTTATTCTTTAGATCCTCCTTCCATTCTAAGCTCGAAGTAAGCCTCTCCTACTACCCATCATACTCCTTTATTCCTATCAATCACTCCTCAGCCCTCTGTCATTCAGACTTCCAGTACCCTTATAGCCACCACAGCTATGGCAGGTCCACAAGCACCTACCAAAATGGAAAGAATCATAGCTAGTAGTTATGGACCTCTAGTACTGCCCACTCCTTTGAATGCAATGCCTACTAGAGAATATCAAAAGTATAAGCCTAAGTTCACTGGAACTGAAGGTGTTACAGTTGAGGAACATATTGAATCCTTCCATATCTATGTTGATAACCTGGACATTAGTGAAGATGATGTATGGATGATAGTCTTTGTCCAAAGTCTACATGGAAATGCTAGGAAATGGTTTAGAGAACTAACCCCATGGTCTAAAGCAGATATTGAGGCTTTACATGATGCATTCCTAAAGCATTGGGAGGATAAGAAGGATCTACTCTACTACCACATTGAGTTTGGGAACTTAAAGAGGGAAAATTGTGAGTTGTTGTCTAATTTTAATAATAGGTTTAACTGCATGTACAACAAGATACTAGTTGAAGCGAAACCCACCACTACCTTTCCTAAACTCTATTATTCCAGTGCCTTCGATTCTGAATTCTATCTACTGTTGATGGAGAGACGATGTGCTACCTTGGCTGATATGCAGGATGTAGCCTTGGAAGTGGAATCGAACATCATGGCAGTAGATAAGCTTAAGGGAAATGTTGATAGAAGGAGACAGAGGGGCAAGTCTTCACCATATTCACATCCCAAGATAGATAAAATGACTAAGATGATAGAGTCATTAGCCTCTAAAATATCCAAATTAAAGGTTGAGCAGCACCCTAGGAAAGGAAGAGTTCCTAACACCTTTGCTCCTAGAAATCCAAATCCATATAGAAGAGCTAATGGGCAGTTGTAGATTCTACAAGGAAGCAAAGATGACAATGAAGACCAAAGGGTAAGAAACCCTTTCTAGAATGTAGCCATGGAAGAAGCAAAGTCTGAAGAAGATGATGAGATCCATTGTCTTGAAGACAAAGGGAGTGCCTCCTTTTTGACCTCAACTGCATATGGAAAGTCATTATTGAATGACCAAATCAGCTAAGAATGGGATGGTGAAGATGTTCTGCAAACTAAAGATCGGCATAGATATGATCTGAGGTCGAAGATGAAAATGCCAAGGAAACTCTTGTTCAAAGAGCTTCTATCCATGCAATACAACAAGCTAAAAAGTAGAAACCACCAGCAGTTGATCCCATCATCCTCAAAGCTCCAACTCACGAGGTAAGAGGCCTTAACAAGTCTCCTTCTACTTTTAGTTTTGAATCAGAAATTAAGAAGCTAAGCATACCTATACCTCTGATCAAACTAGTGACGAATGAGTCCTTCAAGAGATCTATCCTGGAGGCCCTTCAGCCTAAAGCCCTCCAAGCCTCCACTAACTATGTGAATCTACAAGACGACAAACTGGTTGTTGTTCTGAGACTAATGATTGAAAATTGTGATGACAACTCCCCATCATTTTATGTCTCTTTGAATATTAATGAAAAAATCCTTTACAACTACCTTCTGGACATAGGAGCCTGCCATAATCTAATGACCAAGGTTGTCATGGATGAGTTGAGTCTTGACATTACCAAGTCTTATCATGACCTATTTTCTTTTGACTCCAGAAAAGTGAAATGTTTGGGATTAATCAAAGACCTAGCCATCACTTTGTCTTAGCTATCACTTGGATTAAGAGATTAGGTGGAAAATTGCAAAATGATTTGTCCTATGCTACTGTCCCAGTTTTTCGAGGTCAGAGTAGGAGATTGTACAGAGAAGTTTAGTTGTCTTATATCATCAGTGATGAAAGGAATCCCACTAATCATCCAATCTATGATGTCGACATTGATTTTGGAGTATGTATTATTCAGATTGAAGAATCCGAGCTGGTCTTCATGCAGATTAGGAAACCAATTTCCTAGATCATAGAAGAAGAAGGCCCACAAATTGGGGACATGTTCTTTGATGGATCTTGCTCTAAGGAAGCTGCAAGGGAAAGTGTAGTCCTTGTGTCCCCCACACAAGAATGCATTCATTTATCTTTCAACTTAACTTTTCACATCACAAATAACATAGCACAGTACGAAGCCTTAATATTGGGCTTAAACACCACTAAAGAAATGGGCATCAAAGGTATGAAGGTTTTTGGAGATGTAGACCTTATCATTCAGCAGGTCAACAAAACTTTCCAAGCAAAGCATCCAAGGCTGAAAGCGTACACAGATGAGGTATGGAAGCCCAAGGATTATTTTAATAGTTTCAACATCTCTTACATCCCTAGAATGAAGAAACAAGCTTTTTGATTCCCTTGTTGTGTTTGCTAGCATGTTTATTCCTCTTTTTCCCCCTAATTTGGCTTTTGAAGTTCAGGTGAAATATAGACCATCTCTGCTTGACAATGTCAAATACTGGAAATTTTTTGAAGATGATGATGAAATTAATAGGATTTTACAAGTCTTTGATGAATTTTCTGAAATGAACATTAACCAAGAAAAGAAAGCCATTAAAGAATACAACCAATCCAAGCAAAAGGATGAGATTGGTCGAGACAACATTGTTCAGGTGACTAGTAGCCATATACCCAAAGGATTGGTGCCCCTAGAAAAGCTTTTTGATCATAATGATTTACCTTATAAGCCTGCCAAAAGAGAAAATGAATCTATTGTTCATAGACATAATGTAGGTAGTCCAGCCAATCCAAAGTACATAAATTTGTCCACTCACTTGTCTTCTGCCCAAATTTCCGAGTATTGTACTGTGATGAAACAATTTGCTGATTTTTTTGCTTGGGAGTATAGTGATCTTAATAGTTATGACACCGACATCATTCAGCATGATATTCCACTGGAGAAGAACAACATCCCATTTAAGCAGAAATTAAGACCTATCAGCCCTCTCTTATATCCTTTAATTGGAAAGGAAATCAAGAAGTTGTTGGATGTCAAGATCATAGTTCCCCTAAGGTATTGAAAGTGGATAGCTAACGTTGTGGTAGTAAGATAGAAAAATGGAGAAATCGGGCTTTGTGTTGACTTCAGGAATCTGAAAAGATGCTCTAAAAAAGACAACTACCACCTGCCTAAGATGGAGCACTTGCTCCAAAAAGTTTCTGGGGATAGAGTCATGTCTTTCTTAGATGGATTTTAGGTTACAATCAGATTGTTGTACATCCAGAAGATAGGGAAAATATTGCCTTCACTAATTTGGAGGGGGAAGGTGTTTTTGATGGCCCAGTCAATGGGCGACTTTTGAAACTTTACATCATATGAGGCTTTAAGGCCTTAATACTCTAATAGGGATTTTTTCAGTTTTTGTTTTTATGAAAATAAACTCCATGCCCAATGGAACACAAGGAGATAATTTTGTTCTGGTTGTTACTAGAAAGGAAGTGGTCTGCAGTTCTGGAAACCTCACATGAAGGTTTTCATCCCCAGAAGGAGCCAGTGTTAACCCCTGAGGTGCAATGCTACTATTTTTATTAGAAATGTCCCCTGTTTTATCTCGGATGGCCACACCTCCTCTTGCTCCGCTTTGGCCATAAGGTGTTAGCCCTGGGGTGTTGATCCAAACAGATCCAAAACACTCTCTAAGTCTTCAAAATCTTCTTATGATCATTCAAAAGTTCAAAATCGTCGCATAAGGGGAACCTTCAAACAGGCGGAAAAACACTATTGGGAGGCAAAAAACCAAGAAAACACTGAAAAATAGTGGTATCAGTCGTGGCAACAGTGATTGAACAGGAGACGTTAGATCTAGCCAATCAACAGTCTAGATCTAATTGGTGAATCACAATTGGCAAACAACAATAGAGCACTTAGAATAGCCCGGGGTTATTGCAATATGGGATTGTGATCAGATTGTCTTGATATATTGCATCGGAGCAACACCATCGAGCAGGGCCTATACCCATACATGCATGTGATACGATTAACTCGACCTGATTGCTATATAGACATTATTGCATAGATTTTGAGATCAGCCAAAAGGCATTGTTTAATGTATTTTCACATATATTTTATTTAATGAAATACAAAGAAAAAGCATCGATGTGACATTACAGACCCAAAAGGGTTTTTTAATGTTGTTGAACACAATTTCAAGTCTGATAAAGTGGGATTTTCACATTTTAATGTATTTTCCAATGTAAAGGAAAAATCACAAAACAGGCAGGATTTCGGGAGAGCCAAAGGCGATAAGTGGTTTGGGCTGGGATCTGCCTGATCCCATACAACAGCTACCACATGTCCAAGCTGAGGAGAGTGAAAACTACACTCATCGGGTGGTTAACTCCCGTACAAAAGAGCCACCTGAAATGGATCACAACCATTGGATCTAGAGCTCCCAGATCAAGGGTGGAGATGTGATATCGCTACAAAGGTGGATACAATAGGAAAATACACCGGATTTGAGGATATAAAAAGTATGGAATGAACATATTTTTTGATGAATTTCATAGTGAAAAAATTTCTCTGTGTTAATAGCAAGGGGCTGGTTCAGGGGTTCCAAATGCCCGAGGCACACTTACATTGTAGAATAGGTGGTCACCTCCCCTTTTTGCATTAAGAAATGATTGCTAATGCTAGAAGAGGGATACAAGTGGACGTAGGCTAGGAGACAAAGGCAGGGAGATAGATGGATGGAAGGGGGAAAAGCCACAGAGCAACACTACAAAACCAAAAGAAATATTCATGGAGCATCGTTGGCACGAGTGAGCTTGTTGAGCTAATTTGTGGACCTAAATTAACACAATTATTTCTTATCAATCTGGGTTGTTTATGCTTTGAGGCAAGTTCACTATATGTGAAGATCAGATGTAATCAAACCTTGAAAGATAAGTTATTCAAAAGCTAAAAGTAATACATTCTATAACTCTAATTCAATCAGCTTAAAAAGAGGAAAAACATTGAAAGGGTTTAATATTGAGATGAATGAATTATGATGGAATACCTTATGTGTCTCTTAAGTTAAGAGCTTCTTTAATTAATAACTTTTTCCATCATAATTCATTCATCTCAATATCAAAATCTGAATGAGAAACTACTTCCATGCAAACAAAAGAAACTAGTTTTGATTCATCATTTTAGCAGAAGGGATGCCCAACTTGAACACTTGTTTTTCCAACTCAATAAAGTGATGAATAAGCTATTAACTAATGAAATCAATCACTGTGCATAAACAATAAAGCAAACTAAAATAAAGCTTTGAAAAACTAGTGCTACAATCTATTAGATTACAAGGAAATGAAACTAGTTAACAAGGAAGTGTACTTAGCTTGGAATGGGGGCCCTCCACCCTTGCCTTGCACACATGAGAGGTGATATCAGAAGCTTAAATTCAGTCACACATCCATATCATTGAACAGAAAAATAATAATAACACAAGTCTTCAAATTAACTCCTCAATCCAAAGACGTCACAGCATAAAAGTATATCATAAAATCAATACATAAGCCATCAAAGTTTTGCCTTTAAATAAGAGGTCTCATGAAAAAAATGATCTATATTCACTCAAAAAAACCCATCTACTCTCATCCACCTATCTAAGTCGAATTCATTACTCCCATCCCAAGAAAGATGACCATTCCTATGAAATCTCAAAACTTCCCTATTTCTATGGGATTCATGAATGACTAGTCATGGTTGACTAGCACTAAATGGGCCTAATAAAGCTTGTTCTGTTTGAACTAAGAATTGCTGGCTTAGTCCTAGTTCCTAAGCTATTCATCCATGCATTCCATTCGTTCCCAAGTGTCCTGCAACCATATCAACCATAGAGCTATTACGGGAATTTCTGAATCTGCCAATTTTGCACTAAAAACTAAATTTTCATAAAAACTTTAGAAATTGAAAAATTAAAATTAAATACGTGAATGAATATCAAATATACCTAAAAATGGGTTAAATGAAGGGAAAATGGATGGAAAATAGATGGATAAGTAAGTTTCTTTGAGAAAAAATAAGACCGAAACTAAGGCCCAACAGAGCTACCTGACAGTGAGGCATAATTACCAGAATTTGGTTATTATGCTATTAGAAAAAGAGACCTCTGAGCTCATGTGTGTTGAGTCATGGCATCAAGTGGTTACAAGCCAGAGGGGATAGATTAAGACCTCTCGAGCCTTAGAAACACTGATAGCATTGTCAAATGCCTATAAATGGCTACAATCTAGAAGAAACAAGGGTTCAACAATTGGAGACTGTGGAGACTCTACTTCTCTCAGCATCTCATCTTCATTCTAGCAATATAAGCTTCTTTTGTTGTTACATGTTCAATTCCCATTTTCTCCTCTATTTTGAGCTTGCAATTGAATAGGTTATTCATGTTTTCTTTTATATCTAATGCTAGATAACTGTCATATTATCTCTATGTTAACAAATTAGATTTGCAAGTTTCATTTACTTTCTGTAGCTAGCCATTCATATGTGTTAATGATTTGAAATGTTCGTAATCAGTATTCTCCATCTATCAATGAATCTATAAAATATAGAGCATTAGTGGTCTAAAATCACATATTTCATTGAAATTGGAAAAATTATTACAAGGACATCATTATAATTGTGTTTTTAAGTTATTTTGAAATTCTAGATCCACTATTTAGTTCCAAATTTAATGAAATTTGTGTTTAAAACCTTGTAAAGTTGAGGGTGTTCATCCATGTCTTCAATGAAAACGGAGTTGAAATACTCATCTGACCTGACCCAAACGATCATCCATTCCAATAGTTCCGAGAACGATATTGAAGATTTATATGTTACCAAGCATCTTCGAGCTACAACCTAGTAGAGCTTCCAGGAGTGATAAAAACACAAATCCTTTGTAAATCAGAGGAAAATGAAAGTCACAAGTTGCTCCAAAAAATAGTCTCATTGCAAATATCTCCTCATTTTGAATCCAACGCAACTTGAATAGTTGAAAACAGACTGCAATTGAAGAAGTTATCACAAGGAGAAGCTCCACTTTCTCTTTGAGAAAAGAGGCTAAAAACATGAGAAAACAGTGAAAAAAGGGCATATCAGAAGATTAAACCAAATCTGCACAGGAGTCGTCGGATCTGGCCGATCAATAGTCCAAATCCGATCGGCAAATCGCAATCGGCAGGTCAGATCGGAGGAAGGCACATAACATGCCTCGGAGCAGTCCGATGCGATACCGCGATCACCGATATTGGTGGATTGCAGTCAGTGCTAGCATAGTGCCTATTATATGGAAAGGCTTCAGACTTGTGTGATCTGTGATCACCACTTGTCACATCGTAGTATCTCATCGACATGTTACAGTGGAGTGGGGCAGATATACATACATACAAACACACACACACACATATATATATATTTGCATGATGCGATAGCCAGACCCGATGGAAAAATAAGTGCTATCTCATAAGATTTGAGATCTGCCAAATGCCATTCTTTTAATGCATTTTTGAAATACAAAGGGACAAGCCAATTGGGATATGCGATAGCGACTCCCAGGTGGACCTGATAGCACCATAATGCAAGGTTATGCAAATTTCAAGTCCGGATGAACATTGTTCTCCAGATTCTTCCATGTTTTCTAGCGTTTTCTTGTGTTAATAGAAAACAAATATTTCAAAGGATTCGAAGCGCCAATTTCCCCTTCCAGTATGGTATAGATGGCATCCATCCTATAGAGCATATAGAAATGATTGCTAATGCTCAGAGAAGGGATTTGAGCAGACCAAGGTGGGATGATAGAGAGCCCAAGAGGGACAGTGAACAGGCCATGCCAATTTGGCTTAAAAAGCCACATAACAACAAAACGAAGGGATTGTTGGTTGCTGAGGGTGTTGTTGGGGTTTCTGTTGCTAAAATCCAAGCTAAAGCAAGAAGATAAGGCAAAAGGGGTAGTGCAGAAGCCAAGGAGGCAACGCAGAAGAAAAAGAGCAGCCAAGGGAGTCACTTGGAGTTCAAGTGAAAAGCCTAGAGAGAGCTATAAATGGATAGAGGGCAAAGAAGCCAGAGCCAACGAGCCAAGAACCTAGAGCCAGAGCCAAAGAGCCAGAGTCAGAGCCAAGAGCCAGAACCAAGAGCCAGAACCAAGAGCCAAAGAGACAGAGTGAGAGGAAAGAGCCAGAACCAAGAGCTAAGAGCTATAGGCATGAGCCAGAGCAAAGAGCGAGAGCGCAGAGCCAGAGCTTCAAGAGCGAGAGGACAAAATGGTGTCTGAACCCAATATTTCTGTGTAAAAACAACAAAATTTGAGCCAAGATCTTGTGAAAAAAACTTATTCCATAATCCTAGAGAGCCTAGTTGAATTAACTAGAGCTCATGGAGATGTAGCCCAAGAGTTGTGGGTGAACTCCTAATTAAATTGTTGTCTCTGTGTGATTGTTTATTGCTACTTTATTTTCCGTTACATCTATTCATATATCAGTTTAAGCACATCAACTTGCAACATAGATTGCAGATTTTAAATAAAGTAATTAGTTGAAACAAATGCAAGCATACACCCACACTTTTGTTGGGCATTGGATCCCCTCCGTAACAGTTTTGGGGGCTTAACACCCACAATTTTGGGTAATAGTATAGCTCCACGATGTGCGTGGAGCATGAATTTTAATGGGTCAAGCCAAAGGGTTGTATGCTCGAAAGTAATGTAAAATAATAGAAAGCAAGTCGGTTTACTATGCATGGCTCTCTTTCTATGATCTTTATTATTTTTGTTTCATTTTCAATAAATATTTTGTATTTGTAAATATTCAATGATATTAAAGTTTATAAGACAAGACTATATATAGCTTCATGACATCCAAAACCCTAACTACTCATGGTCCCTTATATAATATAGGATAACCACCTTATTTGTTAACTATGGCCTGCTTATAAATAATTGTGGGGCATTTTCCATAATGTAGGTGAACCACATACAAATTATTAATGCGGATAACCTCTTATCGAACTTATTGACTCAACTAACTAATTATGACTCTCACAAGGCCCCTTGAGCTTATTTCATAAATAAACGGGTTAAGGGTGGACCCTAACATGCCCTCCCCCATCAAAAATAACCTTGACCTCAAGGTTGAAGCTCCGGAAACTACTAAAAAATAGTGGTTGGTTCCCATGTCCCATCTTCTAGAGAGGTATCTTTCAACTTGATGAGGACTTCCTTGATTATACATTCATAGAGATATCCTTCTAGAGTATTGGGACCTATTTTGATCTAACCCAAAGTGAATGGGACCTATTTTGATCTAACGCAAAGTGAAGCTTCCTCGTCCAATTCTGGCAGAATTGTCTGAACCCTACAATTGTTCCCCACAACTTTCTTGAGGTAGGATACATGGAAGACTTGGTGGATTTTTGAAGTGGTGACAGTTCTAGTTTGTAAGCTAGTGCATCAATACTCTGAATTAGATGATAAAGCCCATATATTTCGAGGCTAATTTATGGTGACCCTTTTCTTTGAGAGTGGTCGAATTATAAGTCTAGAGTCACAAAAACCCTTGGTCACCCATTTTAAATGATGTCTCTAAATGGTGCTAGTGAGCTTGGTTCTTCATCCCGTTCTGAGTTTGATGGAGATTATCTTTGAGATGAGTGATCATGACTACACTGTTCTCAAGGAACTTATCAACTACCTATACTTTGGAAGATCCTAGGAGATAAGAAGTTGGTAAAGGTGGGAGTTGGCCATACAATGCCTCATATGGGGTCATCTTGGTTGCTTCATGATAGTTAGTATTATACAAGCATTTAGCTAAATGCAACCATTGTAACGATTGATGTTCCTTTCCTCAAGTGAAGCATAGTAAATAGGTCTCCAAACATTTGTTGATTTCTTTTGTTTGACCATCTATGTGGGGATCATAATCAGTACTAATTTGAAGTTGTGTGTCATGTACCTTGAATAGTTCCTGCCAAAAAATGCTAGTGAAAGTGGCGTATCACAATGGAAGTTGACATGGCATGTTGTTTAAATATTTAATCCATGATGACTCTAACAACCACAATGATGACTTATTTGTTTCCGGACTTTGAGAGATATGTAATGAAATCCATGGAGTCATCTTTGTATGGAGAAGTATGGAGTTGCAAGGGTTTTAATGTGCCTTGTAGCTTGATAGTTACCCCTTTGTTGTGACTTCACATTCAACATAAAAGTTACAAGCATTTCTTACACAAATATTTAATTTATGTATTTCTAGTTATCTTTAGTTATCTTTACCTTTATTACTATTACAGGTGTACATTCCTTATCCATGTCATGATCTTTTACCTTGTCTATTTTCTAGATTTTATATCTACTCTTGTGACAGACCTATTTTGCATTGATTTATAGTAGTGTTAAATAACATTCTAATGCACTGTTACACCCGTCTTTGCAGTTCCTAATTTGTGATTTGCAGTTTTTAAATGTAATCTTTCTGGTAAAATGTAATGCTCACGAAAGAGGTACTGTGACTATTTTATTCTAGAGGGAACATGTATTTGGTACATCATAATCATAACCTAACCACAACGTCGGATAGTGTGTTTGATACATCGATTGATATGGAGGCTTGACAATGGTTTTGAACCGAAAAATACAATATTTCGGCTCTCTTATTATTGGACCATCCCTTCCCTACAAACTTGTGTGAAACGCACGTTGCTGGGTGGAAATCGTGCTTGAAGAGGGAATCCTACGTTTCTCATTCATCTTTTAAAATGGAATTGAAATTGCTTTTATTTCTCTTCACGAAAATGTGAAGCCGCGTTTCAACTGGAAAACCATCATTTCCCATTTACGTTATGGATTGGAGAAGAGGTTAACATTAATTCTCTATTTAAATTTACTTTATTTCGCTCTTTGCACTATGCAAGTAGGAAACTGCGTCCAATGTGGCGTCAGCTCTCCCCCCACCCAAAATAATGAGAAAGTTGTGATGTATTTTGCCAAGACAATGTCGTTGAATATTTCACGCCCAACATCCGTGTTGTAGTCGTCACACTTTTGGTGAAAGTCAGTAAAATGATTCAAGTGAGGGGGAATGAGTGAACTGTCCGTCTGTCTGGTCCCGTCCATAACCGGCCTGGCGCTTGTTTATACCTTGACACGGCGTTCGTAAAGTCTGCGACAGCCAACCCGACAAAACACAATGACTTTCACACTCAAGATTTCATTAGCGGGTTTCGGTCGTGACGGGTTTTGGGTTTGCCTTAAGACAATCAATATGCATGCACTTCAGAGAAGACGTTCACTCCTTATAAGTACTCGCATTCCTTCCTTTGTTTCACAGCTCAACTCTTGTAGCTCTCCGAGTCCTAGTTTCCCATCGCGACTGAATTTTCTCTTCCGCGCAGTATCCATCAGATATCATATTTTCCATTTTGTAACAGTGTTAATCGCTCTTTCACTTCATATCCTTTGTTGCTAAGACCGAGCTTTCTCATGAGGAGAAGTATAATGGCCCCCTTGATTATGATCTCGTTCCTTATCATTGTAGGCCGTAGCAATGCCAGGTTGCTGGTCGACCCTGACACTCTTTCCACTTCCGACCGCAATACCAGTGCGCTTTTCGACGATGATTCCGACTTGCACACTGCCAACGGTCCTATGGAGAAGGATGTGGTGGACTACGTTAAGGATCTCGTCGGCAAAGAGTGCCACCAACGAGAAGACGCTATCGCTCAGGCTGAGCCCGGGCGTCGCAAAGAACTATAAAGGAGAATCGGCGACGTCGAGCAAGGCCATGAATGTGAATTTCATGGTGACCGAACAGCAGCTCTCCACATCAAGTAATAGCCCTGGGACCGGTCACATGCAAATGATCCCGCCTAGTTCTCCAACCAGAAACGTCGACAAATCCCATCAAAGCAATGGAGATGAACACCTTCAGCCAGAAAAGAGCAACAAGCGCAAACTGGGTTCTACTCCAACCCCGGGAGTTGGCAATTGATGGTTTGGAACGTAATAAAGAATATTAGGTTAGAGTTAAAAGCTAATAAAGGAGGTTACGTATACGTAAACAAATAAAAATGTCACGTATGACTTGATTATGCGCCTAGATATATAGATATTTTATAAGTAGAAGCACTGTTAGAATCATCTTCATGTATGAGAGCTTTAGAGAGGCATCAGATCTTTTTGGGAAGATAGGGGAAGATAGATATATATGACCAAATTGAATAGATGAAATAAGATATATATTTGAAAGGGAAAATGTGAGTAACAAAGATGTATGGAATAGATTCTATTTAGAATATTTAAATATTTTTTGATAATAATAAATGTATTTTGTTTTTTTACTAAAATTATTTCAATAAATTTGTAGTGGTTCTCTTCAATGTATAATTTTTAAATTGTATTTTTGAATGCTATATAGAGTATATAACTTAAACATTTAATTTTTTGATACATTTTAGAGAAAATAAGCACACATATAAATAAAATTTAAAATAATGGAACTAGAACTTTTTAATCATGGAAAACTATTTTTTCAATTGCTTTATATGATATATACATACTTTTTTTTAAACAATATATAATATATACATAGTTGATATTAAAATATTTTAGCTAGGAGTGTACTGAGATGTTATTAATATATTTTTAAGTATACTATCACTTCACATCTCCATCTTATTGTTTCTATTATAACATTGACTATTTTATTATTTACAAAACACACACACATATAGTATTCAAATAGTTTATTTAAATAATATGTCTAAATATATTTGAAAAGTATAAGGTTTGTACATCTCACTCACTTTTTTTACTTCTAAATTATGTTAAGTCTAAATATTTTATTTATGACTAAGAGTAAGTAGAATATTTTAATTTTATTCTAAGAAAGACATGTGTGAACTCTATATTGAGCGTAAGCATAAACACACATTCTTCTAGTACTAGGCTATAGAATGTTAACCACATATTATTATACTAATTTAAACTATATATAATATGTAAAGTGTTGACATTGAAATAATTTAGTTAACATGATCATTGAAATATTTTATTTATGATTACATTATCCACATTAAAAAAAAATTCTTTTAATATACTTTTAAATACATTTAAATATTGTTTAATTTTATATATTCAAATATTTTATTTAGGATGCACATTTAATTTTTTTTATTTGTTATTAATATTTTTTAGATGTAACATATTAATTTACATTAATAATTGAATTAGTTATATATTTCTCTGGTAACAATGATATAAAGAAGGAATTGTGTTTTTTATTTCAATTAATTCTCTTTGGAAGTTGAAATATTGTATTGTCATTATGTTAATTTTATTCTCAAACAGGTATTAAAATAAATTAGTTAACATGGATATTAAAATGGTTTATTTACATGTCCAATTTAAATATGAAATTATAAATAATATCAACCTTATTTCCTTTTTATTTTAATTACTTTAAAATAATTTTAAATTTTAATATAAACTTATATTATTTCACATGGACATAAAAATATTTTATTTATAACTCAGAGTGCTAGTGAAATATTTTTACCATACTTTTTTTATATTGGATTGTACTCTAATTAATGTGCTACTACTTTTTATAATATTTTAAAGTAAAACTAACCAAATATGTGTATTTGCCTTTTATTTTCATTATAGTCAAAATGATTTTCTAATTTAAAAAATATTTTAGTTTTATCTTAAAAAAAATATATGTCAACTAGATGTTCACCACAAACAAAATTACCCTTCATCTTCTTTGTTAAAAAATGTTAAAAAATTAAAAGTAAAACTAAAAATAATGTTATATATATATATATATATATATATATATATATATATATATATATATATATAAGTGGAAGGTTGTAAATAATGTCTTTATGTATTTTTTAGATTACTAATTTTCCACAATTGTGATATATGCGGGGATGCATATTATGTATCTAATAATTAATATTTAGTATTTTTGCATGAGAATTATAAGGGAATGTTGGGATTAAGAGTTTTCCTTAAACATGGTCTTTTCTTCTTATTGCAATTGATACCCGTTGTCATATCCACTATTTATCTATACATTGTGTGATTTATATTAATAGTGGTAATGTTATTTCTAGGATGATCCCATATGTCATATTTACTTGTACTAACAACCATGACGATGATAATTTCAATTGATTATGATGAGTAATCACTATCTAATATCTTATTAAAAGGCTTATGTGCTAGGTGAGGATGGAACCCCTTTCTTATATTGCATTACACTATTGTTGATGTTTTAATTTGACTATTAAGAGATGGAATCCTAAACACAACATGCCTCTTTTGCTTTCTTCTATTGATGATTGATAATGACAGAACAAGAAATCTATTTGATAATCTATACTATGATGAGGCTTGAGCTACTCCATTATATTACGATTTAATTTACAGTAATATTGTTTTATGGTGATTACCATGATTAATAGTTGTGATGATGTATTTGATATTATATATGTTTGTCATTTAACATGTCTATTGATGTTTTGAGGCTTTATATTATTGATGATGATATTCCACGAAGCATTGGTATGGTTACCATTGACTCTAGCATTTTCGGTAATGATGATGATTACATAATTGATCCTTTTGAATCATGTTCTTGATGTAATTCATCTTATGATGTTATATATTTGTGATGATATTATGTTGTATATTTCTGATGATAATGTTACAAATACATTGTTATTTTGGAAATAAAATCTATAACAGGCTGAGACATTAATGGAAATGAATTCAAGGGAAGGGATTATGGTGAGGATGAACTCCAATCTAACTTATGTAAAAGTGAAAAAGGGAAACAGATTGTAACTCACTATTACACTATTCCTAAGAGTTGTAAATTCACCCTCAAGATTCATTTCACCATTAAATAAAAAGATGAAAGAAAATTTACAGTATTTAGAAGATGTTACATTGAGATTGATTGAAATAAATGATGCTTCCCAAATAATAAATATAGTTGGATAATG
Organism: Pinus tabuliformis; assembly: GCA_031772625.1. Lineage (NCBI taxonomy): Eukaryota > Viridiplantae > Streptophyta > Pinopsida > Pinales > Pinaceae > Pinus > Pinus tabuliformis. Next base: position 196,366,395 of record CM062820.1, on the reverse strand, counting down.
AGGGAGTGCTCTATAATATTATCGTTGTTATGATAGAACTTGTGAAGTGGGGTTTATGTCATTGGTTTACCAAAACTATAAGTTTCTCTAATACACTCTGTGTGGACAAAGGGGTTGGGAGTGTCTAGATCACTAATGCCTAATTAATATCCGTTTTATAATGGTTTCTTATGCCATTTTTAATCCAAATATATCGGATGCCACTAACGAGTATGATCATAAGCACTATACGATAGTTTCTATATTAATATCTTTAGAGAGTAGGATAAAATTGACATGTATAGTTATGATCACGAGAAAATAAAAATGGTACCAATATGTTTTCTTATGTGAGATCTATTTCTATGTATCATCATGATAAAAAGTGATAAAGGTTTTTGTGATAAATCTATATGTAAAAACCACACTAGGTTTTCTAACCTATAACTTTAATCAAGTAATAAATTAATCTATGACAATCCTTTGGCATATATTTGAGTTAATTGTAGAGGATACCACCTTTGACTATTGATTTTTTCACTGGAGGAGAGAATGGTAGAAAGATTCCTAAATTTTATAGCCTACAATATGGATCTTAGAAGAAAATATGGAGGGAATGGGTGGGGGGGGGGGGGGGGGGGGGTGAACTTTATGTTCCAATTTCACATTCAAAATTTTGTATGTTACTATTATTCATGCAACATATCTGTGTATGTGACTTTAATGAATGAAACTTGCATATGTTAATATTACTTACTTTTCATAACATCCATTAGATGTTTAACTTAATCATTACATTATTAGTTCATTAGCCTATGCAGTAAAGAATGGATAAATCACAACACATAAGAAACAAGTCAACACATATGAACACCAAGATTTCATGTGAAAACCTAATGTGGGAGAAAACCACCACTATTGTCGTCTCTATCTTCTTCATTTATTATAATGGAAACTAATTACAACATTATCTTTTGATGCCACAAACTCTTACCGACAGGTATACACCAACATACAAGAGGCTACAACCTCCACTCGTTCTCTAACACCCATTGGAAGAGAACTACAACCGCTTGATCTTGTTTATCAGCTCATATTGGAGGGGAGCTCCTATGCCATCGTTAAAGGCTATAACCTTCATTACTTTGTGGACCACATTTCATAGTATTTCACACTGGATGCACCTGTCAATCAATCATCAAAACATGCAGACCACCTTTCACCAAATTTTCACACTAGATACATGCCAACAATAAGCCTAAACCATAATATTAAATCAAAAATTATGAATCATTGAAGTGTTGTAAACAAGCTAAACCAGTGAAACATTAAGCCATTGAATACTGAAGCAAACCAATCACTAAAATGAATATCAAATAAGTGTAATACCAAATAATATTATCACACATCAACCATTCAATCATTCACTGATTAAATATAACACTATTAGATACAAGAAAATCATCACAAAAATAATATGAAGTCACTACAAACCCTAATCGATATCAATTTTAGAATGTATACACAACTATTCTAATGTATACCCATGTATATATGTGCTTACTATGGATAACATCTGCATACAAATCCCAATTCTCTGAGTCATATTAGATTATCAAATTGAATCATTGTATCAATCATTGAAACAATGAAATAATGAGTCATAATAGAAAATAATCACTCACTCAATGCGATATCATCATTGATCAATATACCAAGGCAAAACCAAATCAAGCCATTCAAAAATTCTAGACACAGATGATCATGATCAAGGCACCATTGATAGACAATAACAAATAAAACAAACATCATCAATTGTTAGCAGCAATTCAGACACTCATCAAATTCAACTTAGAATGTGTACGCAATAGTCTTTAACTAGATCTATGTATATACACTCTTATCATGAATAAAAGCTATGTATATATTCCAACATAATGAATTACAAAACCTAAATCAAGTAGCAATCTAAACAAATTATTTCAGAATATATATGCAACTATTTCACAGCATACCTGAATATGTATGTGAGTATATAGAACCAAAATTTCATACATATATTTAAATTACTGAAACAAAAATTCACCGCAAATCACTAGTCAAACCGAGATAGTTGCACACATATTCTCAAAGGATATAGATCTCAGAGATATATTCAAGATCATAATTCCACCATAATCACAAATATTGCATTCTTGGACATCCAAACAAGCAAGTTAATCAATCATATATTCACTACAAGTTCAGATATCTTAGGTCTAAAACTTTTCATTGCTCCTTGGTGCACGCCTATTCCGAATTATATCACACATGAATGACTCATCACATTGCACAAATATATCCTTGATCTCCATCTCATTATATATATTTTTCCTTTACTAATACCTCATGCAAATCCTTTCGTTATGTCATTAGTATTAATTGATATGGTCAAATAGACGTTTTTGTCACAATTATTATGGGAAATTACCATGGTAATTACCCTTGTATCGAGTTTTCCATGGTTTAGATTATGTACGTGACTTTTTTTCACAGACCCTGCATATGTACACAACTCTTCTTCACAGGGGTCACATATACTTTTCAAGCTTCACAATTCCCATCTTTTATTATGTGAAACCTATATGAATGTCGCCCTCATACTTCCTCATTTCTGAAATACCTACACCACCACCCCTTTCACTTGTATTAATTCCATGACCATCATATTATATCGAAGTAGACATCAATAATATATTTCGATCACGGATAACACACTATCCATAATTCCAACAATCTCTCCCTTTGGACTTGATGGACACGACTTTGGTGTTTGGAAACCACCTGCAAACACCAAGTCTTTTATCACCCCATGAAATGAAGGGAAAATGATTAAACTAGGCTAAATGAAGTACCTCCCTTGTTTATCATAATATTGTAAGTCTTATATGCTGATATGAATAATGAGATTTGTATACTCATCATGCTCCCTTGAGCATATGCTAGTTTTGAAAAAATATATATAATAAAATAATAAGGCTATACCTAAACAAATATGACATTTCCTATCACCAATGACTCTATGACCCACCATCCAACATAACGGGGTGATATATTTGACCCAAATTTTACATTAATCACCCATCATAATGGGGTACATATATAGCAGAACCTGATCCCAATAGCCCATACATGACAAAATATTACAGTGGTTACAATATGGATCTTTCCAAAACCTATAGAAGAGTCATCTAAGGATTTCAACAATAAGGTGTCTTTTGTATCAAAGCCATGATACTCATAAAAAATGACCATGCTTCAAAGAGATATCCACAACATAATCATTAGACGACAACAACATAAACAATAGCAGCATGAAAATCCTCATCATCAAGAAGAAATCAACTAGATAAGAGAGTGTATCATCAATAACATAATATCCACCTCATTAAGTGCATTAATATGTAGCATCAATCAATAATAAGCCACCACTCATAACTTAATCATTTACAACCCAAGCATCATTAATACCCATGGGATAGTGACAATAACACATATATTTTCAGTACGGAATAAGATTGATGAAATCAATAATAACTGTGCACTCATCATAGAATCCATCATGAAAAAAGGAGTACTTAAGAACACAATAATTCAAACAATGAAATATTAGAAGCATACGAGATGCTCCCCCTAAACCGATGCCAACTCTTCATCATCAATTTTGATATTATAGCCATCTCATCAGTCAGAAAATGATCCAAATAACCATTTCAACAACATAAATAATATAAGATTTTGTAATAAATTGTAAAGTCCTCATGAACCAACATCTTACTAAGAAGCGTATTGGCATCATTATCATACTGCAACAAATAAATGTTCGGACTAGAAATCCAATAATGAACTGATGAAATCACATCAGAAGCTCCCCATGAATTTGTGCCACTTCTTCATCATCTCATAAAACCATACATGACTCACTGAGAAAAAAATCGCATATAAACATAACCATCCTTCACGAGAAACGCACACATAATGTAAAATCTATATTTTTCATAGCCACAACTCCCCTGAATATGACATGTATGTTCCTATTATGTTAGAACACTTATCAAAGTGAAGAGGTAGGAATCAATCACAACTTTTTTTCTGAGATACTCAAAGGAATCATATGGAATAAGCTTGGTGGATAAATTTGCAACTTCTTCCTTTGAAGGTATATATTACAACTTGAATAATCATTCAATAATTTGTTCTCTAAGAAAATGGTATTTGATTGGAATGTGCTTAGTTTTTTAATTCATGATACAATTTTTGGAAATAATTATGGCACTAGTGTTGTCACAAAGAATAGGTACAATTTGAGGACAAGTGACTTGAATGCATTGTAATGTTTGGATAATCGATAGAAGTTGAGTACAACAAGAAATATCACTAATGTATTATGCTTCAACACTTGATAGAAAATAGAACTGTGTTTCTTACTGAACTAATAAACTATGTGAGGTCCCAAAGAGAATGCTCATCCACTAGTAATTTTGCGGTCATCAACCGTACATGCCCAATCTAGATCTGTGTAAGGATGAAGTGAAAAATTAGAGTTTTTTGCATACCACAATCCAAGATCCTGAATGCCTTGCAGATACTTGAATATCCTCTTGACTTCTTTGATATGTGATTCCTTAGGATTTTATTTGAATTATCCAACTATGGAAACTGCGTGTATAATGTTTGGACTTATACTTGTAAGATAAGTCAAGCTAGCAATCATAGATATTTATTCAAGTTGATTAACTAAAGGACAATCATCATTTTCACTCAGATTGAATCATGCTACCATTGGTGTGCATACATGTTTGTAGTCTTCTAGTGCATATTTCTTCATAATATTCTTGACATACTTGGTTTGACAAAGAAAGATAACATCCATAGTTTGATGAGGTTGAAGATTGAGAAATTATGGTAGCTAACCAGGAAAATAAATTTAAAATTTGTCTTGCATGGATGAAAAAAATATTTGACTCATATTCAACATTACTTCCAAATATGATATCATCAACATAAGCCACTCGTACCAAAATTTTGTCTTTGTCATACTTGTTATATATATTTTTATCTACAAATCCTTTCTTGAATCCTTGTCGCTGAAGAGACCTATCAATAGGATAATACCATGCATGAGGAGCATGCTTTAACCCATATAATACCTAACTAAGTTCAAAAATAAGAATTTTATCATTGATAAGTATGAATCCTTCAAGTTTTTGAATATAAACTTCTTCTTGTAGGTCCCCATTTAACAATGAAAATTTAACATCCATTTTATATACCTTGAAGTTATAATAGTTAGAAAATGCGAGAAACATTCTTATAGCTTCATGTCTAGCTTAAGGTGTAAATGTCTCTTCAAATTCTATCCCTTCCTACTGAGTGTAGCCTTTCCGTACAAGTCCTGTTTTGTTTCGAATTACTTCTCCATTTTTGTTCAATTTTGTTTTAAATGCCCACTTTGTCCCAATTAATTTTATGTTATGAGACCTTGGCACTAGTTCCCATGTATGGTTCTTTTCTATTTGAGTTTTTAATTCATTACCCTAACCAAACATTTATCTTTGCTTTCTTAATTCACATTTTTAGGTTCAATTGGGGATAATAAGGCTAGGTGACTAGATGATCCAAAAAATGTTCTTCTAGTTTGTATTTCTACTTCTTTATCTCCTAGAGTTTAAGATTAAGGAGGATTCTTATGAATGTACCTTGATGGATTCTTTTCTGACACACCTCAATTTTCATTTCCTTCTTTTGAATCCTCACGTTTTTCTTCACCTATACTTTCTTGGATATGAGTAGGGAGTTTTTCATCCTCTAATTGTACTTCTCTTTTGATACATGTGGACGATTCATCAATCACAAGATCTATACTTTAAACAATTTTTTTGATCCTCTTATTATAATATTTATATCCTTTTCTTATAGAATAGTGTCTAATAAGTATTCCTCCATCTCCTCTAGATTCAAACTTTGCAAGCTTATCACCATTTCTCCTTATAAAATATTTGCTTCCAAAATTCTCAAGTATTTTAAATTTGTGTGTTTTCCATACTAGAGTTCATATGGAGTTTTATCACAATTTACTCGAACATGGGCCTTCTTAAGTATATCAAAAATTTTATGTACTGCTTCTCCTCACATGGTGTGAGGTGTTCTTGTCACATTAAGCATGGAACATGCCATTTGTTGAATTATTTTGTTCATTATTTCTACTACTCCATTTTGTTGGGGAGTTTTAGTTATGGAAAAGTGTGTTTTGATACCATGTTACTCACAAAAATTGAAAAATTCAACTTATATCAACTCTCCTCTATTAGATCTAAGACATTTGATTTTTAAGTCCAATTCATTTTCCACCATATCCTTGAATATTTAAAATTTTTCAAATGCCTCATCTTTATACTTTTGTAAACCAACCCAACACATTCCTGTAAATTCATCAATTAATAACATGAAGTATTGGTCACTATGAGGAGGCTTCTTTCTCATAGGTCCACAAAAATCAATATGAACAAGTTCAAGGGGTTTGCCTAAAGTGAATTCTTTATATTTAAGTTGAAATTTAGATTTCTTACCAAACTGGCATAATTTTTAGATACTATTTTCAGGTGGAAGTATGTCTTGAGTGTAATGAACTACTCCCTTCTTTCATTATTTGTATAGTTTAGAAAAGTTGATCTGTCCCAATATGTTAGGCCATAACCAAATTGCTTCATATTTGCAAAGCAATTAGTGCTCTTTGCCACGTTCTAGGATATATACATTTCCTTGAGTTATGATTCCCTTGATTATAGTCTTACATGTATAAAAAATTATTACCACACAAATCTTTGACCTGAAAATAACTTCATGCACTTGATCGCACATTTGACTAACAATTAACAAGTTATGTATTATCCCATAAAAAAATAATACATTATCAACTTTGACCCTTTTTTTAATAACACAGATCCCTTTCTTTTAATAGTAGTAGGTGAATTATTACGAAAAGTCACATTCTTTTCTTTTTTAATTTTTGTTATGCAACTACCTCACAAAATAGAAGAAAAGACAGATCAACGACTTCAAAATCAACCTCATCAAGGTGGAAACCTCCTTTACATTACACAAATGAATAATTATTGGATGATAAAAATGATAAGACCTCCTTTCTATATATAGGAGTCTAAGGGGTACCAATACAATGAGAGCCTACATAACAATAATATTGTAGGGGAACAATAATAACAATAGTGGGCTTTTATAGGCCACAATAATAACAACATGGGGACTATATGGGAACAATAATACAATAACGGGGTTGTAATAATAACAATAAGGGGTTACACTAGTAGTATAGGGACCTAACATTCCCCTCTCCTTCAAAAAGTGTTGCCCCTAACGCTTGAGTAATTCTAGATTGTTCTATATAAAATTCTCATCCTCCCATGTGGAATCTTTAGCCAGTAAGATCTTCCACTTGATGAGATACTCTAAAATTGGTCGATTTCATAGTTGTCGATTTCTTGGTTTTGTGACTACATCAGGTTCCAATATGACTTTTCCTTCCTCATCAAGTTCTAGAAATATTGTTTGAACTAGGATCTTCTCACCTGTAACCTTCCTTAAGAATGGAACATGGAAAACTAGGTGGACTCAAGAAGATGCAGGAAGCTAAAATTTGTATGCCATAGTACTAATGTTTTGTAGCACCTTGTATGGACCATAATACTTTGGTGATAATTTATTATCCTTCTTAGCTTGATTGAGGGGCGCTTGTTTGTATTTTTGTAGTCATAGAAATACTTAGTCAAAACTTCTTTCACTGTGATGTTGATCTACCCATTGTTTCATTCTATTATATGCCAAAGTGAGGTTATCCTTTAAGAGTTTGATTATCTTTTGTTGATGCTCGATGTGATCTTCCATTGCTTGAACCTTAGAATTTTCTTTTAAAAGGTGATGTGATGGATGATGGATGATATCCATAAAGTGACATAAATGGGGTCATTTTTGCTGCAATATGGATGGAATTGTTATACCACAATTCAACCAGAGGAAACCACTTGACCCATTGTGTCTATTTATCTTATACAAAGAAACAATTATATCCTTCCAATCATTTGTTAACTATCTTAGTTTTACCATCAGATTGAGGGTGAGAAGATGAACTATGAGCTAATTGAGTACCCAGACAAGAAAATAATTTTGTCCAAAAACTTCTAGTGAAAATGTGATCTCTATTGCTTACAATAATCTTTGGGTTTCTGTGCAGCTTTTGAATTGTTTCATAAATGCAGTAACAACTGTATTGGCCTTAAATGGATGATATAATGAACAAAAGTGTGCATACTTGGTAATTCTAGCAACTACCCCCATGATGACACTCTTTCCTTTGGACTTGGGTAAACTTGTGATAAAATCCATTGAAGCCTCCTCCCGGTGATGAATTGGAATGGATGAAGGTTGTAACAGACCTAAGGTATTAATTGTCTCAACTTTATTTTGTTGGAAAACCAAACATTATGCCACAAATTTTTGAATACCATATTTAAGGCCATCCCAAAAACATTATTTCTTAATCATGTGATAAGCTTTTAAAAATATTGAGTGCCCTGCTAAGGAGGAGATGTGCAATTCGAGAAGAATCATTTGTTTGAATTGAGAATTGTCACATAGGTAAAAGCGATCTATGCATCATAATGAATCATTTTTCCTTCTAAATTTATCATATGTGTTTGGATCTTGCTACAACTTTTGAATGAGTGCCTGCACTTCTTATTCATTCTTGCATTCGTCCTTTGCTTCATTTATCCAATCTAGTTGGATAATATAAATGGCACAAAACAATGCTTCCACATCCTCATCCTTTCTTGAGAGTGCATCTGCAACAACATTTTTCTTCCATTTTTTTGTAGATGATTTCAAAGTCATAGTCCAACATATTTGTGAACCATTTTTGTTGTTCTTCTGAAGATAATCTTTGTTCTAAAAAGTACTTAAGACTATCATGATCAATTATTACCTTGAAGTGTCTTCCCATTAGGTAAGGTCGAAATTTCTTAAGTTTGTGTAGTATTGCCAATATTTCCTTTTAATAAATAGCTTTATGTAAATAATTTCCTTTGATTGGATGACTTTCGAGAGAAATGGGTCTTTTTCTTGCATTAAAACAACATCAATTCCATTTCCTAAGGCATCACATTCCACAATAAAGGTTTTTGTGAAGTTTGGCATAGCTAAGACCGGTGCTTGGCACATTGTCTCTTTAAGATGTTCAAAGGCCTTCGCTACTTCTAGAGTCCAAGAGAATGCATATTTCTTTAATAATGTTGTTAGAGGTGCTGCTATTCTCCCATAATTATTAACAAAATTCCAATAGTACCATGTCAACCTAAGAAATCCTCAAAGATTCTTTAGGGATGTGGTAATTTTCCATTCCTTAATGGCTTTAATTTAGCTAGGATCTACCTTAACACCTTCATGAGATACAATATGACCTAAATATTCCACGTCTTGTACTCCAAAGAAACATTTGGAGGTTTTTGCATATAATTGTTTCTCCTCCAACAGTTTGAGCATCTTGTCAACACATTGAACATGATCCTTCCAAAACTTTCTGTAGATTAGTATATCATCAAAAAATACTACCAAAAATTTTCTAACAAAGGGCTTAAAAATGGAATTCATCAAACCTTGAAATGTAGAAGGTTCATTGGTAAGGCCAAAAGGGATGACCAAAAATTCATAAAGACCCTCATGAGTTCTAAATGATTTTTTGGAATGTCTTCAGTCTTCATTCTGATTTGATGATATTCTGAATAAGTATCCAACTTGGTAAAGTAACTTCCTCCATGTAATTAATCCAACAATTCATCAATGACAGGAATGGGAAATTTATCTTCAATAGTAATATTTTTGAGTTCCCTATAATCCAAACACATGCACCATGATCCATCCTTCTTTTGTACAAATACCACTGGAGCAGAGAAAAAACTTTGACTAGGATGAATTATACCAAAAACTAGAATTTATGTAACCATACGTTCAATTTAACTGTTTTGGGCATATGGATATCTGTAAGGCCTAATGTTTGGGAGTCTCAAATATCTTTGAATGATTGCCCAATTTTTTTGGGAGATCTGGAGAAATAGACGATTTTGATGTTGCAACCTCTAGTGAAAATAATTGTGAAATTACGCCCCATTTTTCTTTCTTTAGAATACTTTTCATGCTATTAGTGTTGATTATATGTCTAGATTTCCATGCAATACCCCTTAATTCAACTTCCTTTCCATTCCAAAAAAAAGTTCAAGAAAAGCTTTTTGAAAATTAAAATCTAGTGTAGCCAAAGTTTGTAACCATTGGACTCCTAGTACAACATCAACACCACCCATTTGAGTTGAAAGAATTCAACTATTCGTTACATATTCTCCCATGGATAGCTCGATATTATGCCACTTTCCAGAGCAATTTATGGTTCCTTCGTTTGTAACCATCACTTGACACTCTAGTTGATCCAAAAAAGGATCATGGATAAACCTCTAAGTCTAAAAGCCTTCATATAAGAGGTAAAAGGTGCCAAATGGCACATGCTATCCCCTGAGGCATAGCACTGCTATTTTTAGTAGATATGTCCCCTGTTCTAGCTCCGGCCGCCATGCCTCCTCTTGCTCCACTTTGGCCATAAAGTGTTAGCCCTTAGGTGCTGATCCAAATAGATCCAAATCACTCTCTAATTCTTTGAAATCTTCTTATGATCATCCAAAAGATCAAAACTATCACATAAGGGGAACCTTCAAGTATGCGGAAAAACACTATCAAGGAGCAAAATCCCAACGAAATAGTGAAAAATAGAGATATCAGCGGAGTCAACAGTGAATGCACACGAGCCATTGGATCTGGCCGATCAATAGTATAGATCCAATCAACTAATAACAGTAGGCAAACAACAATAGAGTGCTTACAATGGCCCCAGGTTACTGCGATATGAGATTGCAATCAGATCACATCACTATATCGCATCAGAGCAACACCATAGAGTGGGGCATATACCGATACATGCATGCAATATGATTAGCTAGACCCGATGGCTATCTAGACATTATTGCATAGATTTTTAAATCCGCCAAAAGGCATTTTTTAATGTATTTTCACATATTTCATTATTTAATGAAATAAAAAGAAACAATGCTGATGCGATATTACGGACTTGAAAGGTTTTATTAATGTTGTTGAACACCATTTCAAGTGCAATAAAGTGGGATTTTCACATTTTAATGTATTTTCCAATATAAAGGGAAAATCACAAAATAGGCAAGATTTCGGGAGAGCCAGAGGCGATAAGTGGTTTGGGATGGGCTCCGGCCGATCCCATACAATGATTTCCACGTGTGCAGGCTAAGGAGAGAGAAAGCCACCCTCATCGGGTGGTTAACTCCCGTACGAAAGAGCCACTCGAAATGGATCACAACCATTGGACATAGAGCTCCCAGATCGATGGTGAAGATGTGATATCGCTACAAAGGCAGATCCGATAGGAAAATAGACTATATTTGAGGATATTTGAAGTTCGGAATGAACAGAGTTTTGGCAGAATTTCACAGTGAAAATCATTTCTCTGTGTTAACAGGAAGTTGCTAGTTCAGGGGTTACAAAGTCTCGTGGGAGTCTTATGATGTAGAATAGGTGGCCACCTTCCCTTTCTACATTAAGAAATGATTGCTAATGCTAGAATAGGGATTTGAGTTGAAAAAAGCCAGGTGGCAGAGGCTGGGAGATGGATGGCCGGAAGGGGAAAAAGCCACGATGCAAGATCGGTGAACCAATAGAAATAGTCATGGAGCATCGATGGGACGAGCGAGCTACCTAACAGTGAAGCACAATTACCGGAATTTGGTTACTATGCCATTAGAAAAATATACCTCTGAGGTCATGTGTGTCGAGAAGCCAGAGGAGATAGAGTAAGACCTCTCGAACCTCAAAAAGCCCGAGAGCATTGTAAAAAGCCTATAAATGGATGAAAGCTAGAAGAAACAAGTGTTCAACATTTGGAGACTATGGAGACTCTGCTCCTCTCAATGTCTAATCTTTTTTCTAGCAATATAAGCTTTTGTTTTTGTTACATGTTCAATTCCCATTTTCTCCTCTATTCTAAGCTTGCACTTGAATAGGTGATTCATGTTTTCTTCTGTGTCTAATGCGAGATAACTGTCATCTTACCTATGCATTGATAAATTAGATTTCTAAGTTTCATTTACCTTCTGTAGCTAGCCATGCATATGTGTTTATGTATGCATCTGTTGGTATAGTCATTATTCTCCATCTATCCACTGAATCTATAAGTTATTGATCATTAGTGGTCTAAAGCCTTGTAAAGCTGAGGGTGCTCATGCATGTCTTGAGTGAAAACACAGTTGAAACAATCATCTAACTTGATCCAAACCATCATCCATTCCAATAGTTTTGAGAACGATATTGAATATTTATATGTTACCAGGCATCTCCGAGATACAACCTAGGAGAACTTCCTGGAGTGATAACATAATTGGCATTATTGTCGGGGGGAGGAGACTGAAGATTAGCTTCCCTGGGAGTTGACACACTTACAACTTTGATGATAAATAAAGTCTAGGCACTTTTTCAATTGTAATCATCTATCTGGTGACTCCATTGGAGGATGGACCTCTTGGCGACTCCACTTCGTAGTTCTAGCTCAGTTTGTGAGGCATACTCGGAGAAATCCTCAGAAGCCACAAGCTGACATAGTATCTAACCCTATAAATATCATCAAAGAAAGAAAGGAACTGTAGAAAGAAGAATCACGTTCATATAGCTCTAAAAAATGTTCTATATCTCTTCAAGAAAATCCTGTAATAGAACAAATACATGTTGACAGTATAACATCTAGTACTAGCAGTGAAGAAAATATCTGAGAGATTCATAGAGCTCCTTATTATTTATATCCTCCTACCATTCTAAGCTCGAAGGAAGCCTCTCCTACTACCCATCATACTCCTTTATTCCTATCAATCACTCCTTGGCCCTCTGTCATTCAGACTTCCAGTACCCTTATAGCCACCACAGCTATGGCAGGTCCACAAGCACCCACCAAAATGGAAAGAATCATAGCTACTACTTATGGACCTCTAGTACTGCCCACTCCTTTGAATGCAATGCCTACTAGAGAATATCAAAAGTATAAGCCTAAGTTCACTGGAACTGAAGGTGTTACAGTTGAGGAACATCTTGAATCATTCTATAGCTATGTTGATAACCTGGACATTATTGAAGATGATGTATGGATGATAGTCTTTATCCAAAGTCTACATGGAAAGGCTAGGAAATGGTTCAGAGAACTAACCCCATGGTCTAAAGAAGATATTGAGGCTTTACATGATGCATTCCTAAAGCATTGGGAGGATAAGAAGGATCTACTCTACTACCAAATTGAGTTTGGGAACTTAAAGAGGGAAAATTGTGATTTGTTGTCTGATTTTAATAATAGGTTTAATTGCATGTACAACAAGATACTAGTTGAAGCGAAACCCACCACTACCTTTCCTAAACTCTATTATGCCAGTGCCTTTGATTCTGAATTCTATCTACTGTTGATGCAGAGACGATGTGCTACCTTGGCTGATATGCAGGATGTAGCCTTGGAAGTGGAATCGAACATCATGGCAGCAGATAAGCTGAAGGGAAATGTTGATAGAAGGAGACAGAAGGGCAAGTCTTCACCATATTCACATCCCAAGATAGATAAAACGACTAAGATGATAGATTCATTAGCCTCTGAAATATCCAAATTAAAGGTTGAGCAGCACCCTAGGAAAGGAAGAGTTCCTAACACCTTTGCTCCTAGAAATCCAAATCCATATAGAAGAGCTAATGGGCAGTTGTAGATTCTGCAAGGAAGCAAAGATGCCAATGAAGACCAAAGGGTAAGAACCCCTTTCTAGAATGTAGCCATGGAAGAAGAGAAGTCTGAAGAAGATGATGAGATCCATTGTCTTGAAGACAAAGGCAGTGCCTCCTTTTTGACCTCAGCTGCATATGAAAAGTCATTATTGAATGACCAAATCAGCTAAGAATGGGATGGTGAAGATGTTCTCCAAACTGAAGATCGGCATAGATATGATCTGAGGTCGAAGATGAAAATGCCAAGGAAACTCTTGTACAAAGAGCTGCTATCCATGCAATACAACAAGCTAAAAAGTAGAAACCACCAGCAGTTGATCCCATCATCCTCAAAGCTCCAACTCAGGAGGTAAGAGGCCTTAACAAGTCTCCTTCTCCTTTTAGTTTTGAATCAGAAATTAAGAAGCTAAGCATACCTATACCTCTAATCAAACTAGTGACGAATGAGTCCTTCAAGAGATCTATCGTGGAGGCCCTTCAGCCTAAAGCCCTACAAGCCTCCACTAACTATGTGAATCTACAAGACGACAAACCGGTTGTTGTTCTGAGCCTAATGATTGAAAATTGTGATGACAACTCCCCATCATTTTATGTATCTTTGACTATTAATCAAAAAATCCTTTACAACTACCTTCTGGACATAGGAGCCTGCCATAATCTAATGACCAAGGCTATCATGGATGAGTTGGGTCTTGACATTACCAAGTCTTATCATGACCTATTTTCTTTTGACTGCAGAAAAGTTAAATGTTTGGGATTAATCAAAGACCTAGCCATCACTTTGTCTTAGCTACCCATGAAGAGCATGATGATGGATATTGTGGTAGCAGATGTACCCCCCAAGTTTGGCATGTTTTGTTCCAAAGGTTGGATTAAGAGATTAGGTGGAAAATTGCAAAATGATTTGTCCTATGCTACTGTCCCAGTTTTTCGAGGTCAGACTAGGAGATTGTACAGAGAAGTTTAGTTGTCTTATATCATCAGTGATGAAAGGAATCCCACTAATCATCCAATCTATGATGTCAACATTGATTTTGGAGTATGCATTATTCAGATTGAAGAATCCCAGTTGGTCTTCATGCAGATTAGGAAACCAATTTCCCATATCATAGAAGAAGAAGGCCCACAAATTGGGGACATGTTCTTTGATGGAGCTTGCTCTAAGGAAGCTGCAAGGGCAAGTGTAGTCCTTGTGTCCCCCACACAAGAATGCATTTATTTATCTTTCAACTTAAATTTTCACATCACAAATAACATAGCACAGTATGAAGCCTTAATATTGGGCTTAAACACCACTAAAGAAATGGGCATCAAAGGTATGAAGGTGTTTGGAGATGTAGACCTTATCATTCAGCAGGTCAACAAAACTTTCCAAGCAAAGGATCCAAGGCTGAAAGCGTACAGAGATGAGGTATGGAATCCCAAGGATTATTTTAATAGTTTCAACATCTCTTACATCCCTAGAATGAAGAAACGAGCTTGTTGATTCCCTTGTTGTGTCTGCTAGCATGTTTATTCCTCTTTTTCCCCCTAATTGGGCTTATGAAGTTCAGGTGAAATATAGACCATCTCTGCTTGACAATGTCAAATACTGGAAATTTTTTGAAGATGATGATGAAATTAATAGGCTTTTACAAGTCTTTGATGAATTTGTTGAAATGAACATTAACCAAGAAAACAAAGCCATTAATGAATACAACCAATCCAAGCTAAAGGATGAGATTGGTCAGGACCACATTGGTCAGCTGCCTAGTAGCCATATACCCAAAGGATTGGTGCCCCTAGAAAAGCTTTTTGATCATAATGATTTACCTTATAAGCCTGCCAAAAGAGAAAATGAATCTATTGTTCATAGACATAATGTAGGTAATCCAGCCAATCCAAAGTACATAAATTTGTCCACTCACTTATCTTCTGCCCAAAGTTCCGAGTATTGCGCTGTGATGAAACAATTTGCTGATTTTTTTGCTTGGGAGTATAGTGATCTTAATACATATCACACCGACATCATTCAGCATAAGATTCCACTGGAGAAGAACAACATCCCATTTAAGCAGAAATTAAGACCTCTCAGCCCTCTCTTATAGCCTTTAATTGAAAAGGAAATCGAGAAGTTGTTGGATGCCAAGATCATAGTTCCCCTAAGGTATTCAAAGTGGATAGCTAACCTTGTGGTAGTAAGAAATAAAAATGGAGAAATCGGGCTTTGTGTTGACTTCAGGAATCTGAAAAGATGCTCTAAAAAAGACAACTACCGCCTGCCTAAGATGGAACACTTGCTCCAAAAAGTTTCTGGGGATAGAGTCATGTCTTTCTTAGATAGATTTTTAGGTTACAATCAGATTTTTGTACATCCAGAAGATAGGGAAAAGATTGCCTTCATTAATTTGGAGGGGGAAGGTGTTTTTGATGGCCCAGTCAATGGGCGGTTTTTTAAACTTTACTTCATATGAGGCTTTCAGGCCTTAATACTCTAATAGGGCTTTTTTCAATTTTTGTTTTTATGCAAATAAACTCCATGCCCAATGGAACACTAGGAGATAAGTTTGTTCTGGTTGTTTTTGGAAAGGCAGTGGTCTGCAGTTCTTGAAACCGTCACATGAAGGCTTTCATCCCCAGAAGGAGCCAGTGTTAATCCCTGAGGTGCAGTGCTACTATTTTTATTAGAAATGTCCCTTGTTTTATCTCGGATGGCCACACCTCCTCTTGCTCCGCTTTGGCCATAAGGTGTTAGCCCTGAGGTGTTGATCCAAATAGATCCAAAACACTCTCTAAGACTTCAAAATCTTCTTATGATCATTCAAACGTTCAAAACCGTCGCATAAGGGGAACCTTCAAATAGGCGGAAAAACACTATTGGGAGGCAAAAAACCAAGAAAACACTGAAAAATAGTGCTATCAGTCGTGGAAACAGTGATTGAATAGGAGACGTTAGATCTAGGCAATCAACGGTCTAGATCTAATTGGTGAATCACAATTGGCAAACAACAATAGAGCACTTAGAATAACCCGGGGTTATTGCAATATGCGATTGTGATCAGATTGTGTTGATATATTGCATCGGAGCAACACCATCAAGCGGGGCCTATACCCATACATGCATGTGATACGATTAACTTGACTTGATCGCTATATAGACATTATTGCATAGATTTTCAGATCAGCCAAAAGGCATTGTTTAATGTATTTTCACATATATTTTTATTTAATGAAATACAAAGAAAAAACGTCGATGTGACATTACAGACCCAAAAGGGTTTTTTAATGTTGTTGAACACCATTTCAAGTCTGATAAAGTGGGATTTTCACATTTTAATGTATTTTCCAATATAAAGGAAAAATCACAAAACAGGCAGGATTTCGGGAGAGCCAAAGGCGATAAGTGGTTTGGGCCGGGATCTGCCTGATCCCATACAACAGCGACCACATGTCCAGGCTGAGGAGAGAGAAAACTACACCCATTGGGTGGTTAACTCTCGTACGAAAGAGCCACCTGAAATGGATCACAACCATTGGATCTAGAGCTCCTAGATCAAGGGTGGAGATGTGATATTGCTACAAAGGTGGATACAATAGGAAAATACACCGGATTTGAGGATATCTAAAGTCTGGAATGAACATATTTTTTGATGAATTTCATAGTGAAAAAATTTCTCTGCGTTAATAGCAAGGGGCTGGTTCAGGGGTTCCAAATGCCCGAGGCACACTTACATTGTAGAATAGGTGGTCACCTCCCCTTTCTGCAATAAGCAATGATTGCTAATGCTAGAAGAGGGATACAAGTGGATGTAGGCTAGGAGACAAAGGCAGGTAGATAGATGCATGGAAGGGGGAAAAGCCACAGAGAAGCACTGCAAAACCAAATTAAATATTCATGGAGCATCGCTGGCACGAGTGAGCTTGTTGAGCTAATTTGTGGACCTAAATTAACACAATTATTTCTTATCAATCTGGGTTGTTTATGCTTTGAGGCAAGTTCACTATATGTGAAGATCAGATGTAATCAAACCTTGAAAGATAAGTTATTCAAAAGCTAAAAGTAATACATTCTATAACTCTAATTCAATCAGCTTAAAAAGAGGAAAAACAATGAAAGGGTTTGATATTGAGATGAATGAATTATGATGGAATACCTTATGTGTCTCTTAAGTTAAGAGCTTCTTTCATTAATAAATTTTTCCATCATAATTCATTCATCTCAATATCAAAATCTCAATGAGAAACTACTTGCATGCAAACAAAAGAAACTAGTTTTGATTCATCATTTTAGCAGAAGGGATGCCCAACTTGAATACCTGCTTTTCCAACTCAATAAAGTGATGAATAAGCTATTAACTAATGAAACCAATCACTATGCATAAACAATAAAGCAAACTAAAATAAAGATTTGAAAAACTAGTGCTACAATCTACCAGATTACAAGGAAATGAAACTAGTTAACAAGGAAGTGTACTTAGCTTGGAATGGGGGCCCTCCACCCTTGCCTTGCACACATGAGAGGTGATATCAGAAGCTTAAGTTCAGTCACACATCCATAGCATTGAACAGAAAAATAATAATAACACAAGTCTTCAAATTAACTCCTCAATCCAAAGATGTCACAGCATAAAAGTATATCATAAGATCAATACATAAGCCATCAAAGTTTTGGCTTTAAATAAGAAGTCTCATGAACAAAATGATCTATATTCACTCAAAACAACCCATCTACTCTCATCCACCTATCTAAATCGAACTCATTACTACCATCCCAAGAAAGATGACCATTCCTATGAAATCTCAAAACTGCCCTATTTCTATGGGATTCGTGAATGACTAGTCATGGTTGACTAGCACCAAATGGGCCTAATAAAGCTTGTTCTGTTTGAACTAAGAATTGTTGGCTTAGTCCTAGTTCCCAAGCTGTTCATCCATGCATTCCATTCGTTCCCAAGTGTCCTGCAACCATATCAACCATAGATCTATTACGGGAATTTCTGAATCTGACAATTTTGCACTAAAAACCAAATTTTCATAAAAACTTTAGAAATTGAAAAATTAAAATTAAATACCTGAATGGATATCAAATATACCTCAAAATGGAATAAATGAAGGGAAAATGGATGGAAAATAGATGGATAATTAAGTTTCTTTGAGCAAAAATAAGACCAAAACTAAGGCCCAACAGAGCTACCTCACAGTGAGGCATAATTACCAGAATTTGGTTACTATGTTGTTAGAAAAAGAGACCTTTGAGCTCATGTGTGTTGAGTCATGGCATCAAGCTGTTACAAGCCAGAGGGGATAGATTAAGACCGGTCGAGCCTTAGAAACGCTGAGAGCATTGTTAAATGCCTATAAATGGCTAGAATCTAGAAGAAACAAGGGTTCAACATTTGGAGACTGTGGAGACTCTACTCCTCTCAGCATCGCATCTTCATTCTAGCAATATAAGCTTCTTTTGTTGTTACATGTTCAATTCCCATTTTCTCCTCTATTCTGAGCTTGCACTTGAATAGGTTATTCATGTTTTCTTTTATATCTAATGCTAGATAACTGTCATATTATCTCTATGTTAACAAATTAGATTTGCAAGTTTCATTTACTTTCTGTAGCTAGACATTCATATGTGTTTACGAATGGAAATGTTCGTAATCAGTATTCTCCATCTATCCACGAATCTATAAAATATAAAGCGTTAGTGGTCTAAAATCACATATTTCATTGAAATTGGAAAATTTATTACAAGGACATCATTATAATTGTGTTTTTAAGTTATTTTGAAATTCTAGATCCACTATTTAGTTCCAAATTTAATGAAATTTGTGTTTAAAACCTTGTAAATTTGAGGGTGTTCATGCATGTCTTCAATGAAAACGGAGTTGAAATACTCATCTGACCTGACCCAAACCATCATCCATTCCAATAGTTCCGAGAACGATATTGAAGATTTATATGTTACCAAGCATCTCCGAGCTACAACCTAGGAGAGCTTCCATGAGTGATAAAAACACAAATCCTTTGTAAATCAGAGGAAAATGAAAGTTACAAGCTGCTCCCAAAAATAGTCTCATTGCAAATATCTCCTCATTTTGAATCCAACGCAACTTGAACAGTTGAAAACAGACTACAATTGAAGAAGTTATCACAAGGAGAAGCTCCACGTTCTCTTTGAGAAAAGAGGCTAAGAACATGAGAAAACAATGAAAAAAGGGCATATCAGAAGATTAAATCAAATCAGCAGAGGAGTCGTCGGATCTGGCCAATCAACAGTCCAAACCCAATCGGCAAATCGCAATCGGCAGGTCAGATCGGAGGAAGGCACATAACATGCCTGGGAGCAGTCCGATGCGATACCACGATCACCGATATTGGTGGATTGCAGTGAGTGCTAGCATAGTCCCTATTATATGGAAAGGCTTCAGACTTGTGTGATCTGTGATCACGACTTGTCACATCGTAGTATCGCATCGACATGTTACAGTGGAGTGGGGCAGATATACATACACACACACACACACACACACACACAAACACAGATATATATATATATCTGCATGATGTGATAGCCAAACCCGATGGAAAAATAAGTGCTATCTCATAAGATTTGAGATCTGCCAAATGCCATTCTTTTAATGCATTTTTGAAATACAAAGGGACAAGCCAATTAGGATATGCAATAGCGACTCCCAGGTGGACCCGATAGCACCATAATGCAAGGTTATGCAAATTTCATGTCCGGATGAACATTGTTCTGCAAATTCTTCCATGTTTTCTAGCGTTTTCTTGTGTTAATAGAAAATAAATATTTCAAAGGATTCGACGCGCCAATTGCCCCTTCCATTATGGTATAGATGGCATCCATCATGGAGAGCATATAGCAATGATTTCTAATGCTTAGATAAGGGATTTGAGCAGACCAAGGTGGGATGATAGAGAGCCCAAGAGGGACAGTGAACAGGCCATGCTGATTTGGCTTAAAAAGCCACAGAACAACAAAACGAAGGGATTGTTGGTTGCTGAGGGTGTTGTTGGGGTTTCTGTTGCTAAAATCCAAGCTAAAGCAAGAAGATAAGGTAAAAGGGGTAGTGCAGAAGCCAAGGAGGCAACATAGAAGAAAAAGAGTAGCCAAGGGAGTCACTTAGAGTTCAAGTGAAAAGCCTAGAGAGAGCTATAATTGGATAGAGGGCAAAGAAGCCAGAGCCAAAGAGCAAAGAGCCTAGAGCCAGAGCCAAAGAGCCAGAGTCAGAGCCAAGAGCCAGAACCAAGAGCCAAAGAGACAGAGTCAGAGGCAAGAGCCAGAACGAAGAGCTAAGAGCTAGAGGCATGAGCTAGAGCCAAGAGCGAGAGCGAAGAGCTAGAGCTTGAAGAGCCAGAGGAAAAAATGGTGTGTGAACCCAATATTTCTATGTAAAAACAACAAAATGTGAGCCAAGATCTTGTGAAAAAAACTTATTCCATAATTCTAGAGAGCCTAGTTGAATTAACTAGAGCTCATGGAGATGTAGCCCAAGAGTTGTGGGTGAACTCCTAATTAAATTGTTGTCTCTGTGTGATTGTTTATTGCTACTTTATTTGCTGTTAGATGTATTCATATATCAGTTTAAGTACATCAACTTGCGACATAGATTGCAGATTTTAAATAAAATAATCAGTTGAAACAAATGCAAGCATACACCCAAACTTTTGTTGGGCATTGGATCCCGTGCGTAATAGATTTGGGGGCTTAACACCCACAATTTTGGGTAATAGTATAGCTCCACGATGTGCGTGGAGCATGAATTTTAATGGGTCAGGTCAAAGGGTTGTCTGTCCGAAAGTAATGTAAAATAATAGAAAGCAAGTTGGTTTACTATGCATGGGTCTCTTTCTATGATCTTTATTATTTTTGTTTCATTTTCAATAAATATTTTGTATTTGTAAATATTCAATGATATTAAAGTTTATAAGACAAGACTATATATAGCTTCATGACATCCAAAACCATAACTACTCATGGTCCCTTATATAATATAGGATAACCACCTTATTTGTTAACTATGGCCTGCTTATAACTAATTGTGGGGCATTTTCCATTATGCAGATCAACCACATACAAATTATTAATGCGGATAACCTCTTATCAACTTTATTGACTCAACTAACTAATTATGACTCTCACAAGGCCCCTTGGGCTTATTTCATAAATAAACGGGTTAGGGGTGGACCCTAACATGCCCTCCCCCATGAAAAATAACCTTAACCTCAAGGTTGAAGCTCCGGAAACTACTAAAAAATAGTGGTTGGTTCCCATGTCACATCTTCTAGAGAGGTATCTTTCCACTTGATGAGGACTTCCTTGATTATACATTCAGAGAGATATCCTTCTAGAGTATTGGGACCTATTTTGATCTAACCCAAAGTGAAGCTTCCTCGTGTGAACCCTACAATTGTTCCCCACAACTTTCTTGAGGTAGGATACATGGAAGACTCCGTGTATTTTTGAAGTGGTCCACAGTTCTAGTTTGTAAGCTAGTGCATCAATACTCTGAATTAGATGATAAAGCCCATATATTTGGAGGCTAATTTATGGTGACCCTTTTCTTTGAGAGTGGTCGAATTATAAGTCTAGAGTCACAAAAACACTTTGTCACCCATTTTAAATGATGTCTCTAAATGGTGCTAGTGAGCTTGGTTCTTCATCCCGTTGTGAGTTTGATGGAGATTATCTTTGAGATGAGTGATCATGACTACACTGTTCTCAAGGAACTTATCAACTGCCTATACTTTGGAAGATCCTAGGAGATAAGAAGTTGGTAAAGGTGGGAGTTTGCCATACAATGCCTCATATGGCGTCATCTTGGTTGCTTCATGATAGTTAGTATTATACAAGCATTTAGCTAAATGCAACCATTGTACTGATTGATGTTCCTTTCCTCAAGTGAAGCACAGTAAATAGGTCTCCAAACATTTGTTGATTTCTTTTGTTTGACCATCTATGTGGGGATCATAATGAGTATTAATTTGGAGTTGTGTGTCATGTACCTTGAATAGTTCCTGCCAAAAAATGCTAGTGAAAGTGGGGTATCACAATGGAAGTTGACATGGCATGTTGTTTAAATATTTAATCCATGATGACTCTAACAACCACCATGACGACTTATTTGTTTCCCGACATTGAGAGATATGTAATGAAATCCATGGAGTCATCTTTGTATAGAGAAGTAGGGAGTTGCAAGGGTTTTAATGTGCCTTGTAGCTTGATAGTTACCCCTTTGTTGTGACTTCACATTCAACATAAAAGTTACAAGCATTTCTTACACAAATATTTAATTTATGTATTTCTAGTTATCTTTAGTTATCTTTACCTTTATTAATATTATAGGTGTACATTCCTTATGCATGGCATGATCTTTTACCTTGTTTATTTTCTAGATTTTATATCTACTCTTGTGACAGACCTATTTTGCATTGATTTATAGGAGTGTTAAATAACATTCTAATGCACTCTTACACCCGTCTTTGCAGTTCCTAATTTGTGATTTGCAGTTTTTAAATGTAATCTTTCTCGTAAAATGTAATGCTCACGAAAGAGGCACTGTGACTATTTTATTCTGGAGGGAACATGTATTTGGTACATCATAATCATAACCTAACCACAACGTCGGATAGTGTGTTTGATACATCGATTGATATGGAGGCTTGACAATGGTTTTGAACCGAAAAATACAATATTTAGGCTCTCTTATTATTGGACCATCCCTTCCCTACAAACTTGTGTGAAACGCACGTTGCTGGGTGGAAATCGTGCTTGAAGAGGGAATCCTACGTTTCTCATTCATCTTTTGAAATGGAATTGAAATTGCTTTTATTTCTCTTCACGAAAATGTGAAGCCGCGTTTCAACTGGAAAACCATCATTTCGCATTTACGTTATGGATTGGAGAAGAGGTTAACATTAATTCTCTATTTAAATTTACTTTATTTCGCTCTTTGCAGAAACAGATTATGCAAGCATGACGCTAAAATTACCAGTCTAAATTTAGCCGAAGCAAACTATGCAAGTTGGAAACTGCGTCCAATGTGGCGTCAGCTCTCCCCCCACCCAAAATAATGAGAAAGTTGTGATGTATTTTGCCAAGACAATGTCGTCGAATATTTCACGCCCAACATCCGTGTTGTAGTCGTCACACTTTTGGTGAATGTCAGTAAAATGATTCAAGTGAGGGGGAATGAATGAACTGTGAAAATAATGCAGAAATAGATTTAGTTATGAAGTAGTTGAATAGAATTAGTTATGAGCAGTTGAACAAGAATTAGTTGTGAGTGGTTAGGAATTGGTTGCATAAGTTTTCCTATATAAGTGTGATGTAATTAAGCAATTGAATTAATGAAGTTGTGTGTCTTTGTCACCTCAAAGCCGACGAATCATGGATGGAACACCCACACCAAGAAGGTCGTCCCGACAAACTCGGCTTCCTGAAAGGTATAGAGACTATGCCTTAATGTCTAATATAATGAATGTTGAAGAACCAATTGATTATGAGCAGGCTAAACAACATGAACCATGGATTAATGCTATGAATGATGAGTATGCTTCTATTATGAAAAATCAAACATGGGAATTAGTGGAACTTCCTGAAAATAAAGTTCCAATTGGAAGCAAATGGTTGTACAAAACGAAATTTAAAGCAGATGGTACAATTGATAAATTTAAGGCAAGATTAGTAGCAAAAGGATATGCTCAACAGGAGGGAATTGATTATGAAGACACTTTTGCACCAGTAGCTAAGTTGAATACAATTAGATTACTGATTGCCTTAGCCACAAAACATAATTGGAATATACATCAATTGGATGTCAAATCTGCTTTTCTCAATGGTGATTTAAAGGAAGAAGTTTATTTGGTTCAACCTGAAGGGTTTGTCAAACAGGACAGGAGCATCTGGTTTGCAGGTTAAGAAAGGCATTGTATGGTTTGAAACAGGCACCAAGATCATGGTATGTAAAGATTGATACCTTCTTTCTTCATAATGGATTTGTGAAAAGAAAAAATGATCCTAACTTGTATTTTAAGAAAGATGAAAAAGGAAATGTTGCTTTAATATCTTTATATGTGGATGATCTCATTATAACAGGCAGTGCTCACAAATTAATTGAAGAAATTAAAGTTCAGTTGTCACAGGTTTTTGAAATGAAAGATTTGGGTGAAATGCATTACTGCTTAGGAATTGAGGTATGGAGAGAACCTGTTAAAACTTTGATCACTCAAAGCAAATATACAAAGGAGATTCTTAAAAAGTTCAATATGACAGATTGCAAAGCTATGTCAACTCCCTTAGAACAGAATGCAAAGTTGTACAAAGAAGATGGATCGAAAGAGGCAGATGGAACATTATATCGTCAATTAGTGGGAAGTTTGAACTATCTCACCACTACCAGACCAGACATTGCATACACAGTCAGTATCCTTAGTCAATTCATGGCTAAGCCTTCAGGAAATCACTGGATTGCTGCAAAGAAAGTTCTCCGATACTTAAAGGGAACAGTGAATCTTGGTATTATGTATACTGATGAATCTGATGTTGCACTGACAGGTTTTTCTCATTCAGATTGGGCAGGAAATCCAGATGACAGACGATCTACCTCTGGCTATGCATTTCATATTGGATCAGGAGTCGTATCTTGGAGTAGTAAGAAACAGCCAACTGTTTCTTTATCATCAACAGAATCAGAGTAGAAAGCTTTGACCAATGCCACCTGTGAAGCCATTTGGTTGCGAAGAATTCTTGCAGATCTTGAAGAAGCACAAAGTGGTGCAACATGTATCAATTGTGATAATCAGAGTACATGTATCAATTGTGATAATCAGAGTGCTATCAAATTAGCACATAATCCAGTTTACCATGCTAGAAAAAAACAGGTTGAGGTACCAAATTATGTCAAAAGAAATTGGATTGATATTTTGTAACACAGGATAATGTGGCTGATATATTTACTAAGCCCCTTGGTAAAATCAAATTTGAAGTTTTTAGAAGTCAGTTAGGTATTGTAGAGAATCCATTTCTCCATTAAGGGAGGATGTGAAAATAATGCAGAAATAGATTTAGTTATGAAGCAGTTGAAGAGAATTAGTTATGAGCAGTTGAACAACAATTAGTTGTGAGTGGTTAGGAATTGGTTACATAAGTTTTCCTATATAAGTGTGATGTAATTAAGCAAGCAATTGAATTAATGAAATAGTGTGTCTTTGTGTTGTATTTGTTTTTAATTTGAACTGTCCGTCTGTCTGGTCCCGTCCATAACCGGCCTGGCGCTTGTTTATACCTTGACACGGCGTTCGTAAAGTCTGCGACAGCCAACCGGACAAAACACAATGACTTTCACACTCAGGATTTCATTAGCGGGTTTCGGTCGTGACGGGTTTTGGGTTTGCCTTAAGACAATCAATATGCATGCACTTCAGAGAAGACGTTCACTCCTTATAAGTACTCGCATTCCTTCCTTTGTTTCACAGCCCAACTCTTGTAGCTCTCCGAGTCCTAGTTTTCCCATCGCGACTGAATTTTCTCTTCCGCGCAGTATCCATCAGATATCATATTTTCCATTTTGTAACAGTGTTAATCGCTCTTTCACTTCATATCCTTTGTTGCTAAGACCGAGCTTTCTCATGAGGAGAAGTATAATGGCCCCCTTGATTATGATCTCGTTCCTTATCATTGTAGGCCGTAGCAATGCCAGGTTGCTGGTCGACCCTGACACTCTTTCCACTTCCGACCGCAATACCAGTGCGCTTTTCGACGATGATTCCGACTTGCACACTGCCAACGGTCCTATGGAGAAGGATGTGGTGGACTACGTCGAGGAGATGATAAGGATCTCGTCGGCAAAGAGTGCCACCAACGAGAAGACGCTATCGCTCAGGCTGAGCCCGGGCGTCGCAAAGAACTATAAAGGAGAATCGGCGACGTCGAGCAAGGCCATGAATGTGAATTTCATGGTGACCGAACAGCAGCTCTCCACATCAAGTAATAGCCCTGGGACCGGTCACATGCAAATGATCCCGCCTAGTTCTCCAACCAGAAACGTCGAAAAATCCCATCAAAGCAATGGAGATGAACACCTTCAGCCAGAAAAGAGCAACAAGCGCAAACTGGGTTCTACTCCAAGCCCGGGAGTCGGCAATTGATGGTTTGGAACGTAATAAAGAATATTAGGACAGAGTTAAAAGCTAATAAAGGAGGTTACGTATACGTAAACAAATAAAAATGTCACGTATGACTTGATTATGCGCCTAGATATATAGATATTTTATAAGTAGAAGCACGGTTAGAATCATCTTCATGTATAAGAGCTTTAGAGAGGCATCAAATCTTTTTGGGAAGATAGGCCAAGATAGATATATATGACCAAATTGAATAGATGAAATAAGATATATATTTGAAAGGGAAAATGTGAGTAACAAAGATGTATGGGATAGATTCTATTTAGAATATTTAAATATTTTTTTGATAATAATAAATGTATTTTGTTTTTTTTACTAAAAACATTTCAATAAATTTGTAGTGGTTTTCTTGAATGTATAATTTTTAAATTGTATTTTTGAATGCTATATAGAGTACATAACTTAAACAGTTAATTTTTTGATACATTTTAGAGAAAATAAGCACACATATAAATAAAATTTAAAACAATATAACTCGAACTTTTTAATCATGGAAAACTATTTTTTCAATTGCTTTATATGATATATACATACTTATTTTTAAACAATATATAATATATACATAGTTGATATTAAAATATTTTAGGTAGGATTGTATTGAGATGTTATTAATATATTTTTAAGTATACGATCACCTCACATCTCCATCTTATTGTTTCTATTATAACATTGAATATTTTATTATTTACAAAACACACACATATATAGTATTCAAATAGTTTATTTAAATAATATGTCTAAATATATTTGAAAAGTATAAGGTTTGTACATCTTACTCACTTTTTTTACTTCTAAATTATGTTAAGTCTAAATATTTTATTTATGACTAAGAGTAAGTGGAATATTTTAATTTTATTCTAAGAAAGACATGTGTGAACTCTATATTGATGGTAAGCATAAACACACATTCTTCTAGTACTAGGCTATAGAATGTTAACCACATATTATTATACTAATTTAAACTATATATAATATGTAAAGTGTTGACATTGAGATAATTTAGTTAACATAAGCATTGAAATATTTTATTTATGATTACATTATCCATATTAAAAAAAAATTTCTTTTAATATACTTTTAAATGCATTTAAATATTGTTTAATTTTATAT
This sequence comes from Pinus tabuliformis, assembly GCA_031772625.1. NCBI lineage: Eukaryota > Viridiplantae > Streptophyta > Pinopsida > Pinales > Pinaceae > Pinus > Pinus tabuliformis. Next base: position 196,338,192 of record CM062820.1, on the reverse strand, counting down.
ATTCAAATATTTTATTTAGGATGCACATTGAATTTTTTTTATTTGTTATTAATATTTTTTAGATGTAACATATTAATTTTACATTAAGAATTGAATTAGTTATATATTTCTGTGGTAGCAATGATATAAAGAAGGAATTGTGTTTTTTATTTCAATTAATTCTCTTTGGAAGTTGAAATATTGTATTGTCATTATGTTATTTTTATTCTCATTAAAATAAATTAGTTAACATGGATATTAAAATGGTTTATTTACATGTCCAATTTAAATATGAAATTATAAATAATATCAACCTTATTTGTTTTTTATTTTAATTACTTTAAAATAACTTTAAATTTTAATATAAATTTATATTATTTCATATGGACATAAAAATATTTTATTTATAACTCAGAGTGCTAGTGAAATATTTTTACCATACTTTTTTTATATTGGATTGTACTCTAATTAATGTGCTACTACTTTTTATAATATTTTAAAGTAAAACTAACCAAATATGTGCATTTGTCTTTTATTTTCATTATAGTCAAAATCATTTTCTAATTTAAAAAATATTTTAGTTTTATCTTAAAAAATATATATGTCAATTTGATGTTCACCACAAACAAAATTACCGTTCATCTTCTTTGTTAAAAAATGTTAAAAAATTAAAAGTAAAACTAAAAATAATGTTATATATATATATATATATATATATATATATATATATATATATATATAAAAGTGGAAGGTTGTAAATAATGTCTTTATGTATTTTTTAGATTACTAATTTTCCACAATTGTGATATATGCCAGGATGCATATTAGGTATCTAATAATTAATATTTAGTATTTTTGCATGAGAATTATAAGGGAATGTTGGGATTAAGAGTTTTCCTTAAACATGGCATTTTCTTCTTATTGCAATTGATACCCGTTGTCATATCCACTATTTATCTATACATTGTGTGATTTATATTAATAGTGGGAATGTTATTTCTAGGATGATCCCATATGTCATATTTACTTGTACTAACAATCATGACGATGCTAATTTCAATTGATTATGATGAGTAATCACTATCTAATATCTTATTAATAGGCTTATGTGCTAGGTGAGGATGACACCCCTTTCTTATATTGCATTACACTATTGTTGATGTTTTAATTTGACTATTAAGAGATGGAATCCTAAACACAACATGCCTCTTTTGCTTTCTTCTATTGATGATTGATAATGATAGAACAAGAAATCTATTTGATAATCTATACTATGATGAGGCTTGAGCTACTCCATTATATTATGATTTAATTTACAGTAATATTGTTTTATGGTGATTATCATGATTAATAGTTGTGATGATGTATTTGATATTATATATGTTTTTCATTTAACATGTTTATTGATGTTTTGAGGCTTTATATTATTGATGATGATATTCCATGAAGCATTGGTATGGTTACCATTGACTCTAGCATTTTTGGTAATGATGATGATTACATAATTGATCCTTTTGAATCATGTTCTTGATGTAATTCATGTTATGATGTTATATATTTGTGATGATATTATGTTGTATATTTCTGATGATAATGTTACAAATACATTTTTATTTTGGAAATAAAATCTATAACAGGTAGAGACACTAATGGAAATGATTTCAAGAGGAGGGATTATGGTGAGGATGAACTCCAATCTAACTTATGTAAAAGTGAAAAAGGGAAACAGATTGTAACTCACTATTACACTATTCCTAGGAGTTGTAAATTCACCCTCAAGATTCATTTCACCATTAAATAAAAAGATGAAAAGAAAAGTTACAGTATTTAGAAGATGTTACATTGAGATTGATTGAAATAAATGATGCTTCCCAAATAATAAATATAGTTGGATAATGAGGGAATGCTCTATAATATTATCGTTGTTATGATAGAACTTGTGAAGTGCGGTTTATGTCATTGGTTTACCAAAACTATAAGTTTCTCTAATACAGTCTATGTGGACAAAGGGGTTGGGAGTGTCTACATCACTAATGCCTAATTAATATCCATTTTATAATGGTTTCTTATGCCATTTTTAATCCAAATATATCGGATGCCACTACCGAGTATGATCATAAGCACTAAACGATAGTTTCTATATTAATATCTTTAGAGAGTAGGATAAAATTGGCATGTATAGTTATGATCATGAGAAAATAAAAATGGTACCAATATGTTTTCTTATGTGAGAGCTATTTCTATGTATCATCATGATAAAAAGTGATAAAGGTTTTTGGGATAAATCTATATGTAAAAACCACACCAGGTTTTCTAACCTATAACTTTAATCAAGTAATAAATTAATCTATGACAATCCTTTGGCATATATTTGAGTTAATTGTAGAGGATACCACCTTTGACTATGGATTTTTTCACTCGAGGAGAGAATGGTAGAAAGATTACTAAATTTTATAGCCTACAATATGGATCTTAGAAGAAAATATGGAGGGAATGGGTGGGGGGGGGTTGAACTTTATGTTCCAATTTCACATTCAAAATTTTGTATGTTACTATTATTCATGCAACATATCTGTGTATGCGACTTTAATGAATGAAACCTGCATATTTTAATATTACTTACTTTTCATAACATCCATTAGATGTTTAACTTAATCATTACATTATTAGTTCATTAGCCTATGCAGTAAAGAATGGATAAATCATAAGACATAAGAAACAAGTCAAAACATATGAACACCAAGATTTCATGTGAAAACCTAATGTGGGAGAAAACCACCATTATTGTCATCTCTATCTTCTTCATTTATTATAATAGAAACTAATTACAACATTATCTTTTGATGCCACAAACTCTTACTGACACGTAGACACCTACATACAAGAGGCTACAACCTCCACTCATTCTCTAACACCCATTGGAAGAGCACTACAACTGCTTGATCTTGTTTATCAGCTCATATTGGAAGGGAGCTCCTATGCCATCATCAAAGGCCATAACCTTCATTACTTTGTGGACCACATTTCATAGTATTTCACATTGGATACACCTGTCAATCAATCATCAAAACATGCAGACCACCTGTCACCAAATTTTCACACTAGACACATGCCAACAATAAGCCTAAACCATAATATTAAATAAAAAAAAATTAATCATTGAAGTGTTGTAAACAAGCTAAATCAGTGAAACATTAAGCCATTGAATACTGAAGCAAACAAATCACTAAAATGAATATCAAATAAGTATAATACCAAATAATACTATCACACATCAACCATTCAATCATTCAGGGGCTAAATATAACACTATTAGATACAAGAAAATCATCACAAAAATAATATGAAGTCACTGCAAACCCTAATCAATATCAATTTTAGAATGTATACACAACTATTCTAATGTATACCCATGTATATATGTGCTTACTATGGATAACATCTGCATACAAATCCCAATTCTCTGAGTCATATTAGATTATCAAATTGAATCATTGTATCAATCGTTGAATCAATGAGATAATGAGTCATAATATAAAATAATCACTCACTCAATGCAATATCATCATCGATCAATATACCAAGGCAAAACCAAATCAAGCCATTCAAAAATTCTAGACACAGATTATCATGATCAAGGCACCATTGATAGACAATAACAAATAAAGTAAACATCATCAATTGTTAGTAGCAATTCAAGCACTCATCAAATTCAACTTAGAATGTATATGCAACAGTCTTTAACTAGATCTATGTATATACACTCTTATCATGAATAAAAGCTATGTATATATTCCAACATAATGAATTACAAAACCTAAATCAAGTAGCAATCTAAACAAATTATTTCAGAATATATATGCAACTATTTCACAGCATACCTGAATATGTATGTGAGTATATAGAACCAAAATTTCATACATATATTTAAATTACTGAAACAAAAATTCACCACAAATCACTTGTCAAACCGAGATAGTTGCACAAATATTATCAAAGGATATAGATCTCAGAGAATATATTCAAGATCATAATTCCACCATAATCACAAATATTGCATTCTTGGACACCCAGAAAAGCAAGTTAATCAATCATATATTCACTACAAGTTCATATCTCTTAGGTCTAAACCTTTTCATTGCTCCTTGGTGCACGCCTATTCCAAATTATATCACACATGAATGACTCATCACATTGCACAAATATATCCTTGATCTCCATCTCATTATATATATTTTTCCTTTACTAATACCTCGTGAAAATCCTTTGGTTATGTCATTAGTATTAATTGATGAGATCAAATAGACGTTTTTGTCACAATTAGTATGGGAAATTACCATGGTAATTACCCTTGTATCGAGTTTTCCATGGTTTAGATTATGTACGTGACTTTTTTCGCAGACCCTGCATATGTACACAACTCCCCTGAATATGACATGTATGTTCCTATTATGTTAGAACACTTATCAAAGTGAAGAGGTAGGAATCAATCACAACTTTTTTTCTGAGATACTCAAAGGAATCATGTGGAATAAGCTTGGTGGATAAATTTGCAACTTCTTCCTTTGAAGGTATATATTCCAACTTGAATTTTCATTCAATAATTTGTTCTCTAAGAAAATGGTATTTGATTGGAATGTGCTTAGCTTTTTAATTCATGATACAAATTTTGGAAATAATTATGGCACTAGTGTTGTCACAAAGAATAGGTACAATTTGAGGACAAGTGACTTGAATGTATTGTAATGTTTGGATAATCAATAGAAGTTGAGTACAACAAGAAACATCACTAATGTATTATGCTTCAACACTTGATAAAAAATAGAATTGTGTTTCTTACTGAACTAATAAACTATGTGAGGTCCCAAATAGAATGCTCCTCCACTAGTAATTTTGCGGTCATCAACCGTACATGCCCAATCTAGATATGTGTAAGCATGAAGTGAAAAATTAGAGTTTTTTGGATACCACAATCCAGGATCCTGAATGCCTTGCAGATACTTGAATATCCTCTTGACTTCTTTGATATGTGATTCCTTAGGATTTTATTTGAATTGTCCAACTATGGCAACTGCGTGTATAATGTTTGGCCTTATACTTGTAAGATAAGTCAAGCTATCAATCATAGATCTTTATTCAAGTTGATTAACTAAAGGACAGTCATCATTTTCACTGAGATTGAATCATGCTACCATTGGTGTGCATACATGTTTGTAGTCTTCTAGTGCATATTTCTTCATAATATTCTTGACATACTTGGTTTGAGAAAGGAAGATAACATCCATAGTTTGATGAAGTTAAAGATTGAGAAAGTATGGTAGCTAACCACGTAAATAAATTTAAAATTTGTCTTGCATGGCTGAAGAAAATATTTGACTCATATTCAACATTACTTCCAAATATGATATCATCAACATAAGCCACTCGTACCAAAATTTTGTCTTTGTCATACTTGATATATAGATTGTTATCTACAAATCCTTTCTTGAATCCTTGTCGTTGAAGAGACCTGTCAATAGGATAATACCATGCATAAGGAGCATGCTTTAACCCATATAATACCTTACTAAGTTCAAAAATAAGAATTTTATCATTGATAAGTATGAATCCTTCAAGTTTTTTAATATAAACTTCTTCTTGTAGGTCCCCATTTAACAATGCAAATTTAACATCCATTTTATATACCTTGAAGTTATAATAGTTGGAAAATGCGAGAAACATTCTTATAGCTTCAAGTCTAGCTTAAGGTGTAAATGTCTCTTCAAATTCTATCCCTTCCTACTGAGTGTAGCCTTTCCGTACAAGTCATGTTTTCTTTCAAATTACTTCTCCATTTTTGTTCAATTTTGTTTTAAATGCCCACTTTGTCCCAATTAATTTTATGTTATGAGACCTTGGCACTAGTTCCCATTTATGGTTCTTTTCTGTTTGAGTTTTTAACTCATTACCCTAACCAAACATTTATCTTTGCTTTCTTAATTCACATTTTTAGGTTCAATTGGGCATAATAAGGCTAGGTGACTAGATGATCCAAAAAATGTTCTTCTAGTTTGTATTTCTACTTCTTTATCTCCTAGAGTTTAAGATTAAGGAGGATTCTTATGAATGTACCTTGATGGATTCTTTTCTGACACACCTCAATTTTCATTTCCTTCTTTTGAATCCTCATGTTTTTCTTCAACTATAATTTCTTGGATATGAGTAAGGAGTTTTTCATCCTGTAACTGTAATTCTATTTTTATACATGTGGATGATTCATCAGTCACAAGATCTATACTTTAAACAATTTTTTTGATCCTCTTATTATAATATTTATATCCTTTTATTATAGAATAGTATCTAATAAGTATTCCTCCATCTCCTCTAGATTCAAACTTTGCAAGCTTACCACCATTTCTCCTTATAAAATATTTGCTTCCAAAATGCTCAAGTATTTGAAAGTTGTGTGTTTTCCATACTAGAGTTCATATGGAGCTTTATCACAATTCACTCGAACATGGGCCTTCTTAAGTATATCAAAAATTTTATGTACTGCTTCTCCTCACATGGTGTGAGGTGTTCTTGTCACATTAAGCATGGAACACGCCATTTGTTGAATTATTTTGTTCATTATTTCTACTACTCCATTTTGCTGGGGAGTTTTAGTTATGGAAAACTGTGTTTTGATACCATGTTACTCACAAAAATTGAAAAATTCAACTGATATCAACTCTCCTCTATTAGATCTAAGACATTTGATTTTTAAGTCCAATTTTTTTTCCACCATAGCCTTGAATATTTAAAAATTTTCAAATGCCTCATCTTTATACTTTTGTAAACCAACCCAACACATTCCTGTAAATTCATCAATTAATAACATGAAGTATTGGTCACCATGAGGAGGCTTCTTTCTCATAGGTCCACAAAAATCAACATGAACAAGTTCAAGGGGTTTGCCTAAAATGACTTCTTTATATTTAAGTTGAAATTTAGATTTCTTACCAAACTGGCATAATTTTTAGATACTATTTTCAGGCAGAAGTATGTCTTGAATGTAATGAACTACTCCCTTCTTTCATTATTTGTATAGTTGAGAAATGTTGATTTGTCCCAATATGTTAGGCCAGAGCCAAATTTCTTCATATTTTCTAAACAATTAGTGCTATTTGCCACGTTTTAGGATATACACATGCCTTGAGTTATGATTCCCTTGATTATAGTCTTACATGTATAAAAAATTATTACCACACAAATCTTTGACCTGAAAATAACTTCATGCACTTGATCGCACATTTGACTAACAATTAACAAGTTATGTATTATTCCATCAAAAAATAATACATTATCCACTTTGACCTTTTTTTTAATACCACGGATCCCTTTCTTTTAATAGTAGTAGGTGAATTATTACGAAAAGTCACATTCTTTTCTTTTTTAATTTTTGTTATGCAACTACCTCACAAAATAGAAGAAAAGACAGATCAACGACTTCAAAACCAACCTCATCAAGGTGGAAACCTCCTTTACATTACACAAATGAATAATTATTGGATGATACAAATGATAAGACCTCCTTTCTATATATAGGAGTCTAAGGGGTACCAATACAATGAGAGCCTACATAACAATAATATTGTAGGGGAACAATAATAACAATAGTGGGCTTTTATAGGCCACAATAATAACATCATGGGGACTATATGGGAACAATAATACAATAACGGGGTTGAAATAATAACAATAAGGGGTTACGCTAGTAGTATAGGGACCTAACATTCCCCTCTCCTTCAAAAAGTGTTGCCCCTAACGCTTGAGTAATTCTAGATTGTTCTATATAAAATTCTCATCCTCCCATGTGGAATCTTCAGCCAGTAAGATCTTCCACTTGATGAGATACTCTATAATTGGTCGATTTCATAGTTGTCGATTTCTTGGTTTTGTGACTACATCAGGTTCCAATATGATTTTTCCTTCCTCATCAAGTTCTAGAAATATTGTTTGAACTAGGATCTTCTCACCTGTAACCTTCTTTAAGAATGAAACATGGAAAACTAGGTGGACTCAAGAAGATGCAGGAAGCTGTAATTTGTATGCCATAGTACTAATGTTTTGTAGCACCTTGTATGGACCATAATACTTTGGTGATAATTTATTATCCTTCTTAGCTTGATTGAGGGATGCTTGTTTGTATTTTTGTAGTCATAGAAATACTCAGTCAAAACTTCTTTCGCTGTGATGTTGGTCTACCTGTTGTTTCACTCTATTATACGGCAAAGTGAGGTTATCCTTTAAGAGTTTGAGAACCTTTTGTTGATGCTCGATGTGATCTTCCATTGCTTGAACCTTAGAATTTTCTTTTAAAAGGTGATGTGATGGATGATGTATGATATCCATAAAGTGAGATAAATGGGGTCATTTTTGCTGCAATATGGATGGAATTGTTATACCACCATTCAACCAGAGGCAACCACTTGACCCATTGTGTCTATTTATCTTATACAAAGAAACAATTATATCCTTCCAAACATTTGTTAACTATCTTAGTTTTACCATCAGATTGAGGATGAGAAGATGAACTATGAGCTAATTGAGTACCCAGAGAAAAAAATAATTTTGTCCAAAAACTTCTAGTGAAAATGTGATCTCTATTGCTTACAATAATCTTTGGGTTTCTGTGCAGCTTTTGAATTGTTTCATAAATGCAGTAACAATTGTACTGGCCTTAAATGGATGATATAATGCACAAAAGTGTGCATACTTGGTAATTCTAGCAACTACCCCCATGATGACACTCTTTCCTTTGGACTTGGGTAAACTTGTGATAAAATCCATTGAAGCCTCCTCCCAGTGATGACTTGGAATGGATGAAGGTTGTAACAGACCTAAGGTATTAATTGTCTCAACTTTATTTTGTTGGATAACCAAACATTATGCCACAAATTTTTGAATATCATATTTAAGGCCATCCCAAAAAAATCATTTCTTAATCATGTGATAAGCTTTTAAAAATCTTGAGTGCCCTGCTAAGGAGGAGATGTGCAATTCGAGAAGAATCATTTGTTTGAATTGAGAATTGTCACATAGGTAAAAGTGATCTATGCACCATAATGAATCATTTTTCCTTCTAAATTTATCATATGTGTTTGGATCTTGCTACAACTTTTAAATGAGTGCCCGCACTTCTTATTCATTCTTTCATTCGTCCTTTGCTTCATTTATCCAATCTAGTTGGATAATATAAATGGCACAAAACAATGCTTCCACATCCTCATCCTTTCTTGAGAGTGCATCTGCAACAACATTTTTCTTCCATTCTTTTGTAGATGATTTCAAAGTCATAGTCCAACATATATGTGAACCATTTTTGTTTTTTTTCTGAAGATAATCTTTTTTCTAAAAAGTACTTAAGACTATCATGATCCATTATTACCTTGAAGTGTCTTCCCATTCCACAATAAAGGTTTTTGTGAAGTTTGGCATAGCTAATGCCGGTGCTTGGCACGTTGTCTCTTTAAGATGTTCAAAGGCCTTCACTACTTCTAGAGTCCAAGAGAATGCATATTTCTTTAATAATGTTGTTAGAGGTGCCGCTATTCTCCCATAATTATTAACAAAATTCTAATAATACCATGTCAACCTAAGAAATCCTCACAGATTCTTTAGGGATGTGGTAATTTTCCATTCCTTGATGGCTTTAATTTAGCTAGGATCTACCTTAACACCTTCATGAAATACAATATGACCTAAATATTCCACATCTTGTACTCCAAAGAAACATTTGGAGGCTTTTTCATATAATTGTTGCTCCTCCAACAGTTTGAGCATCTTGTCAACACATTGAACATGATCCTTCCAAAACTTTCTGTAGATTAGTATATCATCAAAAAATACTACCAAAAATTTTCTAAGAAAGGGCTTAAAAATGGAATTCATCAAACCTTGAAATGTAGAAGGTTCATTGGTAAGGCCAAAAGGGATGACCAAAAATTCATAAACACCCTCATGAGTTCTAAATGTTTTTTTTGGAATGTCTTCAGTCTTCATTCTGATTTGATGATATTCTGAATAAATATCCAACTTGGTGAATTAACTTCCTCCATGTAATTCATCCAATAATTCATCAATGACAGGAATGGGAAATTTATCTTCAATAGTAATATTTTTGAGCTCCCTATAATCCAAACACATGCGCCATGGTCCATCCTTCTTCTGTACAAATACCATTGGAGCAGAGAAAAACTTTGACTAGGATGAATTATACCAAAAACTAGCATTTATGTAACCATACGTTCAATTTCACTGTTTTGGGCATATGGATATCTGTAAGGCCTAATGTTTGGGAGTCTCAAATATCTTTGAATGATTGCCCAATTTTTTTGGGAGATCTGGAGAAATAGATGATTTCGATGTTGGAACCTCTAGTGAACATAATTGTGAAATTACGCCCCATTTTTCTTTCTTTAGAGGATTTTTCATGCTATTAGTGTTGATTATATGTCTAGATTTCCATGCAATACCCCTTAATTCAACTTCCTTTCCGTTCCAAAAAAAAGTTCAAGAAAAGTTTTTTGAAAATTAAAATCTAGTGTAGCCAAAGTTTGTAGCCATTGGACTCCTAGTACAACATCAACACCACCCATTTGAGTGGAAAGAATTCAACTATTCATTACATATTCTCCCATGGATAGCTCGATATTATGCCACTTTCCAGAGAAATTTATGGTTCCTCCGTTTGTAACCATCACTTGAAACTCTAGTTGATCCAAAAATGGATCTTGGATAAACCTCTAAGTCTAAAAGCCTTCATATAAGAGGTAAAAGGTGCCAAATGGCACATGTTAGCCCCTGAGGCATAGCACTGCTATTTTTAGCAGAAATGTCCCCTGTTCTAGCTCCGGCCGCCATGCCTCCTCTTGCTCCACTTTGGCCATAAAGTGTTAGCCCTTAGGTGTTGATCCAAATAGATCCAAATCACTCTCTAATTCTTTGAAATCTTCTTATGATCATCCAAAAGATCAAAACTATTGCACAAGGGGAACCTTCAAGTAGGCGGAAAAACACTATCAGGGAGAAAAAACCCAACGAAATAGTGAAAAATAGAGCTATCAACGGTGTCAAGAGTGAATGCACACGAGCCGTTGGATCTGGCCGATCAACTGTATAGATCCACTCAGCGAATAACAATAGGCAAACAACAATAGAGTGCTTACAATGGCCCCGGGTTACTGCGATATGAGATTGCAATCATATCACATCGCTATATTGCATCAGAGCAACACCATAGAGCAGGGCATATACCCATACGTGCATGCAATATGATTAGCTAGACCCGATGGCTATCTAGACATTATTGCATAGATTTTTAGATCCGCCAAAAGGCATTTTTTAATGTATTTTCACATATTTCATTATTTAACGAAATAAAAAGAAACAATGCTGATGCGATATTACGGACTTGAAAGGTTTTATTAATGTTGTTGAACACCATTTCAAGTGCAATAAAGTGGGATTTTCACATTGTAATGTATTTTCCAATATAAAGGGAAAATCACAAAATAGGCAAGATTTCGAGAGAGCCAAAGGCGATAATTGGTTTGGGCTGGGCTACGGCCGATCCCATACAATGATTGCCACGTGTGTAGGCTGAGGAGAGAGAAAATCACCCTCATCGGGTGGTTAACTCCCACACGAAAGAGCCACTCAAAATGGATCACAACCATTGGATCTAGAGCTCCCGGATCGATGGTGAAGATGTGATATCGCTACAAAGGCAGATCCGATAGGAAAATAGACTATATTGGAGGATATTTGAAGTTTGGAATGAACAGAGTTTTGGCAGAATTTCACAGTGAAAAGCATTTCTCTGTGTTAACAAGAAGTCGCTAGTTCAGGGGTTACAAAGTCCCGTGGCAGTCTTATGATGTAGAATAGGTGGCCACCTTCCCTTTTTGCATTAAGAAATGATTGCTAACGCTAGAATATGGATTTGAGCTGAAAAAAGCCAGCTGGCAGAGGCTGGGAGACGGATGGCCGGAAGGGGAAAAAGCCACAATGCAAGATCGGTGAACCAATAGAAATAGTCATGGAGCATCGATGGGACGAGCGAGCTACCTGACAGTGAGGCACAATTACCAGAATTTGGTTACTATGCTATTAGAAAAATATACCTCTGAGCTCATGTGTGTCGAGAAGCCAGAGGAGATAGATTAAGACCTCTCGAACCTCAAAAAGCCCGAGAGCATTGTAAAAAGCTTATAAATGGATGAAAGCTAGAAGAAACAAGTGTTCAACATTTGGAGACTATGGAGACTCTGCTCCTCTCAATGTCTAATCTTTTTTCTAGCAATATAAGCTTTTGTTTTTGTTACATGTTCAATTCCCATTTTCTCCTCTATTCTAAGCTTGCACTTGAATAGGTGATTCATGTTTTCTTCTGTGTCTAATGCGAGATAATTGTCATCTTATCTATGCATTGATAAATTAGATTTCTAAGTTTCATTTACCTTCTATAGCTAGCCATGCATATGTGTTTATGTATGCATATGTTGGTATAGTCATTATTCTCCATCTATCCACTGAATCTATAAGCTATTGATCATTAGTGGTCTAAAGCATTGTAAAGCTGAGGGTGCTCATGCATGTCTTGAGTGAAAACACAGTTGAAACAATCATCTCACTTGATCCAAACCATCATCCATTCCAATAGTTCTGAGAACGATATTGAATATTTATATGTTACCAGGCATCTCTGAGATACAACCTAGGAGAACTTCCTGGAGTGGTAACATAATTGGCATTATTGTCGGGGGGAGGAGACTGAAGATTAACTTCCATGGGAGATGACACACTTACAACTTTGACGATAAACAAAGGCTAGGCACTTTTTCAATTGTAATCATCTATCTGGTGACTCTATTGGAGGATGAACCTCCTGGCGACTCCACTTCATAGTTCTAGCTCAGTTTGTGAGGCATACTCGGAGAAATCCTCAGAAGCCACAAGCTGACACAGTATATAACCCTAGAAATACCATCAAAGAAAGAAAGGAACTGTAGAAAGAAGAATCACGTTCATATAGCTCTAAAAAATATTCTATATCTCTTCAAGAAAATCCTGTAATAGAACAAATACATGTTGACAGTATAACATCTAGTACTAGCAGTGAAGAAAATATCTGAGAGATTCATAGAGCTCCTTATTCTTTAGATCCTCCTTCCATTCTAAGCTCGCAGGAAGCCTCTCCTACTACCCATCATACTCCTTTATTCCTATCAATCACTCCTCAGCCCTCTGTCATTCAGAGTTCCAGTACCCTTATAGCCACCACAGCTATGGCAGGTCCACAAACACCTACCAAAATGGAAAGAATCATAGCTACTAGTTATGGACCTCTAGTACTGCCCACTCCTTTGAATGCAATGCCTACTAGAGAATATCAAAAGTATAAGCCTAAGTTCACTGGAACTGAAGGTGTTACAGCTGAGGAACATCTTGAATCATTCTATAGCTATGTTGATAACCTGGGCATTAGTGAAGATGATGTATCGATGATAGTCTTTTTCCAAAGTCTACATGGAAAGGCTAGTAATGGTTGAGAGAACTAACCCCATGGTCTAAAGCAGATATTGAGGCTTTACATGATGCATTCCTAAAGCATTGGGAGGATAAGAAGGATCTACTCTACTACCACATTGAGTTTGGGAACTTAAAGAGGGAAAATTGTGAGTTGTTGTCTGATTTTAATAATAGGTTTAACTGCATGTACAACAAGATACTAGTTGTAGCGAACCCACCACTACCTTTCCTAAACTCTATTATGCCAGTGCCTTTGATTATGAATTCTATCTACAGTTGATGGAGAGACGATGTGCTACCTTGGCTGATATGCAGGATGTTCCCTTGGAAGTGGAATCGAACATCATGGCAGCAGATAAGCTGAAGGGAAATGTTGATAGAAGGAGACAGAGGGGCAAGTATTCACCATATTCACATCCCAAGACAGATAAAATGACTAAGATGATAGAGTCATTAGCCTCTGAAATCTCCAAATTAAAGGATGAGCAGCACCCTAGGAAAGGAAGAGTTCCTAATACCTTTGCTCCTAGAAATCCAAATCCATATAGAAGAGCTAATGGGAAGTTGTAGATTCTGCAAGGAAGCAAAGATGCCAATGAAGACCAAAGGGTAAGAACCCCTTTCTAGAATGTAGCCATGGAAGAAGAGAAGTCTAAAGAAGATGATGAGATCCATTGGCTTGAAGACAAAGGCAGTGCCTCCTTTTTGACCTCAGTTGCATATGAAAAGTCATTATTGAATGACCAAATCAGCTAAGAATGGGATGGTGAAGATGTTCTGCAAACTGAAGATCGGCATAGATATGATCTGAGGTCGAAGATGAAAATGCCAAGGAAACTCTTGTTCAAAGAGCTGATATCCATGCAATACAACAAGCTAAAAAGTAGAAACCACCAGGAGTTGATCCCATCATCCTCAAAGATCCAACTCACGAGGTAAGAGGCCTTAACAAGTCTCCTTCTCCTTTTAGTTTTGAATCAGAAATTAAGAAGCTAAGCATACCTATACCTCTGATGAAACTAGTGACGAATGAGTCCTTCAAGAGATCTATCGTGGAGGCCCTTCAGACTAAAGCCCTCCAAGCCTCCACTAACTATGTAAATCTACAAGACGCCAAACCCGTTGTTGTTCTGAGCCTAATGATTGAAAATTGTGATGACAACTCCCCATCATTTTATGTCTCTTTCACTATTAATGAAAAAATCCTTTACAACTACCTTTTGGACATAGGAGCCTTCCATAATCTAATGACCAAGGCTATCATGGATGAGTTGGGTCTTGACATTACCAAGTCTTATCATGACCTATTTTCTTTTGACTCCAGAAAAGTGAAATGTTTGGGATTAATCAAACACCTAGCCATCACTTTCTCTTAGCTACCCATGAAGAGCATGATGATGGATATTTTGGTAGCAGATGTACCCCCCAAGTTTGGCATGTTTTGTTCCAAAGGTTGGATTAAGAGATTAGGTGGAAAATGGAAAAATGATTTGTCCTATGTTATTGTCCCAGTTTTTCGAGGTTAGAGTAGGAGATTGTACAGAGAATTTTAGTTGTCTTATATCATCAGTGATGAAAGGAATCCCACTAATCATCCAATCTATGATGTCGAAATTGATTTTGGAGTATGTATTATTCAGATTGAAGAATCCCAGTTGGTCTTCATGCAGATTAGGAAACCAATTTCCCAGATCATAGAAGAAGAAGGCCCACAAATTGGGGACATTTTCTTTGATGGAGCTTGCTCTAAGGAAGCTGCAAGGGCAAGTGTAGTCCTTGTGTACCCCACACAAGAATGCATTCATTTATCTTTCAACTTAACTTTTCACATCACAAATAACATAGCACAGTATGAAGCCTTAATATTGGGCTTAAACGCCTCTAAAGAAGTGGGCATCAAAGGCATGAAGGTGTTTGGAGATGTAGACCTTATCATTCAATAGGTCAACAAAACTTTCCAAGCAAAGCATCCAAGGCTGAAAGAGTACAGAGATGAGGTATGGAAGCCCAAGGATTATTTTAATAGTTTCAACATCTCTTACATCCCTAGAATGAAGAAACGAGCTTGTTGATTCCCTTGTTGTGTGTGCTAGCATGTTTATTCCTCTTTTTCCCCTTAATTTGGCTTATGAAGTTCAGGTGAAATATAGACCATCTCTGCTTGACAATGTCAAATACTAGAAATTTTTTGAAGATGATGATGAAATTAATAGGCTTTTACAAGTCTTTGATGAATTTGCTGAAATGAACATTAACCAAGAAAACAAAGCCATTAAAGAATACAACCAATCTAAGCCAAAGGATGAGATTGGTCAGGACAACATTGTTCAGCTGCCTAGTAGCCATATACCCAAAGGATTGGTGCCCCTAGAAAAGCTTTTTGATCATAATGATTTACCTTATAAGCTTGCCAAAAGAGAAAATGAATCTATTGTTCATAGACATAATGTAGGTAGTCCAGCCAATCCAAGGTACATAAATTTGTCCACTCACTTCTCTTCTGCCCAAAGTTCCGAGTATTGCACTCTGATGAAACAATTTGCTGATTTTTTTGCTTGGGAGTATAGTGATCTTAATACTTATGACACCGACATCATTCATCATAATATTCCACTGGAGAAGAACAACATCCCATTTAAGCAGAAATTAAGAGCTATCAGCCCTCTCTTATAACCTTTAATTGAAAAGGAAATCAAGAAGTTGTTGGATGCCAAGATCATAGTTCCCCTAAGGTATTCAAAGTGAATAGCTAACCTTGCGGTAGTAAGAAATAAAAATGGAGAAATCGGGCTTTGTGTTGACTTCAGGAAACTAAAAAGATGCTCTAAAAAAGACAACTACCGCCTGCCTAAGATGGAACACTTGCTGCAAAAAGTTTCTGGGGATAGAGTCATGTCTTTCTTAGATGGATTTTTAGGTTACAATCAGATTGTTGTACATCCAGAAGATAGGGAAAAGATTGCCTTCACTAATTTGGAGGGGGAAGGTGTTTTTGATGGCCCAGTCAATGGGCGGTTTTTGAAACTTTACTTCATATGAGGCTTTAAGCCCTTAATACTCTAATATGGCTTTTTCCAGTTTTTGTTTTTATGCAAATAAACTCCATGCCCAATGGAACACTAGGAGATAAGTTTGTTCTGGTCGTTACTGGAAAGGTAGTGGTCTGCAGTTCTTGAAACCTCACATGAAGGCTTTCATCCCCAGAAGGAGCCAGTGTTAACCCCTGAGGTGCAGTGCTACTATTTTTATTAGAAATGTCCCCTGTTTTATCTCGGATGGCCACACCTGCTCTTGCTCTGCTTTGGCCATAAGGTGTTAGCCCTGAGGTGTTGATCCAAACAGATCGAAAACACTCTCTAAGTCTTCAAAATCTTCTTATGATCATTCAAAAGATCAAAACCGTCGCATAAGGGGAACCTTCAAACAGGCAGAAAAACACTATTGGGAGGCAAAAAACCAAGAAAACATTGAAAAATAGTGCTATCAGTCGTGGCAACAGTGATTGAACAGGAGACGCAGATCTAGCCAATCAACGGTCTAGATCTAATTGGTGAATCACAATTGGCAAACAACAATAGAGCACTTAGAACAGCCCGGGGTTATTGCAATATGCGATTGTGACCAGATTGTGTTGATATATTGCATCGGAGCAACACCATCGAGTGGGGCCTATACCCATACATGCATGTGATACAATTAAATCGACCTAATCGCTATATAGACATTATTGCATAGATTTTGAGATCAGCCAAAAGGCATTGTTTAATGTATTTTCACATATATTTTTATTTAATGAAATACAAAGAAAAAGTGTCGATGTGACATTATAGACCCAAAAGGGTTTTTTAATGTTGTTGAACACCATTTCAATTATGATAAAGTGGGATTTTCACATTTTAATGTATTTTCCAATATAAATGAAAAATCACAAAACAGGCAGGATTTCGGGAGAGCCAAAGGCGATAAGTGGTTTGGGCCGGGATCTGTCTCATCCCATACAACAGCTACCACGTGTCCAGGCTGAGGAGAGAGAAAACTACACTCATCGGGTGGTTAACTCCCGCACGAAAGAGCCACCTGAAATGGATCACAACCATTGGATCTAGAGCTCGCAGATCAAGGGTGGAGATGTGATATCGCTACAAAGGTGGATACAATAGGAAAATACACCGGATTTGAGGATATCTAAAGTCTGGAATGAACATATTTTTTGATGAATTTCATAGTGAAAAAATTTCTCTGTGTTAATAGCAAGGGGCTGGTTCAGGGGTTCCAAATGCCCGAGGCACACTTACATTGTAGAATAGGTGGTCACCTCCACTTTTTGCATTAAGAAATGATTGCTAATGCTAGAAGAGGGATACAAGTGGATGTAGGCTAGGAGACAAAGGCAGGGAGATAGATAAATGGAAGGGGGAAAAACCACAGAGCAACACTGCAAAACCAAAAGAAATATTCATGGAGCATCGCTGGCATGAGTGAGCTCAAGCTTGTTGAGCTAATTTGTGGACCTAAATTAACACAATTATTTCTTATCAATCTGGTTTGTTTATGCTTTGAGGCAAGTTCACTATATGTGAAGATCAGATGTAATCAAACCTTGAAAGATAAGTTATTCAAAAGCTAAAAGTAATACATTCTATAACTCTAATTCAATCAGCTTAAAAAGAGGAAAAACATGGAAAGGGTTTGATATTGAGATGAATGAATTATGATGGAATACCTTATGTGTCTCTTAAGTTAAGAGCTTCTTTCATTAATAATTTATTCCATCATAATTCATTCATCTCAATATCAAAATCTCAATGAGAAACTACTTGTGCAAACAAAAGAAACTAGTTTTGATTCATCATTTTAGCAGAAGGGATGCCCAACTTGAACACCTATTTTTCCAACTCAATAAAGTGATGAATAATCTATTAACTAATGAAATCAATCAATATGCATAAACAATAAAGCAAACTAAAATAAAGCTTCGAAAAACTAGTGCTACAATCTACCAGATTACAAGGAAATGAAACTAGTTAACAAGGAAGTGTACTTAGCTTGGAATTGGGGCCCTCCACCCTTGCCTTGCACACATGAGAGGTGATATCAGAACCGTAAATTCGGTCACACATCCATAGCATTGAACAGAAAAATAATAATAACACAAGTCTTCAAATTAACTCCTCAATCCAAAGATGTCACAACATAAAAGTATATCATAAAATCAATACATAAGCCATCAAAGTTTTGGCTTTAAATAAGAAGTCTCATGAACAAAATGATCTCTATTCACTCAAAAAAACCCATCTACTCTCATCCACCTATCTAAGTCGAATTCATTACTCCCATCCCAAGAAAGATGGCCATTCTTATGAAATCTCAAAACTGCCCTATTTCTATGGGATTCCTGAATGACTAGTCATGGTTGACTAGCACCAAATGGGCCTAATAAAGCTTGTTCTGTTCGAACTAAGCATTGTTGGCTTACTCGTAGTTCCCAAGTTGTTCATCCATGCATTCCATTCGTTCCCAAGTGTCCTGCAACCATATCAACCATAGAGCTATTACGGGAATTTCTGAATCTGCCAATTTTGCACTAAAAACCAAATTTTCATAAACACTTTAGAAATTGAAAAATTAAAATTAAATACCTGAATGGATATCAAATATACCTCAAAATGGGATAAATGAAGGGAAAATGGATGGAAAATAGATGGATAAGTAAGATTCTTTGAGCAAAAATAAGACCAAAACTAAGGCCCAACAGAGCTACCTGACAGTGAGGCATAATTACCAGAATTTGGTTACTATGCTGTTAGAAAAAGAGACCTCTGAGCTCAAGTGTGTTGAGTCATGGCATCAAACGATTACAAGTGAGAGGGGATAGATTAAGACCTCTCGAGCCTTAGAAACGCTGAGAGCATTGTCAAATGCCTATAAATGGCTAGAATCTAGAAGAAACAAGGGTTCAACATTTGGAGACTGTGGAGACTCTACTCCTCTCAGCTTCTCATCTTCATTCTAGGAATATAAGCTTCTTTTGTTGTTACATCTTCAATTCCCATTTTCTCCTCTATTCTGAGCTTGCACTTGAATAGGTTATTCATGTTTTCTTTTATATCTAATGCTAGATAACTGTCATATTATCTCTATGTTAACAAATTATATTTGCAAGTTTCATTTACTTTCTGTAGCTAGCCATTCATATGTGTTTATGAATGGAAATGTTGGCAATCAGTATTCTCCATCTATCCGCGAATCTATAAAATATAGAGCGTTAGTGGTCTAAAATCACATATTTCATTGAAATTGGAAAAATTATTACAAGGACATCATTATAATTGTGTTTTTAAGTTATTTTGAAATTCTAGATCCACTATTTAGTTCCAAATTTAATGAAATCTGTGTTTAAAACCATGCAAAGTTGAGGGTGTTCATGCATGTCTTCAATGAAAATGGAGTTGAAATACTCATCTGACCTAACCCAACCCATCATCCATTCCAATCGTTCCGAGAAAGATATTGAACATTTATATGTTACCAAGCATCTCCGAGCTATAACCTAGGAGAGCTTCCAGGAGTGATAAAAACACAAATCCTTTGTAAATCAGAGGAAAATGAAAGTCACAAGCTGCTCCCAAAAATAGTCTCATTGCAAATATCTCCTCATTTTGAATCCAACGCAACTTGAACAGTTGAAAACAGACTGCAATTGAAGAAGTTATCACAAGGAGAAGCTCCACTTTCTCTTTGAGAAAAGAGGCTAAAAACATGAGAAAACAGTGAAAAAAGGGCATATCAGAAGATTAAACCAAATCAGCAGAGGAGTCGTCGGATCTGGCCGATCAACAGTCCAAATCCGATTAGCAAATCGCAATCGGTAGGTCAGATCGGAGGAAGGCACATAACATGCCTGGGAGCAGTCCGACGCGATACCGCGATCACCGATATTGGTGGATTGCAGTCAGTGCTAGCATAGTCCCTATTATATGGAAAGGCTTCAGACTTGTGTGATCTGTGATCACGACTTGTCACATCGTAGTATCGCATCGACATGTAACAGTGGAGTGGGGCGGATATACATACACACACACACACACACACACACACACACATATATATATATATATCTGCATGATGCGATAGCCAGACCCGATGGAAAAATAAGTGTTATCTCATAAGATTTGAGATCTGCCAAATGCCATTCTTTTAATGCATTTTTGAAATACAAAGGGACAAGCCAATTGGGATATGCGATAGCGACTCCGAGGTGGACCCGATAGCACCATAATGCAAGGTTATGCAAATTTCAAGTCCGGATGAACATTGTTCTACAGATTCTTCCATGTTTCCTAGCGTTTTCTTGTGTTAATAGAAAACGAATATTTCAAAGGATTCCAAGCGCCAATTGCCCCTTCCCTTATGGTATAGATGGCATCCATCCTAGAGAGCATATAGAAATGATTGCTAATGCTCAGAGAAGGGATTTGAGCAGACCAAGGTGGGATAATAGAGAGCCCAAGAGGGACAATGAACAGGCCATGCCGATTTGGCTTAAAAAGCCACAGAACAACAAAACGAAGGGATTGTTGGTTGCTGAGGGTGTTGTTGGGGTTTCTGTTGCTAAAATCCAAGCTAAAGCAAGAAGATAAGGCAAAAGGGGTAGTGCAGAAGCCAAGGAGGCAACGCAGAAGAAAAAGAGCAGCCAAGGGAGTCACTTGGAGTTCAAGTGAAAAGCCTAGAGAGAGCTATAAATGGATAGAGGTCAAAGAAGCCAGAGCCAAAGAGACAAGAGCCTAGAGCCAGAGCCAAAGAGCCAGAGTCAGAGCCAAGAGCCAAAGAGACAGAGTCAGAGGCAAGAGCCACAACCAAGAGCTAAGAGCTAGAGGCATGAGCCAGAGCCAAGAGCGAGAGCGAAGAGCCAGAGCTTCAAGAGCCACAGGAAAATATGGTGTCTGAACCCAATATTTCTGTCTAAAAACAAAAAAATTTGAGCAAAGATCTTCTGAGAAAAACTTATTCCATAATCCTAGAGAGCCTAGTTGAATTAACTAGAGCTCATGGAGATGTATCCCAAGAGTTGTGGGTGAACTCCTAATTAAATTTTTACCTCTCTGTGATTGTTTATTGCCACTTTATTTTCCGTTACATGTATTCATATATCAGTTTAAGCACATCAACTTGCAACATAGATTGCAGATTTTAAATAAAATAATCAGTTGAAACAAATGCAAGCATACACCAACACTTTTGTTGGGCTTAACACCCACAATTTTGGGTAATAGTATAGCTCCATGATGTGCGTGGAGCATGAATTTTAATGGGTCAAGTCAAAGGGTTGTCTGCCCGAAAGTAATGTAAAGTAATAGAAGTCAAGTCGGTTTACTATGCATGGCTCTCTTTCTATGATCTTTATATTTTTGTTTCATTTTCAATAAATATTTTGTATTTGTAAATATTCAATGATATTAAAGTTTATAAGACAAGACTATATATAGCTTCAAGACATCCAAAACCCTAACTACTCATGGTCCCTTATATAATATAGGAGAACCACCTTATTTGTTAACTATGGCCTACTTATAATTAATTGTGGGGCATTTTCCATAATGCAGGTCAACCACATACAAATTAATAATGCGGATAACCTCTTATCGACTTTATTGACTCAACTAACTAATTATGACTCTCACAAGGCCCCTTGGGCTTATTTCATAAATAAACGGGTTAGGGGTGGACCCTAACATGCCCTCCCCCATCAAAAATAACCTTGACCTCAAGGTTGAAGCTCCAGAAACTACTAAAAAATAGTGGTTGGTTCCCATGTCACATCTTCTAGAGAGGTATCTTTCCACTTGATGAGGACTTCCTTGATTATACATCCAAAGAGATGTCCTTCTAGATTATTGGGACCTATTTTGATCTAACCCAAAGTGAAGCTTCCTTGTCTTGTCTGAACCCTACAATTGTTCCCCACAACTTTCTTGAGGTAGGATACATGGAAGACTGGGTGGATTTTTGAAGTGGTCGACAGTTCTAGTTTGTAAGCTAGTGCATCAATACTCTGAATTAGATGATAAAGCCCATATATTTCGAGGCTAATTTATGGTGACCCTTTTCTTTGAGAGTGGTCAACTTATAAGTCTAGAGTCACAAAAACACTTGGTCCCCCATTTTAAATGATGTCTCTAAATGGTGCTAGTGAGCTTGGTTCTTCATCCCGTTCTAAGTTTGATGGAGATTATCTTTGAGATGAGTGATCATGACTACATTGTTCTCAAGGAACTTATCAACTGCCTATACTTTGGAAGATCCTAGGAGATAAGAAGTTGGTAAAGGTGGGAGTTGGCCATACAATGCCTCATATGGCGTCATCTTGGTTGCTTCATGATAGTTAGTATTATACAACCATTTAGCTAAATGCAACCATTGTACCCATTGATGTTCCTTTCCTCAAGTGAAGCACAGTAAATAGGTCTCCAAACATTTGTTGATTTCTTTTGTTTGACCATCTATGTGGGGATCATAATCAGTACTAATTTGGAGTTGTGTGTGGTGTACCTTGAATAGTTCGTGCAAAAAAATGCTAGTGAAAGTGGGGTATCACAATGGAAGTTGACATGGCATGTTGTTTAAATATTTAATCCATGATGACTCTAACAACCACCATGACGACTTATTTGTTTCCCGACTTTGAGAGATATGTAATGAAATCCATGGAGTCATCTTTGTATAGAGAAGTAGGGAGTTGCAAGGGTTTTAATGTACCTTGTAGCTTGATAGTTACCCCTTTGTTGTGACTTCACATTCAACATAAAAGTTACAAGCATTTCTTACACAAATATTTGATTTATGTATTTCTAGTTATCTTTAGTTATCTTTACCTTTATTAATATTATAGGTGTACATTCCTTATCCATGGCATGATCTTTTACCTGGTGTATTTTCTAGATTTTATATCTACTCTTGTGACAGACCTATTTTGCATTGATTTATAGGAGTGTTAAATAACATTCTAATGCACTGTTACACCCGTCTTTGCAGTTCCTAATTTGTGATTTGCAGTTTTTAAATGTAATCTTTCTGGTAAAATGTAATGCTCACGAAAGAGGTACTGTGACTATTTTATTCTAGAGGGAACATGTATTTGGTACATCATAATCATAACCTAACCACAACG
Source organism: Pinus tabuliformis (assembly GCA_031772625.1). Taxonomy (NCBI): domain Eukaryota; kingdom Viridiplantae; phylum Streptophyta; class Pinopsida; order Pinales; family Pinaceae; genus Pinus; species Pinus tabuliformis. The sequence goes on along the minus strand of CM062820.1, from coordinate 196,314,491 downwards.
TCGGATAGTGTGTTTGATACATCGATTGATATGGAGGCTTGACAATGGTTTTGGACCGAAAAATACAATATTTCGGCTCTCTTATTATTGGACCATCCCTTCCCTACAAACTTGTGTGAAACGCACGTTGCTGGGTGGAAATCGTGCTTGAAGAGGGAATCCTACGTTTCTCATTCATTTTTTAAAATGGAATTGATATTGATTTTATTTCTCTTCACGAAAATGTGAAGCCGCGTTTCAACTGGAAAACCATCATTTCGCATTTACGTTATGGATTGGAGAAGAGGTTAACATTAATTCTCTATTTAAATTTACTTTATTTCGCTCTTTGCAGAAACAGATTATGCAAGCATGACGCTAAAATTACCGGTCTAAATTTAGCCGAAGCAAACTATGCAAGTAGGAAACTGCGTCCAATGTGGCGTCAGCTCTCTCCCACCCAAAATAATGAGAAAGTTGTGATGTATTTTGCCAAGACAATGTCGTCGAATATTTCACGCCCAACATCCGTGTTGTAGTCGTCACACTTTTGGTGAATGTCAGTAAAATGATTCAAGTGAGGGGGAATGAATGAACTGTGAAAATAATGCAGAAATAGATTTAGTTATGAAGTAGTTGAATAGAATTAGTTATGAGCAGTTGAACAAGAATTAGTTGTGAGTGGTTAGGAATTGGTTGCGTAAGTTTTCCTATATAATTGTGATGTAATTAAGCAATTGAATTAATGAAGTTGTGTGTCTTTGTGTTGTATTTGTTTTTAAGATACACCTCAAAGCCAACGAATCATGGATGGAACACCCACACCAAGAAGGTCGTCCCGACAGACTCAGCTTCTTGAAAGGTATAGAGACTATGCCTTAATGTCTAATATAATGAATGTTGAAGAACCAATTGATTATGAGCAGGCTAAACAACATGAACCATGGATTAATGCTATGAATGATGAGTATGCTTCTATTATGAAAAATCAAACATGGGAATTAGTGGAACTTCCTGAAAATAAAGTTCCAATTGGAAGCAAATGGTTGTACAAAACGAAATTTAAAGCAGATGGTACAATTGATAAATTTAAGGCAAGATTAGTAGCAAAAGGATATGCTCAACAGGAGGGAATTGATTATGAAGACACTTTTGCACCAGTAGCTAAGTTGAATACAATTAGATTACTGATTGCCTTAGCCACAAAACATAATTGGAATATACATCAATTGGATGTCAAATCTGCTTTTCTCAATGGTGATTTAAAGGAAGAAGTTTATTTGGTTCAACCTGAAGGGTTTGTCAAACAGGGACAGGAGCATCTGGTTTGCAGGTTAAGAAAGGCATTGTATGGTTTGAAACAGGCACCAAGATCATGGTATGTAAAGATTGATACCTTCTTTCTTCATAATGGATTTGTGAAAAGAAAAAATGATCCTAACTTGTATTTTAAGAAAGATGAAAAAGGAAATGTTGCTTTAATATCTTTATATGTGGATGATCTCATTATAACAGGCAGTGCTCACAAATTAATTGAAGAAATTAAAGTTCAGTTGTCACAGGTTTTTGAAATGAAAGATTTGGGTGAAATGCATTACTGCTTAGGAATTGAGGTATGGAGAGAACCTGGTAAAACTTTGATCACTCAAAGCAAATATACAAAGGAGATTCTTAAAAAGTTCAATATGACAGATTGCAAAGCTATGTCAACTCCCTTAGAACAGAATGCAAAGTTGTACAAAGAAGATGGATCGAAAGAGGCAGATGGAACATTATATCGTCAGTTAGTGGGAAGTTTGAACTATCTCACCACTACCAGACCAGACATTGCATACACAGTCAGTATCCTTAGTCAATTCATGGCTAAGCCTTCAGGAAATCACTGGATTGCTGCAAAGAAAGTTCTCCGATACTTAAAGGGAACAGTGAATCTTGGTATTATGTATACTGATGAATCTGATGTTGCACTGACAGGTTTTTCTCATTCAGATTGGGCAGGAAATCCAGATGACAGACGATCTACCTCTGGCTATGCATTTCATATTGGATCAGGAGTCGTATCTTGGAGTAGTAAGAAACAGCCAACTGTTTCTTTATCATCAACAGAATCAGAGTAGAAAGATTTGACCAATGCCACCTGTGAAGCCATTTGGTTGCGAAGAATTCTTGCAGATCTTGAAGAAGCACAAAGTGGTGCAACATGTATCAATTGTGATAATCAGAGTACATGTATCAATTGTGATAATCAGAGTGCTATCAAATTAGCACATAATCCAGTTTACCATGCTAGAAAAAAACACGTTGAGGTACCAAATTATGTCAAAAGAAATTGGATTGATATTTTGTAACACCAAGGATAATGTGGCTGATATATTTACTAAGCCCCTTGGTAAAATCAAATTTGAAGTTTTTAGAAGTCAGTTAGGTATTGTAGAGAATCCATTTCTCCATTAAGGGAGGATGTGAAAATAATGCAGAAATAGATTTAGTTATGAAGCAGTTGAAGAGAATTAGTTATGAGCAGTTGAACAAGAATTAGTTGTGAGTGGTTAGGAATTGGTTACATAAGTTTTCCTATATAAGTGTGATGTAATTAAGCAAGCAATTGAATTAATGAAATAGTGTGTCTTTGTGTTGTATTTGTTTTTAATTTGAACTGTCCGTCTGTCTGGTCCCGTCCATAACCGGCCTGGCGCTTGTTTATACCTTGACACGGCGTTCGTAAAGTCTGCGACAGCCAACCGGACAAAACACAATGACTTTCACACTCAGGATTTCATTAGCGGGTTTCGGTCGTGACGGGTTTTGGGTTTGCCTTAAGACAATCAATATGCATGCACTTCAGAGAACACGTTCACTCCTTATAAGTACTCGCACTCCTTCCTTTGTTTCACAGCCCAACTCTTGTAGCTCTCCGAGTCCTAGTTTTCCCATCGCGACTGAATTTTCTCTTCCGCGCAGTATCCATCAGATATCATATTTTCCATTTTGTAACAGTGTTAATCGCTCTTTCACTTCATATCCTTTGTTGCTAAGACCGAGCTTTCTCATGAGAAGTATAATGGCCCCCTTGATTATGATCTCGTTCCTTATCATTGTAGGCCGTAGCAATGCCAGGTTGCTGGTCGATCCTGACACTCTTTCCACTTCCGACCGCAATACCAGTGCGCTTTTCGACGATGATTCCGACTTGCACACTGCCAACGGTCCTATGGAGAAGGATGTGGTGGACTACGTCGAAGAGATGATAAGGATCTCGTCGGCAAAGAGTGCCACCAACGAGAAGACGCTATCGCTCAGGCTGAGCCCGAGCGTCGGAAAGAACTATAAAGGAGAATCGGCGACGTCGAGCAAGGCCATGAATGTGAATTTCATGGTGACCGAACAGCAGCTCTCCACATCAAGTAATAGCCCTGGGACCGGTCACATGCAAATGATCCCGCCTAGTTCTCCAACCAGAAACGTCGACAAATCCCATCAAAGTAATGGAGATGAACACCTTCAGCCAGAAAAGAGCAACAAGCGCAAACTGGGTTCTACTCCAAGCCCGGGAGTCGGCAATTGATGGTTTGGAACGTAATAAAGAATATTAGGGCAGAGTAAACAAATAAAAAATGTCACGTATGACTTGATTATGCGCCTAGATATATAGATATTTTATAAGTAGAAGCACTGTTAGAATCATCTTTATGTATGAGAGCTTTACAGAGGCATCAAATCTTTTTGGGAAGATAGGGGAAGATAGGCCAAGATAGATATATATGACCAAATTGAATAGATGAAATAAGATATATATTTGAAAGGGAAAATGTGAGTAACAAAGATGCATGGGATAGATTCTATTTAGAATATTTAAATATTTTTTTTATAATAATAAATGTATTTTGTTTTTTACTAAAAATATTTCAATAAATTTGTAGTGGTTCTCTTGAATGTATAATTTTTAAATTGTATTTTTGAATATTATATAGAGTACATAACTAAAACAATTAATTTTTTGATACATTTTAGAGAAAATAAGCACACATATAAATAAAATTTAAAACAATGGAACTCTAAATTTTTAATCATGGAAAACTATTGTTTCAATTGCTTTATATGATATATACATACTTATTTTTAAACAATATATAATATATAGATAGTTGACATTAAAATATTTTCGGTAGGAGTGTATTGAGATGTTATTAATATATTTTTAAGTATACGATCACTTCACATCTCCATCTTATTGTTTCTATTATAACATTGAATATTTTATTATTTACAAAACACACACACATATATAGTATTCAAATAGTTTATTTAAATAATATGTCTAAATATATTTGAAAACTATAAGGTTTGTACATCTTACTCACTTTTTTTACTTCTAAATTATGTTAAGTGTAAATATTTTATTGATGACTGAGAGTAAGTGGAATATTTTAATTTTATTCTAAGAAAGACATATGTGAACTCTATATTGAGCGTAAGCATAAACACACATTCTTCTCGTACTAGGCTATAGAATGTTAACCACATATTATTATACTAATTTAAACTATATATATACTATGTATAGTGCTGACATTGAAATAATTTAGTTAACATAAGCATTGAAATATTTTATTTATGATTACATTATCCACATTAATTTTTTTTTCTTTTAATATACTTTTAAATACATTTAAATATTGTTTAATTTTATATATTCAAATATTTTATTTAGGGTGCACATTGAATTTTTTTTATTTGTTATTAATATTTTTTAGATGTAACATATTAATTTTACATTAAGAATTGAATTAGTTATATATTTCTCTGGTAGCAATGATATAAAGAAGGAATTGCGTTTTTTATTTCAATTAATTCTCTTTGGAAGTTGAAATATTGTATTGTCATTATGTTAATTTTATTCTCAAAAAGGTATTAAAATAAATTAGTTAACATGGATATTAAAATGGTTTATTTACATGTCCAATTTAAATATGAAATTATAAATAATATCAACCTTATTTGTTTTTTATTTTAATTACTTTAAAATAATTTTAAATTTTAATATAAATTTATATTATTTCATATGGACATAAAAATATTTTATTTATAACTCAGAGTGCTAGTGAAATATTTTTACCATACTTTTTTTATATTGGATTGTACTCTAATTAATGTGCTACTACTTTTTAAATATTTTAAAGTAAAACTAACCAAATATGTGCTTTGTCTTTTATTTTCTTTATAGTCAAAATCATTTTCTAATTTAAAAAATATTCTAGTTTTATCTTAAAAAAAATATATGTCAACTAGATGTTATATATATATATATATATATATATATATATATATATATATATATATATATATATAAGTGGAAGGTTGTAAATAATGTCTTTATGTATTTTTTAGATTACTAATTTTCCACAATTGTGATATGTGCCGGGATGCATATTATGTATCTAATAATTAATATTTAGTATTTTTGGATGATAATTATAAGGGAATGTTGGGATTAAGAGTTTTCCTTAAACATGGCCTTTTCTTCTTATTGCAATTGATACCCATTGTCATATCCACTATTTATCTATACATTGCGTGATTTATATTAATAGTGGGAATGTTATTTCTAGGATGATCCCATATGTCATATTTACTTGTACTAACAATCATGACGATGATAATTTCAATTGATTATGATGAGTAATCACTATCTAATATCTTATTAAAAGGCTTATGTGCTAGGTGAGGATGGCACCCCTTTCTTATATTGCATTATACTATTGTTGATGTTTTAATTTGACTATTAAGAGATGGAATCCTAAACACAACATGCCTCTTTTGCTTTCTTCTATTGATGATTGATAATGATAGAACAAGAAATCTATTTGATAGTCTATACTATGATGAGGCTTGAGCTACTCCATTATATTAAGATTTAATTTACAGTAATATTGTTTTATGGTGATTACCATGATTAATAGTTGTGATGATGTATTTGATATTATATATGTTTGTCATTTAACATGTCTATTGATGTTTTCAGGCTTTATATTATTGATGATGATATTCCACGAAGCATTGGTATGGTTACCATTGACTCTAGCATTTTCGGTAATGATGATGATTACATAATTGATCCTTTTGAATCATGTTCTTGATGTAATTCATGTTATGATGTTATATATTTGTGATGATATTATATTGTATATTTCTGATGATAATGTTACAAATACATTGTTATTTTGGAAATAAAATATATAACAGGTTGAGAAACTAATGGGAATGAATTCAAGGGGAGGGATTATGGTGAGGATGAACTCCAATCTAACTTATGTAAAAGTGAAAAAGGGAAACAAATTGTAACTCACTATTACACTATTCCTAAGAGTTGTAAATTCACCCTCAAGATTCATTTCACCATAAAATAAAAAGATGAAAGAAAAGTTACAGTATTTAGAAGATGTTACATTGAGATTGATTGAAATAAATGATGCTTCCCAAATAATATATAGTTGGATAATGAGGGAGTGCTCTATAATATTATCGTTGTTATGATAGAACTTGTGAAGTGCGGTTTATGTCATTGGTTTACCAAAACTATAAGTTTCTCTAATACAGTCTATGTGGACAAAGGGGTTGGGAGTGTCTGCATCACTAATGCCTAATTAATATCCATTTTATAATGGTTTCTTATGCCATTTTTAATCCAAATATATCGGATGCCACTACCGAGTATGATCATAAGCACCATACGATAGTTTCTATACTAATATCTTTAGAGAGTAGGATAAAATTGACATGTATAGTTATGATCATGAGAAAATAAAAATGGTACCAATATGTTTTCTTATGTGAGAGCTATTTCTATGTATCATCATGATAAAAAGTGATAAAGGTTTTTGTGATAAATCTATATGTAAAAACCACACCACGTTTTCTAACCTATAACTTTAATCAAGTAATAAATTAATCTATGACAATCCTTTGGCATATATTTGAGTTAATTGTAGAGGATACCACCTTTGACTATGGATTTTTTCATTGGAGGAGAGAATGGTAGAAAGATTCCTAAATTTTATAGCCTACAATATGGATCTTAGAAAAAAATATGGAGGGAATGGGTGGGGGGGGGGTGAACTTTATGTTCCAATTTCACATTCAAAATTTTGTTTGTTACTATTATTCATGCAACATATCTGTGTATGCGACTTTAATGAATGAAACCTACATATGTTAATATTTCTTACTTTTCATAACATCCATTAGATGTTTAACTTAATCATTGCATTATTAGTTCATTAGCCTATGCAGTAAAGAATGGATAAATCACAACACATAAGAAACAAGTCAACACATATGAACACCAAGATTTCATGTGAAAACCTAATGTGGGAGAAAACCACCACTATTGCCGTCTCTATCTTCTTCATTTATTATAATGGAAACTAATTACAGCATTATCTTTTGATGCCACAAACTCTTACTGACACGTATACACCTACATACAAGAGGCTACAACCTCCACTCGTTCTCTAACACCCATTGGAAGAGAACTACAACCGCTTGATCTTGTTTATCAGCTCATATTGGAAGGGAGCTCCTATGCCATCATTAAAGGCTATAACCTTCATTACTTTGTGGACCACATTTCATAGTATTTCACACTGGATACACCTGTCAATCAATCATCAAAACATGCAGACCACGTTTCACCAAATTTTCACACTAGACACATGCCAACAATAAGCATAAACCATAATATTAAATCAAAAAATATGAATCATTGAAGTGTTGTAAACAAGCTAAATCAGTGAAACATTAAGCCATTGATTACTGAAGCAAACCAATCACTAAAATGAATATCAAATAAGTGTAATACCAAATAATATTATCACACATCAACCATTCAATCATTCACTGATTAAATATAACACTATTAGATACAAGAAAATCATCACAAAAATAATATGAAGTCACTGCAAACCCTAATCAATATCAATTTTAGAATGTATACACAACTATTCTAATGTACACCCATGTATCTATGTGCTTACTATGGATAACATCTGCATACAAATCCAAATTCTCTGAGTCATATTAGATTATCAAATTGAATCATTGTATCAGTCGTTGAATTAATGAAATAATGAGTCATAATATAAAATAATCACTCACTCAATGCAATATCATCATTGATCAATATACCAAGGCAAAACCAAATCAAGCCATTCAAAAATTCTAGACACAGATTATCATGATCAAGGCACCATTGATAGACAGTAACAAATAAAACAAACATCATCAACTGTTTGCAGCAATTCAAAAACTCATCAAATTCAACTTACAATGTATACGCAACAGTCTTTAACTAGATCTATGTATATACACACTTATCATGAATAAAAGCTATGTATATATTCCAACATAATGAATTACAAAACCTAAATCAAGTAGCAATCTAAACAAATTATTTCAGAATATATATGCAACTATTTCACAGCATACTTGAATATGTATGTGGGTTTATAGAACCAAAATTTCATACATATATTTAAATTGCCGAAACAAAAATTCACCGCAAATCACTAGTAAAACCGAGATAGTTGCACACATATTCTCAAAGGATATATATCTCAGAGAATATATTCAAGATCATAATTCCACCATAATAAAAAATATTGCATTCTTGGACATCCAGACAAGCAAGTTAATCAATCATATATTCACTACAAGTTCAGATCTCTTAGGTCTAAACCTTTTCATTGCTCCTTGGTGCACACCTATTCCAAATTATATCACACATGAATGACTCATCACATTGCACAAATATATCCTTGATCTCCATCTCATTATATATATTTTTCCTTTACTAATACCTCATGAAAATCCTTTGGTTATGTCATTAGTATTAATTGATGAGATCAAATAGTCGTTTTTGTCACAATTAGTATGGGAAATTAACATGGTAATTAGCCTTGTATCGAGCTTTCCATGGTTTAGATTATGTATGTGACTTTTTTTCACAGACCCTGCATATGTACACAACTCTTCTTCACAGGGGTCACATATACTTTTCAAACTTCACAATTCCCATCTTTTATTATGTGAAACCTATATGAATGTCGCCCTCATACTTCCTCATTTCTGAAATACCTACACCACCATCCCTTTCACCTGTATTAATTCCATGACCATCATATTATATCCAGGTAGACATCAATAATATATTTCGATCACGGATAACACATTATCCATAATTCCAACAATCTCCCCCTTTGGACTTGATGGACACGACTTTGGTGTTTGGAAACCACCTGCAAACACCAAGTCTTTTATCACCCCATGACATGAAGGGAAAATGATTAAACTAGGCTGAACGAAGTACTTCCCTTGTTTATCATAATATTGTAAGTCTTATATGTTGATATGAATAATGAGATTTGTATACTCATCATGCTCCCTTGAGCATATGCTAGTTTTGAAAATATATATATAATAAAATAATAAGGCTATACCTAAGAAAATATGATATTTCCTATCACCAATGACTCTATGACCCACCATCTAACATAACGGGGTGATATATTTGACCCAAATTTTACATTAATCAGCCATAATAATGGGGTACATACATAGCAGAACCTGATCCCAATAGCCCATACATGACAAAATATTACAGTGGTTACAATATGGATCTTTCCAAAACCTATAGAAGAGTCATCTAAGGATTTCAACAATAAGGTGTATTTTGTATCAAAGCCACGATACTCATAAAAAATGACCATGCTTCAAAGAGATATCCACAACATAATCATCAGACGACAACAACATAAACAATAGAAGCATGAAAATCCTCATCATCAAGAAGAAATCAACTAGATAAGAGAGTGTATCATCAATAACATAATATCCACCTCATTAAGTGCATTAATATGTAGCATCAATCAATAATAAGCCACCACCCATAACTTAATCATTTACAACCCAAGCATCATTAATACCCATGGCATAGTGACAATAACACATATATTTTCAGTAGGGAATAAGATTGATGAAATCAATAATAACTGTGAACTCATCATAGAATCCATCATGAAAAAAGGAGTACTTAAGAACACAATAATTCAAACAATGAAATATTAGAAGCATACGAGATGCTCCTCCTAAATCGATGCCAACTCTTCATCATCAATTTTGATATTATAGCCATCTCTTGGGTCAGAAAATGATCCAAATAACCATTTCAACAACATAAATAATATAAGATTTTGTAATAAATTGTAAAGTCCTCATGAACCAACATCATACTAAGAAGCGTATTGACATCATTATCATACTGCAACAAATAAATGTTCGAACTAGAAATCCAATAATGAATTGATGAAATCACATCAGAAGCTCCCCATGAATTTGTGCCACTTCTTCATCATCTCATAAAACCATACGCGGCTGACTGAGAAAAAAATCGCATATCACATAATCATCCTTCACGAGAAACGTACACACAATGTAAAATCTATATTTTTCATAGCCACAACTCCCCTGAATATGACATGTATGTTCCTATTATGTTAGAACAATTATCAAAGTGAAGAGGTAGGAATCAATCATAACTTTTTTTCTGAGATACTCACAGGAATCATGTGGAATAAGCTTGGTGGATAAATTTGCAACTTCTTCCTTTGAAGGTATATATTCCAACTTGAATTTTCATTCAATAATTTGTTCTCTAAGAAAATGGTATTTGATTGGAATGTGCTTAGTTTTTTAATTCATGATACAATTTTTGGAAATAATTATGGCATTAGTGTTGTCACAAAGAATAGGTACAATTTGAGGACAAGTGACTTGAATGTATTGTAATGTTTGGATAATCGATAGAAGTTGAGTACAACAAGAAATATCACTAATGTATTATGCTTCAACACTTGATAGAAAATAGAACTGTGTTTCTTACTGAACTAATAAACTATGTGAGGTCCCAAAGAGAATGCTCCTCCACTAGTAATTTTGCGGTCATCAACCGTACATGCCCAATCTAGATCTGTGTAAGCATGAAGTGAAAAATTAGAGTTTTTTGGATACCACAATCCAAGATCCTGAATGCCTTACAGACACTTGAATATCCTCTTGACTTCTTTGATATGTGATTCCTTAGGATTTTATTTGAATTGTCCAACTATGGCAACTACGCGTATAATGTTTGGCCTTATACTTGTAAGATAAGTCAATCTATCAATCATAGATCTTTATTCAAGTTGATTAACTAAAGGACAATCATCATTTTCACTGAGATTGAATCATGCTACCATTGGTGTGCATACATGTTTGTAGTCTTCTAGTGCATATTTCTTCATAATATTCTTGACATACTTGGTTTGAGAAAGGAAGATAACATCCATAGTTTGATGAAGTTAAAGATTGAGAAAGTATGGTAGCTAACCAGGTAAATCAATTTAAAATTTGTCTTGCATGGCTGAAGAAAATATTTGACTCATATTCAACATTACTTCCAAATATGATATCATCAACATAAGCCACTCGTACCAAAATTTTTTCTTTGTCATACTTGGTATATAGATTGTTATCTACAAATCCTTTCTTGAATCCTTGTCGCTGAAGAGACCTATCAATAGGATAATACCATGCATGAGGAGCATGCTTTAACCCATATAATACCTTACTAAGTTCAAAAATAAGAATTTTATCATTTATAAGTATGAATCCTTCAAGTTTTTGAATATAAACTTCTTCTTGTAGGTCCCCATTTAACAATGCAAATTTATCATCCATTTTATATACCTTGAAGTTATAATAGTTGGAAAATGCGAGAAACATTCTTATAGCTTCAAGTCTAGCTTAAGGTGTAAATGTCTCTTCAAATTCTATCCCTTCCTACTGACTGTAGCCTTTCTGTACAAGTCATGTTTTGTTTCAAATTACTTCTCCATTTTTGTTCAATTTTGTTTTAAATGCCCACTTTGTCCCAATTAATTTTATGTTATGAGACCTTGGCACTAGTTCCCATGTATGGTTCTTTCCTATTTGAGTTTTTAATTCATTACCCCAACCAAACATTTATCTTTGCTTTCTTAATTCACATTTTTAGGTTCAATTGGGGATAATAAGGCTAGGTGACTAGATGATCCAAAAAATGTTCTTCTAGTTTGTATTTCTACTTCTTTCTCTCCTAGAGTTTAAGATTAAGGAGGATTCTTATGAATGTACCTTGATGGATTCTTTTCTGACACACCTCAATTTTCATTTCCTTGTTTTGAATCCTCACGTTTTTCTTCACCTATAATTTCTTGGATATGAGTAGGGAGTTTTTCATCCTGTAACTGTACTTCTCTTTTGATACATGTGGATGATTCATCAATCACAAGATCTATACTTCAAACAATTTTTTTGATCCTCTTATTATAATATTTATATCCTTTTCTTATAGAATAGTGTCTAATAAGTATTCCTCCATCTGCTCTAGATTCAAACTTTGCAAGCTTATCACCATTTCTCCTTATAAAATATTTGCTTCCAAAATTCTCAAGTACTTGAAACTTGTGTGTTTTCCATACTAGAGTTCATATGGAGTTTTATCACAATTTACTCGAACATGGGCCTTCTTAAGTATATCAAAAATTTTATGTACTGCTTCTCCTCACATGGTGTGAGGTGTTCTTGTCACATTAAGCATGGAACATGCCATTTGTTGAATTATTTTGTTCATTATTTCTACTACTCCATTTTGTTGGGGAGTTTTAGTTATGGAAAACTGTGTTTTGATACCATGTTACTCACAAAAATTGAAAAATTCAACTGATATCAACTCTCCTCTATTAGATCTAAGACATTTGATTTTTAAGTCCAATTCATTTTCCACCATAGCCTTGAATATTTAAAATTTTTCAAATGCCTCATCTTTATACTTTTGTAAACCAACCCAACACATTCCTGTAAATTCATCAATTAATAACATGAAGCATTGGTCACCATGAGGAGGCTTCTTTATCATAGGTCCACAAAAATCAACATGAACAAGTTCAAGGGGTTTGCCTAAAGTGACTTCTTTATATTTAAGTTGAAATTTAGATTTCTTACCAAACTGGCATAATTTTTAGATACTATTTTCAGGCAGAAGTATGTCTTGAATGTAATGAACTACTCCCTTCTTTCATTATTTGTATAGTTGAGAAAAGTTGATCTCTCCCAATATGTTAGGCCACAGCCAAATTGCTTCATATTTGCTAAACAATTAGTGGTCTTTGCCACGTTCAAGGATATATACATTGCCTTGAGTTATGATTCCCTTGATTATAGTCTTACATGTATAAACAATTATTACCACTCAAATCTTTGACCTGAAAATAACTTCATGCACTTGATCGCACATTTGAATAACAATTAACAAGTTATGTATTATCCCATCAAAAAATAATACATTATCAACTTTGACCTTTTTTTTAATACCACTGATCCCTTTCTTTTAATAGTAGTAGGTAAATTATTACGAAAAGTCACATTCTTTTCTATTTTATTTTTTTTTATGCAACTACCTCACAAAATAGAAGAAAAGACAGATCAACGACTTCAAAATCAACCTCATCAAGGTGGAAACCTCCTTTACATTACACAAATGAATAATTATTGGATGATACAAATGATAAGGCCTCCTTTCTATATATAGGAGTCTAAGGGGTACCAATACAATGAGAGCCTACATAACAGTAATATTGTAGCGGAACAATAATAACAATAGTGGACTTTTATAGGCCACAATAATAACAACATGGGGACTATATGGGAACAATAATACAATAACGGGGTTGAAATAATAACAATAAGGGGTTACACTAGTAGTATAGGGACCTAACATTCCCCTCTCCTTCAAAAAGTGTTGCCCCTAACGCTTGAGTAGTTCTAGATTGTTCTATATAAAATTATCATCCTCCCATGTGGAATCTTCAGCCAGTAAGATCTTCCACTTGATGAGATACTCTAAAATTGATCGATTTCATAGTTGTCGATTTCTTGGTTTTGTGACTACATCAGGTTCCAATATGATTTTTCCTTCCTCATCAAGTTCTAGAAATATTGTTTGAACTAGGATCTTCTCACCTGTAACCTTCTTTAAGAATGAAACATGGAAAACTAGGTGGACTCAAGAAGATGCAGGAAGCTGCAATTTGTATGCCATAGTACTAATGTTTTGTAGCACCTTGTATGGACCATAATACTTTGGTGAAAATTTATTATCCTTCTTAGCCTGATTGAGGGACGCTTGTTTGTATTTCTGTAGTCATAGAAATACTTAGTCAACACTTCTTTCGCTGTGATGTTGATCTACCTGTTGTTTCATTCTATTATACGGAAAAGTGAGGTTATCCTTTAAGAGTTTGAGAACCTTTTGTTGATGCTCGATGTGATCTTATATTGCTTGAACCTTAGAATTTTCTTTTAAAAGGTGATGTGATGGATGATGTATGATATCCATAAAGTGACATAAATTGGGTCATTTTTGCTGCAATATGGACGGAATTGTTATACCACCATTCAACCAGAGGCAACCACTTGACCCATTGTGTCTATTTATCTTATAAAAAGAAACAATTATATCCTTCCAAACATTTGTTAACTATCTTAGTTTTACCATCAGATTGAGGATGAGAAGATGAACTATGAGCTAATTGAGTACCCAAACAAAAAAATAATTTTGTCCAAAAACTGCTAGTGAAAATGTGATCTCTATTGCTTACAATAATCTTTGGGTTTCTGTGCAGCTTTGGAATTGTTTCATAAATGCAGTAACAACTGTACTGGCCTTAAATGGACGATATAATGCACAAAAGTGTGCATACTTGGTAATTCTAGCAACTACCCCCATGATGACACTCTTTCCTTTGGACTTGGGTAAACTTGTGATAAAATCCATTGAAGCCTCCTCCCGGTGATGACTTGGAATGGATGAAGGTTGTAACAGACCTAACGTATTAATTGTCTCAACTTTATTTTGTTGGAAAACCAAGCATTATGCCACAAATTTTTGAACATCATATTTAAGGCCATCCCAAAAGGAGGAGATGTGCAATTCGAGAAGAATCATTTGTTTGAATTGAGAATTGTCACATAGGTAAAATCAATCTATGCACCATAATGAATCATTTTTCCTTCTAAATTTATCATATGTGTTTGGATCTTGCTACAACTTTTGAATGAGTGCCCACACTTCTTATTCATTCTTGCATTCATCGTTTGCTTCATTTATCCAATCTAGTTGGATAATATAAATGACACAAAACAATGCTTCCACATCCTCATCCTTTCTTGAGAGTGCATATGCAACAAAATTTTTCTTCCATTCTTTTGTAGATGATTTCAAAGTCATAGTCCAACATATTTGTGAACCATTTTTGTTGTTCTTCTGAAGATAATCTTTGTTCTAAAAAGTACTTAAGACTATCATAATCCATTATTACCTTGAAGTGTCTTCCCATTAGGTAAGGTCGAAATTTCTTAAGTGTGTGTAGTATTGACAATACTTCCTTTTAATAAATAGCTTTATGTAAATAATTTCCTTTGATTGGATGACTTTCGAGAGAAATGGGTCTTTTTCTTGCACTAAAACAACATCAATTCCATTTCCTAAGGCATCACATTCCACAATAAAGGTTTTTGTGAAATTTGGCATAGCTAAGACCGGTGGTTGGCACGTTGTCTCTTTAAGATGTTCAAAGGCCTTCGCTACTTCTAGAGTCCAAGAGAATGCATATTTCTTTAATAATGTTGTTAGAGGTGCTGCTATTCTCCCATAATTATTAACAAAATTCCAATAATACCATGTCAACCTAAGAAATCCTCACAGATTCTTTAGGGATGTTGTAATTTTCCATTCCTTAATGGCTTTAATTTAGCTAGGATCTACCTTAACACCTTCATGAGATACAATATGACCTAAATATTCCACGTCTTGTACTCCAAAGAAACATTTGGAGGTTTTTGCATATAATTGTTTCTCCTCCAACAGTTTGAGCATCTTGTCAACACATTGAACATGATCCTTCCAAAACTTTCTATAGATTAGTATATCATCAAAAAATACTACCAAAATTTTTCTAAGAAAGGGCTTAAAAGTGGAATTCATCAAACCTTGAAATGTAGAAGGTTCATTGGTAAGGCCAAAAGGGATGACCAAAGATTCATAAAGACCCTCATGAGTTCTAAATGTTTTTTTTGGAATTTCTTCAGTCTTCAATCTGATTTGATGATATTCTGAATAAATATCCAACTTGGTGAAGTAAATTCCTCCATGTAGTTCATCCAATAATTCATCAATGACAGGAATGAGAATTTATCTTCAATAGTAATATTTTTGAGCTCCCTATAATCCAAACACATGCGCCATGATCCATCCCTCTTCTGTACAAATACCATTGGAGCAGAGAAAAAACTTTGACTAGGATGAATTATACCAAAAACTAGCATTTATGTAACCATACATTCAATTTCACTATTTTGGGCATATGGATATCTGTAAGGCCTAATGTTTGGGAGTCTCAAATATCTTTGAATGATTGCCCAATTTTTTGGGAGATCTGGAGAAATAGAGGATTTCAATGTTGAAACCTCTAGTGAACATAATTGTGAAATTACGCCCCATTTTTCTTTCTTTAGAAGATTTTTCATGCTATTAGTGTTGATTATATGTCTAGATTTCCATGCGATACCCCTTAATTCAACTTCCTTTCCTTTCCAGAAAAAACTTCAAGAAAAGTTTTTTAAAAATTAAAATCTAGTGTAGCCAAAGTTTGTAACCATTGGACTCCTAGTACAACATCAACACCACCCATTTGAGTTGAAAGAATTCAACTGTTCGTTACATATTCTCCCATGGATAGCTCGATATGATGCCACTTTCCAGAGCAATTTATGGTTCCTCCGTTTATAACCATCACTTGACACTCTAGTTGATCCAAAAATGGATCTTGGATAAACCTCTAAGTCTAAAAGCCTTCATATAAGAGGTAAAAGGTGCCAAATGGCATATGTTAGCCCCTGAGGCATAGCACTGCTATTTTTAGCAGAAATGTCCCCTGTTCTAGCTCTGGCCGCCATGCCTCCTCTTGCTCCACTTTGGCCATAAAGTGTTAGCCCTTAGGTGCTGATCCAAATAGATCCAAATCACTCTCTAATTCTTTGAAATCTTCTTATGATCATCCAAAATATCAAAACTATTGCATAAGGGGAACCTTCAAGTAGGCAGAAAAACACTATCAGGGAACAAAAACCCAACAAAATAGTGAAAAATAGAGCTATCAGCGTGTCAACAGTGAATGCACACGAGCCGTTGGATCTGGCCGATCAACAATATAGATCCAATCAGCGAATAACAATAGGCAAACAACAATAGAGTGCTTACAATGTCCCCGGGTTACTGCGATATGAGATTCCAATCAGATCACATCGCTATATCGCATCAGAGGAACACCATAGAGCGGGGCATATACCCATACATGCATGCAATATGATTAGCTAGACCCAATGGCTATCTAGACACTATTGCATAGATTTTTAGATCCGCCAAAAGGCATTTTTTAATGTGTTTTCACATATTTCATTATTTAACAAAATAAAAAGAAACAATGCTGATGCAATATTACAGACTTGAAAGGTTTTATTAATGTTGTTGAACACCATTTCAAGTGCAATAAAGTGGGATTTTCACATTTTAATGTATTTTCCAATATAAAGGGAAAATCACAAAATAGGCAAGATTTCGAGAGAGCCAAAGGCGATAAGTGGTTTCGGCTGGGCTCCGGTCGATCCCATACAATGATTGCCACATGTGCAGGCTGAGGAGAGAGAAACCCACCCTCATCAGGTGGTTAACTCCCGCATGAAAGAGACACTCGAAATGGATCTCAACCATTGGATCTAGAGCTCCCAGATCAATGGTGAAGATGTGATATCGCTAAAAAGGCAGATCCGATAAGAAAATTGACTATATTTGAGGATATTTGAAGTTCAGAATGAAAAGAGTTTTGGCAGAATTTCACAGTGAAAAGCATTTCTCTGTGTTAATAGGAAGTCGCTAGTTCAGGGGTTACAAAGTCCCGTGGCAGTCTTATGATGTAGAATAGGTGGCCACCTTTCCTTTCTGCATTAAGAAATGATTGCTAACGCTGGAATAGGGATTTGAGCTGAAAAAAGCCAGGTGACAGAGGCTGGGAGATGGATGGCCGGAAGGGGAAAAAGCCACAATGCAAGATCGGTGAACCAATAGAAATAGTCATGGAGCATCGATGGGACGAGTGAGCTACCTGACAGTGAGGCACAATTACCAGAATTTGGTTACTATGCTATTAGAAAAATATACCTCTGAGCTCATGTGTGTCGAGAAGCCAGAGGAGATAGATTAAGACCTCTCGAACCTCAAAAAGCCCGAGAGCATTGTAAAAAGCCTATAAATGGATGAAAGCTAGAAGAAACAAGTGTTCAACATTTGGAGACTATGGAGACTCTACTCCTCTCAATGTCTAATCTTTTTTCTAGCAATATAAGCTTTTGTTTTTGTTACATGTTCAATTCCCATTTTCTCCTCTATTCTAAGCTTTCACTTGAATAGGTGATTCATGTTTGCTTCTGTGTCTAATGCGAGATAACTGTCATCTTATCTATGCATTGATAAATTAGATTTCTAAGTTTCACTTACCTTCTATAGCTAGCCATGCATATGTGTTTACGTATGCATCTGTTGGTATAGTCATTATTCTCCATCTGTCCACTGAATCTATAAGTTATTGATCTTTAGTGGTCTAAAGAATTGTAAAGATGAGGGTGCTCATGCATGTCTTGAGTGAAAACACAGTTGAAACAATCATCTGACTTGATCCAAACCATCATCCATTCCAATAGTTGTGAGAACGATATTGAATATTTATATGTTACCAGGCATCTCCGAGATACAACCTAGGAGAACTTCCTGGAGTGATAACTTAATTGGCGTTATTGTCGGGGGGAGGAGACTGAAGATTAGCTTCCCTGGGAGATGACACACTTACAACTTTGATGATTAAAAAATTCTAGGCACTTTTTCAATTGTAATCATCTATCTGGTGACTCTATTGGAGGATGAACCTCCTGGTGACTCCACTTCATAGTTCTAGCTCAGTTTGTGAGGCATACTCGGAGAAATCCTCGGAAGCCACAAGCTGAACCAGTATCTAACCCTAAAAAAATCATCAAAGAAAGAAAGGAATTGTAGAAAGAAGAATCACGTTCAGATAGCTCTAAAAAATATTCTATATCTCTTCAAGAAAATCCTGTAATAGAACAAATACATGTTGACAGTATAACATCTAGTACTAGCAGTGAAGAAAATATCTGAGAGATTCATAGAGCTCTTTATTCTTTAGATCCTCCTTCCATTCTAAGCTCGAAGGAAGCCTCTCCTACTACCCATCATACTCCTTTATTCCTATCAATCACTCCTCAGCCCTCTGTCATTCAGACTTCTAGTACCCTTATAGCCACCACAGCTATGGCAGGTCCACAAGCACCTACCAAAATGGAAAGAATCATAGCTACTAGTTATGGACCTCTAGTACTGCCCACTCCTTTGAATGCAATGCCTACTAGAGAATATCAAAAGTATAAGCCTAAGTTCACTGGAACTGAATGTGTTATAGCTGAGGAACATCTTGAATCATTCTATGGCTATGTTGATAACCTGGACATTAGTGAAGATGATGTATGGATGATAGTCTTTGTCCAAAGTCTACATGGAAAGGCTAGGAAACGGTTCAGAGAAATAATCCCATGGTCTAAAGCAAATATTGAGGCTTTACATGATGCATTCCTAAAGCATTGGGAGGATAAGAAGGATCTACTCTACTACCACATTGAGTTTGGGAACTTAAAGAGGGAAAATTATGAGTTGTTGTCTGATTTTAATAATAGGTTTAACTGCATGTACAACAAGATACTAGTTGAAGCAAAACCCACCACTACCTTTCCTAAACACTATTATGCCAGTGCCTTTGATTCTGAATTCTATCTACTGTTGATGGAGAGACGATGTGCTACCTTGGCTGATATGCAGGATGTAGCCTTGGAAGTGGAATCGAACATCATGGCAGCAGATAAGCTGAAGGGAAATGTTGATAGAGGGACACACAGGGGCAAGTCTTCACCATATTCACATCCCAAGATAGATAAAATGACTAAGATGATAGAGTCATTAGCCTCTGAAATCCCCAAATTAAAGGTTGACCAGCACCCTAGGAAAGGAAGAGTTCCTAATACCTTTGCTCCTAGAAATCCAAATCCATATAGAAGAGCTAATGGGTAGTTGTAGATTCTGCAAGGAAGCAAAGATGCCAATGAAGACCAAAGGGTAAGAACCCCTTTCTAGAATGTAGCCATGGAAGAAGAGAAGTCTAAAGAAGATGATGAGATCCATTGTCTTGAAGACAAAAGCAATGCCTCCTTTTTGACCTCAGTTGCATATGAAAAGTCATTATTGAATGACCAAATCAGCTAAGAATGGGATGGTGAAGATGTTTTGCAAACTGAAGATCGACATAGATATGATCTGAGGTCGAAGATGAAAATTCAAAGGAAACTCTTGTTCAAAGAGCTGCTATCCATGCAATACAACAAGCTAAAAAGTAGAAACCACCAGTAGTTGATCCCATCATCCTCAAAGCTCCAACTCACGAGGTAAGAGGCCTTAACAAGTCTCCTTCTCCTTTTAGTTTTGAATCAGAAATTAAGAAGCTAAGCATACCTATACCTCTGATCAAACTAGTGACGAATGAGTCCTTCAAGAGATCTATCCTGGAGGCCCTTCAGCCTAAAGCCCTCCAAGCCTGCACTAACTATGTAAATCTACAAGACAACAAACCGGTTGTTGTTCTGAGCCTAATGATTGAAAATTGTGATGACAACTCCCCATCATTTTATGTCTCTTTGACTATTAATGAAAAAATCCTTTACAACTACCTTCTGGACATAGGAGCCTGCCATAATCTATTGACCAAGGCTGTCATGGATGATTTGGGTCTTGACATTACCAAGACTTATCATGACCTATTTTCTTTTGACTCCAAAAAACTGAAATGTTTGTGATTAATCAAAGACCTAGCCATCACTTTGTCTTAGCTACCCAAGAAGAGCATGATGATGGATATTGCGGTAGCAGATGTACCCCCCAAGTTTGGAATGTTTTGTTCCAAAGTTTGGATTAAGAGATTAGGTGGAAAATTGCAAAATGATTTGTCCTATGCTACTGTCCCAGTTTTTGGAGGTCAGAGTAGGAGGTTGTACAGAGAAGTTTAGTTGTCTTATATCATCAGTGATGAAAGGAATCCCACTAATCATCCAATCTATGATGTCGACATTGATTTTGGAGTATGTATTATTCAGATTGAAGAATCCCAGCTCGTCTTCATGCAGACTAGGAAACCAATTTCCTAGATCATAGAAGAAGAAGGCCCACAAATTGGGGACATGTTCTTTGATGGAGCTTGCTCTAAGGAAGATGCAAGGGAAATTGTAGTCCTTGTGTCCCCCACACAAGAATGTATTCATTTATCTTTCAACTTAACTTTTCACATCACAAATAACATAGCACAGTACGAAGCCTTAATATTGGGCTTAAACACCACTAAAGAAATGGGCATCAAAGGTATGAAGGTGTTTGGAGATGTAGACCTTATCATTCAACAGGTCAACAAAACTTTCCAAGCAAAGCATCCAAGGCTGAAAGCGTACAAAGATGAGGTATGGAAACCTAAGGATTATTTTAATAGTTTCAACATCTCTTACATCCCTAGAATGAAGAAACGAGCTTGTTGATTCCCTTATTGTGTCTGCTAGCATGTTTATTCCTCTTTTCCCCCCTAATTTGGCTTATGAAGTTCAGGTGAAATATAGACCATATTTGCTTGACAATGTCAAATACTGGAAATTTTTTGAAGATGATGATGAAATTAATAGGATTTTACAAGTTTTTGATGAATTTGTTGAAATGAACATTAACCAAGAAAACAAAGCCATTAAAGAATACAACCAATCCAAGCCAAAGGATGAGATTGGTCAGGACAACATTGTTCAGCTGCCTAGTAGCCATATACCCAAAGGATTGGTGCCCCTAGAAAATCTTTTTGACCATAATGATTTACCTTATAAGCCTGCCAAAAAAGAAAATGAATCTATTGTTCATAGACATAATGTAGGTAGTCCAGCCAATCCAAGGTACATAAATTTGTCCACTCACTTGTCTTCTGCCCAAAGTTCCGAGTATTGCACTGTGATGAAACAATTTGTTGATTTTTTTCCTTGGGAGTATAGTGACCTTAATACTTATGACACCGACATCATTTAGCATAAGATTCCACTGGAGAAGAACAACATCCCATTTAAGCAGAAATTAAGACCTATCAGCCCTCTCTTATAGCCTTTAATTGAAAAGGAAATCAAGAAGTTGTTGGATGCCAAGATCATAGTTCCCCTAAGGTATTCAAAGTGGATAGCTAACCTTGTGGTAGTAAGAAAGAAAAATGGAGAAATCGGGCTTTGTGTTGACTTCAGGAAACTGAAAAGATGCTCTAAAAAAGACAACTACCGCCTGCCTAAGATGGAACACTTGCTCCAAAAAGTTTCTGGGGATAGAGTCATGTCTTTCTTAGATGGATTTTTAGGTTACAATCAGATTGTTGTACATCCAAAAGATAGGGAAAAGATTGCGTTCACTAATTTGGAGGGGGAAGGTGTTTTTGATGCCCCAGTCAATGGGCAGTTTTTGAAACTTTACTTCATATGAGGCATTAAGGCCTTAATACTCTAATAGGGCTTTTTTCAGTTTTTGTTTTTATGCAAATAAACTCCATTCCCAATGGAATACTAGGAGATAAGTTTGTTCTGGTCGTTACTGGAAAGGCAGTGGTCTGCAGTTCTTGAAACCTCACATGAAGGCTTTCATCCCCAGAAGGAGCCAGTGTTAACCCCTAAGGTGCAGTGCTACTATTTTTATTAGAAATGTCCCCTGTTTTATCTCGGATGGCCACACCTCCTCTTGCTATGCTTTGGCCATAAGGTGTTAGCCCTGAGTTGTTGATCCAAACAGATCCAAAACACTCTCTAAGTCTTCAAAATATTCTTATGATCATTCAAAATATCAAAACCGTCGCATAAGGGGAACCTTCAAACAGGCGGAAAAACACTATTGGGAGGCAAAAAACCAAGAAAACACTGAAAAATAGTGCTATCGGTCGTGGCAACAGTGATTGAATAGGAGACGTCAGATCTAGCCAATCAACGGTCTAGATCTAATTGGTGAATCACAATTGGCAAACAACAATAGAGCACTTAGAACAGCCCGGGGTTATTGTAATATGCGATTATGATCAAATTGTGTTGATATATTGCATCGGAGCAACACCATCAAGCAGGGCCTATACCCATACATGCATGTGATACGATTAACTCGACCTGATCGCTATATAGACATTATTGCATAGATTTTGAGATCAGCCAAAAGGCATTGTTTATTGTATTTTCACATATATTTTTATTTAATGAAATACAAAGAAAAAGCGTCGATGTGACATTACAGACCCAAAAGGGTTTTTTAATGTTGTTGAACACCATTTCAAGTCTGATAAAGTGGGATTTTCACATTTTAATGTATTTTCCAATATAAAGGAAAAATCACAAAACAGGCAGGATTTCGGGAGAGCCAAAGGCGATAAGTGGTCTGGGTCGGGATCTGCCTGATCCCATACAACAGCTACCACGTGTCCAGGCTGAGGAGAGAGAAAAATACACTCATCGGGTGGTTAACTCCCGTACGAAAGAGCCACCTGAAATGGATCACAACCATTGGATCTAGAGCTCCCAGATCAAGGGTGGAGATGTGATATCGCTACAAAGGTGGATACACTAGGAAAATACACCGGATTTGAGGATATCTAAAGTCTGGAATGAACATATTTTTTGATGAATTTCATAGTGAAAAAAATTTCTCTGTGTTAATAGCAAGGGGCTGGTTCAGGGGTTCCAAATGCCCGAGGCACACTTACATTGTAGAATAGGTGGTCACCTCCCCTTTCTGCATTAAGCAATGATTTCTAATGCTAGAAGAGGGATACAAGTGGACGTAGGCTAGGAGACAAAGACAGGGAGATAGATGGATGGAAGGGGGAAAAGCCACAGAGCAACACTGCAAAACCAAAAGAAATATTCATCGAGCATCGCTGGCACGAGTGAGCTTGTTGAGCTAATTTGTGGACCTAAATGAACACAATTATTTCTTATCAATCTGGGTTGTTTATGCTTTGAGGCAAGTTCACTATATGTGAAGATCAGATGTAATCAATCCTTGAAAGATAAGTTATTCAAAAGCTAAAAGTAATACATTCTATAACTCTAATTCAATCAGCTTAAAAAGAGGAAAAACATTGAAAGGGTTTGATATTGATATGAATGAATTATGATGCAATACCTTATGTGTCTCTTAAGTTAAGAGCTTCTTTCATTAATAATTTATTCCATCATAATTCATTCATCTCAATATCAAAATCTCAATGAGAAACTACTTGCATGCAAACAAAAGAAACTAGTTTTGATTCATCATTTTAGCAGAAGGGATGCCCAACTTGAACACCTATTTTTCCAACTCAATAAAGTGATGAATAAGATATTAACTAATGAAATCAATCACTATGCATAAACAATAAAGCAAACTAAAATAAAGCTTTGAAAAACTAGTGCTACAATCTACCAGATGACAAGGAAATGAAACTAGTTAACAAGGAAGTGTACTTAGCTTGGAATTGGGGGCCTCCACCCTTGCCTTGCACACATGAGAGGTGATATCAGAAGCTTAAATTCAGTCACACATCCATAGCATTGAACAGAAAAATAATAATAACACAAGTCTTCAAATTAACTCCTCAATCCAAAGATGTCACAACATAAAAGTATATCATAAAATCAATACATAAGCCATCAAAGTTTTGGCTTTAAATAAGAAGTCTCATGAACAAAATGATCTATATTCACTCAAAAAAACCCATATACTCTCATCCACCTATCTAAGTCGAATTCATTACTCGCATCCCAAGAAAGATGACCATTCCTATGAAATCTCAAAACTGCCCTATTTCTATGGGATTCCTAAATGACTAGTCATGGTTGACTAGCACCGAATGGGCCTAATAAAGCTTGTTATGTTCAAACTAAGCATTGCTGGCTTAGTCCTAGTTCCCAAGCTATTCATCCATGCATTCCATTCGTTCCCAAGTGTCCTGCAACCATATCAACCATAGAGCTATTACGGGAATTTCTGAATCTGCCAATTTTGCACTAAAAACCAAATTTTCATAAAAACTTTAGAAATTGAAAAGTTAAAATTAAATACCTGAATGGATATCAAATATACCTCAAAATGGGATAAATGAAGGGAAAATGGATGGAAAATAGATGGATAAGTAAGTTTCTTTGAGCAAAAATAAGACCAAAACTAAGGCCCAACAGAGCTACCTGACAGTGAGGCATAATTACCAGAATTTGGTTACTATGCTGTTAGAAAAAGAGACCTCTGAGCTCATGTGTGTTGAGTCATGGCATCAAGGGGTTACAAGCCATAGGGGATAGATTAAGACCTCTCGAGCCTTAGAAACGCTGAGAGCATTTCCAAATGCCTATAAATGGCTAGAATCTAGAAGAAACAAGGGTTCAACATTTGGAGACTGTGGAGACTCTACTCCTCTCAGCATCTCATCTTCATTCTAGCAATATAAGCTTCTTTTGTTGTTACATGTTCAATTCCCATTTTCTCCTCTATTATGAGCTTGCACTTGAATAAGTTATTCATGTTTTCTTTTATATCTAATGCTGGATAACTGTCATATTATCTCTATGTTAACAAATTAGATTTGCAAGTTTCATTTACTTTCTGTAGCTAGCCATTCATATGTGTTTATGAATGGAAATGTTGGTAATCAGTATTCTCCATCTATCCACGAATCTATAAAATATAGAGCATTAGTGGTCTAAAATCACATATTTCATTGAAATTGGAAAAATTATTACAAGGACATCATTATAATTGTGTTTTTAAGTTATTTTGAAATTCTAGATCCACTATTTAGTTCCAAATTTAATGAAATTTGTGTTTAAAACCTTGTAAAGTTGAGGGTGTTCATGCATGTCTTCAAAGAAAATGGAGTTGAAATACTCATCTGACCTGACCCAAACCATCATCCATTCCAATAGTTCCGAGAACGATATTGAAGATTTATATGTTACCAAGCATCTCCGAGCTACAACCTAGGAGAGCTTCCAGGAGTGAAAAAACACAAATCCTTTGTAAATCAGAGGAAAATGAAAGTCACAAGCTGCTCCCAAAAATAGTCTCATTACAAATATCTCCTCATTTTGAATCCAACGCAACTTGAACAGTTGAAAACAGACTGTAATTGAAGAAGTTATCACAAGGAGAAGCTCCAATTTCTCTTTGAGAAAAGAGGCTAAAAACATGAGAAAATAGTGAAAAAAGGGCATATTAGAAGATTAAACCAAATCTGCACAGGAGTCGTCGGATCTGGCCGATCAACAGTCCAAATCTGATCAGCAAATCACAATCGGCAGGTCAGATCGGAGGAAGGTACATAACATGCCCGGGAGCAGTCCGATGCGATACCGCGATCACTGATTTTGGTGGATTGCAGTCAGTGCTAGCATAGTCCCTATTATTTGGAAAGGCTTCAGACTTGTGTGATCTGTGATCACGACTTGTCACATCGTAGTATCGCATCGACATGTAACAGTGGAGTGGGGCGGATATACATACATACATACACACAAACACACACACACACACACACACACACACACACACACACACACACATAGATATATATATATATCTGCATGATGCGATAGCCAGACCCGATGGAAAAATAAGTGCTATCTCATAAGATTTGAGATCTGCCAAATGCCATTCTTTTAATGCATTTTTGAAATACAAAGGGACAAGCCAATTGGGATATGCGATAGCGACTCCTAGGTGGATCCGATAGCACCATAATGCAAGGTTATGCAAATTTCAAGTCCGGATGAACATTGTTCTGCAGATTCTTCCATGTTTTCTAGCATTTTCTTGTGTTAATAGAAAACGAATATTTCAAAGGATTCCAAGCGCCAATTGCGCCTTCCATTATGGTATAGATGGCATCCATCCTAGAGAGCATATAGCAATGATTGCTAATGCTTAGAGAAGGGATTTGAGCAGACCAAGGTGGGATGGTAGAGAGCCCAAGAGGGACAGTGAACAGGTCATGCCGATTTGGCTTAAAAAGCCACAGAACAACAAAACAAAGGGATTTCTGGTTTATGAGGGTGTTGTTGGGGTTTCTGTTGCTAAAATCCAAGCTAAAGCAAGAAGATAAGGCAAAAGAGGTAGTGAAGAAGCCAAGGAGGCAACGCAGAAGAAAAAGAGCAGCCAAGGGAGTCACTTGGAGTTCAAGTGAAAAGCCTAGAGAGAGCTATAAATGGATAGAGGGAAAAGAAGCCAGAGCCAAAGAGACAAGAGCCTAGAGCTAGAGCCAAAGAGCCAGAGTCAGAGCCAAGAGCCACAACCAAGAGCCAAAGAGACAGAGTCAGAGGCAAGAGACAGAACCAAGAGCTAAGAGCTAGAGGCATGAGCCAGAGCCAAGAGCGAGAGCTTCAAGAGCTTGAGGAACAAATGGTGTCTGAACCCAATATTTCTGTGTAAAAACAAGAAAATTTGAGCCAAGATCTTGTGAAAAACACTTATTCCATAATCCTAGAGAGCCTAGTTGAATTAACTAGAGCTCATGGAGATGTAGCCCAAGAGTTGTGGGTGAACTGCTAATTAAATTGTTGTCTCTGTGTGATAGTTTATTGCTACTTTATTTTCCGTTACATGTATTCATATATCAGTTTAAGCACATCAAATTGCAACATAGATTGCAGATTTTAAATAAAATAATCAGTTGAAACAAATGCAAGCATACACCCACACTTTTGTTGGGCATTGGATCCCCTGCGTAACAGTTTTGGGGGCTTAACATCCACAATTTTGGGTAATATTATAGCTCCACGATGTGCGTGGAGCATGAATTTTAATGGGTCAAGTCAAAGGGTTGTCTGCCCAAAAGTAATGTAAAATAATAGAAAGCAAGTCGGTCTACCCATGGTGCGCGGACCATGGGAATGTATAAATTGAGCAAGGCTGTAAGAGTAGGAGGTAGCTTTTGCTGAAAATGTGTTGTATTATGGGTTTGTGAACGCAATTTTCACTCTGAGTCCATAAGTCCAAGTTGTGGGTGGTAGTAGTTAGACTAGGCTCTGTAGCTATTTGTGCAGAGGCCTAGTAGAGTGCATAGCTGTGTGCGTGGACCGTTGTAGCTGAGTGTGCAGGGTGGAACTGATTGTACTGAACAGAAGATTAATAAAGATAAGTGTTCTAAATTATTGTGCATTTAGTCCCAAATTTATATGTTTATGGTTTATGTGAGTTTATGCATATCTGTAAGATTTATGCTTGCGTGCGTTGGTTATAATTATTGAATTCTTGATTAAATAACTTAAGAATTAGATCAGATCTATAATAAAAACATTAATCATAAGAATCTAATAATTGCCTTATCGCCGAGCTACGCGAAGGCCAGACATCTATGCAGATTACTGCGAGTGCGTAGATCAGTTCACAACCCTTCTAGTCCTCATCAAGACATCGCTAGGGTGCATAAACTTGGTTCTATCACCCTCTGATACCGCCTCAGGTGAGGCTTGAGTCCATGCTCTGCAGATTGTTGCCAAAAGGGCTGGTAGTGTGGGATTTTCTTGGCTAGAGCACTCCCAAACCTAGGTCAGGCCCCAATAAGCCAACAAATGGTTCCATTTCTAAGACCCGCATCTGCCTAAGGGATGTCTAATGTCGGAACACAAGAACCCTAGAAAGAAAGAGATTGAAGATTGGTTGAATCAGATCATAGTAGGGTTTATCGGGGTATTCTCAAGGGACCGTGAGCTAAGTACATAAAACCATTAAATACCTAGATTAAGATGCTCTTATGTGAAAAATAGGTGATGCAAATCCATTAATGAGTGGAACGATGTGGAGTGGAAAGACCTACAAAGGTATCGAAGGGTTAGGAAATAGTTCTTTAATTTCACCGCCATGAGCAAGTGACGAAGAATGTGCTTGGGACTGCCTGACGAGTGCGGTCAATTTGATCAAGCAACACATTCTGCAGATATCATGCCCACTAATTGCCACCCCTCCTATCACCTTCTTCACCCCCATATTCGCCTAGACCACCTTCGCCAAACCAGCATATTAGCATGGTGAGTGTGATTAAGTTTCCTGTATTCAAAGGGGTAGGGAGCAAAGATCCTAATCAGTTTTGGTTCGTAGTAAGAGAATTATGGGAAGCACATGGAGTTACAGATGATAACATTAAGGACACCTTGCAAAGTGCACTACAGGATCGCGTGCTGACTTGGTATATTAAGAACTCGAATGATCATCTGAATACCGGAATAATGGAAATCTAGATTTCATTAAACAAAGAATTTAGCATGCTAAAATCAGAGATGCAGTTGATCATCAGATTCAAAGAGATTGTGATGCTGCCAGGCGAAACCCCCTGGGATCTAGATCAAAGACTGAAGAGCACGATCTACGAGGCTAACATGACACTGACGGATGCGTAGCACTACGCGTGGTTTGTGGCATATTTGACACCACATCTGAGGATGGCGCTATCACAGTAGAATATTTCAACCCAGGTAGAAGCATTGGAAACAACGATGAGGTTGCATGAAACTCCGATACAGGATCCTCGATTGGGAGTCTAGCAGATCCATGCACAACTACAAAACCTATGCTTGGAGTTGCAGAGTTTGAAATAGGATATGGCGCCCTGGCCAAAAGCACGAGAAGAAGTGTGGTGCATAAAATGCAGAAGCCAGGGCTAGAATAAGGATCATTGTCTGGTATTCGCGAACTATTTGGTGGGGAGGGGGGTAGTGTAGTTGAGACCAGAGGCATAGGCAGGAACAAGTGTGGCACCAATGCTCTAGTGCATGATCTCTCAAGTGGGAGGAAACCTCACTACAGACAACTGTCATCTGTTACAGAAGTTTACACAGAACCTCCAATAGCATTTTTGCAATTTTTGTAGATGGGTGGGCCACGATGAATGACACCGTCGGAGTTATGAATTGTTGATTGGTCAAACACTTGCCTACAGGATGCAGATAGAAGCACAAGGTCAGGATCTAGCCACAACAATACCGTGCAGTGGGTTCAAGGGGCGAGGATGAGGATGTGGAGGAATGGGACTTGGACTAGGTCGTGGACAGTTAATCTGATACAATTATGGAGGAACTGGGCACTACACGCGTGACTGTACCAACCCAACTAGAATATCTTGTTCATACTGTGAGTAGTTCCATCATGAAATGATATACTGTCCTCGTTGATAGCTCAGATACGAGAGAAAAGGGTATCACAGCTTACGCCAACGCAGAATGTCCAAATGATGAGGTCTGAGCTACATGAAGAAGACTCTAACGTGAACATGATGCTCAAAAGTGGCATAGCAACAATGGACGATAAAGGGAAACGACCTGAAGAAAATACATGGGTTTGCAAGACCCCTACAAAGCGTCCTGATTTTGACTTGGAATGCACAAAGGAGACGTTTATGGAAGCTAATAAGAGCTTCACGGAGGTCTCTACTTTAGGGAATAAGGATCAACCCGAGCCATAAATGGATCCCTCTATGCTAACTACCTTTTTAGAGACATGTATAAAGCTGCTATGTGAAAATAAGGTAGTTAAGGGATTACAATAGCTAATAACCAGGTGTGCTGGGACAAGTGAACCGCGTGTGGTCCGCAAACTCAGAAGGCTTGCTTTGCGCACTGGGTAGGAAATTCCACTGACGTCATAGATTGGTGACTTTGAAATGGATTAGGTCATCCTAGACATGGGTTCAGATGTGAATGTGCAACCTAAACAGACATGGGAATGCATGGACAGGCCTGCATTATAATGGTCTCCTATTCAATTACAGTTGGCAAACCAACAAAAGATCTTGCCCATGGGGAGGTTGCAAGTTGTGACAATGGAAATTGAAGGCGTAAGTACATAAAAAAACTTTGAGGTAATAGAAATTGTTGATGACAGTAATCCATACCCCGCATTGCTAGGAATAAACTGGGCCATAGACATTAATGGGGTCATCAACTTAAAAATATGGACGATGATATTTGAGAAAAAGTCTGTATGCATAGTTGTTCTATTAGATCCAGTTGAAGGAGTTGAAGGAGCGTGCTACATTGAACCTGTACACGACGATGGGAGTAATGATGACTTAGATTATATCTACAATATAGCTGTCCAAGATCAAGATTGGGTAAATTTGACTGCGGAGGGGCGAATATCGTGGGAGCGCACAAATTCTTTCCTCTCAGATTCAGATGAAGAAGAAAAACACTGGCACAACTGGTTGAGCCAAGTAACACACTAAAACGTAATATGATGACTAAGTCACTACATTGTGTAACAACTCTAACAACTATTCCATTGGTGTTGTGATTTGTGCGTAGAGCTTAATAAACTTACGATAGTAGCCAGTGTGCGGCACTGTAACCGTTTGAAAAATGGGCGATCGACTTTGTAGGGCCTATGACACCTCAATGAAAGATAGGTGCATGCTATATCATCACCGCGACAGAATACTTGACTCAATGGGTGGAAGCACAGCTAGTTAAGGACTGCACGACCACTACAGCTACGAGATTTTTGTTCGATCATGTGTTGAAATGGTTTGGATGCCTGATAATTCTAATGAGTGACCATGGAACACACTTCCTAAATGAAACTATCAGTGCACTCACTAAGGAATTCCAGATATATCATCAGCAACGTACGCGTACCATCTACAAGCAAATGGGACTGTTGAAGCTTTCAACAAGATTTTGGAGACTGTGTTGACCAAAGTATGTAATGCATAGTGAAACGATTGGGATTTTCACATACCTATTGTGCTATGGTCATACCAAACCACATGCAAGAAGTTGACAGGTCGAACACCTTTCCGGTTAGTCTACGACATGGAAGCCGTCATGCCAATGGAATATATTATACCCAGTTTGCGAATAGCAGTGATGATAGGCATGATAGACTGTAGGGTTTTGTAAGAGAGGCTTGTGCAAATGGAAGAACTTGAGGAGGAATGGTTTTTGTTAGGATTCCATCAGCAGGTATAGAAGCAACGAAAAAAATCTTGGCATGATCACCATATCAAGTTCCACACGTTCAAAGAAAACAATCTAGTATTACTATACGACAACAAGTTTTAGAAATTCTCTGGAAAGCTCCGAATGCATTGGTTGGGACCATATATAGTCAAAGATGTCACAGATGGAGGTGTAGTCCAGCTGAGTAAGCTTCGCCCTTGCCAGGAATATTAAATGGCAGTCACTTGAAGCTCTACATGGGTGGGCTAGCTACCTAACTAATCGACCGAAACACAATCTCACCGCTCCGGATAGTTGAAAGAAAGCACGGGATGGTAAAACAGTCTATTACGGGGCTGCATGACAACTGCAGTGAACAGAGAATTGGTATGTCACAAGGTCATGGTTTCCCAAAAGGGGCTACGATGCTGCGTGGCTGAACATGGAAGTGACCATTGCTATCACTATTCATGACAAGATGTCTAAATTACAGCAAAAAGGATCGGGTGGCTGGCAATTAAGGTATGAAGTACGAGCCAAATCTAGAACAATCTATCGTAACTCTCACGTTAACACACCAAAAAAGGAGGGAATGACTTAATTTGAATTTCAATAAGCCTATAAATCATAGTGGGGCATTCACCGAACAATCTGTGGTGTCTGGAGAAGTAAGCTATTGTGTCTTCCAATCGGTATGGAACTGTTGAATGTCAAAACTTAAGGAGTAAGGCCGGGGGTTTTATTATGGCCGAAAGAGATATAGGACCTTTTAGATAGGGTGATGTCGATGGCGCAGGCACCGCACCGAGCTCAGCACTGACAGTGGGGGATGTATTGGAAATTCTTAGACAAGTAGCAGGACTGGTTCGGATGCCACTACCTAAACCACGCGCCAACAGGCGACATATGAAAGATAAAGGAAGGATGGTGAATCTTGAGACAAATGATGGAATTGCAGTTAACAGTTCGTCTCTGATGCACCTTGAAGATTGGGATCTCGCGAACAGGAACATCTCTCTTGCAAAAATGCAACACAAGTTGCAGCAGACAGTGTGTAAAGTGGAGAAGAAATTTGAAGCTTGCTACTTTGGCATAAAGAATTCCCACCTTTAGTTCCCCATCTAGAGCTAAAATCCTATGAGGGGTCGCTTTGTGCTAATTGAGTAGATCAGAATGAGCATCATCAGTTGAGCAAGTTAGTAGAGGCAATGGGTTGGGAGCTTGAAGGAGTTCTGCAAGAAGCAAGGATGGAGCAACATAACATAGTGCGTCACTCACAATGATGGTGAACCTCGACACCTTGGCTTAAGGGATTCTTCTATCCCAAAGGACTTCAAAGTAGTCCTTGAAGCATAATATTTTTTTGCAAAAGGTTGCTAAATAAGCTCTTTATTCAGCTTGTTGATGTTTTTTGTTCATTGGCATAATGACAACTTCTACAAGTGGGCCCTCAAATTCTGCTCTCTTCACAAAAGTCTTTGATGAGGACATGAAGTAAGATTTGTTCATCATGATGGATATGGTGAGAGAAATGTATGAGGATGGAAGGAAGAGCACCATGCTTAGAGAGCAGTTGAATTCTGTGGAGGAAGAGAAGCAGATGCTTTCTGACAAATTGTAGGAAATGGAGAGGCATCTTCATATTGTAAATATGAAATTGAAAAGGATGCATGAGTTGGAGTCACAACTCTTTGTTGCCCAAGAATCCTTAGTCAAGTATCGGCTTGAAGAAGAGGTAAGCCATTCCAGTTTGTCTTCAAATTCTTCTGAGAATGCTTATATTGGTTCTTTTTAAAAACATATTGAATCCATATGTTCCAAGCTAATGTCCAAGATGGGCTATGAAAGAAAGGCCTTGAGAAGACATGCAGAAGGTATTATTGAATGAATAATGGTTGAGGAAAGGCCTTTGATCAAAATTTCTCTTAGTGGTAAGGCGTGATCCAAAAATGGATCTTGGATAAACCTATAAGTCTAAAAGAGTTCATATAATAGGTAAAAGGTGCCAAATGGCACAAACCCTTTGTAAATCAGAGGAAAAAGATATTCGTAGGCTACTCTCAAAAATAGTCTCATTGTCGAGATCTCCTTATTCTGAATCCAATGCAACTTGAACGGGCAAAAATGGACTTTAGATGAAGAAGTTATCACAAGGAGAAGCTCCCCGAGTCCTTTGAGAAAAGAGGATAAAAACAAGAGAAAAGAGCGAAAAAAGGCATATCAGAGGCATAAACCAAATCCACACAGGAGCAATCGGATCTGGCCGATCAATGGTCCAGACCTGATTGGTGAATCGTAATTGGCAGGTCAGATCGAAGGAAGGCACATAACATGCATGGGACCAGGCCGATGCGATACCGTGATTGCCGATATCAGCGGATTGCAATCAGTGCTGGCATAGACCCTATTATATGGAAAGGCCTCAGACTTATGCGATCTGCGATTGCGACTTGTCGCATCACAATATCACGTTGACACGTTACAATGGAGCGGGGCTGATATATATATATATATATATATATATATATATATATATATATATATATATATATATACTCAATGCGATAACGGACCCGATGGAAAAATAGGCGCTATCTCATAAGATTTGAGATCTACCAAATGCCATTTTTTTAATGTATTTTCGAAATACAAAGGGACAGGGCAATTGCAATATGTGATAGCGACTCCCAGGTGGACCCGTTAGCGGTATAAAGCAGGGTTATGGGAATTTCAAGTCTGAATGAATAGTATTCTGCAGATTCTTCCATGTTTTGCAGCATTTTCTTGTGTTAATAGAAAACGACTGTTTCAAATGATTGTAAGCATCGATTGCCCCTTTCATTATGGTATAGGTGGCATCCATCCCAGAGAGCATTTAGCAATGATTACTAATGCTCAGAGAAGGGGTTTGAGTAGACCAAAGTAGGAAGACATAGAGCCCAAGAGGGAAAATGAACAAGTAGTGTCGATTTGGCTTAAAAATCCACAAAACAATAGAACGAGGGGACTTTTGGTTGCTGTGGGTGTTGTTGGGGTTTCTATTGCTAAAAGCCAAGCCAAAGTAGGAAGCTAAGGCAAAAAGGGAAGCACAAAAGCCAAGGAGGCAATGTAGAAGCAAAAGAGCAGCCAAGGGAGTCACTTGGAGTTCAAGTGAAAAGCCTAGGGAGAGCTTTAAATGGATAGAGGGCAAAGAAGCCAGAGCCAAAGAGCCAAGAGCCAAGAGCTAGAGCCAAAGAGCCAGAGTTAGAGCCAAGAGCCAGAACCAAGAGCCAAAGAGCCAAAGTCAAAGTGAAGAGCTAGAACCAAGAGCCAAGAGCCAGAGCCAAGAGCCAGAGCTTCAAGAGCCAGGGGATAAAATGGTGTCTGAACCCACTGTTTCAATGTAAAAACTACAGGAATTGAGCCAAGAGCTTGTAAAAAAGACTTATACCATAATCCCAGAGAGCCTAGTTGAATTAACTAGATCTCACGGAGATGTAGCCCAAGATTTATGGGTGAAATCCTAATTAAATTGTTGTCTCTCTGTGATTGTTTATTGCTGCTTTATTTTCTGTTACATGTATTCATACATCAGTTTCAGCACATCAACTTACAACACAGACAACAAATTTTAAAGAAAATAATTAGTTGAAACAAATGCAAGCATACAACCACACTTTCAAGCACATAGTTAATTCTACAATGGTTAATCATTAAGACTTGGGAAAATATTCAAGCTTTGGGAGTGGGAGAGGTTCTTGTAGATTAGAGAAGAAACCTAAGAGCCCCATTTTCAGATCACTAGTGCTGGATATAGGAAGCAGTTGAATTCCTTACTATCTTACAATGAATAAAATTATGGACACTACCTGAATCAATCAACACTATGAACTTATTCTTCTTTATATGTCCTTCTTTCTTGAGAGTTTGAGGATTGGTAATTCTTGCCAATGCATTACAAGATATTGTCAGATTCCTTTCTTCTTTATCTAGGATTGCTTCCTGGTGTATATCCTCTTCTTTTGATGTTTCTTGTTCCTTTTCCTCCTCCTCTATGCAATCTATGTAAAATAATTTCTTCTCAACACACTTATGACCTTTAGTTTATTTTCTCTCACAACTGTAACTAAAGCCCCTTTTCCCTTTTTTCTTCCAATTGTTGTGGTGTCAACCTTGTAGGTTGTGGAAGGCTAGGGGAATAAACCCTTCCATCTTTGTAGTTGTGAGTGCTAGGCTTCCTTGTTGCCATAATTTTTCTTTCAAATTTCTTACCAATTTTAATTCCTTCTCCAATGAATTGGGTTCCCAAAGGCAAACCGCATGTTGGATGTTATCTTTTAAAGTCCCTATGAACACATCAATTATATGCTCCTTTGGAATATATTTTACCCTTATATTCAATTTTTGGAATTCATTAATGTGCTCCACCATTGAACCCTTTTGTTATACATATACGCACTTTTGAAATGCCGAACCAGCATGTATACGCACCTTTGCTATTATGAACTTGTCTTCAAGACTTAAGATCTTGACCCATCTATAGAACTTATCCTTCATCAAGCACTTAGGTTCATCCTCGATTCAGATCCAGCTGTCCACCATAACCCAATCTCCTGTATACTAGATCTTTCTCTTCATTACATATTCAATTCATGAGTGACTTTGCCTAATGATCTTCTCCTCCTTTCATAGTGTTACGAATTGCTCAATACCATGGTCCAAAACCACTTAGAGTCAATACCTTAGACCAATACCATGGATCACAATACCATGATGCAAATACCACGGACCAAAACCAACTTTTCCAACATTTATGCACCTTTCCTTTCATGAAAGTGTATGTGTATGCTCATACACACATTTTGGTCTGTGAACCCGTGTGTACACACAGCTTGGTAAATGGGAACCTGTGTATACCTTTCTTTTTTCATTTTGTGGGCTTGAACTATGATCTGTCATCTATGAGAGTTGCCATCAAGAACAACACCTATGTCATAGCACCAAATCTATGTCATAATGCCAGCAATCTCCCCCTTTGGTCTTGATGGAAACCCCAAGTCACTCTCCCCCTTTGTCATCAAGGGCAAAGGGTTATGCTCCCCCTCAGTACATGCTAAATTCTTTGATATCCTAAAGTGTGCTATCCATGCTCCCCCTGACTATAAGCAAGGTCTGCAAAAAGATGTTCTACAAGAAGAAAATGACTTTATACATCATGAATGACTTTCCTATCACCAAATACTTATACATACATCCATCACCCAACCAAGTGGGGATATACAAATATTGACTCATCCACCCAACCGAGTGGGGATATACCAAATGTATATACATGATAGAGTAACAACATTACATAATCCATCCCATGCATAGTGGGGAAACAAAATAGGTCATTACATGACCTTGATAACAAAATATATACAAGACATAGAGACCAAATATCTAAAATAAGACTATGATAGTCATCAGAAACTATCATCAGCAACATCTGTCAATCACCATCCACACCAGTAACCATGATCTCCACCTCAACCTATTCCACTTGAAACAAAACAATTGTGAATTTGTACCAATATCTTCTAAGATAATGCCAACAATGCATTATTATAAGTATGTTCTCCCCCTGAACCTGTGCCAGATGATCACTGTTAGACCCATATCAAACCCTTTTCATCTTGAGACTGGCCCACTATTTTTCTTCAAAGCATCATATACGTGACTGTATCCATAGAAGCCAACATATGTACGCAGATATGATTCATGAAGCTGGCACACAGCCGCTTTTCTCTGAAACAGATAAGTTTCAACAATAAGATGATGCATAAACTACTCCTAGCTTCTGTCTGAGATATTCAAATGTCTCTCTAGGTAGTGGTTTGGTGAATATAACAACAACCAATTCTTTGGATGGAACAGACTCCAATCTGACCTTTTGTTTAAGCACTTGTTAATGGAGAAAATGATATTTGATAGGTATGTGCTTGGTCTTGGAATGCATGACTGGATTCTTTGAAATACTGATTGCACTTGTATTATCACATATAATGGAGATGGGTGGAGTACATGTGATATGAATGTCTTAGAATGTTTGCATCATCCAAAGGAGTTTTGTGCAGCAAGATGCAACAACCACATATTCTGCTTCAGCTGTAGATAATGCAATTGAACTTTGTTTCTTGCTGAACCAAGATACTAATCTGGAACACATATAAAATACACCACTAGTAGTTCATTTTTTGTCATCCACACTTCCTGCCCAATATGAATCTGTAAATGCATAAAGTGTAAGATTTGTATCCTTGGGATACCATAAACCAAATTTATTTGTCCCTTGAAGAAATTTGAAAATCCTTCTAACTTCGTGAAGGTGTGATTCCTTCAGATTTTCTTGGAATCTTCCAACTATTCCCACTGCACACATGATTTCTGGGTGGGTACCTATTAGATAAAGAAGACTGCCAATCATGGATCGTAGGTTGGTTGATGTACTACTACTGATTCATCATTTGAACTGAGACTGCATCCTATTACCATAGTTGTACATACCGGTTTAGAATCTCCCATGCCATATTTTTTCAAGATCTGCTTGAGATACTTGGTTTATGATAGAAAACTACCATCTTTATTTTTTTGAACTAGTAAAAAAAGAGAATATGTGAGTTCACCAAGCTGGGACATTTCAAATTCTTTCTGCATTACCAAAGAAAAGTTTTAACTCATGGCTTCTTCATTGATACAAAAAATGATATCATCAACATACACAACAAGTATTAGCAATTTATCATTGTCAATCTTTGTATATAGATTGCTATCAGCTGATCCTTTTGAAAAACCTTGTTGATGGAGGTATTTGTCAAGATGATAGTACCAGGCCCTTTGAGCTTGTTTTAGACCATAGGGAGCCTTTCTGAGTCTTCATATAAAATTCGGATCATTTCCAAGGATGAATCTGTTTGGTTGCTCAATATATACTTCTTCTTCTAAGTCTCCATTAAGAAAGGTAGATTTTACATCCATTTGGTATATTTCGAAGTTCTGAAAGCTAGAATAAGCAAGGAATATTCTTATGGCTTTAATTCTACCAAAATTTGCAAAAGTTTCTTCAAAATATATACCTTCTTGTTGAGCATATCCTTTAAAAACAAGTTTAGCCTTGTTTCTAATAACTTCTCCATTTTTATTTAGCATGTTTTTTAATATCCATTTCATTCCTATGATATTCTTATCATGAGGTCTAGGAACTAATTCCCAAGTGTTTTTCTTTTCAATTTTCTCAATCTCTTCATTCATGGCCTTGATGCAACATTCATGTTTGCATTCTTTAGGTACATTTTGAGGTTCTATGGTCGAAAGCAATGATAGATAGCTTGAAACTTCTGTAATAGTTCTTCTTCTCTGCAGACCTACCTCCTTTTGTCCCAAAATTTGGGTCTCTAGATGATTTTTCTGCACATACCTGGATGGAGTCTTTTCTTCTATCATTATCTGTTCTTATGCTGTTTCATTGGTTTCTTCTTCAGAATTAGTTTGATTTTTTGTTGAAGGATAATCCTCATTTTCTTCATAATCTTCGGTTTTTGTGGAGGTTTGCCGTTACACCAAAACCCGCAGGTTTTGGTAAACATTACAAGCCAGTAACTATGATCCCCAGGGTGGAAATTACGGATTCTATAGAGGTGCGGTGATTCTTCCAACACCCCCCCTCAAACGCAACTCGGGGGAATCGAACCTGGGTACAAGCTCTGATACCATGTAGGAATTTACAGGGTAAGTTCCACAGAAAGAATACCAAAAGGACACCGCTCACAACCAGATCTCAAATCAATACACCAGTATTTTTGACGTGGTTAAAACCCTCAGAGTGCAAGGAGGGAAACAGTCCACGGCCTGTCCCAACGTGGGTACTACAGGCAATTTATTAATCAAAGAATGAAAATTTACATAAGCTTCTCTCATGCACGGATTACCCGAACAATGACCCTCCATGCGCTTTAAATAGAACTCATGGACCAATCGGGTGTCAAGCCACGTATCAAGTGTCGGTAATACCGAGGTGAGAGTGAACCGTCGGATTGTAAGTTACAAAATGTACAACGGTAAAGAAACACACTTTACCTAACTCTAACCTAACTCTATGCTAGACCAAGTTGAACTTAACTATATCCTATGTGTCGGGATATCCTAACAGTTTTTGCCTGCTTCATCAACCACAACATCAATACTTTCGACATTTTTTTCAAGTCTTTTATTATAACACTTATATCCTTTAATAAAAACCCTAGGCTCTACGTGAATGCTCTGCTCTGTTCCAAACAAGTTAACCCTTACTCTCGCCTCCTCTGGGCCTGTAGCGCTCGAAGCCCAGCACTCCTCGTGAACTCTTAGCCATGGATGCACCCTCAGTGTTATAGACATTTTTGTGCCCTACAACCCCAAGCATGAAATTTCCATAAACCAAGGGCTCCTAAGTCCCTAAAAGTGTTGTTCTAACCCCTAAAGGAACAAGGTCGCATATTACAGCTTCTCCCAGAAGTTCTCCATGAAAAACTACTCAGAATTGGTCAAAACAGGATCATTGCAGCCGCTCCACTGGCTAGGTATGTTGCATCTAAACCAAATACACTGTGAGGGTGCATTGCATTTCAAAAGTCCCTTCTGTGAGGTGCGATGGGCGAGAAATGACAAATGGCAGTGTCATTCCGCGAGGTGGAGAGGCAATGGAAGCTTCCAGAATCTTCTCTTGTGACACTTGCCTCACTGAATTCAACCAAGGATGAGTAAGAGGCCCTCAATCTCCAAGTGGAAGCAAGAACTGTCAGAGAGAAGAAACTAATCAAATCACAAGCTGACTCATCCCCTTTACAGATATCTATATATGGATCCCTCATCCCAGAGATCCAGAAGCTGGAATTTTGCATATTGTAAAGAATTTATGTTGGTTTCTAGAGACAAACGTCAGATTGTTGGGTGATCTAAGCTTTGTTTGAGGTGAAGAGGGGCTTCTTTGCTAGGAGGTTGATGCTGGGTCAGAACAACTAGTTGTAACTCCTCCTCGATCTTTTCTTGTTTTATCAATAAAAGTTATTTGAGTTTTCCCCCATGCTTTTGTATCATTGATGCCTGTTACATTTGTATGGTCAATTTACATCTAATCCTAGATTGTTTATGATTATAGATCCATGTCTTTGTATAGTGCTATGCTTCTGTGATCTTACAGGTACTTTTTGAAGCTAGGCGTGCAAGGGAGTGGGTAGCTGGGAACTGTCAAAGAAGAGAGGGATCGAATCGAAGGATTAGCGCAAGACAGAGGTTGGTGTTTTTGTTCCTCTCTATCTATAATTCATAAAGGAAAAACATAAGTAGCTTTTCTTTGTTTGTTTCTAAGGCAGCTGTCACACCTTAGTGGGATAAATCAGTTCTATATAGACACTTTTCCCTGTAACAAAATGGCGAATCCACTGGGGAGATCATTAGTTTGTTTGTTTATCATTCTTTGTTGTTTGTTTCATAAAATTATAAGTAGCATTCGAACTGCATTTGCCATAACAAATCCAAAGTAGATAACTGCTGCTTCAATCCATCCACTGGATCTGTTTATGATTTGAACAACTGATTCACAAACTTTCTGATTTCCCTTGCGATAGCTCTTAGATCCTCCTTAGATCTACCCCTGATTGTTGCATTACTGATTGATTTTTACTCGGCCAAAAAACCAAGAACTGAACTGCGAACTGTGACCTAGAACCCGAACAGAGTCTCGTTTCTGGCCCAACGTAGGTACTGTTTAGAGATTCTGAATTTCAGCGCACTTCCCGAGTGGACAACCGGCGCTGCATTTCAGATTCTCTGTGTTACAGGTGCACTGATCAGACTAGCTCTCTGCAGTTGTGGCTTCTGTGATTCATTCTTTCCAGTTCTATTCCTGAATTTTGCTGCCTGTGATCAATATATGTCTATTTGAAACTCCTTTTCTTTGTTGTTATTCCGCCTCCTTTCTATGAAAGAACTGTCGATGTTTTTGTGTGTTTGTTGAGTCGTTTACAGTTCTCCTTTACAAAAGTAGCATAATCATACTGTCGCTCTTTGATTTGAAACTGTCGCAAGTGTCGATTTCAATCATAGGAAAGAGTTTGATTGCTGTTGATGGTCGATTATCCTGTTACTATTGCTTTTGGTCTGAATTTGTAATTTTCTAGTGTCAAAAACAAGTATTCATTTCAAAGTCGTAAGGTGTCGTAATCGTCTCCATTTTTTATTTCGAAAAGAAGCTTGTTTATATTTGTCGCTTGAAAAGAAATTCAGATTTGTGCATCAACTTTCTTTTTAGCATCCATATACTAAGAAAGTCGAAAAACAAATACATGCATGTGCATTTGCATATAGACAGTCTGATTGGCTTGATTTAGGAAAGTGCATTTAGAGTGTGCTCTTTGCTCTTTGTGAAAAGATTCTCTCTTTCTTTTCCCTAGTAGCTAAGATTTTCATTGCATAAAGAAGATAAAAAATTTTGTTTATCATCTTAGATTGCATTTTAGGAATTACATCTACATCTCATGGTGAACCCAAAAGGCAAACTTCATAAGCAAAATCAACTTAAAATAAATTCAATGAATCTAACAACGCTTTGGAACTTAATGCACAACATTTAGAGGTCTAGGCTAGAGACATATTTCGGCATCGTAAAGCCTGGCAACTGTTGTTCTCACTGATGGTTGGGTGATTCCTCCACTTTGAGACGATAAGTGCTAATACGAACTTGTGCTCCCACGTACCATCGAGTATACTTTGGGAGACCCCTATAGGCTTAAATCCTTTATCCATAGGAAGCCATGTCTGCTGCCCTATCGATCGCAATGCACTGAACACATCATTCAGGAAGATTGACTGTCGTACCGTAAAAGGTATTCTGCAGTTTTGCGATTGGTTTGGTACTCCCTCTACCTACACTTCTAGAGTACTCCATTTCCTTCCTTTTCAGACTCCTTAACAGAAAAGGTCCACCTGAGCACTTGTCACTTCAGGCTCATTAAAAATCGAAGGAGACTAGAGTCACATTTTGTTTTTTCTCGACTCTTAAAAACTGAAAAGACAAGTTGTGTCAAAGCATCTAAAATTCATTTAATTCGGAAACATACTTCCCCTTTATTTTTGTTGATCGAGTAATCCGCAATCGTGGAAGAAAGTGAATTGAAACCCCGTCATTCGGGGAGGCTTACGAGTGAACCATCTTTATCTCTAGAATCGAAGCCAATACAGACAAAGCGAACTCATTTAACTGGTTCCAAATCTCCTATTAAAGTTAGAACAAGTGTTCCAACGAAATTAGAGACTCTGGTTACACCAATCATTTCTGGAATCCCTGCCTCTACAGAAGAAGTTTAGCAGCCACAGAAGGACAGTGATACTGATCCTAGTCTGAGAGTAAACACTTGTGTCACTGAACCAGTTCCATCTACAACCGGTTCAGAGAGTCTTGCTCTTCAAACATCTATCACTGCCGATTTCACACCTTCTTCGACACCAGAAATATTCTACAGACCTGACGGTCTTCCCCTTCCACCAGGTCTAATTGCCATAGAAGAAATTGTAGAAGATCCTCAAACAAGTACTCCAACGCAATTTGGAGTCGAGATCACTCTATATCCTTCTTCGTCATAAGTTAGTCTAACACCAGCAAAAGCTCCTATAGAATCGCTAGGTAATATTTTGGATAGACTACAAATGTCTGAACAACCGTCAACATCTAGGACTATGTCGTCTGACACAGTGACGACATAACTCCCTGCTATCACTCTGACAATGTTAGCTGGTATACCATCTGTCTCAACTAGCTCTCAACCGCTAGAAGGAGTCCACTCAAGGGCTATCTCGACAGTATGGTCTGTTCCTGTTTGTTCATCCGGCATAATATCCGGAAACTCTTACATTGAGTCTCAACAAATTGATCAATTTGGAGGTTAATTTTGGCAGTCCGGCCCCCAGGGGCAAACAATTCCCTTGAGTTCTGGATTACCACCGTATGGGGGGCAGTATACCCTTTCATTATCCCCTCCGGGAGGATATCCATATGGGAGTTCACAACAACATTCAGGTTATACTGGAATTACCTCAAGAAGTTGGGTACCTATACTACCTCAATAACCAAGAGTTGTATACTCGATGCAACAATTCTTACCTACGTCAAATATTACAACTACGCCAGCTATTGTGACGGTGTCGCAAGTTCAAGCGCTGCCTTTTGTATGCCAACCTCAGGTAACTCAGGTTGTAATGCAATAGCCCTTTGACCCTGAGACTCAACCACAATCGTCGACCGGTGGAACGACACATGTTCAAACGGGTACAATTACCCCTCATCTTGGTCAAACTGTTAGTATCGGGCAACAACACATGGCTTCACAACCATGGCTGATGCAATACCA
Source organism: Pinus tabuliformis (assembly GCA_031772625.1). Classification (NCBI taxonomy): domain Eukaryota; kingdom Viridiplantae; phylum Streptophyta; class Pinopsida; order Pinales; family Pinaceae; genus Pinus; species Pinus tabuliformis. Next base: position 196,269,855 of record CM062820.1, on the reverse strand, counting down.
AAAACTGCAATTCCAACAAGTATACCAAGGTTCTGTGCAACAAATCTTTGCTAATAGTGGACAACCGTACATTCAAAACGGTCAAAATCAACCATTTTACAATGGTCATGTCCACCAACCTTACCAAACATACCAGCATCAAATGCATTATGCCGGTATGCAAAGACCAACTGCTCAGGCAATCCCATCTTATCCTGGGTATGCATCGCCTAACCTGAATCAACATTTACCCTTTCTGGCAACATTGGAGTTACCTGATTTGAACCGGTTAACCAACGATCCAATTGCTTACGCCCCTTGGTGGCCAACGATTCTGCATAAGCTTCCATCAGATATTCCTAAATTTAATGGAAATCTGGGTGAAGATCCATCGAATCACATGATGACCGTTCATCTATGGTGTTCATCAAACACCCTAAATGATGATTCGATAAGACGTCGCCTCTTTTAGAGGACGTTAACGGGTCCGGCAGCAAAATGGTACATCGAATTTCCTAGAGCTTCGTTCGACAACTTCAGTACGTTAGCCACAACCTCTTTAACCCATTTTCAGTTACGAATAAGGTACGAAATGGGAACAGAACTTCTTACCAATTTCAAACAGATGACAGCCACTCACATATCTGATCATATACATGAATGGCGACGTCATCATAGAATGGTAAAAACGTATGTCCCCGATCAACTCTTAGCTGAATGTTTTATCAAGTCATTACTACCTTCCATCATGGAAGATGTGGCAAAGGGGGGAGTCATAACAGAAGACCAAGTTATCGCTCGTGCGCAATATCTGGATTTGATTTACACTTAGTCCAGCACGCTGTATGATAAAATACCTGATGCCCCTAGACCAGAATTCTCAATCCCTCCTCCTCCTAAATCGAGTAATGACTCATGCCGGCGATGGCGTGATTGGTACAACAGATACAAAATCGACAAAGGCTACATCCAAAAAGGCCCGTAAGATTTCAGGTCAAAATGGAAAAGATGAACTTCTTGCTTCGGAAGTAAATGCCGTATCGACAGATAAAGGCAAAGAAACCAAACAACCAGGGAGCAAGAAAAAAGGCAAAGGTAAGAAGAAGAAACAGGAGGAATCATCACCTGAAAAATATTCTTCAAACCCTCCTGGAGATAGGAAACCAAAAAATCCATGCCTTATATGCGATGAGGATCATTGGACCGCAAATTGTCCACATAGAGCTGAGGTCAAAAAAATTCTTTAAGAACTCGAAAACCTCCGCAGTGTTAACTAATCCGTTTCCAAATCCAGGAACAAAATTGGTTTAAAGTGAAAATGCTTCCCCATCCCAAGTGGTAATGTTGTCTGTTTCAAAACAGCAAAATGATGCTTTTATATCGACAAGGAACAAAGATTATGGGAATCCACAGTTGTCGAACAATAAGGATAAAGATCAACCCATTAGTTCGACAACAACTTCGATAGAAGTTGCGCCACCCATCATCCCTGAATTAACGATAAAACCGCCAAAGGGAGTAGCACACAAGTCGACATTTAATCCCCGCGCTAGAGTGGCACAACATTATAATATAGTGGAAGATTTGGCCGAATAGCCATCCACTATGTCGACTCTTGAAGTACTAGAGAGTTGCCCATCCCAAAGGAAGGCTTTATTATCAGCCATTGGTGGAGTAGACCCAAAGGATTCCAATCTTGTATCCTTTGACCATAAAGAATACGATCCTCACTTACTAGCTCAAATAGCTTTCCTTGTTCAAGTGAAAGCCCTCAACAAAACTATTCATCGAACAATTATTGATGAGGGGGCATCTACATGTATTATGTCGATGAGTTGCCGGAAAACTTTAGGATCTCCAACCTTGTTGAGATCTTCGACGACATTAAAATCATTTGACGGAAGGACATATAACCCATATGGTATACTAAGTAACTTGAAAGTTGAACTAGGAGGGAAATCGGTAGAAATAGATGTTGAATTCATCGATGGGAATCTTGATTACAACATCCTACTAGGAAGACCATGGATATATGCTATGGTGGCTGCTGTGTCGAGCTATTTTAGGAAGATTTCATTTCCCTTTCAAGGAGGGATTACAATTGTCAATCAACAAAATTTCATCCCCAATGGTTCTCAAGTTACAGGAAGCATTCCCATGATCCATGGAAGCCCCCATTCGCTTCAAAATATCGGAGTAGGCCTACTAAAATATCCTATACTAATGGGAACTTTCACCCTTCCACCTCCAATCAATCTGGCGAAAGTAACGTCGATAGGAACCTGCAACATGATATCTTCTAAAAATATCTTAGAAAACGATATCGACATGGATCATGCAGCGGTTTTTCCCCCAAGCCCAACATAAATATTGTAGCAATCAATGTTCCTAGCATGGGAGGCAAACCTAAATCAACACTCCTCAAGCGTTTGGATAGATAGGTCTAGAGAATATGGTACCCCTTCAGATCCTTGGTCGCAAGTGCATGTCACCGATGAAGGAATTTTCCAATCAATGGTAATTGAAGGGGCACCATGGAATGATTCCCACCATCGTTCCCTTCTTCCGGATTGTGGAGAAGATAATGAAGATGACCTTTATCATCCTTCAGTTTTTGAATTCCTATCAAATACTGTAAACAGAGTGGATTCCTAGCAAAACTTGTCCAACATTGAAGAGACAATCGCCATAAATATATCGACCAAAACAGATGTTGTAGAGAATATTTATGTTGGCAAATGTTGTTCTCCCTCAGAGCTGGAAATATATAATGCTCTTTTTTGCGAATTAAGAGAGTTCTTTGCTTGGTCATACAGTGAGATGCCAGGCATTGACTCGAGTATCGTTGAACACGAAATTAAGATCTATCCAGATGTCAAACCAGTACGACAACGGTTAAGGCAGGTGCACCCCAAGAAAGTCGTTGCCACTAAGGCAGAAGTTGAAAAAATTCTCCATGCTAGTTTCATCTACCCGGTTCCTCTAACCGACTGGTATCGAATATTGTCCCTGCTATGAAAGAACAAGGAACAATTATATTTTGCATCGATTATAGGGATCTAAATCAAGCTTGTCCAAAAGACAACTACCCTACACCCTTCATTGACCAAATAATTGATGAATGCACCAGATGCGAAATCTTTTCATTCATGGATGGATTCTCCGGGTATAATCAAATAAATATCCGCCCACAAGACCAGTCAAAGACTTCATTTATTTATCCGTGGGGCACATTCGCATATCGAAAATTACCCTTTGGTTTGAAGAACGCAGAGGCGACATTTCAGAGGGCAATGAATTATGGCTTCCATGACATCAAAAACATCGTTCAACCATACCTCGACGACCTTCCGGATCATTCGCGAAAACAGACTGATCACCCGCAGCATTTAAGAGAGATATTTCTACGTTCCCGACACTACAAGATACGACTCAATCCACACAAATGTGTATTTTGCGTCAATTCTTGTCGTTTGCTTGGCTTTGTAGTATCAAAGGACGGAATTCGTCTCGACCCATGTAAGGTCGAGGCAATCATAAATTTGCCTCCACCTTCAAATTTGCTTCAGATTCAGAAACTCTAAGGGAAAGAAAACTTTCTGAGGAGGTTGATTCCATATTACGCCAAACTTGCTAAAGGTTATACACGTCTTTTGAAAAAGGAAGTGCCCTTTGTCTGGGATGAGGTCGTGCAAGCTTCCTTTGATGCTTTAAAAGAATCCCTAACGAAAGCATCATTAATGTACACTCCTGATTATCAAAAATATTTTAACTTGTACCTGGTTGTAGTGGACACAACCATCGCAATGGTTTTAGTTTAAGAAGTCGATGGAATTGAACATCCCATATATTATTTAAGTAAAAACTTAAATGATACAGAAATCAAATATTCTTACGTTGAAAAGCTAGCACTCGCAGCTGTTCAAGCGATACAGAGATTTCGACACTATGTCCTCTTTCGGAAAACTACCATTCTATCATATTGCAACCCCATGACTTATATATTGTCGCGACAATTGCTGGGGGGCAAATATTCAAAATGGATAGCAATCCTACAAGAGTTTGATATGGAATTTGTAAAATCCAAGTCGAATAAATCTCTAGTATTCGTAGAATTATTATGCGATCTCCCATCGTCATCCAACGATGACACATCCGAAGAAACAATTGTGGAAAAAAATTTGTTTCTAATATCTGCAAGTAATGAGTGGTATGGAGATATAATCAGTTATCTCCAAACCCAAAAATACAGGCCAAACACCTCATACTCCGAACAAAAACGTATTCGATACCAAGAAAAAGACTACATGATCATCGGTGATATGCTTTACTGTCGTGGTATCCATATAGATCTAAGAAGGTGCCTCACCCATGAGGAGGCCGAAAAATTCCTGAATGATTTTCATTCAGGCGCGTGTGCGGGGCATCAGTGTGGATATGCTACAGTGCAAAAATTTTTACGAGCAGGATACTTCTGGCCAACAATGTTTAAAGATTGTATAACCGCAGTCAGAAGTTGCCATGCTTGTCAAATTTTCGATAGCAAAACCAGAAGAACACGCGCACCTCTGCAGCCAATAGTTGTTGTTGGGCCATTCGCCAAATGAGGCATCGATTTCATACATGTAACCCCACCTCGACCGGGGGGCATGGGTATATCTAGTCACAGTTGACTATTTTACCAAATGGGCCGAGGCAATGCCTACATTAGATAATACTAGTGAAACAACTGCCCTCTTTTTTTTCAATCATGTAGTCGCCAAATTCGGCGTACCACAGGCTATAGTCACAGATCATGGATCGCATTTTCACAATCACATGATGGTCGAATTAGCTGCCAAACTAGGGTTGTCTCACGACAGCTCCACTCCATATTATCCGCAAGCCAACAGACAAGTTGAAGCAATCAACAAGGTCCTAAAGCGCATGCTGCAAAGGATGATTGGAGTTCACAAGAGAAAATGGCACCTAATCCTGTACTCAGCTTTGTGGGCTTCCGAACATCGGTAAAGAATGCAACCGGGTTTACACCTTTCCAACTGGTATATGGCCTGGAAGCAGTCTTGCCAATCCAGTGTGAAATCACGTCTCTCAAACTCGCAATTGATCTCCTCCCCGGAACTTCAGAAGAAGAAGCTCGTTTCTTGGAATTAATCCAATTGGATGAAACTCGTCGTGATGTCACTTTGGCTAACGAAGCCCATAAGAAATGAGCCAAGGCGCAGTTCGACAAAAATGTCAAATACGTGTCTTCTCAGAAGGTGACTTGGTCTTGCTTTACGACCAAGAATCCGATAAATTGGGAGCAGGTAAATTTAAGTCTTTATGGATGGGCCCCTATATTGTTAAACGAGTGTTAGCAAAAGGGGCCTATGAGTTAATGGATTATGATGGAATCCCACTGGCACAACCTCGTAATGGGTTGTACCTCAAGCGTTACTGTGCGTAATGGTAACCTGTATGCTTTTGTTATGTTTTTGTTTTCGCTAAAGTGTTTATTTTGGTCAAGTAATCCACTTTCTACATTTATTGCAGATGCCAAACCTATTGGAGTCATGTGTTGGATATGTCGACGGAGCGAGTCGTAGTTCGCGGAACCTATCCTCCGCAGCCTGGGCTATTTTTGATCCAAGTGGTGAGTTAGTGAGTTTCAGAGGGGTATGTATTGGTCGATCAACAAATAACATCGTTGAATATAGCGCGTTGATAGAAATTCTCTCTGATGCCATCACACATGGTATACGCTGACTAATAGTCAGGCTAGACTGACAGCTCGTAATACTACAACTCAATGGTATATATTCCGTCTGAAACCCAACTATTTATCGCATGTTCCTAAGGGTTAAGATTTTGGAAAGACAATTTGATTTTATTCAATACCAACACATTTCCAGAAACTTAAACAAGTTAACTAACTCATTAGCAAATTATGTGTTAGATAGACATTTTCAACATTTATAAAAAGAAACACACCATCAATGTTTGCATGTGGATCATGTAACTTAACCAAAGTAAAACTCCGAAAATCAAAAATATATATAATTGTTTATGGTTTACACATAATGTTCTGTAACCAAGACAAAATCGGTCAAATGACCCAAAAACTCAAAATGCTAGGGGGCACCCTAGTCTAATGATGCTTGTGATAGCAAGTCACAGCCTGTGCGATCATGCATAAGAGATGAGTCCATCGTCTTGACACACCAGTAGTATGCTGCTGTAACCGCAAAGGTAGCTCGTCAGTTCTCACATCTGGAATACCAAGAGTGAGGCCCTCAACCTGCTCCTGTAATGCTGTGAGAGTCTCGGCCACATCGAGGTCACGAAGTATAGCCCTTCCGATGGCCTCTCCTGCTGGAGCAGCAGTTGGTACTCTCAAGCGAACTACTGGACGAACAGGACCAACATCTACATGTACACATGAGTTTTATTAAAGTCTTGATAGAATAAAGCACAAGGACATTATAAACAAAAAACAATAAACATGGATATGGTCAAAGATTTTACCAATGGTGCCCCACTGTTCGCCATCCGGCAGTACTAAATTTGGAAAACCTGATTGGTAGGATCCCAAGCATTGAGCAAATAGTGCAGTAAGTTGATCTGTTGTCTCATGCTAGAAATGCGGAAGAACTTCAGCAAGACACAGTTCCGCAGAGCATTCACTGTAACCGGATCATGTAGGGCAAGCATGTCCTCTTCTTCATGCTCACGTTCTCGCCAAGTAATGGTCATCTTACTCCCAAGATCTCTGAAAATCAAACAAGAGAAGGGTTAGATCCTGATTTTGGTAAGAAACAGGTAAAATTTCCATCAAAAATTGTGCATCAAATTCCCTTTTTGCGCCCAATGCACCTGCAGCAGTGTTCTAGGTGCGTTGAATGTGAGATAGCCTTTAGATAGGCAAACATTCAATGCATCTTTCGATACACAGAGGGTGCGCTGAAGGCAGAACGAGTTCTTGAAACCCCAGGGGCTCAGAAAAGCTAGGAATCAAGCTGAAAATGCAAAATGGAAACCTTGAAATGAAAGAGATCAGGTTTAGCTCCTACCTAGTCCAGATGGCACCGAGAATCGTCCGCAGAATCTCCGAAAATCATCTGATGAAAATCAAGGGGAAAAAGCACCTCCAAAGCTCCAACAAACCAAAGTTCAAATCAAATGGTAAAATGAGAGGTAAAACCACTTTTTCATTACTTTTTACGTAGTTCAAAGTAAAATATTAGTGTTGTAACTCGTTTTTAAGAATATATTGTTCATTTCTAAGTAGTTTGATGAAGCAGTTCAAAATACAGTACGATCTTTGAAAGAATAAAGCTATTTATGGTAAAATCAAAATAGGACCATCTAATCGAGCTGTTTTAGCACATAGTTCAAGCTCGTTAAAAAATAAACATAAGACATGAGCAAATGTTTCCACCCGTGTTTAAGCTCATTAAAAAATGAACTATTCCCCGGTAAATAACCATCGTGAATGTAGTACTTCAACCATTAAAGCCTTGGTTGTGTTTGCACCGTCACCTCCACTTTTGCATTGGCCGATCATTCACCTCCATTTGATTGTTTACCCATTTTGAGGAACAACTGCAAAGAGTGATTTCACTAGCCATCCTTGTGACACTGCCGTGATTGGAAAATTCCAAACCTTACGTGGAATCAGCTGCTACCCGTTTTATCAATCGTTCCTCAAAAGACGAGTCTCCTTTAATCTCTTTTCAACTGACTCGTAAAATATGAAAAGATTGCCGAGCCATTGGCATCTCTAGCTTGTTAAAGGGACATGAAGCGCTATCCGTCCTCTAGATTTTAATCTTTTTGGACCTGAGGGATTATTACACAAAAAGATCGAGCGCTTGTTTTGTTCGGCTCCTTAAAAGTATCGAAAATCTATCCCTTCTGTATTGTTTTATACTTTTTCGGACTTAAGGGATTAGATAACGAAAAAGGAATTTTGGAGTTACTTTTACGTTCCCTTTCAGACACTCTAAAATTGAAAAGGACTGAGTTATCTTTGTCATTAAACTCGTTAAAAAGATTAATAGCGACAAACTTGTCTTTAGACGAGAACGAGTTTCACTATCGCTAGGCTCATTAAAACATAGCGATGGGTTTTCCCAAAGGGCGAATTTTAGAACAAGCATATGTTATCCTCCTCAAGCTTGACAAAAATAAAGAGGTACTGGTCAGCAATGATTGGGGAAAAATTGGGAAGAAAACTCAAAGAAACTTTGTTGGTAGCAAGTCACTCTTTAACATGACACTTTCGCTCCGTGTCCGAGTCAGGTTGGGTTGTTCCATTCACTGGTCATATCACCATGGTCACGCCATACCATCCACATTTGGGGTTAATGCTACCAATCCATCACATCAGTGTCGCCGATATGTTCAAGAGAATTCATTCAGAGAATTCACCTGTGTCTCACCCACTACCATACATTATACTCCATTCTTTCATGACCTCCACCCTGAACCTTATATCACCAGATCGTTTTCACCTCCATTAAAATCATTTGCTCCGTTCCATGTCATTGATGTGGGATTCATTAAGGCCCTCCTGTGATGGATCACTTCTTGTCGAAATCAGCTCATTATCTAAGAAGTTGATCTAGGAACACCCCATTCAGTACTTTGTAGCTTGCATGCCTCAATGGCAAGTTTCTCACTTCCGGCGACAGGTTTACATCAATGGCCTTCGACCGAAAGATTTCGCGTGTTGTTCGACGCCAAGTCCTTTATTCACACCACGTGAATTGTACTGCAGTACCTTGAGGGTCATTATCATTATCGGTGATTCCTCTCGCGCTTGTTAACAATTTACATCATTGACTGGTAATAAAGCAATGTGTTTCCATGTTCGACTTCAGAACATTTCTCACATGGATCGACTTGTACTTCGAGTGAAGATCAGATGAGATTGAAGACCCCAGATCTAGTTTCATCCATCCGGGCTACGATATATATTCAGGGAAATAAACACATTAAATGCACATCATTGCTGCACAGATAATCATCCACTCAAAAGGATGATGGCCCTATCAGAATCATCAGTCTACACTCAGACTGTTGTCTGTCCTATTTACATGAAAATGAATTTATAAAGCTGAGCATGGGAATTCCCGCCTCAGCTAGATCATGGAAATATTATGAAGATAATGTATTGTATTCTATCTTATTACAGGTCTCCTCCCAGCATTGAAAGAACTTCGGATCCTCATAATAAAGCATTTCACCTGACACCAAAAGGTTAACGACCTCATACTTTAGGGGGAAACTATTATAGACATTTTTGTGCCCTACAACCCCAATCATGAAATGTCCATAAACCAAGGGCTCCTAAGTCCCTAAAAGTGTTGTTCTAACCCCTAAAGGAACAAGGTCAACAGATTACAGCTTCTCCCAGAAGTTCTCCATGAGAAACTACTTAGAATTGGTCAAAACAGGATCATTGGAGCTGCTCCACTGGCTAGGTGCGTTGCATCTCACCCAAATACACTGTGAGGGTGCGTTTCATTTCAAAAGTCCCTTCTGTGGGGTGCGATGGGCGAGAAATGATAAATGGTAGTGTCATTCCGCGAGGTGGAGAGGCAATGGAAGCTTCCAGAATCTTCTCCTGTGACACTTGCCTCACTGAATTCGACCAAGGATGAGTAAGAGGCCCTCAGTCTCCAAGTGGAAGCAAGAACTGTCAAAGAGAAGACACTAATCAAATCACAAGCTGACTCATCCCCCTTACAGATATCTATATATGGATCCCTCATCCCAGACATCGAGAGGCTGGAATTTTGCATATTGTAAGGAATTGTTGTTGGTTTCTAGAGACAAACATCAGATTTTTCGGTGATCTAATCTTTGTTTGAGGTGAATAGGGGCTTCTTTGTTGGGGGGTTGATGCTGGATCAGAACAACTGGTTGTAACTCCTCCTGGATCTTTTTTTGTTTTATCAATAAAAGCTATTTGAGTTTTCCCCCATGCTTTTGTATCATTGATGCTTGTAACATTTGTATGGACAATTTACATCTGATCCTAGATTGTTTATGATTATAGATCCATCTCTTTGTATAGTGCTATGCTTCTATGATTTTATAGGTACTTTGTGAAGCTGGGCATGCAAGGGAGCAGGTAGCTGGGAACTATCAAAGAAGAGAGGGACTGAATCTAAGGATTAGCGCAAGACAGAGGTTGGTCTTTCTGTTCCTCTCTATCTATAATTCATAAAGGAAAAACATAAGTAACGTTTCTCTGTTTGTTTCTAAGGGAGCTGTCACACCTTAGTGGGATAGAGTAGTTCTATATAGACACTTTTCCCTGTAACACTCGGGAGGGGCGGGATCATGCCCCCCTCCTCCAAACGTCTCCGCCTCTAACATCTCCAGACCTATAGCTTCTCTGTTCCTTCTAGCTGCCCTCACAGGAACAGATCAGAGCACAGTACTGGTTGACAACGAAGATGAACACTCAGCAGCATGTGAAGATGCTACCAAAGTGTTGAGGGCCCTAAAATCGGGTCAACAACAAGTGGGATACCCACCTGGTCGGGAACCTGGTTGGCGGCTCCGTGCCCGTTTGGTGTAGCGGGTTCGACTGGGGATAACGGGACCAACTTCCCGTTCTAAGGGGTGTGTGTGTGTAGAGTTTGGTGATGTGTGTGTGTGTGTATAATATGATAATGAAAATGTGGACTTATTTCTAAGCTAATTTAATTCTAAACTCTAAGACTGAATTTTATACTACTTTAATCTATCAAGAACAACACATCTAATCTACGCTAACCCGGGATAGAACCTTTTCCATTATGCGATCTAGAAAGATTTCACACAATAACTGGTAATGAAGATTATTCAGCTATTATGATAATATAAATCAATTAAGATGAACCATCCTACATAAAAAGTTAAGCAAAACGATTGTGAACAACATATTGCATAATCAGTTATTCATGTATTAAGCACAAATCAATGACTCCACCGTACAAAAGTGCCAAATGGTAGTCCACTCATTCATACATTAACATATAAACAACATCAGCTGTATATTACTCTAAGAATGCAAGAAGAAATTTGTCAAGAGATAAAAGTACCATTTATGACTGATTTTATGCTCACAGACCTTAAGCAATAACGATCTATTTCTACTTACTTCTAATGCCTACTAAGAGTACAGAAGTGCAACATCAGTAGCAGGTATTAAAATGCAAACATAAATAAATCTCGATCCGTCCATTCATCAAAAACCCCCTCCGAGGGTGCAAAAGTGCATGTTCTGAGGACAAGTTTTTTGACAAATTTTCGGACCCTTCTCCAATGTAACGAGAAGGGTTAAATACTACTAACCGGCTAATTTTAATTACACAAATTTAGGGAACGGCTTCAAATGAACGCCCTTTTACTAAAAAAAATTTATTTCTAAAAACTGAATCTAATTTCTAACCATTTCTGTATCTGCTCCTTAGTTCTGTAAGCGATGCCCTGTTCGCCGTGAAAGAGTCGACTGCTTGTCCTTTCCTTTTGTTCAAGCTTGAAAATTAGAAATAACAAGAGCTGGCACCTATTTCTGACAAACTAGAAGATATTTTTGAAAGTGTTCTTCTGGAGGACTGCCTTCACGGCGTATATACTTAGTACAACTCAGATTTCTTTCAAACTGATTGTGCTGTTGCTATTTTGGTTTCCGGCCGTGCGAATGACTCAATGAGCTGGGGATTTTGTTGCCTAAACAATTTTCTCAATTGAAACTTGTTTCCATTGTTTGTTCCAGGATTTTCTGAGACGTCTTTCCCCTTAAGCGTTTTTTCTTTTTTCTTTACCCAATTTGGGACTCGAGATCTTTCATAAACGCTTTGCTTTTCTGTGCCTTTTTCTCTGAGTCCTAGATAGCCTATTCCCATCAGCATTTGTTGAGTGATACTCTGGAATCCGCAGCCCTGCTGTATGCAGTATCCGTCTGCGAAGTCATCTCCTCTCTGTTCTTCTAGCTCTGGTGCTTTTCCTTAGATGTTTCCTGCATATAGATTTATATCAGTTGCTGACTTATAGTTCACGTAAATGAAAAGAGACAGAAGAAAAGATTGAAATGAAAGCAATTAAGTTCTAATGAATGCATAATCATGTCACCCATTATGACTTGACTCCTCGAAAAACGCAACATAATCATCTTTGGATACACAGGCATACAATCATTAATTTCCCGTAAGGTGTGCGCCTAATTTTGGGCTCACAGATCATGCCGAGGAATGCCTGCGACGAATGGCTTCTGTGATTTACATCGTAGCATCGAAGATTGCAATGTAAATAAGTGGTATCGCAGCAATTGATGGTCTCATTCATCGCAAACCATAGATCACAGGTCGCAGCTTTGCATGGTCACAAATCGCATATCGCAAGATTACAAGGTCGCAACGTTTTCGCTTTGTCACTTTGTGCTACTTATGCGACATTGCGACGTGCGACGTCACATATCGGCCGTCGGTGGTTCTTTAGGTTTTCCCTTTTTTGAGCGCTTTTAATGCACGCGGTGCGATGAGTTCTCGCATCGCTCCCTTTCAGTGTATTTATGCGCTTTGGGAGAGCGCCTCTTTTTCGTTTGCGATGCGATATAGCTCTTAGGAAGTTAATACAAAAGATTTTTCAAACAAAAATATTTTTTGGATTTTTGGTTAAGGGTACCCCTTTGCTTGATGTTATTACTAATATCAAACAAAGAGGGGGGTTGTTGGTTACCACAACAATGGCGATTCACTGTGAAGAAGCAGTTATATCTACATTTCTTTTGACCGTTCACTTCCGAAACAGCAAAAATTCTTATATGTCTAGATTTTGTTATGGACAGATAGAGTAGATTACCCCTCACCTTGTCAACGATATTTTGTCTCAACCCTTTTTATATCCCAATTGCTTGCTTCCTCAGGTTTTTTCTTTCATTTGCATCAGACATTACTTGGTCTTGATTAAAGATAAAATAAGGTCTTCTCTGCGTACTGGCTTAAAAGTATGCTCATTTGTCGTAGGTAGAGCCTCTGCTGCCCGCAAGCGTCCATAGCCTCGACAGGGTTACCATGTTATCCAGCAATGATCCTTTTTCCTGTTTGAGGTTACTCGCAACATTCCAGAGAAAAATCCTTTTTGACACACTTTTCCTTTTTTAATTCTCTAAAGAACAATGTCTTGGTTTGGTGGCCAAATTATGACACAGTCATTCACTTGATTTACACTTTTGCTGAACAAGCCGGCTCATGATGAGACCTCTTGTCTTTTGATTGCAACAATCTTAAGTCGTTGCCCTGTTTTGATAGACAGTATTGGCAAAGTCAGCAAGTTATAATATCTATGATCATGATAAGCTGGCTCATGATGAGACCTCTTATACTTTGAGATATAGTGTTTTCCTTGGATTGTTTCTCTGAATGCTGTAATTTCCTTTTAGCAGGGAGGAAGTCATTGTTTTTCCTTAAGAAAGCTCTGGACGACAATAATAGAGTTTTTGAAAACAACAGTTTTGTAGAGAATGCTTATTTTATTATTGATGATACCTTTCATGACGCTAATACAAAACAATTCTTTTACCAAAGGTTGCTTTTGTCAAAGTTTTTTAGAGGTTGAAACGAGTATCGTAATCAAAGTGAAGTTAACTCTATTTGTCAATAATAAAATTTAGATTTTCAAAAAAATTTCTATTTGTAGAAGAGAAATCAAAATCTGATAGAGAATTGGCGTGCTCTTTCATGAATCCTTTTTAAATGATCATTTACAATGGGTTTTATTCATAAAAAGAGAAAAACAAAACAAAATAAAAACTAAAAACTAAATCTATCCTACAAAAATTAGAAGAATTCTCTTCTATGGAAAGTATAATTTAAGAATCAGTCCATTGACAGGTAAAGAATCTCTCCTACCTGCCAGATCCTGCAACACGAATGTAGACGGGCCTACGACTTCTACAATCTGAAAAGGGCCAAGCCACAGCTTTTGAAATTTCATATGTCTGTCGTTTTCTTCATGAGCCTTATCCCATTTCAAATCTAAATCACCCATTTGAAAGTTTTTTCTGGTTATGATGCTTGACTGAAGAGAAGATTTTATTAGCGCTTGCTGATGAGCATGGGTTTTCCTAGCTTGTTCTCTTTGTTCTTCTAGTTTGATTATTTCCATTTGTCTTAATTTTAAAGAGGAAGTAGATACTTCATCGATATATTGCACTAAAGACAAAGAGGGAATGACTAGGTGAGTCCGAAGAACCACTTCTCTCCCATAAACTAAATTAAAGGGAGAAGTGCCTATTGAAGCTTTCTTTGTGATTCTATCAGCCCATAAAGCATTTACCAGCGCTTTGTGCCAATTCTTTTGGTTTTGGTCGACTGTTCTTTTGATAATTCTGATTAGGTTCTTGTTTGTTGACTCAGCCAATCCATTACCTTGCGGATAGTAGTTGGCATAATATTTCAGCTTGAACCCTCTTTTAAGCGCAAACTCAGTCATAGTATTTCCAGAAAAATATGAAGCGTTATCAAACATTAATGTTGTTGGCAATCCAAACCTAGTGATGATAAATTGATCTATGAATTCAATAATATTTTCAGAATGAACTGTCTTGAGAGGAACTGCTTCTACCCATTTGGTAAAATAATCAGTTGCCGTAAGGATATACTTATGCTGCTTAGAAGAGTGAGGAACGATCTCACCTATTATGTCCAAGCCCCATTGACTGAATGGTTGGTCGATGTTGACTGGTTGTAGCGGCATGGACGGTTTCCTTTGTTTTCCTGCAGCAGTCTGGCAGACTTGGCATTTCCTTGCATGATTGTATGAGTCTTTGAAAAGCGTGGGCCAATAATATCTTGCACGCAATATTTTATGTGCAGTCGCATCTCCGGCATAGTGTCCACCCGCTGGTCCATTGTGGAGTTCCTGCAAAACCGTTTCGGCTTCAGTTTTCTCAAGACACGTAAGAAGCACAGAATCGTAATTCCTTTTAAACAAGACATCATTTATGAGCTGGTATTGTTTAGCTTTTAATCTCAGAGCTCTTTTCTTGGTATGATCCAGACGTGATGGAGCATACCCGCTCTTAAGAAAATAAATGGTGTCAGCATATGATGATTCTGCATCGTTTAGGCTTACCTCATACGCTAGTACCTCTTCAGATGAGTTCTCCGGGATTTGCGATGCTCCGACTAACATCTTGCAGAAGCTTTGACCTCTTACGATGTTTGCTGGTTTGATCTCAAGATCATATTCTTGTAAAGCGGTAATCCAATTAGCTCCCTTTTCACCCACGTCTTTCTGCACCGAAAGGTTTCTTACCGCCGGAAACGGTACTATGACTTTAGTGTGGGTTTTAAGCAAGAAAGGTCTGAAATATTTTATCTCTTTGAAAACAGCATATGCTTGTTTCTCTACGTCTGAGTAATTAATTTCAGCACCTTGTAAGTTTGAGCTAAAGAATGCGATTGGAGCTTCCGCTTTCTCTTGATTTGCTTGGGTCAAAATCGCGGCATATGATTTGTCTGAGGCAAAAGTGTACAAGATAAAAGATTCCGAAAAATTTTGGGTGGCCAAAGATGGAGCATTGATGATAGCTTGTTTGATTAAGTTGAACGCTTCGTGCTCATCTAGACCCCATTTGAAATTTGAATTCTTTTTTATCATATTTTGTAAGGGAGAAATAATACGTGAAAAATCCGGGACAAATCTTGTGACAAAATTGATCTGTCCAAGGAAGGATTGCATGGCTTTCTTGTTATGGGGTATGGATATTTCGGAAATTTCCTTGATTCTGTCGGGTTCTATGTGAATACCAGATTTCGACACTATGAATCCGAGCAATTTCCCTTTGCTTAATGCAAAGAAAGATTTCTTTGGGTTGAGCGAAATCCCATACCTCAAGCATCTTTGAAAGATTTGCTTCAAATCTTTGAGATGGTTGTTTCATTTTTTGGAGTACACTGTTATATCATCCAGGTAAATCACTACTGATTTATTGAGTAACACTTTAAACGAGATGTCCATGGCTCTCTGAAAGGTTGCTCCAGCATTGATCAGACCAAATGGCATCTTCCGATATGCATAAGTGCCCCATTTGGTTCAGAACGTAGTCTTTAACTGATCATCGGGATGCACCAGTACTTGATTGTATCCTGAAAATCCATCTAGGAATGACATTAATTCTGAGCCTGCTACTGCCTGTAATATTTGCTCCATAGGTGGGAGGGTAAAGTTATCTTTCTGACAGGTTTTGTTGAGATTTCATAAATCTATACAGATTCTAATGTCTCCTTTTTTCTTCCTAACGGGCACCATATTGGATACCCATTTAGAATGCCTTACGGGGAAGATTATTCTGGCTCTCAACAAGTTATTAAGCTCAGTTTTTATCTGATTTTCTAAGTTAGGGTGTATTTTTCTGAGCTTCTGCTGGACAGGTTTTTCATTGTCAATCATAGGGATAACATGTTGAATGATAGAAGTGTTGTATGTCTTTAGCTCATCGTAATTCCAGGCAAAAACGTTTTTGTATTGTCTCAGAAGACGGATATATGCTGATTTCTCTTCAGGGGCTAGGCCGTGACCTAGGTTAACATTTTGTGGCTTATGATCGGTCCCTAGGTTTACTAATTCATAGTTCAGGGTAGAACTGCAAAGTTTAGCATTGGCGGACCTTTTAAACCGACTTTTCAAATCATATAAATCTTCTAACTTGACCACTGATTTCGGTATAGCATTGTCAGAGCCATTTTGTTGTATTTGGTGATCATGATGGTCTTTGCCGATTATCTGATTTGAGTAGGATCCTTCAGAAGTAAGGAAATTTACGATGCCAGGATCGTCGTTGAACACTCTCCAATTGGTGATATTGTCAGGGATGGATGGTCTAAAGATTAATTCTATTGAAAACCTATCAGGACTAAAATCTTCGGAAGGGATAAGTCTACAAGCTACGTTAGCTAACAGGTTTGCGCTCGCGTTTTGAATTCTTGGAATTGATGAGATGTTGAATGCTACGAAATGTGCAGTGAGATCTTGAACTAATGATTGATAATGCTTTAAATTACTTGACAGGCAATGTATTGTGTTACGTACCTATTTTACGACGATCTCCAAATCTCCAAAGACTTGAAGATACTTAACGTTTAATCCGATTGCTTTGTATAGGCCTTGAACCAAGGCTTCATACTCCGCTGTGTTGTTCGTGCAATCGAACTCAAGTCTGCATGTGAGAATAATCTTGTTCCCGTCTGGGTTAATCAGAACACATCTTGCTCCTGCTCCCTCATTGGATTTAGATCCGTCAAAATATAATTTCCAAAATATAGATGTATTTACATAATTATCTAAAAAACTAAAACATTTTGAGTCATCAGTTTGGGAGAAATTTTCAACTTGGGATAAAACTGAATTCTCTAAGTATGGTGAAATATGAGCATTGAAATTACCTAGGAAAGAATCTATTGCGTAATTGCCTACAATGCTGCTATTGTATGTTATGGCTTCATTTTCTCCTTCCAGTTCTGTCACTATGTATTTTTGGTGCAACTCTCGTTCAACCTTTATCTGATTTGGTTTACCATTGTATGGTAACCACATGTGCGACCAATCGGTTGAAAAATATCCATGGAGTCTCTCTGACCAATCCCTACTAAGAATCAAACCATAGAACTCAGGGATATCAGCTACTAGAATGTCGAGAACCTGACACACTTTTGGGTTAGACGACAATCTTATGGTCACCTGATTGAGTTCACCAATCACTTCGACTTGGGATCGATCAAGTTGAACTATACGTACCGCAGATTTTTGAGGTTGCACATTCAATTTGGCACATATTGACCAGGGTAAAATATTCGTTGAAGCACCAGAATCGACCAAGCAATTATGCACATTTTTATTGAAGATTTCATATGTGAGAAGAAAAGGAGGAGTATGAGATCTCGATCTTCCTCCAATCAAGGCGATGTCACTTGGATCAATTTTATTGATCGTGTTGGTTGGAGGTCTTCCCAGATTATGGGAAGCTACAGCTATAGGTAAAGATGTAGTAGGCACATCATGTAATTCTTTCATCATTATTTTCTGTTGGTGTTTCAATTTACTCAATTCATACATAGTGATATTAGCTCTAGTCTTCTTCATGTCATCAATGATGTTATATTCCATTTCATCCGACACTATTAGTGTTCTTGATGGAGGCGTTTGATCAGATTGGACTGGGCTAAGCTGGGTCGCTTTAGCAGTTGTCTTTTTTGTTGCGACCTTTTCTTTTGTTGCAGGGTTTGCGCCCTTTTGTTTTGGGGTAGTCAGGGGAGGATCAAGTTGATTTTTGCTTCTCGTGCAAACAGGAAATGCTTCTTGATCCTCTTCTTGTGGGAGGATGAAGTCCCACATTGCTTGTAGTTCTACGACCTCTTCCTCGTCGGTCTGCCCTTCAGTGGTATTCTCTTCTTCTTCGTCTTCTTCAGATTCAACATTTGAGACAACACTAGGTGGTTTTACCTCCATGGGAGGATTTCTTTTAAAAGTCCTAAAGGGATTTTTCGAAGAAGTCTCTGCTACTTGTTTCTTAATATTAATAATCTCATTGGACATGGCTTTCAACACTTTTTGTAATCCTTCCAAATCGAAAGGGTCTTTCGTTTGCTTCTTCTTGGTGTCTTCTTTGAAAGAGATCTTCTTAGATTTGCGTTCTTCTATAGCAGATCTCTTTTCTAGGGCTACCACGCATTTTTCCACTGCTAACGCTTCTGTCAAGTTGTCGACTAAGGTGGTCTTGTTTGCCCTATCTACGAAGATAGCCAAGTTTGGAGGTAAAGCCATGATGTACCATTCACATCTTACTTCCTCGCTGGGTTGTGAAGCAGCGGGGATTTCGTTGAGGATCTTATTGAACCGTAAGTTAAAATCTTTAATGGGTTCTCTAGCCTCAGCCTTAAGATTAGATAGGTCATTGATCAATGTCGTCGTGGATCTGTCATCACCAAACTTGGTGAGGAACTGACTTTGAAAAATGTCCCAGCTTGTGGTGGATCCGGAAGGTAATGAAAAGTACCATGACCCGGCTGTTCCTTGCATTGTATAAGGGAAAAGCCGGACAACAGCATCTTCGTTAGTGACTCTGTTGAGATTAACAGAAAGCATGAAATTATTGATATGTTCCTCAGCTAGCATGCCTGCTTCCGGATTGAATTTAGGCAGCCATTTCTCAGGATGGGCCGGTATAGGGCTCAGGGGTGGAGGCATTAAAACCGCCCCAGGATTGTTCCATGGAGGCTGGGCCATTGTTGAGCTGCTAGTTAATGGAAGTGCAGAAGATGATCCCTGATGCTGAGAAGATGAAGATATTTAATATTTTTGATGTTTGAAGAGGAAGGTTTGTAGAAGATGGGTGAGTGAGTTGGAATGAAAGAGTGGGTGGTTGACTTCGCGGTGAGGGAGTTGATATGGACGAAGTGGATGAAGGAGTCTTACTGTCAGACTCTGGTGGTGTTTTCCTTGCTCTTTTCCTGGTAGGAAGAGGGAGTTCACTTGGTTGTATTCCAAATGTTTCACTCTTTGATCTGGTAAGGGGATGAGCAGGATTGTACTGTGAAGTCGCGCTGCTTTTAGATTTATCAGACTTCTCATTAAAAATAGAGAATCCCTGGAGTTTACGAATCAAAGTTTGAATTTCCAGGGGTTCAATGATAGATTGGTCTGATATACTCGAATATGTAGCAGTGGTAGATACTTGAGCTACTTCAAATTCCAGGTTTAACCGTGTTGGAGAAGCCGAGGGAGTTGATGAGGGTGTATTACTCTCAGAATGGTATTTAGATATTGCTTTAGGTGCCATTCATAGTTCGTGCCCTCCTTCTAGCGCCTAATATGTTGAGGGCCCTGAAATCGGGTCAACAACAAGGGGGATACCCACCCGGTCGGGAACCTGGTTGGTGGCTCCATGCCTGTTTGGTGTAGCGGGTCCGACTGGGGATAACGGGACCAGCTTCCCGTTCTAAGGGGTGTGTGCGTGTAGAGTTTGGTGATGTGTGTGTGTGTAGAATATGATAATGAAAATCTGGAATTATTTCTAAGCTAATTTAATTCTAAACTCTAAGATTGAATTTTATACTACTTTAATCTATCAAGAACAACACATCTAATCTACGCTAACCCAGGATAGAACTTTTTCCATTATGCGATCTAGAAAGATTTCACACAATAACTGGTAATGAAGATTATTCAGCTATTATGAGAATATAAATCAATTAAGATGAACCATCCTGCATAAAAATTTAAGCAAAACGGTTGTGAACAGCATATCGCATAATCAGTTATTCATGTATTAAGCACAAATCAGTGACTCCACCATAAAAAAGTGCCAAATGGTAGTCCACTCATTCATACATTAACATATAAACAACATCAGTTGTATATTACTCTAAGAATGCAAGTAGAAATTCGTTAAGAGATAAAAGTACCATTTATGACTGATTTTATGCTCACAAACCTTAAGCAATAACGATCTATTTCTACTTACTTCTAATGCCTACTAAGAGTACAGAAGTGCAACATCAGTAGCAGGTATTAAAATGCAAACATAAATAAATCTCGATCCGTCCATTCATCAAAAACCCCCTCCGAGGGTGCAAAAGTGGATGTTCTGAGGACAAGTTCTTTGAAAAATTTCCAGAACCTTATCCAATGCAACGAGAAGGGTTAAATACTACTAGCCGGCTAATTTTAATTACACAAATTTAGGGAACGGCTTCAAATGACCGCCCTTTTACTAAAACAAATTTATTTCTAAAAACTGAATCTAATTTCTAACCATTTCTGTATCTGCTCCTTAGTGCTGTAAGCGATGCGTTGTTCACCGTGAAAGAGTCGGCTGCTTGTCCTTTCCTTTTGTTCAAGCTTGAAAATTAGAAATAACAAGAGCTGGCACCTCTTTCTGACAAACTAGAAGATATTTTTGAAAGTGTTCTTCTGGAGGAGTGTCTTCACGGCGTGTATACTTAGTACAACTCAGATTTCTTTCAAACTGATTGTGTTGTTGCTATTTTGGTTTCCGACCGTGCGAATGACTCAATGAGCTGGGGATTTTGTTGCCTGAATGATTTTCTCAATTGAAACGTGTTTCCATTCTTTGTTCCAGGTTTTTCTGAGACGTCTTTCCCCTTAAGCGTTTTTTCTTTTTGCTTTACCCAATTTGGGACTCAGGATCTTTCATAAACGCTTTGCTGTTGTGCGCCTTTGACTCTGAGTCCTAGATAGCCTATTCCCATCAGCATTTGTTGAGTGATACTCTGGAATCCGCGGCCCTGCTGTATACAGTATCCGTCTGCGAAGTCATCTCCTCTCTGTTCTTCTAGCTCTGGCGCTTTTCCTTAGATGTTTCCTGCATATAGATTTATATCAGTTGCTGACTTATAGTTCACGTAAATGAAAAGAGACAGAAGAAAAGGTTGACATGAAAGCAATTACGTTCTAATGAATGCATAATAATGTCACCCATTATGACTTGACTCGTCGAAAAACGCAACATAATCATCTTTGGATACACAGGCGTACAATCATTAATTTCCCGTAAGGTGCGCGCCTAATTTTGGGCTCACAGATCATGCCGAGGAGTGCCTGCGACGAATGGCTTCTGCATTTACATCGCAGCATCGAAGATTGCGATGTAAATAAGTGGTATCGTAGAAATTGATGGTCTCATTTGTCGCAAACCATAGATCACAGGTCGCAGCTTTGCATGGTCGCAAATCACACATCGCAAGATCGCAAGGTCGCAAGGTTTTCGCTTTGTCACTTTGTGCTGCTTATGCGACATTGCGACGTGCGACGTCACATATCGGCTGTCGGCGGTTCTTTAGGTTTTCCTTTTTTCAGCGCTTTTAATGCACGCGGTGCGATGAGTTCTCTCGTCGCTCCCTTTCAGTGTATTTATGCGCTTTGGGAGAGCGACTCTTTTTCCTTTGCGACGCGATATAGCTCTTAGGAAGTTAATACAAAAGATTTTTCAAACAAAAATATTTTTTGGATTTTTGGTTAAGGGTACCCCTTTGCTTGATGTTATTACTAATATCAAACAAAGAGGGGGGTTGTCGGTGACCACAACATAAAGATAAAGGTGTGAACCAAAAGTCTCCAGCGTCACAGCCAAAGGGGACCTCGGCAACATGCATTCCGAAAAGTACAGAAAGAATCAAAGTCGATCTTCCCAGTCATCGAATCAACAGCGAAATCCAATACATGAAGGACCATGCACTCATAGGCAAATTTCTTGGCTTCTGGCCAACTGAAAAAGCCCTGCATGGTTGGATTGCTTCAAAATGGAAGCCCAAAGGACAAGTCACTCTGCAGCTTGGTCCCAAAGGCTTCTTCACTGCAATTTTCCATTGTCCAGAAGAAAAATATCACATATTTGAGGGCAATCCGTACTTCTTTAACTCCTCAGGTCTGCACCTTTGAGACTGGAAAGCCAGGTTCAACCCAGATAAAGAAGACTTCAGCTGGGCTCTAGTATGGATACGAATGTACTCCCTGCCTTTCGAATACTAGAAAGAGGGAATGCTACAGGACATAGGTAACAACATGGGGGTTTTCATCAAAGTTGTTGAGGAAACGAAAAATCGAAGATATACCTCATATGCAAGGATCTGCGTCCAAATGCATCTAACCAAATCCCTTACAATTTCAGTAAGTCTTTATCATGATGATTTTGAGTGGATTCAACCATTAGACTACGATCATATTCCTTTTCTTTGTCGTAAATGCCATGAACACGACCATAATTTCTGGGATTGTCCTCTGAATACTCAGCCCAAGACCCCTACTAATGAGACCAGCAAAGATTCTGAAGGATTTACTAAAGTCCCTAATCGCCGTCGGCATGCAAAGAAAAATCCCGTAGTCCCTGATAGTCCCAAAAAGCCTGAAACCCATAACAGATTCCATGTCCTTACCACTCAAGACTCCTCAAAGAAGCTAAGTGAAGATCCTCAGGCGATCCCTACCTCCCTCGCTTCCTCCCAGAGTATCAAAACTTCTCTGCCCCCCTAAACCTCTACTCCATCCAACCTTCTAAGATTTTCCGCCTCGGAGAAACCAGTTAAAAAAATCGCCATGCAGTCTTCTTCAATGGAGCTTGATGCTGCTCTGGCTCTCAGTCTACATGACAATACAATAGGGGAAGATCAGAACACTCCTACAATAATGGACGAGGATCCAGAGAATGTTAGCTTGGAAGGTCTGGATATCCTCAAATTGGAAACAACATGCAAGCAGAAAGAGTACAACTCAATACCACCATGGGAAATCGACAGGCTGGAAGGAGTCCTAACCAAAGCTCAGCATAATAAATGTCTAGGTATACAAGCCGGAAGCCCCTGGGATGGAAAGAAAATCCTAAAAGAAACGAAGAAAAGAGGGCGCAAAACAGATCTGCAAAGGACTATTATCATAGGAGAAATACTAATGGAATCTGGGAGATTCCCAAAGTTGACAAAGTTCTACAAACCCCAACCCCACTGTTCCTCATGAAGCTCATCTCCTGGAATGTGAGAGGGCTCAATAGCCCCTCAAAACACAGAATGTTAAAAAACTTGATCCAGCAAGAAAAACCTTCTTTAGTTTTTCTTCAAGAAACAAAAAGTAACAACGCTGCTATAGAAAGAATCCTTAATAAGGTCTGGTCAGGCAGCTGCTCAGTTTTAGTGGACGCCTCAGGTGCCTCCGATGGGCTAGCAATCCTGTGGAACCTGCAGGTTCTCACTCTTTATGACTTTCATGCCACCCATTTCCTCATTCAAGCATCATTCCATCTCATTGGGACAAACATTCACGGTCTTCTCTCAAATGTTTATTTTCTGCAAATCTTACAACAAAAACTGGAGCTTTTGGATACACTCACAGTTCTCAATTCTAATAGAAAGTTTCCCCTCTGGATTAGTGGTGGCCACTTTAGTATTATAATGACTCTGGAGGAGAAAAACGGAGGCAGATCGAAGTTAGAAGGTGACAGTATTGGTTTCAAAGAATTCATTCAAAGCAATCAACTAATGGATATTCAGACTTCAAATGGTATATACACCTGGACCAATAAACGAAGGGGAACCCAGAATATTGCTTCCAGGCTAGATCGTTTCCTCATTTTGGACAACGCCATTCACCTAGGAGGGGACTTTCATGCCTCCATCTTGCCCCAGGGAGGATCAGATCATTGGCCCATTATGTTACAATGGTCGCGGCCAGGTAAAAAATGTAATCGACCTTTTCGATTTGAAGCTTTTTGGTTCTCAAATCCCAACTTCAAAGAAGTGGTCAGTGAGGCTTGGAAATCCTTTATCCCCCCTGAAGGAGCCAAAATGTTCCAATTCCAACAGAAACTAAAAAACCTTAAACAAGTTCTCAAAGTTTGGAATAGAACTCAATTTGGCAATATTCTGGAGAATCGAAAAAAGTTGGAGCAGCAAATGTGCTTACTTCAACATACCATCATCCTAGAGGGAAGGACAGAAGTGCATGCACATTAGGAGTAGATCCGTTGGACTAAAATTGAAGCACGCAGGCAACAAGAAGAAATCCTGTGGTGGCAAAAGTCCAGAATCAGGTGGCTCAAGGAAGGGGAGAAGAATACAAAATTCTTCCATCGATCCACCATTCAAAGAAGAATGCACAACAACATAGCCTTCATTAATAATCGTCAAGGGGAGAGATTAGAAGTGCATGAAGATATAGAAAAGGAATTCAAAGAGTACTTTCAAGAAACTCTTAAGGAACAACCAGGCAGCAGAGAAATAGCCATTCGAACTATCACGCAACACATCCCTAAAATCATAACGGAGGATCACAACAAAAAGCTGCTCCAACCCATCTCAATGCAGGAAGTAGAAGACGCGATGGCCCAACTCAAGGACGGCAAGGCACCTGGTCCTGATGGTTTCACTGCCAACTTCTTTCATGAGTTCTGGGAGCTCATCAACATAGAGGTTTGGGAACTAGTGGAAGAATCAAGACCTATGCACTGGATTCTCCCCTCCCTAAATGCTACCTTCTTAGCACTAGTTCCCAAAGGGGATGAGCCAAATACACCCAACAAATATAGGCTGATCCCTTTATGAAATGCCATCTACAAAATCATCTCCAAATTATTGGCGAACAGGCTCAAACCTCTCCTCCCTCTTCTCATCTTGCCGGAGCAGACTGGATATGTAGAAGGGCGTCAGATAATGGACGACATTATTCTTTCAAACGAAGTGATCCACTCCTTGAAGCTTCTCAAAAAGCCAGGTATGATTCTAAAGCTTGATCTCTCCAAAGCTTTCGATAAACTTAGCTGGGACTATATACATCAAATGTTATTGGCATTTGGCTTCAATGCCACATGGACAAGGTGGATAATGAATCTCATCTCCTCTCCCTGTTTCTTGGTCCTGCTCAATGGCTCACCCTCATCGCCCTTCCGCCCCTCTAGAGGTATTCGTCAAGGGGATCCCCTATCCCCCTTCCTTTTTGTCCTCATGGCAGAAGGGCTCAGTCGTCTGCTTCACCATGCCATCTCCTCTCATGCTCTAAGGGGCATCTCTCTACATGGTCTTCATCCTTTATCCCATCAACAGTTTGTAGATGATACAATGCTTTTTGGTCACCCCTCATCTCAAGAGGCAAAAGCCTTCAAAGCCCTGCTCTCTCTCTTCTCCGAAGCCTTTGGCACCTCTATCAATGCCTCCAAATCCCAACTTTTCTTTTTTAATACCCCAGCCACTACTCAAAAAAACATTGCTCGAATTCTGGGATTCTCCATAGCAGCGCTTCCCTCGAAATACTTGGGGGCTCCTCTGTTGGACTCGGCCATTAAACATGCCTCCTGGAGGACGCTTCTCGATAAATTGGAATCAAGACTCTCTTCATGGACATTCCGCTCACTCAACATGGCTGGCAGACTCATACTGATCAAATCTGTTCTCCAAGCCATGCCTTTGTATCTTTTTTCTATTCTGGCAGCGCCCAAATGGGTTCTTAAGGCAATCCGCAATCTACAAAGAAACTTTCTGTGGGGCTCTACTGGTCTCAATAGAAAATGGGCTCTTGTTAATTGGAATGAGGTCTGCCAGCCAAAATTAGGGGGTGGGCTCGGATTAAGGGATCCTCTCCAGAGAAACAACACAATGGGAGCCCGTATATGGTGGAATTGGATTTCCAAACCACACATCCCCTGGGCAAGGCTTTGGCAAGAAAAATATGCGCCAGGAAGTCAATGGGATGACCTCATAAGAATCAACACTACCATTTCAGGCTCCATGATTTGGAACACCGCCAAGCTTCACAACGCTTTCATACAAGAGCACAGCTTCTGGGAAATCCATTCAGGTACCTCAGCTAGGTCCTGGGAGGACTCATGGCAACAACTCCCAAAACTAGCCTCTCTTTTCCACAAGCCAATCTGGCAGGCTTCTATGAAGCAAGCTAATCTTACTCATGTTCATCAATTTTTGCAGCAGAAACCGCCTCAAGAATTTAAACTCTGGAAACCCGCTAGCACCTGGTAGACTAATTGGCAAGTGGAAACCTACACAGAAATTGATCAGGAGTTAAATCACAGAAGAATCAAGCACTCGGATCAGCAGGACAAACTGCGATGGGGACATACGCCAAAAGGAATGTTCACCACCAAGGAAGCATACCAGCTGCGCTACTCCAACACTCAGACATACAGGGATCAACTCTGGGACTAGGTGTGGCAACCAGGAATTTGGCCTAAGATTTCCACCTTTCTATGGCTCTTAAGTAAGAGGCATATCCTTACTTGGGACAATCTGCAAAAAAGAGGATTCATTGGACCATCGAGATGTCCCAATTGCAATCTCAACTCTGAATCCATCTTGCATCTCATGGACACCTGTCCTCTAGCTACTCAGTTATGGGAGAGAATTGACCAATGTAATAGAAGATCAGGAAAATGGCAGGGAGACGTAGCAGACACCATAAGAAAATGGCCAAAGCACCCTTTCCATAGCCCTCTTCTAAACTCGCTGTGGAACCTTATTCCAGGCTTTCTCTATTGGATACTATGGAAGGAAAGGAACAACAGAGTTTTCAACAATAACTGCAGGCCAATTGAAACTCTATGGCTTCTTCTGAAGCAAAACCTCCAAGAAACTCTGGCTATTAGACATTGGCAAGACACAGATCTGCCAGACTCACCTCAGGAACACCTCATCATGAAAGCTTGGAATCTGGATCTGTCCTGTTTGACCCATGTCAAATCCCATCCTCCAACCAGTTCTGCCTCTCCTCTCAAGTGGTCCCCTCCTGCATCAAACTCTTACAAATTGAACTTTGATGGGGCTGCCAAGGGCAATCCTGGGTTGTCTAGTTATGGCGGGGTCTTCAGGAAGGAATTGGGTGTAGAATTGCATATCTACTATGGAACAATTGGCAAAGACACCAACAATGTTGCGGAATTGGAAGGATTGTGGAAAGGGATTTGCATAGCAGATCAAAAAAACTTCTTCCCGCTAGAGGTTGAGGGCGATTCCCTTATCCTAATTACAACAGCTACTAGGATTCAAGTAGGTACCTCGGTAGCTAAGATAGCTTCTAGTTGGAGGTTGCTTAGCAGATTGGAAACTCTGGAGGAACGGCTCCGGCACCCCCATAGCATCACATTCAAGCATGTTAGATGCACGACCAATAAAGTAGCAGACAGATTGGCCAACCAAGGGGTCAACCAGCAGCTCCCATCCTTCTCAGGTCCTCTTAGCAACTCAAATGATGGAAAACTCAAATAGGAATGCACTTCTTTGGTGCAACAAGATTACCCGATCCCGGATGCGGGTGATTAACAGGCTAAAGGGTACGACGAAGGCGCGTCAAGTGGGCAGGTGGCAGCCCAATTGCGCCACTGGTTATGGTTATGGGACGGCCAGCTGGTCTCGCACACCTCTATTAATGGCAGTATTAATGTTGTCCTTCAGACTCCTGGTTAACTCCGATGGCTCTTAGGCTGTTCATCACTCTCGCGGTTCCGTTGCATGCCTTCAACTCCATAAAGGTCTCTGCTCTGAGCGACTCTCTGAGCCTCTCTGTTAGTTCATCTCTATTAGTCTATCTTGGCTAGGTTTTAAGAGCCCTCTCCATCTTCGTCTTTCGCTCGGCTTCGGCTCCAGGGGCTCATAGCTTCGTCTGGGATCCGTCTCTTCTTCTCTCCGAGCATTAATTTTTCAGTCATCTCCCTCTATGCATTCTCCCCTCTATCACTTCTCAGTTTATCACTATGCAGCGAGAAAGGCTCAAAATGGGGAGTACGCGAGGTGGCTCTCGCGGTCGTGCAGCTCATCAGCACTCCTCCACCACTTCGGACCCATCCTCAGATGCACTGGAGTTCGGTCGCTTCAATTATCCAACCACCAGAAGTGGTAGGGGCAGGGGAAGAGGGTGATTTAGGATCGAAGACTGTGAGCATAATGCACATCCCACTGCCCGTTTCCACATTCCGTGTTCCCTCGCAACTCCTCCTTCATAGTCTCGGTAACGATTGAAAAGTGTGAGAATGTCGGGGGTTTAGGAGCGGCTCATCTTGGGGTTCCTGTAGATCAGAGGACGGCAAATCCAAATGTTAACCAGTGCCAAGTCACAGGAGTAGATAATTCCATTTTTATTCCATGTTCTTCAAAAAAGTTGAAGAATTCATCTCAAGTAAATTCCCCTCCTCGATCAGACCTGAGGCATTTGATTTCGTTATCTAATTCATTTTCAACCAATGCTTTGAACGCTTTGAACTTTTCAAATGCTTCATCTTTATGCTTTAGAAGTCCTATCCAACACATTCTGGAAAGGTCATAAACAAACAACATAAAGTATTCTTCTCCACGAGGTGAATTTTTCCTTGATGGACCACATAAACTAGTATGAATAAGTTGAAGAGGCTTATTAGCTGATCCTTCCTTCTCAGGGAAATGAGCTCTGGTTTGCTTAGCAAATTGACATGATTTGCATATTGTATTTTCTGGAATGTTGATATCTGGAAGACCACGAACAACATTGTATCTGCATGCTTTTCTTACTTGAGAGAAGCTTAGATGCCCCAATATTCTATGCCATAGCGAGTTTTGATCATTTTTTCTTAGGTAGGACTGTTGCTATCCACCCATGAGTATGTATAGGTTATTTGGAGTTATTATACCTTTGATCATTGCTTCTCCTGTATCAAGCTCACGAACAACACATCCATTTGATCGAAATACTACCTCACTTCCCTGATCACACATTTAACTTACACTCAATAGATTATGATTTAGAGAATCAACATACATAACATTCCGAGCTTTAACCTTTCCTTTTAAGAGAACGAAGCATTTACCTTTTATGACTGTAGGAGTGTCATTTCCAAGTGAGACCTTCCTTTCCTTTTCTAAGGCATTATATGACTAAAGTTTTTCTTTATCACCTGTCATGTGTTTCAAGCATCCACTCTCAATGTACCACTGATTTTCTTGTCCTTCTGCATACAAGGCCATACGACATCTTTCTATTTGTTGTTCTTTCTTTCTCCATGTTTTGTAATCTAATGAAGTTTTCTCCTATTGAGATGTTTCCTAAAATTTACTCCTGCATTCAGAATATTCATGACCGAAGTTGTTACAGATAGAGCATTCTATTCATTTTCAAGAGAAGAAAAGTTATTGTAGGTCCTTTTCATGATCCTAGTCACATTCCTTTGATTTCGTGCTTCTTTAGTCATGATGGTCTTATAAGCAACACATTGAGCAGGTTTGTGTCCAAAGTTATGACATGAAAAACATTGGCCATTAAAGAAATTCCTGCGATTATCGAACCTACTAACCTTGTGATTGTAGTTTCCATTGACATTCATTCTTGAAGCAAATTGAGTGTGATTTACTTGAGGTTAGTTGTAGCTTTTGTTCATCCTTGAAGTAGATTGAACCTGATTTACCTGGTGATCTACTTTATGCCTTTCCTAATGATTTTCAACCTGTTCACTTCTCCTTGCTGCATCAAGATAGCTTTTGGAGGTTGATGGCTTCTGTGCTTGAGATGCTTCTTCAGTATATCCGAGACCTATCTTTATCAAAGAAGAACTTTGCACTTTGATACTTTCATCTAAAGTTTTTGATCCTTTAGCAAATCTGACATTGAGAGCTTTTGTTTTCTCAATATCTTTTCTTAGACCCACAATTTCAGATTCTAATTTTTCATTGTGATTTTACCTTTCAAAGAGTGGGAATGTCAGAGTATCTATAATTATATTATTTTCTTCCAAACAAATTTTATGTTTATAAATTTCTTCATAAATACCATCTTCATCTAAAGCATCCAAAAAATCATCATCTTCAAAAGCCATCAGAAGTATATAGTCATTACCATGTTCATCTTCATTACTATTTGATAAACCATTGCTATCTTCATGCATATATTAGCTCTTCTTACTTACATTCTGTTGTCTATTCCATTTTTCTGATTCCTTACCTTTATGAAGCTTACCTTTATGAGGACATTTGGCTACATAATGACTGCCTCTTCCATAACCAAAGCATTTGAAAGGTAGCTTACATCTGAATCTTCCAGAACCCCATTAAAGGTTCTTGACAAACTTTGCTTCTTCCTCTCCTTCTGAAATATGTCCTGATTCATTGAGTTATTCTCTTCCTGAAGTGACTTCTGTCATATCTGATGGACCCCCTTTTCTCATTTCGAAAGCAATTAGGATTCTGTGCAGCTGTGTCATAGTAATACTCTAAACATTCTACTTTTTCTCTATGGAAGAAACTTTTGGTTCAAACTTAGAAGACAAGGATCTTAAAAACTTTTCAACTACGGTAACTTCTTTTATTTCTTCACCCAAGTTTTTCATGCAATTAACAATCTCATCTATACGTAAGAATTAATTAGCTATACTTTCATCATTGTGCATTTTGAGAGTTTCATATTGAATTCTGGGAGATTGTAGTTTTGCACGTTTTACCTGATCATCTCCTTCATAGCTTAGAATGATCTTGTCCCATATTTTTTTGGTGGTTTTGAGCTACATAACCATGACAAATTTCAATTGTGACAGACTCCCCAATAATCTACTGACAACCTTGGCATTTATTTCATACTTCTTTTTACCTGTCGTATCTATAGGAATTACTAATGGAAATGTGAATCCTCCTACGACGATTTCCCAAACATCTATTCCAAGAGATTGAAGATAGGTTGCGGTTCCTACCTTCTAATAGATGAAGTTGCTCCCATCAAATATTGGTGGTCTAATGGATCCCTCTCTTTTGTAGGTACTCATGATGATAGATATTCCTTCAAGCGATCAAGCTTCTTCTGAAGGACCTGCTCTGATACCAATTGTTGGAAATAATATTGAGAAGCAGGGTTAAATCAGTATTAGTAAGTCAATAATATTTCATATTCATATACTCTACTTTAGTTAATGAAACTTGCATGTATACGCAACTAGATATAAGGAAACTAGCGTATATCCTATAAACTTATAATTCAGTTAATTCTTCATAAGTAAATCTTTAATTTGTGCATTAGAACCCTATAAACAGTAACAAGGAGTAGTAAAAATAGAACAGAGAATCACACACATGAACTCAAGAAATAAGGTGGAAACCCAATGTGGGTGAAAACCACCTACTGCAATCATCTATTTTTTCTTTTAATAAGAAACTTATTCTTACAATATTTTGTACTGGTGTAGTCTTATATTAGTACGTAGGCTTCTACATACAGAAGGGTACAACCTTCTCTCATTCTCCAACTTCTCCCAGAAGGGAGCTACAACCCCCTACCTGTTGTACTAGCTGATGTACTATTACACAGGGGCTGACCTATAGAAGGCTACAATCTTCTCTTTTCTTCCAGGGACCACGTTCATAAATTTTCAAACTGGATTCATCAATAACATCAATCAAATGTCAAATATATTTGCATCAACCCATCTCGTTTGCACCAACCAGAAACTGAATCAAACAATCACTTCTCTGAATGTTGTAACTAGAATACAGTAACAGTAACCAAAACCCAAGCTAGAACCCAGAACAGTACAACAACAACCAGAAGTAGCTAAAGCATATTTTATGAGGTGTACGCTACTTCAATGTGATGAACCTATGTGCATACACACTTGTATCAAGGCAAACTAGCGTATACGCACTTTTGAAATGTCGAACCAGCATGTATATGCTCCTTTGCTATAATGAACTTCTCTTCAAGACTTAAGATCTTGACCCATCGATAGAACTTATCCTTCATCAAGCACTCAGGTTCATCCTTGATTTAGATCCAGTTGTGCACCATAACCCAATCACCAGTATACTAGATCTTAGTCTTCATTAGATATTCAATTCATGAGTGACTTTTCCTAATGATGTTCTCCTCCTTTTATAGTGTTAGGCATTGTTCAATACCATGGTCCAAAACCACTTAGAATCAATACCTTGGACCAATACCATGGATCACAATACCATGGTCCAAATACCACGGACCAAAACAAAGTTTTCCAACATGTACATGCCTTTCCTTTCGTGAAAGTGTGTGTGTATGCTAATTCACACATTTTGGTCTACGAACCCGCATGTACACGCAGCTTGGTCAATGGAAACCTGCATATACCTTTCTTTCTTCATTCTGTGAGCCTGAACTGTGATCTGTCATCTGTGAGAGTTGCCATCAAGGACAACACTTGTGTCATAGCACCAAATCTGTGTCATAATGCCAATAGCTTTTTGTATCCTCATAATGTGGTATCATTTCCTCCATAAAATTTGACCAAGTGAGAATTCTTTTTATGAGAGAAAATCCATCAATACCATACAAATTGATTGGGTTCTAAATATAAAGTTGCAATGCATACCTTTTGTGTGTTTTTCACATTATGGAGATTGAAATGATGCTCTATTTGTAGTATCCATGTTACGGGATCCTTGCCATCAAACTTCCTCATATTGATATTTGGAACATGGTGGGTCTTCAATCCAACATTAAATTCTATGGAATCATGATTAATGTTTCATTTTTTCTCATCATTAGTTTCCTCTACTACCTTTTCGGCATTAGGAATCATTTCTTGAAGCAACTTTGCCAAACATCCTTTAAAATCTTCCAAGTCTTTATTCAAATATTAAATGTTTACTTCTAAACCATCCATCTTAGATTCCATGCCAGCAATCTTATCTTCCATGCCATCCATCTTATCATCCACGCATTTCATTTTACCATCCATCTTAGATTTTGTTACTTTTTGTGGGAGTCAAAATTTATGGAACTTGGTCTTGTAATTTTGATATATAATGTTGCATTTTTCCCTTCTTCATGAGTCATGGTAGAGATTTCAGGTTGCTTACTAGATGCTTCCATTTTATTTCTTCGAGGCATCCATTAATGATAATTATGCTTCACTATGCGCTTTCAATTACTTCAAACCAAACTTATACAAACTTTTAAAAAGACTACACACCTTTTTTCCCTTTATAGGAACGCGATATTGAATCTATTGTTTTTCTATAATTGTGGATCTCCAAGGTGTGAAATTTCATCTCGTTGTGGCCATTTATGTCCTCTTTCCAACCCCAGAAATTTGATCAATATTGGATTCTCCAAAAAATAGTTATTCCAAATATCCCACGATGGGCTGATTATAGACTATTTCAGTAGAGCGAACTCGTATGAAGTGCCACTTGTCAGTGTTTCGACCTTCAGACATGGAAACGATAAATAGAAAGCTACCATCCATTCTCTTTATATTCTAAATGATTTCAGTTTGATGCTCAGAGACAAAGTTATGACAATTTTCCGTAGGTCACCTATTTGAGATATAATTCAGGAGTATAATCCAAAGTTCTGATACCAAATGTTATGCAACCAGCTCACAAAATAGAAGAAAAGATAGATCAAGGACTTCAAAATCAGCCTCTTCTAGGGGGAAACCTCCTTTATATTACACAAATGAATAGGTCTTAGATGATACAAATGACAAGACCTCCTTTATATTTATAGGAGTCTAAGGGGTCCCAATACAATCAGAGCCTACATAAGAATACTATTTTAGTGGAACAACAATAACAATAGTGGGCTTATATGGGGCACAATAATAACAATATGGGGACTATATGGGCACAATAATACAATAAGCGGTGCACTAATAACAATAAGGGGTTAAACTAGTAGTATAGCGACCTAAAAATTTCATTAAAAGAAACAAACTTATGTTTATCACCTTTCATATGCTTTTAACAACCATTATCAATGTACCATAAATTCTCTTGATCTCCTACATACAATGTTAGACCACAATTTTCATAAGAACTAATTTTATTTTTTCATACTTTGGGAGTTTCTGACTTCCGCAAATGTTGATAAGATGAATTCATCTTGCTTTTGCATTCAGTTTCTTCATGAGTAGGTTTATTGTAAATAGAACATTCAACATCATTCTAAACATGGGAGAAGGCATTATAAGAATACCTCTTTGGCCTATTTTCATTATGTTGTTTTCTTTCTTCTCTAGTCATAATAGTTTTATAAGAAACATAATGAACTTCTTTATGACCAAAGTTTTTACAAGTGAAGCATTGACCATTGATGTAACAATATATGGGAGTATAATACGTTTATGAGTATATTTCCCTTTTTTGATGGAATGTTCTTTTTTCCTTAATATAGTTTAACCCTCATTCTATTGTTGAGTCCTACTATTCTGATGATTTCTTCCTCTTATAGCATTGACGTAGATTTTTGAACCAGTTTCAGATGATTTCATAGGTTTTGGTGCTTAACCATTTGTATTATATCCCATGCCTATCTTGATTAGAGGAGAGTGCTAAACCTTAATGATATCCTCTAAAGATTCATATCCTTTAGCAAATCTAAGATTGAGACCCTTTGTTTTCAATAGTTTTTTTCTTTGAACCATAATTTCAAGTTCTAAATTTTCACATTTTTTTTCTGTTTCTTGGAGTTATTTCTTAAAATATTCTTCTACTAATTTAGCTTCTTCTACAAAAATATTTAGTTGGTTTATTTCTTCAACTAGTTATTTTATTTATAGATACTGATTTCTTTTTCTTAATTCTTGTTTATGACCATAAGTCTATCAATTTCTTCTAGAGCATCCATAAAGTCAAAATTAACATCAGACTTATATGCACATTGTTCTTTTAATGCCATAAGTAATTGACAGTATTGATCTGATTCATCATCCTCATTATTGGAACAATATTCACTATTGTCACGTGTATAAAAACATTTCGTGCTAGAAAAACCTCTTTTAATATACTTCTTTGAAACATTCTTTCCTTTTTCATGATTTTGTTTATAACGACACTTAGAAGCATAGTGACCTAGTCTTCTACAAGAAAAAAATTTGAAAGGAAGCTTACCTATGAACCTAGCAGTTCCCACTTGTAGCTTCTTCACAAAATAAAGTTCTTCTTCATCTGAAATGTAACTTGTATCTTTAGTCTCTTCCTTTTCTTTTCCTTTTTTTCGTGGCTTTGAATGTTTCTTCTCTAACACTTGATGTATCCCATTTTCTCATCTCATAAGTTTTCAAGATAACTTGGAGTTGTCTAATGGTGATATTCTTCAAATATTGCATTTCTTCAATGACAGAGTCTTTAGAATCAAGATTTCGGGTTAGTGATCTCAAAATGTTTTCAACAACAACAGTATCATTTATTTCATCACCAAGGCCTTTCATAGTCTTAACGAGCTCATCTACCTTAACGAAAAAAATTGTAATGCTTTCATCACCATGAATTCTAAGAGACACATAATGAATTCTATAAGAATTAAGTTTAGCACTTTTTACCTTAGAGTCACCTTCATAGATTTGAACAAGATTAACCCATATTTCCTTTGTGGTGCGCAACTACATGACTTTCACAAACTTAGATTCAGCCAATTCTCCCAAGATATAATTTACAACCTTTACATTATTCACATATTGTTTCTTTCATGCATCATCTGTGGGAATGGAGGATGGATATTGATATCCACCTTCAACAACTCCCCATATATTAGCTCCTAGTTCTTGTAAATATGATCTCATTTTGACTTTCCAAACCATAAAGTTAGTTTGATTAAACAAAGGTATCTTGGTAGAAGATACTCCCTTTGGACTTCTCATCTTGATAGGTCTCCCTTTAAGTGATAAAATATCTTCTGAGGGATCTGCTCTCATACCAAATGTTAGGAAAAATTCTTGGGGGCGATGATAAATATTTTTAATTCACTTTAACTTCCTATTTCAAATTCAGAATTATGTATGTTATTGTTATTTATGTAACCCACATGTGTACATGAATTTAGTGAATGAAAATTGTGTATGTTTAGATTACTTAATTTTTCTGAACTTCCATTAGATGTTTAACTTAATCATTAAATTATTAGTTCATTAGCCATCAAGTATGCAATAAAGAACAAATAAATCATAACACATAAGAAGGACATCAACCCATATCAACACTAGGATTTTATGTGGAAACCCAATGTGGGAGAAAACCACCATTGTTGTCATCTCTACCTTATTCCATTATTATAATGAAAAATAATTAAATCATTATCTTATACTAGCATAGACTCTTTACAACACACAAAGCACCTCCCTATAGGAAACTACAACCACCAATCCTTCTCCAATGCCCATTAGAAGGGAGCTACAAACCCCTGATCTTGTTTACAATGTCTTGTGAGAGGAAAGGTCCTTACCCCTAACTAAAGGTTGCAACCCTTAGTACTTCATGGACCACATTTCATAATATTTCACACTAGATCAACTTATCAATGAATAACAAAAACATGTAAGACACCTTTGATTGAATTTTCCCACTGGGCCCACAACACCAATAATCCCAAACCAAAATATCGAATCAAAAAATTTGAATCACTAAAGTATTAAGCCACTAAATACAGAATCAAAACAATCACTGATCTAAATATCAGATCAATACAATAACAAATAATATTGTCAAATGACAAATATTCAACCATTCACTAATTAATCATGCTATTAGATACAAGAAAATCATCACATAAATAATGTACAATCACTGGAAACCTTGATCAATATTAAGTTCAAAATGTATATGCGATTGTTCTGAAGTATACCCATGCATATACACACTTACTGTGCATAACATCTACATAAGAATATCAATTCTCTGAATTTTGAAACACTGTCAAACTGAATCAGTGTATCAATCATTGAATCACTAAAATATTGAGCCATAACAATAACTAATCACTCACTGAATATAGTATCATCACTGATAAATATACCAAGCAACAAGAGAATCAAGCCAATCATAACTGCGAGACACAGATTATCATTATCAAGGCATCATTGAGAGACAATAGAAAATAGAATAAGCATCATCAGTTGTCAACAAAAATTCAAACCCTAATCAAATTCAACTTAGAATGTATACACAACAATATTTAACTAGACCTGTGTATATACATATTGATCATGCATAAAACATGTGTATATCTTTCAAGATAGTGAATACCAAAACCGAAATTAGGAAGAAATCTAAAATAATTATTTCATAATATATACATGACTACAGCGAGGCATACTCGTGTATGTCTGTGACTATATAGAAGAAAAAATGTGTATATATTTTTAAATTAATGAAACAAAAGTTCGTTCTAAATCACTTGTCAAACCGAAGTCTCTACACACGTATTGTCAAAGGCTACATATCTCACTAGATATAGTCATGATCATAATTCTACCATAATCACAAATATTACATTGTTAGTCATTCAAACAACAAATTCAATCAATCATATATTTTACAAGTTCAAATCTTTTAGATATGAACCATTTTCTCACTCCCTAATGCACAAAGGCTCAAATAATATCACACATGAATGATTCACTAGATTACACACATATCTCCTTTATCTCCATCTCCTTATATAGCTTTTTCCTTTTCCAATACCTTGGGCAAATCCTTTGGTAATGTTGTTAGTATTCATTGATGGGATAAAATAGATGTTGCTACCACAATTACTATGGGAAATTACCATTGTAATGACCCTTGGTATCTACTTTTCCATCTTTCAGATTATGTACACGACTTTTGTTTGCAAGACCTGCATGATAAGGCAGCTATTCTTCACAAGGGTCACATACACTTTTTAAACTGCACAATTCCCATATATTCTCAAGTGAAACATGTATTGAGGCTACCACCATACTTCCTATTTGCTGAAATACCTATACCAACATCCTTGTCATCTGCATTAGTTCCGTGATGATCACATCATATCCAAGTTTACATAAGGAGCATATTTCCATGAAGGGAAATATATTAGCCATAATGCCAACAATGGAAATCTGTTATCTGTCACACGAAATTTCACTTCAATTACATAAGGAATAAAAGAATTCTTTTAATTGACTATTTAATTTGAGAATTTCCAGCTATCTATATTGATATTATAGGTGTACATTCCTGATAATTTGGCATAACGCTAAATATTATTTACTTTATACATTTCCTATATACTCTCATGACTCTAGATCTATCTTGCATTATTGTATGTTGTCTTATATATGTGTGTGTGGGGTATGGGGTGGAGTTAGGATGTATATGTGTAGGAGGGAGGGTTTTTCTTCGAAATATAGAGAGGTGGGGTAAATGATTATTTCATGATTTTTAACTTGTTTTATATTTTAAACATTTGATGCACATAAATTATGAAACAAAAATATTTACATTAGAAACACATACATTTTTTCTTTTTAAATATTTTGTAAACTTCCTTGTGAAAAGTAAGCACCAACTTAAAACTTTCATAAGAACCAACCTAAAAGAGATTCTATTCTAGTAGCTAAGAATTACCTTAACAAATGTAGGCACCAACATACAAGAGACACCAATACCCCCTAGTTGAGCACCAACCTACATCTTCAAGTGGCTCCTTGGATCGGTCACTGATAACTTCTGGTCCTGAACAAATTCTTCCTTGAATTTTCATCTCACCATGCAACTCTCAGGTTTGTTCTTTCAAGATCGATCATAGCCAATTGACTTGTACACACTAACTTTCCATTATTAAACTAGCATTTTTGACTTCACTATTTAGACTTTAACTCCCACAACACATATTTCGTTAAATTTGGAAAAAATTTATTAAAAGTCCTTCAACAACATTGATTCTTTTGCAAATCACCATATTAACTAAATTTAATATAAAAAGAGTATTAGTAATGCCAAACCAATTAGAGACCATGAATTGGTCAAACATGAGGTTGTTACGTACAATAGTATTATTGCACAATAGGAGTGTGAAAGAAAACTCTTAGAAGCAATTGATTTAAACTAAATCGTATTAGTATGTCTAACATCCAAGAGATATATTATAATTATGGATAATAGAATAGAGTCATCGATGTTTGAACTTTGTGGCTGATGACTCTAGCCCATTTCCCACAACTTCTAGGGGAATTGTTGATTGAATAATGGTGATGTGAAAATCTTAGTGTAAGTGACAAGGAGGCATCTCCCTTGTATTACATTGAAACTAGTCTACAAAAGACATAGTAAAAAAAAATTGTGTTAAATTTGCCACCCCTTCCTGCCTTGATGCAATACTAATGAGGAGGTGATCATTCATATTCATATCATCCATGAATCAACTATAAAAGCTAGGAATTATTGATCTAGGTATTTCAAGAAACTTGGGTGCCATTGATCTATCTCCACTCAAATATAAGTACAATAAATGAGAGTTATTAAATTGGTATTCAAGTCATTCCATTATGATGGACACTATTGCAAATTGAAGTAAACACAAATTAGTGGCCTTTAAAAACCAATAAACCTAGACAAGTAAGTAGTGGAGGCAAGGGTTTTCAAAAATTAGTACACTTGTTGGAAGTCTAGATATTGATCTCTCTTTGTCAACATTGTCAAAATCCAATAATAGTCCTAATGTAATAGTGAGAACCAATTGTACGAAAAATGATGGTTGACCATTACATTCACCAGAAGGAAAAATGATAAGAATTTTTAATGGGGAAGAAATAAATGTGAAACAAAACTAATGGATTTTAGTTGAAATTTATGTAAGTATGCTTGCTCCTTAATTATTAAATAATTAATGTAACTACTAATATATTATTTTTTATATATTGATTTTGAATATTGAATATGTATTAAAATCCATTCATCTATGACATGTGGTTTTCCATGTGGTCTAAATAAACCACTTAAAACATATAAATTAATTCTAATTAGTTTTATAAAATAGATATGTTTACTTACACTAGGAAGTATAGTTCAATAATATATTACATTTATAAACTTGTACCAATACATATAACTGAATGGAACTTAATAAATAGCTTCAATTCTTGTTCATTTCTATGAGATTATTTTACATACAAATAGTTTGTTTAAGAATTGAAATTTATAAAATGTTAATCTTGATAGAAAAATCATGTCATATAGTGAAAAATGTTTAAATACATCCAATTATGACCCATCTCTTGTATGAGCCTCAATAGTCTACTTAATGCTCAGTATGAATTAATTAATCCATGTTTTGATAGAAAAAGCATTTTTTCCACATAGAGTTCTCTTTTAGAAATAACAATGTCACATTTATATACTCATATTAAACCACATGATAGGTAAATAAAAATCAATCAATGGCTTCTTGACTTCTTTTCTTATATGACCTGATTGTTTATACAAGTAATTGATTAAAAAATGCATAGTTAGAAAAAGTTATCAATTGAAAATAGAATAAACCACTTAGAACTCATAATCAATTGATTTTTTTTGGTAAAAAATATATCTTTACTTACATTAAGAGCTTTATTTTAAAAATATATTACACTTATAAACCTGTATCACTGCATATAACTAAATAGAATTTACTACGTGCTTCATGTCTTGTTGGCTTCTATTAGATTATTTCAATTATAAATAATTTGTTTACTAATTGAATTTTACAAAATGTTAACAAAGATGGTAAAATCAAATGTCGTGTGTTACAAAAAGTTTAAATACATTTATTTATGACACATATCTAGACTTAACTTGAAGAATATACTTAACATTAATTATGAATTAATTATTCATTGTTTTGTTAGGAAAATCATTTCATCTTAGATGGAGTTTTATTTCAAAAGAAATAATGTGACATTTATACACTTATATTAAAAATTCATGATAGCAAGAGAAAAGTCGATAAATGGCTTTATATAGACCACTTGGAAATCATTACCAATTACTTCTAATTTGTTTTGTAAAAGATATATATTTACTTACATTAGGAGCTACATTTAAAAAATACATCACATTTATAAACTTCTATCAATGCATATAACCAAATAAAATACAATAAATAGCTTCAAGTCCTATTGGATTCTATGAGATTGTTTAAATTACAAGTAAATTATTTAATAATTAAAAATGAAAAAATCTTAAATGCATGGGAAAATAAATATCGTGTGATGTAAAAACTTTAAATACAACCATTTATGACGCATCTCTTTAATGAATGTAGATGGTCCACTTAACAAATTGTTAATTAATTATTCCATGTTTTATGAAGAAGAGAGTTCTATTTTACATAGAGTTTTATTTCAAAAAAATACAATATAAAATTAATACACTCATATTAAACTATGTGACAAGAAAATAAAGGTCAATAAATGGATTCCTTATTAATTTATGTGAGATGAGATGATATGATTACATACACAAACAATTGACTTAAGAATATATAAAAATAGTTATCAATTAAAAATTGAGCTCCTTACACTTTAATGAGTTTGAAGTATCCACCTATGAGTCATGACTCATCGTAGTATACGTCTATTATATATCATATTTATACACTCATATTAATGTAAATAACTAAGTGGAAGTCAATAATATAATTTTGGCTCATATGATATCATTTATGTTTATTTAAAATACAAATTTACAAAAAAATATCTTTAAATAATGAAATCAGATGTCTTATAGTTGAAAATATTCAAGGATCTAATTTATCTATGAGAGTGTCCAATCAATACTTGATCGTCAAATTAGCAATAAATTTCATTAATTATGCTTTTTTTAAGAAATTGTAAAATTATTTACAATATTTTTTTAACTCAAAAATTGCATATCACATTAATGCACTGATATGAATGAATTTTATACGTAAAAAGTCAATAAGTGACTTTGTGCCTTGTTGATTTTTAATATGGTATGATTGAAATTACAACCATTAATTGATTTCAGTATATAAATTTATGAAAATTATGGGTTGAGAAATCACATATCTTGTGCCACAAAAAGATCAAATCATTCACATTTTACACGTTTCCCATTACACTGAATAGTGAATAATGCACATAACATTTATCAAGTAAATTATTATAATTTCTTTACAAAGAATTGCACCTTTGTTTTCAATGAGCTCTATTTCAAAACTTATATTTCACATTTATATATGGGTATTGATGCACATACGTAAATAGATTTCAAAAAAAATAAAAACATGACTCAATGGTTCATGTAATATGATTTCAATGGCAAATAACTCATTTAAGAACACACATATACAGACAGATTAGAAGAAAAATGAATGCAACAAAGTCATTGCAAAAAGAGTTATAAATGATAATAAAAATATATATTAATATAATTGACAATTCCCATTGTAACTTTTTATCTTTATTAATAGAAATTTATGTTTTTTTCCTCAAAAAATAATAATTGGCAATTCCCATATATTTCAAAAAATACAAAATCATACGAATTGATTAAACAAAAACTATGCCAAAATTGTATTGAAAAATTGGAATGTACTTGTGAACAAATTTATAAAGGAAATTATTTTCATCCATTACAATGAAGTACATGTTCTATTGAAAATTTGAATGTAGTCACACTTCTCTTTGATACAATGAAGTGCCTTAAGAAAGCAGAATAAAACCTGCATAAGTAGAGTATCTTGCTCTTTTCCTATATAGGCTTTTATCAACATGTCATTTGATCGATATCTGATGAATTCATAACCATGCTTTGTTATATCTATAAACAATACATTTGACTTTCTATAATTATCTCCATATTGGGAACACACATATGTCAACCTTTTCTCATAAAATTATATTGTTATCCCTGCATCTAATATTGTTTTCAAATGGCAATGAGACCTGTCCCATGTGAATTTAAAGTCCTTTATATTAATATTTGATTTTTCAAGTACTTGTAGGATCTAGTTTTGAGTGACATTTAATGGAAATATTGCAACATCATAATTTTTTAAGAAACATTGTTGACACCTAATCATAGGGATTGGTTGAACAATTGTAAATAATGTAAGTAATTAATAAGAGAAAATGAAGAGTCATCGAGAGATGAAACTCAACAGTCACTCCCTCATGTATATAACTATGAACAACCTAAATGAATAAACACAATCTCATTCGAGAAGTTACCTCTAGTCTGACATGGTATCAGAGCCAACTCCCAAAATTACCTTTTGTGTTGTAACTCCTTGTATCAATTTTCTGCCACATTTTGTCCCTCTATTCTCTGTGCTCTCTGCCATATTCTCTGCACTCTCTACACTCTCTCCCATATTGTCCCTATGGTATTTTATTTTTAATCACCACTGCATAATTTTTCTGGTGTTCCCCTCCTAAGCATCATGTTGTTGAGCAGATGGAAGGCCATATCTGCCATGTGCCAGGATGGAGTAATGAACTGTCACCCTTCCCAAGTGTTTCTTTGTGGTGATCTATGTAGGTTCCGTTGCGAGATCTCCTGGCTTGACTACGCAAACGTCCGGGCCTATTCCTTGCTAATTCCATGCTGCTGGAGATATGTTTCTCTCAATACAATACATGCTGGCTAGAGAACCCATATGTTGTATCCTTCTACCATGATCCTTGCTTGATGTGAAGGGAAATATCCATCTCTTTTTCTTAGAAACAATCAGACTTGTAGAATGATTTTTCCTTTTTCTCCACTCAAGGAGGGATATGTGCGCAACTTGTGAAGACCTCTAAATGCGAAAGAAGTTGAAAATTGTTGTCTACACAAGAGGGAGTTATTTGATGGGATCAGCCTTACAATTTGGGCAAAACCAGCTTCCTGCAGGATCTCTAGCAACAATAGGGTGAAGGAAATACATGTGGTAACCTCTGTCACATTTGTCGCACAACAACATTTCATTTTCACAATCGCCCAATCCACATTCTTCACGGACTACACACTAGTATCAATACACACTGGCCATCTAGCTATATGGTACATTGCAGCTACTCCAATACACCCCTACATAGAAATTCGTTGACCCTCCACGCTCTCATACCACTCCTTCCCCATATAATCCCTCCCCCAATAATACCTCTATCATATTGCTAACAAAATTGCATTTTTTTCAGAATATTGCTATTACAGTGGAGTTTTTCCTTAACACTAGAAGTGAAAATATTTTATTTATTGGTAGCAGAAGTATATTTTTTTTTACAGTGCCCAATTTTTTAAAATGCATTCATTGATATCTATTTGGGAATGGTTCTGACTAGCAAGGACAAGTACCTAGAATGGTCACAGAAAATCAAACAAACTCTCATTTTTAATGAGTTGTGGAAAGGAGTGTGTGTTGTAGATAGAGACAAAAAACTAGAACAACCTACCTCAGATAAGGAATTCACCATTTGGGAAAATAAGAATAGTAAGGATTATGCCTCGATTGTAGTATGAGTAAATGAATATTTGATTCACCATATTTCTCCATTTTAAAATTCTTTTAAAGCCTTAGCCAAAATGTAGGAACTATATGACTCACACTCTACACTT
This sequence comes from Pinus tabuliformis, assembly GCA_031772625.1. NCBI lineage: Eukaryota > Viridiplantae > Streptophyta > Pinopsida > Pinales > Pinaceae > Pinus > Pinus tabuliformis. The sequence goes on along the minus strand of CM062820.1, from coordinate 196,225,060 downwards.
GAGGTTGTTCAACTCATGATTAAATTGTTCAACCTTGAATTAAAAAATGATGATCCTCTTGCTCTTGCATCAGAAGTCACCAATTTTGAACTCGACATTCCTCTGATAGCTTTTTTCAAGCAAATTTAACCCACTTACTCAAATTATCTTGAGTCATTGAAAGAAAATGGAAACCTCAAAGAAATTACCATTGACTCCCTTGTTAAAAAATTTGCTGAAAATGAGAAAGCTTTTGGGAAGAATACAACTCCTCAATCTTCTAAAGAGACTGTGTGTCTTGCACATAGAGAGAAGAAACTTGCTCAAGATTCTTCCAGAGGAAGAGGTGGTTGAAGAGGAAGAGGAACAAGAAATTTCAGAGGTAGGAGGGGTAGACACTCTCAAGAAGAAAAGCCAAATTTGCATTACATACGTTGCAAAAGAGATGGATCACATGATGCATCCACATGCAAGTTTCCTTGGGACATAATTGAGCAGGAAAGAAACCAACCCAAAGGAAAAACTAATGAAAAAGAGAAAGGTAAATCACCTGAATCCACTCACTGTGTTGTGGCACATTGTAATATTGGAATAAATGAAGACTTATTTAATGCTTCACTTGCTTCTTGGAAAAATGATTGGTTTCTTGATTAAGGATAAAATTGTCACATGAACTTGAGAAGCATTTTTTTGAAGAATTTACTGACAATGTTGATGGAATAGTATACTTTGCACACAAATCAAAACTCAGGCCATTAAGTCTTGGCACAATGAGGCTTAAATTTCCTGGTATTCTAGACTTTCTTCTGCATCATGTTTTATGTCCGCGACAACGGAGGAGAAACTTGTTGTCATTGGTCCACATTCACCAGCAAGGACACTCCATTAATATGTTTGATGGCAAGGTTGAGGTGAGAAAAGCATCAGATCATTCACTTTTCATGACGAGGATAGAAGAAGAAAGGCTTCTCAAGCTGCAAGGTACCTCTGCTTGCGAACAAAATTTCTCATACAATTCTCATTATGAAGAAGGTACATTTCAATCAAGTGTATTATGGCATGCTATATTTGGACACTTGAACTATGACAACCTCCACTTGTTGAAAAAAAGGTGTTACTGGTTTGCCTACAATTCCTAGGAAACTTAAGAAATGTGATGCTTGCATTCTAGGAAAGCATAGCGAACATCTTTTTCATGATTCACATTCAAGAGCACATAGAAAACTTGAACTCATTCATTCAGATTTATGTGGTCCAATGCCTATTCCTTTTGCAAATGGAAATAAATATATGATGAAATTTATTGATGACTACACGAGAATGTGTTGGGTTTATTTATTTGTTTAAGAAGAAATCTGATGCTTTTCAGAAATTCAAGGTCTTTCATACATGGATTGAAAATGATGCACAGTCTCATGTTGGCTCTATTTGCACTGGTAATGGAAAAGAATACACTTCAAATGAATTTGAAAACTATCTTCGCCAACATGGGTTCAAACATCAAACAACTTTGCCTTATAATCCCCAACATAATGGAGTAGCTGAAAGAATGAATAGGTCAATCTTAAATATGGTTCAATCCATGATGTTTTTTAACAATGTAAAATTGAATTATTGGGTTGATGCAGATCTATGCGTTGTATATGTAAAGAATAGATGTCCATCTAATGCTATTAGAGGCAAGACTCCTTATGAAATGTGGTACGGGCACATTCCATTGGTAAAGCATCTTAGGGTCTTTGGTTCCAGCTACTATGCCTTGATATAAAAGGTACATAGAAACAAACTTGGTGCAAGGATTTGTAAGTGTATCTTCTTGGGGTATTTGAACAGCTCCAAAGCATACCACCTCTATGATGAAGTCGATAAAAATTTTGTTGTATCTAGAGATGTAATATTTCTTGAATCATCCAAAGTTGATAATGTTGTTGAGTGGCAACTTGATCGCTTGGATAGATTCGCAAATGCAAAATCATTTCAATAATTTGATAATCGAATTCCACATATTGAAGGGGGGGATTCCTATATTGGATCAACCTGTGGAATCTTCTTCTGAAGCACTCTATCCCCCGCATGAAACTACAACCACTGATGATACTTTGAGTGATGTGATTGATAGAATTCGGAGACTCAAAATTCATTCAGTCCCAACTCAATCAACTTAGCAGCTTGGACCATCTTAGAAAGGTCCCCCAAAGTGACTAACAAAGACACTTGAAAGTGTTCATCCTCATGAGGTTGGAAAGATAGGAACTAGAAATTCAACCCAAAAAAATGGAGCTGATGTAGATGTTGGGCATGGAATCCCCCCGAGGCATGTTTTGGGGCTTAAAGCCCATGTTTTGACCAAATAATGTTGTGAAGCCCCACGAATTGTGGTCATGGAAGTATGTTAGAGTCATAGGGTTGCCGCCCTAGTTTGTAATGTAATGTTGGCATACCCATGGTCTGTGGACCATGGGATTATATAAATAGAGCGAGGCTCTAAGTGTAAAAGGGAAGAAGATAAGAAAAGTATGAGATAGAGAAGTAAATGCATAGAGAAAGTGCAAAGTGTGTCTTGGGTCATAGATTAGGAGAAGGCTCTATAGCTGATTGCATAGAGGCCTAATTGTCCATAGCTGAGTGTGCAGGGTGGAGTCAAGTCTGTAATTGAAGGAAGAGAATAATAAAGAGATGTTTTATCTGAATTCCGTGTATCTATTCTTTAGTTGTTACATGTTTGATATCAATTGGAAATATATTGCTTATTTACTACGCGCACTTATATGAATGATTTATATTTCTAAGTATACTTTACACATGCAAGTAAGCTAAGTTAATCAACTAACTATGAAATACTAGAGATGACTTGGGTAATAATAGCATTCGGCCACCCAGTAGGGCTGCACGAAGGCAGCATCATAGGCTGCGAGGTATGGGTAAGTGCACGTAGTGACATACACGTAGGGTCGAACCACGGACCAATGAAACTAATTAGACATCTCCAAGGTGTGGAAACCTCGTTATAGCTTTCTCCCATACTACTTTGGGTGAGACCTCAGTCCGCAGTCCATGGACTATTGCCGAAAGGGCTAGTAGTACAGGGATTTGTTTGGCTAAATCACCTCTAAACCTGTGTCAAGCCCCAAGAAGCCAACAAATGGTTTCGTTGTCAGGACTGAGATCTACATAAGGGATGTCTGGTGTTGTGTGATTGAAATCCGACAAAGAAAGAAATTGAAGGGTGGCTGGATAGAAAAATTCACCAGTTTGCAGCACAGGAAAATAGGAATCTGCAAGTATTGAAGGAACAGTGGTTGGATCGCTACTTATATATCGAAATCCATGAAATTTTCTTTGTGTCCTTCCCATCTGAGTTGTATGAGTGGATCACAAAGCTAGCAAATAGTTAGGGAAGGTGTAGGGTCGACAAACCGATTGTCTGGACTCCAGAATTGCTACACAGAGTAGAAGCATCAAAAGATAAGACTGCACGTGTTGTGGGCCATTGGCTTGATTGAATCATAAGAGGGTTTATCACTGAGTTCATGGTAGATACTTTAGTCAACTACAGTGAGGTGGAATGATGCTTCCTCAAAGGACCGTGAGCTAAGTACATTAAAACTTTGAACACTTGGATTAAAATGCTACTGTTTGAAAAGTGGGTTATGCGAATAAATTGATGTTTGGGGCTACGCGAAGTGGGAGGATGTATAGAAATGAAGGTAGCACAGAGATAGAAACTAGCCCCTTGATTTTACCTCTACAAGAAAGTGAGGAAGAGCTCATGAGGGTTTTACAAAGGAGTGCGATCAGTCTGATAAGGTAGTGGATTCCTCGCATACCACCCCCACCTACACCACCACCAGTTTCACCACCTTTACCCCCATCTTCACCCACACCACCTCCGCCACCACCATAGTTTAATATGGCAAGCACAATAAAGTTTTCGGTATTCAGAGGAGTAGGAAATGGAGATCCAGACCAATTTTGGTTCGTAGTAAAGTTTGTTTAGGAAGTGCAAGGAGTCACGGATGATAATATCAAGAAGGAAACATTAGTTAGCACCTTGTAGGACCACGCATTAACATGGTACATCAAGCATTCCAATGAAAATTCAAATGCAGGGATCATAGATATCCAAGCTGTGCTAAACAGGGAATTTAATAGACCAAAATCAGAGACATAGTCAGTCATCAGTTTTAAGGAAATCACGATGCTTCCAGGTGAGACCCCCTGGGAGCTGGATCAGAGACTGAAGGGTATGATTCATGAAACCAACATGACCTTGACAGATGGGTAGCACCACACATGGTTTGTAGCATCACTAATGCCACATCTAAAGACCGAGCTATCATAGTAGAAGCTATCTACTCAGGCCAAAGCCTTGGAGATTCCAATGAGGCTGCATGAGACCCCGATATAGGATCTTAGCCTGGGAGTGCAACATATCCACATGTAGTTGAAAAATTTGTGTCTTGAGATGCAGAGTTTGAAACAAGGTAGGACAACTTGGCTAGAGGGGCGCGAAGAGGTATGGTGCATAAAATGCAAGGGCCAGGGGCACGACAAGGACGATTGTCTAGTCTTCACAAACTACCTAGTAGGAGGAGGGCTAATGCCATTGAGAACAGAGGCACAAGAAGGGCCAAGCATGGCATGTGAATTATGGTGTGTGATTTGTTAGATAGGAGGGAAGCATGCTACAAATAATTGTCACCTATTACAAAGGTATACACAGACGTCCCAACAGTTGTTCTATAATTTTTGTAGGTCAGTAGGCCATGATGAACGCACCTGTAGAACTTATCAACTAATGATGGATCAAACTCCTACCTACAAAGTTCAGACTGAAACACAAGCCCTCGATCAAAATGTAGGGATGGCATGCACTGGATTTCAGGGGCGCGGATGAGGTTGAGATGGAATGGGACCAAGAAGGGGTCGCGGATAGCTGATTTGTTACAATTGTGGAGGGCCAGGGCATTATGCCCATGATTGTACAAATCCAATGAGAGAATCATGTTTATATTGTAGCCAGTTTGATCATGAGATGGAGGAATGCCCCACACTGATAGCGAGGTTGCATGATAAAGAAATATTGCAGCCTTCACCAACTTAGAATCTACAAGTGATGAGGATTGAGCCATGCAAAGAGGACCCGAATGTAAACATTGTGCTCCAAAGTAGTATTACGATAGGAGATGAGAGGGGCAAGAAACTCGAAGAAAGTTCCTGGCTTTGCAAGGCTCCTACAAGGGAATCGTGCAAAAGAGACATTCATGGAAGCTAAGAAGAGCTTCACGTAGGTCTCCACTTCAAGTAGTAAGGACAAACTAGAACCAGAGATGTACCCATCAATGCTTACTACCTTTCTGGAGACATGCATGAAGCTGTTGTATGAAAGCAAGCCTATGAAGGGACTAAAGGAAGTCATCACTAGGTGCATTAGGCCAGGAGAATTGCATGTAGTCCAGAAGTTAGGGAAGCACACAATGTGAACAGGAAGGGAGATGAGATTGAATGCGCAAAATCGGGGAATATGAAATGGATCAAGTGATTCTGGATTGAGGATGGGACACAAACGTATTGCCAAAGCAGAGATGGGAGTGCATGGGCAGGCCTGTGTTGCAATGGTCCCCTATTCAATTGCTAATGGTGAACCAGCAAAAGATCCTACCGATGGGAAGATTGCAGGGAGTAATGGTAGACATTGATGGTGCGAGCTCCCTTACAGATTTTGAAGTGATAGAGATTGTAAATGACATCAATCCCTATCCCACGCTACTGGGAATAGGGCCACTGATATGAATAGAGTGACAAATATAAAGAAGTGCAAAAGGATTTTTGAGAAAACGTCACTACGCGTAGTCGCACCATTAGACCGTGCGGAAGGATCCTGCTACATAGAGCCAGTGTACGATGATGATCTAGAATGTATAACAGGATAACTACTCGGGAAAAAGATTCCGTGAATCCTACAGTGGATGATAGGATTTTGTGTGAACATGAAAGCTCCTGCACATCAAATTCGAACGCGGAAATAGAACGATGAGAGAATCGGTTACAGGAGGTAACCACGGTCAAGTGCAACATGATGGTATGATCATTGAACTGCGTGAAAACAAAGGTAAGGGATCTGCCTATGTATGACAATTTGATGGCAGTGGATAAATTCTTAACCAAATTTGAAAGAGAAGTGCCAGAACAACATAATTTTGACACTCTGAAATGGGCATTGTGCGCTACGCCCACAAGGTGGTGGGGTACGCATTAAAGAAGTTTTTAGAACTGGCATGATTGTAGAAGAATGATGGTTATATTGTTTGGAAAGCCTCAGTTGTGGATGGAAGTTGGGTATAATGGATGAAACAGCCTGGGCACCCACCTCTCCAGAAGGGTACAGGCATATGGTACACTACCTGCATGGACACACACCGTCCTCACAATAGGAAATATGAAGAACAAGTGGGAGCAGGCAAGACGAGGGCCGATCAATGAAGTATGATAAGACCAAGCACACTGAAGATTATACACAGGGAAGCCTTTGACAAGGTGTGTGAAGTGTTGAACACAGTCCACCATGTGAGATGCACTGACTGGGACCTGCAGGTACCGACGGTTCTATGGGCTTATAGGACCATGTGTAAAACCCTGACCACACAAGCACTTCCAAAACTGAAGTATGAAGTAGGGGCTATGATCCCTATGGAGCATGCAAAGCCTAGCTCATGCCTAACAACACCCATATATATGACAGTCTGCGAAGCCTAGGATGAAGGAATCACATAGCCGCGAGAAACAAAACACATAAGACTTGATGAAGAAATATGATAGGGAAACCTTAGACTTCATGAACTTGAAAATGACCACGTACGGCTGAGGAAGAAAAGTGCTTTGATGGCCACAGAGGTCAAGAAGCTAGAAGACGAATTAAAGGAAGCATTTATCATTGAATAAATGAGGGTGGTAAGGTAAGGTGTGTACAATCACACTGACAAGTTGGAGAACTATCGTCATGAACTAGTTAGCCTGCTACCTTGGCTTGGACCACATATCGCCAAACGTAATGGCCAGGGTAGCGTGTTGCAAGTAGTAAAGGGCGTGAGGCCGACCACAACTATGGAAGGTGGGGGTTATCCGCGAGCCATAGTAGAGAATGGATGGAGCCCCACATGGGTGGTGCAACCACCTGAATAACCGCAGGAAGGACAATCTTAGTGCTCTAGGTAGTTGAAAGGAAGCGCATGACTATAAACTATTCTGCCTAGAAACTGCATAATATTGGGGATGCGTGCAGAAACAGAGCATCACAGGGTTCGTGAACACACACAAAGGGTTGCGCTACTACGTGGATTAGCTAAAAAGTGACCGTAGGTGTCACTATTCATGATGGGGTGCTCAATTTGAGGTCAAATAGAGTGGGCGGTTAGCATTTAAGACACGATTTATGGGCAAGATTTGGGAAAATCTGCCACCAAGGAAGCATTAATGGCCTGAAATTGAGGGGAATGGTCGAATTCAAATTCAAAAGGCGTGCTATAAAAAAACAAACGGCTGGCCAGCAAACAACACTTGGTCATTTGAGAATTGAGCACTTGAGCAGAGCACTACACATTAAGAGCTGAGCGATAATTGAGCCCCTAAGTTCACGAGTGACAGAATACAACCGAGATATGATGACAACTATTAAGCATGGTTTGGGAATTGAAGAGGTAACCACCGGCGAGGCCACGCAGACCCCCATGGTGGAGGATGTTCCAGAAGGCACTGGGGTTGTGAAAGAAATCCCCAAATCACTGCGAACGCCGAGGCCCAAGAAAGATAAACAAACAATGGCCCCCATACGCGTGTCCTCGAGGAACCTACTACGCAATAAGCTATCAATGGCTGATAAAGGAAAAGTTTTCACAGTCGAGACAGATGAGGAAGAATAATATTTATAGGCCCATATCATCGCAGTAGAAGATGAAGATATGGAGGAAAATATTCAACCTATATGCTCTGCAACAAAACGGCCCGCGTATGTCCCTCCTGGGAAAGGGAAAACCAAAGTGCTGCAAGACCTACAGAAAACGAAGAGTTCAATCCAGACCTTGCTCCTCCAAGATGTCATTATGTTTGATGGACCTTGAAATTTGAAGACTAGGACCTCATTGACCGCGATAATTTCCCGTAACTAGAGATCAGCAACCTAATGAAGCAAAACACTAAGGGTGCAATGATAACGTTAGAACCACAGAAGTGGTTGTGCAATGTGGAAAAGGTGAGGTTGTTGCACTTACTATGGAGACCACATTTCCAGCATGTGCCCATCACCATTTTTGTCGACAAGTAGCTGCTCTACCTGGTTCATGATGGGTATCTATGGCTGGAGGAGCCTATCCCCATCATGGTAGACCTCAGTCACAACACTTTTCGGCTCCCTTGCAAAGGAAAGGACCCCACAACCATAGCCAAAGGGGTACGCATAGCAACCCAACTCCTGGATGAAAATGTTATGTGGAAGTGTCGCATCGATGAGGTGCCAACTTTGGTAGTAGTACTGGCTGAGTAGTACATGGAGGGGGTCTAGTTCAACTCATCCCAATTCCTCTATGAGGAATTTTTGCAGAACTGTCATGAAGCCTAGGAGTAGGGTAAAACCTTCCACTTTGCGTGGTTGTTGTTATCGATAATGCTCGTAGCAGGGGAACTATCGGAGGATAGTCAATTCCCTAACACTGACACAGAATTACCAGAGGCCATGAAGTACGCTTCACTCTGGGCCACAAACAACGTGAAATAGATACACGACACCTGAATCTTCTAGGTGCTCATCAAGATGAGCATTCAGATGTGGATCGATCAACTGCCATGCTTGTCGCCTACGGTGTTCAACACTCTACAAAGTTTTGCAGAATTCAAAGATGACATGAATAATGTATACATCAGGGCACACAAGGATACAACGAAGAAGTGGACAAAGCTCCCTTTTATAGCCATTGACGATGCTATCTTCATTGCCTTGGATACATGGCCTCGAGAATGGTGCACCCTAGATTTAGCAGAACTAAAGAAGGCAGCAGCACAGAAGAAAAAGGATGATGCCAAGCTATGCGTCACACAATTGGCCGAGAAAAGGCGCTGGGAAACAACAACAGCTAAGGAAAAGGTAGCATGTGAAGTAGCACAGAAAGTCGTCAAGCTGAGGAAAGTCATACAAGCAGCAGCAGCAGCACAGACGATAGAGGTAGCAACCTTGAAGATGGATAGGGGCCAAAAAACGTCCTCGTAAGGGCAAGAGGCAGAGGAAATAGAAACAGTCGAAGGGAGCGTGGACCCAGGGATGACGTCCACATAGTTGAAGTAGCCACACATCACAGAATGAGTAGGACCGAGGAAGAAGGTCAAGGCCTTGAAGTTGGCCACTGACCCGATCACCTTAACTGAAGGTGACCTCCATGACATCGGTGAGACAGTTCGCAATGTACTAATGAAGCACTTCATAATTTTATGCAAGGGCACCAAACTATTTTTGGGGCTCTCGGAGAAGAGATGCAAGAGTTACAGGTGTGGCTCCATCAAGAAGGTACCATGTCAACCCATGTCTTAGCCAGAACTTCAGTAGCAGAGTAGATGTTGTGCGCAAGGATGACAAATACAATAGTGTTGCCGGAGGAAGCTCTAGTGTCATCAAATGCAATGGATCTATTGTTGATTAGCATGATGAAAGGCCTTGGGCTTAATCTAGCTGCCCTTCTATAGGAAACATTGTATCTGCTACAAGATGGGATAACAGTGGAGCTGCACGCTAGGGAGAGCCATGCGATCCAAGTTCATAGCGAGCAGAAGATAAACATAGAACAGGTCAGCTTGCAGCATGACGAAGTGGTGTCACAAAATAAACATTTTGCACAGGTGGTAGATGGTGCTTGTCAATGCATCCCAGAGTTGGCCATCCCAGCAGATCTATCGGTAGAAGTGTGGATACACAGATTGGCAACTGAAGTCCGTGAGGCTAGAAAAGAAATAACAAAGGTTCAGTTGGAGCTGAATCTTCAAATCACCAAGCTGCAATTGAAGGCGCAACCTTCCACTCTCCCAGAAGTCAAAGAACAACATGCTAGTGCTATCACAGCATGGTTGGAAGAAATTGAAGGTGTAGTACGAGACTTTACTAGAATGTTGGAACAAGCACTTGAGGTCCTCACGACTTTGTAGGAAGACTCCAACATCCAGCACTTGGAGACAGAGGCACGAGAACTACAGCAGCAATATGATAGTGTACAAGGAACTGTGCAGACAATAGTGCTCACTTAACGGCTTACGAGGATGTAGCAAGCTAAGGCACTAAAGGAGCAAGTGGATGCTGCGTGACGTAAGGAGGCAGTTCTCAAAGTGTGTTCAGCGATGGACTGACGAGGCCTTCATGATCACGACTAATATCAGAGGGAAGCTCGTGCACATATAGGGGATGCACACACAGATGTAGGGAAGTACGCTAGACATAGAGGTCTCAGAAGAGAAGATGCAAAAGGTTTAGCAAGCAGCAGCTCAGTGCACTGCCGACATCAACACAGTTTGAGGACAATTGGAGGGACCCCGTGCCAAGATTTCCGCACCAATAGAGTGACTTGAGGGAGAGTCACGATGTCTGTGTTGGGGGCCTATTGGGCATAGAATCCCCTAGAGGAATGTTTTGGGGCTTAAAGCCCATGTTTTGACTGAATAATGTTGTAAATCCGCGTAAATTGCAGGCACGGAAGTATGTTAGAGTCATAGGGTTTTCTGCCCTAGTTTGTAATGTAATTTCAGCTTACTCATGGTTTGCAGACAATGGGATTGTATAAATAGAGTGAGCCTCTAGGTGTAGAAGGGAAGAAGAAAAGAAAAGTATTAGATAAAGAAGTAGAAGCATGGAGCAAGTGCAAAGTGTGTCTTCAGTTGTAGAGTAGGAGAAGGCTCTGGAGCTGAGTGTGCAAACCCTTGCAGCTGAGTGTGCAGGGCAGGGTCGAGTCTGTAATCAAAAGGAGAGAATAATAAAGAGAAGTTTTATCTGAAATCCATGTATCTATTCTTGAGTTACTACATGTTTGATATCAATTGAAAATATATTGTTTATTTACTGCGTGCACTTGTATGAATGATTTATATTGCTAAGTATACTTTACACATGTAAGTAAGCTAAGTTAATCAACTAACACTGAAATACTAGTAAGGACTTGGGTAATAATAGCATTCGGCCCCCGAGTAGGGCTGTGTGAAGACAACATCACAGGCTGCGAGGTACATGTAAGTTCACGTAGTGACATGCATGCAAGGTCAAACCGTGGACCACTTGAACTCATTAGACATCTCTAGGGTGTGGAAACCTGGTTCTATCACCCTCCCATACTAGTTCAGGTGAGATCTTAGTCCGTGCTTCATGGACTATTTCCGAAAGGGCCAATAGTACTGGGATTTGTTTTGCTAAATCACCTCCGAACCTGGGTCAAGCTCCAACAAGCCAACAATAGATGACTCTAGTTCACCTGTTGATATGGATGTTTCTTATGATTTTGAATTGAATTTGTCTACAGATTTTGAACCAACTTCCTTCAGGGAAGCCAACTCTCATGATTAATGGAAATACGTGATGCAAAAGGAGTGTGATGCCTTGATAAAGAATGGCACTTGGAAGATGGTTGATCCTCCATTTGGAACCAAACCAATTCGCTGCAAGTGGGTCTACAAGAACAAGTATAAAGATGACGGGTCACTTGACAAGCATGAAGCTAAGCTTGTGGCAAAAGGTTTTGCATAGAAGGAAGTGGTCAATTATGAGGATACTTTTGTCTCCACAGTAAAATGGGGTACCATCTGGACACTCCTTGTCCCAACAACTTAGAATGGTTAGAAAGTCCATCAAATGGATGTAAAAATTTCTTTCTTGAATGGAGATATAAAATAAAATGTTTTTATGTCACAGCCTAAAGGATTGGCTGTGAAAGGACATAAACATAAAGTATGCAAACTTGTGAAATATTTGTATGGCCTCAAACAAGCACCGCGGGCCTGGTATGAAAAACTAACTAAGCATATTCCGAAACTCAATTTCAAACATTATGATCTTGATGATCCAACTTTCTTTGTCAAGAAAGTTGGCAAAATAGTTGTATATCTTGTGGTATATGTAGATGATGTTTTGATGACAGGGAACAATGAGAGCTACATTTCATCCATAAAGGAGAAATTGATGACAAGTTTTGGAATGAATGATTTGGGCTATGTTCATTACTATCTTGGAATTGAACTAACTCAACATTTGAAGTCCTTATTCCTTTCTCAAAACTACTCCAATGGATAAAAACTTAAAGCTCACATCCATTGGAGGAAAAAAATTTGAGGATGCAACAAAGTATAGACAGCGTGTAGGAAGTGTCAACTACCTGACTACTACCAGACCAGACATTTCGTTTGCTATTGGAATCCTCTCAAGGTTTATGAAAAATCCTTGTTAGGGACATTGGTCTATTGCAAAAAGAGTTCTAAAGTATTTGAAGGGAACTCAAAACTTTGGACTCAAGTATACATAGGTGGATGCCTTTAGTTTAATTGGATACTCTGATTCATACTTCGATGGAGACAAAGAAACTGGGGTATCTACTTCTAGTTATGTTATGAGTCTTGGATCAACATCTCTCTCCTAGAGATCACGTAAACAATCAGTTCTAGTAGATTCCACGACAGAGGAAGAATATGTGGCAGCAGCTGAGGCAACAAAATAAATTGTGTGGATCCGGAAAATTCTGCAAGATTTGTAGGTAAAACAACTGCATTCGACTCCACTCATGATTGGTAATACCTCTACAATAAAGTTGGTAAAGAACCCAAAGATCCATGATCAAACGAAGAACATCAATACAAAATATCATCTGATTCGACATCATGTTGAGGCCAAAACAATCCATCTTCACCATTGTTCCACTAATGAGCAGATTTCAGAAATATTCACCAAAGAGATTGGAAGATAAAAGCTTGAAATATTTAGAACAATGCTTGGACTCACTAACATTCCTTCAAATTAAAGGGGGGAATGTTGATACATAATCATAGGGATTGGGTTAAGAATTGTAAATAGTGTAAATAATTAATAAGAGAAAATGAAGAGTCATCGGGAGATGAAACTCAACGGTCACTCCCTCATGTATATAAATATGAACAACCTAAATGAGCAAACATAATCTAATTTGAGGAGTTACCTCCTGGTCTGACAAACATTTTAACACTCCTAGCGAAAAAGGCATTAAAAAATAGGACCTATCACAAAATTGCCAATTTTTTTCTCTTTGAATACAATTTTTTTTATCATATTTAGTTTATTATTAGAATAAAACCCCTTCCATTTCAAATATTAACATCATATTTTGACTTATGGTAATGCCCATCTACATCTTCATTACAACCACATGCATGATATTAACATATCTCCACCTCAACACTTCATTGCTTAAGGACATAAAAACCTAACAATTGAAAATTGAAGTTAGTATTTATTATGAATTATTTCCATTTGTATAAAAAGGGAATTTTACAATCAGTTTATTGAAAAAAAAATGTTATCAACACAATATCTCACAAAAAAAAAAGAAAATAAAATTATTTTATTCCACTGATGACAAACCCAATCAACAATTCTTTTATTATTATTATGAAATAGAAGTCAAATTAAATTTAAAAGGGATAAAAAATATAGTAATAATCCATGATGCCATACATATAATAACATGAAATAGACACTAGACATATTACAATACTATTAAATGTGATTGAACATCCTTCAAAGTAGCTCGCACATATGTTTTGTTGTTCAGTTTATACAAGATTCTCCATATCTCACCGATCAACTAATTATCCACTTGATTTCTTCCAATGCACGGAGGTGAAAGAATCACATTTTTTTTGTGATTTTCTTTCACTATATAAAGTGAACAATCCACTATAATAGTATTGGTTGCATCATATTGGGTATGTGCTTCATACACTTTTTTAAATGACTTAGTGTGCATACCTATTCTTGGATTTGAAATGGCCTTATGTCCCTTTTTTGGTTCACAGTCTAAATAAATCCACATAGACACAATTTGATCTTGTAATATTTCTAAAAAAAATGTTTTTAGAACTCTTGTTGTGTTTTGTTTCAAAGTTTTTGTCCAAATTACAATTTCAAGAGATTCATTTTTGAAACAAATTTCAATTTTTTATTTTCATGTGGATGAATCAAGAATAACTTTCTCTATTGTGTAATCTACATGAGTTCCTATTTTCTCAATATGTCCTTAGTTTGTTGCTTCATCATTGATGCTATGATAAAAAATGTCCTTTAATTGAAAAATAAATAATATCTTTTTAGTTATTTGAGCTGCAAGACAATAACAAATAATCTAGTCAAATCAATTTATTTAGGGTATAAAAATTAGTATAAAAATTACTAAAACAATACACTTACCTTGAGTTCTTTTTCCACTATTTATAGATGAAACAATGTTCTCTTTTATTATATTTATAAATACTTGAGTAAAAAAATACTAAACCTTCATTTAAATACCAATAATACTTCTTATTATCAAATTATGAAATATAATATATATTCACTACAAATTTGGCAATGAAAAAAAATATTAGCAATGCAACCTTTAAAAATAAATACACACATTATTTTGATTGTTAGTTTTGTTATTTTTATTTGTTCCTATAATACACATATATAATGTTATGGTAGTAACAAGCATTAAAATTTGAAGAATAATAAGAAAAACAAGAAGACAAGTTCTAAGTACCTCCTATGACATTGTCTTCATAATTATAACTTTGCACCTCATCACCGTATTAGTTCTCTTTATTTCTCTCTACATTAAGCATACAAAATATTTTGAATTGTGAAAAAGAATTAAAATCACTAAATAATAAGGAAAAGAAGGAGACAAATTATAAGTAACTGGTATTATATTTTGTTCTTGATTATAGCTTTGTTTCTCTATGCTTACATTATTGTCTTTGTTCTCCTTATTTGTCTCTATAATATGCAATTAATATGTTATAAATTGTGACAATGATTATTTGAAGTAACAAACCAAAAAACATGTTAACTACATAATACAATATAATTTGCTTGATTATAGCTTTGTTTTGCATTGATTTTGATTCAGGTGCATAGATGGAGCACAAAGTCTGATGAAAGTCTGGACTAAAGCTTGTCAATGTGATAGGATGGTCACATGATGATGCTAGGAGAAGTTTTAAATGTTTTGTAAATATTTACATTATGATGTGAGTTCGCTTTAGAATAGGTTGGAGGAAATATTTCGTAATGTAAATGTAATTCCAGTTTCCCTTATTTTGTGAGAAGAGGAAATGGATCATCACTTGTGACTCTTGGTTATTCCATGTACCTTTCTTTTTGAAGAGTAATAATGTTTGAGAAAAGTGGTAGTGTGTAGGAGAGGTAGAAGAGATAGAGGAGAAGAGAGGAGAAGCTCCAACACTAGGAGAAGATGAAGAGGTTGAGGGGCTTGGGTTGCACATGCCCATATGGTATATATGGTCATTTTAATGTATGTTAAATAAGATTAATGGGCATCTTGTTTAAATTCCTTTGTACTTTCATTTCTGTGCTTAAAATGTTAATTTTATTTGTTTAGGGTTGCACTTGTTGAGTCAATTTATAGTGAGAATATGGATGTGTTAAGAAATGTCATCATTGTATGCTTTGATGTCAAATATGGATATGTCAAGAAATGTGGTGATTTTACCCCTTAGGAACAAGATTTATTCTTTGTTCAAATATATTATAGAGTTGAACATATTCAACCCTATGCCTGTGAAGTTCTAATTTCAAATGGTTTTCATAGTGGTCATTGAAGTTTTTAAAATGTTTTATTTCGACTCTAGTGATGTGTCTAATCACAACCGGTGTATGGTAAAGTGGTATGTGAGTTGTGAGCATTTCTGAGTTCTCATATATTTGTCCAAAATTAGACCCTATGTTATATTTGTTTATGTATCTGTCAAATGCCTTTAACACTATCAACTCTTTGAAGACTATAAGTTGTGTTATGTTTGGGTGGTTTGTACTAGTCTGTGTAGCGTGTGTCTGATGTGTGATGAAACCGTGTTTTAATCAAACCATACTATACCTTATAATTTCTGCTAGCACTGGTGAGTTAATTTACAATGGAAGTTTGCACATGAAGGCCCAACCATTGTGTGGTTGTTAATGACGCTTTGCTATTTTGTTTCCAAACATGTGAAGATTATTCTTTGTGGTTTAGAGCATTAAGTTTTACTATTTATAATGAATAAAGCATTGTTATAGCAAACCTGAGTACCTTGTTTTGGGGGCATTGTCAAACCCCTTTTTCCGACTAGTTTTGATTGGCGAATGTGTTAGCTTTTCAATCCCAATGGACGCAGGCATAAGAAAATAATATATTTTGTTAAGGAGAAATTCACAACTATAGATAACTGACCTTGCAAAAGGGAAGTCGGTTCAATTTATGGGAATATGAAAGAATAGATTTTAATACTCCCCATCAATTATTACACAATGCATATGTGTTTTCTCTAAAACATAAAAGGAATCCTTCTCAATTACTTGGTGAAGCTATATGCTACTTGATCTCTAGATCCACCAAATCGAAGAGATATTTCACCATTTCTAACAATTGTGAATGAAATGATAGTGAGTGTCAATGTGATTGCATTTCCTTTGAAACACATAGTTCTCTAACAATGCAATTACATAATTGTTTTGAGTTCCATCTTCTAAATCCAACACATTTAGAATTTGATGTGCCAATGTTTCAAACCTTCAAATGAGGTTCATCTTTAGGGAGAGAAAATAGAGGTTGTCACCATCTACACATGTACAAGTTCATTTAAAGGCCTTATTTTCCATATTGCACCATGATGTTGTAGTAGTTGCTACATATTCTACTTGTGCACAACATATTGAGAAAATTATATGTTTTTGAGAAACACATGAGATCAAATTTGTTGCCAAATAAGTAATATATCTTGATGTGATTTTCCTCCCATCAATACTACTAGAAAAATCATTATTTTTGTATGTTTTTTGTTTTCCTCAAAACTTATGTACTACAATCCATATTCAGTTGTACCTAAAACATACCTCAAGATTCCTTTTCTAACTTTCGAGTGGGTTTCCTTGGGATACTACATAAATTTGCAAATAGAACTAACTACATAAATAACATTAGGCCTAGGTACGGTAAGGTACATGGGGCTACCTAGAAGGATTTTATACAATGTTGAATAGACTAACTATCCAACATCTTGCTTGTTCATTTTTTTATATTGCAATAGGCGTCTTTTTTGGTTTATGTTTTCCCATCCTGAACCTTTTTAAGATATTTGTAGCATGCTTCTGTTGAAATGGAGATCCATTAAGAAGATTGCTTGACTTCAATTCCTAAAGAGTACTTCAACAAACCAAGCTCTAACATCAAATTTCCTATATATGTTTCATTTCATAAACATGAATACAAATTATAATTATTTTACCTTGGTTTGATTCAGTATAGAGAGTAGGCCCATTAATACTCTTTCCAAATCCATTATTCAGTAAATAAGAATCAATCCAACTATACCAATCTCTTGGAGCTTATGTCAAGCTAGAGAAGGATTTCTTCAATTTGTAAACTTTGAGCTTTTATCCTTTTACTTCAAATCCTAGTGATTGATCAAGATACACCTCATCTTATAGTTTTCCATTCAAGGGGAATGACCTCACATCCATCTAGTAAACTAACCATATGTTTTAGGATGTAATGGCTACTATAGCCCTAATAGTATTCATGCTTGCTACTATAGAAAAGGTTTTATCATAGTTAATACATTTCTATTGACCAAATCATTTAGAAACTACTCTTTCCTTATATTATTCTAACTTTCCTTTCTCATTTAATTATTTCTTTTATACCCACTTAATAGTAATGTTGGTTTTATATATTAGGAGACATACAAAATCCCATATCTCATTCCTCTCAGTATCTTCAATATCTTTATTCATGGCATGTACCCAAATCTCTTATTTCACTACTTCTTAAAGATAATTAGGTTGATCAGATAATAAGGAAACTTTAGCTTGCTAATTCATGTCATCGCACAGCTCATATATTTCCCTTAAACTCCTTGTTCTATGATCTCTCATTGAATATTCTTAGTCATTGCCAGAAGAATTATTTCTCAAATTTCTCATTTAATATACTAATTCTCCCCTGTAACAAGATCCATCTTCTTATCCTTTCACTTGTAACCTTTTAAGTCTCATTGGAAGTACATGTTGTCCTAAACTTTCCTTCTATTATTGGGAGAGATTGATTTCTACTATCCGTTGCAATGTTCTCTTAGTAACTATCAGATTTGTCCTCCAATAATTTCACATATTTTCTCATCAAAAAGTTCTTATGATTGGAATATACAATATGTAGCCTTTGGATTATTCATTTTTTGTAATTAAAATTCATTTTTCACTCTTGTTTTCAACTTTCCTCCTTAGCTCTTTTGGGATGTGTTCATAGGCAATACAAAAAAATATATAAATTGAGGGAAAGTACACTATGTTTCACTCCATATTTCTTGAGGTACTTTAACTTTGACACTATTTTTTCTATTTATATAAAATATGTAGACTGAACTAGCAACATATTCAACCCAAAAATGATTGGAAATATTTCTATGTTTGATAACACTCCATTCCATGTTCATAATGGTATTATTCTTATGTTTAGCTACTTCATTCTATTGTGGAGTATATATAGTGATGTTCTTGCTTTTAATTCCTTGTTTTCTACAAAATTTTACAAACTCATTTGAGTCATACTCTCATCCTACATCTGACCTTAGCACTTTCACATATTTTTCACTTTTTTTTTTCTACTACATCATTAAATTTTGTGAAATTTATGAATGTGCTTTATTTATTTTTGAGAAAATACATAGAAATGTTTCATCTAAAATCTTAAATAAATGTTAGAAAATAAAATCTTCCACCAATGGATTGAGTTTGCATCGGTCCACATAGATTTGTGTTGAGAAGTTGTACATGCTTCTTAGCTCTGTAGGAGGCTTTTGGAAAGGTATATTTTTTATTCTTAATAAGAATGAAATTTTCACAAGTGATGTTTTTCTCACTCAGTATGGGAAATCCCTCAATGATTAACTATTTTTTTAAGATATTAAGAGTCATAAAAGAATATATAGCTAAAATTCCACAACCTAGTATCATCTATGCTTGAAACATTTTGTGCATATAAATGTGACAAATTTACACTTTTCATATTCAATGTCAACATTTTATTATTGGTATTTTTGGTGTTCACATTAGATCCTATACTAGGTATCTTATCTAATATTGTTTACAGTGAGTCTTTGAATCCAATATAATAACCATGTTGAGTCAACTATCTAATACCTAATATATTCTCATTAAGATTTGATACATAATAGACATCAATAATATATTTCCTCTCATAATTCTTATTTAGGATAGAAATAACACCTTTTCATATAACGTAGACATGATGATCATCTACTAAATTAATTTAGATTGAACAGATCTATCAAGACTAGGAAACAACTTGTCAATACCAGTCATGTGATTGTTGTAGCCACTATACTCCAAAAAAATATTCTCTTTTTTATCTTCTCTAGTTATCTGAAATGAGATGAACATTGATTTAGATGTCCCTTGTTTAGTTTTGGAGAAACTATCTCTACGTTTATTTAGATATGACTACCTCTTTCTGCACTCACTTTCATATTGTCCATATTGTTTGCAGTAGTAACATTGTACCTTGGACTTGTCCATCCATATTCTACCTCTCCTGCTTTGATTCAAAGAGTGTCTAACTTCGCCTAATTATCCTTGTTAGAAGCATAATCATATTGGGTTATGTAAATTTGGATTATTCACTTAAGAGGAAGGTGAAAAACCTTAAGATAATGCCAATATTATGGGAATTCTAAGAGACCTCTTAGTAGATGAAAACCAAGGATAATTAATAATTGTATGTATATGTATCATATGCTTAATTAAAAGTATCACATAGATTATTGAAATTAGTCTATTATTTGGTGTGTTTTCAATAGTAGTAGCAGAGCATGTCATCTCTCTACCAGGGTTCTCTATGATTCTGAGCCTATCTCTCTATTTGTCATATTTAACACTAATTGTTCCTTAGAAAATCACCATGTCGTTTCATTTACCTCCTTTTTGTCTTAATGATTGGTTACCTAATTCCCCTTCTCACTGCACATTTACTAGATTCTTTCATTGTGTCCAAAGTTATCAATTATTATACTAATTGAATGGAATTTTATGGCAATGCATTTATCAACCTATGCTTCTAACCACAACAGAAAAAAAAGGCAGAGGGTCTGGAAAAAGGATGAAATTTTCTATCTTTAATCGATAATGGGTACTTTGGAAATTCCTTCATATTAATTGGGTTTTTGGCATTCATATCCTCCACTCATATCCTTTGTGTTCTCTCTCCAATATGTAAAATCTATGTGTCCTTTTTTTTATTTTCCTGAGCATTTATTCTCCTACCCTTAAATACTAGAAATGACACCACTCTATCTATTACTATATTACTCACCTACTATGTCTTAAAGTAAGAATTTGTTGAACCATATATCTTGAGGTCCAATATTGTTCGACACAAGTCCTATTGGCATCTCAATAATAGATTATGGTGTTTTTCTCTTAGATGCTCATGACTATGCCATTGAAATTCCTAGTTCTATATGTATTTATTTTCATGGTGTCGCCCAATTGATCCATTGTATTTCTCAGATTTTATTTATCTATCTCCCAATTTTAAATTAATCCTGGGACTGCCTACTTGATCATGATGTCGTTGCTACTACTAGAGAAAATAAATAAAATATAAGAGATGATGGGAGAGCACAAAGTCATTGTCCTTAATAATACAGGCCTCAATAATAAACAACTGAATGAGAGTGGAAGAGGGTTAATAGCAAAACAAATGAGGATTTCATCAAGGGACTATATTCATTTTAGTGCATTTGTACCCCTTCCTTGGAAGATGGTGTTAAAATCTCAAGAATGGAAGCCTTTGGATGGTGAATATGATATTGGCATTGAAAAGCCTAACTCTGGATGCATTGGGAATATTTTGAAAACTTTCCCACGGACCACTAAAATAGTATATATGGTATCCTTTTATTTGAGCCAAAATATTTTGTTTATTGTGCCTTAATGTTTGCCAACATGGAATTTAATTCTAGTGTTGTTGAAGTTCAAATCCTTTTTCCACATCTGAACCTAGAAATCTCTACAGAGGTATCTATAGTTGCTTCAAAAACTCCTTTACTTGGGTGCTCCTTCTACAAGTAGAACATATTTTTCTTCAAAGAACAACATCATCAACAAGATATAGGAAACCCACCATGATTTCACCTAGTATGAAGGTGGCTAGATGTTAGGAAAAAGGTTGTAATATAAATTTAAGTAATTATAAGAATTATCATTATCTCCATTAACTATGGTAGTTGCACTCCAAGGTAGCGATGATCATCAATGGTGGCCTTACTCAATGGTTTTTCCAAAAATACAACCTATTTCACATATTGTTGGATTTTGATGAGCATTGATGTATCATGTATTACTATGGATTGTTTATCCAACATGAATCTTGGCCTATACCTACTAATGTGGAGCACTTCATCATGTAACTCCTTAGATGGTTGCTCCAACATGAAACCCATCCTCCAGCCATTAATATGAAGCACATAAGAATTGTCTAGGTCTAGGAAGGAAGCACTGACTAGAGCATGTTATACTAGAGAAAATGTTAGCCTAAAAGTGGCTCCTAAAGAAAAACAATAAAGTAATAGTTAAAATAAAAAAATGCAAGTTATGAATTTTGCACTGAACAAAAGAAAATATTTTTTTAAATTGTATTTTTTCCTTATCTCCTTATAGGTTTACTCAAATTTTGAGTGTATACACTCGTTGGATGTGGAATCAAATTCCACATCCAATGAGTACTCTTCATTCATACTTTTGAGAATACTCACATTGGTAAAAACAGAAGAGACATTAAAAAATGTGTGTCAACATGTTTCTTTAATGTATCTTCATTTTTACCAAGATGAGGGTGCTTTTACTTACCATTAAGCATGGCACATGCCTCGACACCTGTGAGTAGGACGAAAGGCCGGCACCTGTACGCGGAGGCCCGCAAAAGAGAATATCAGTTAATGCAAACGGAAATTGAATTCAGTTTGAAGCAGAGACGAAGGGACAGCGCATTCAAGCCGAGCATGGTAGCTCTGGACTCGATGCAGACCAGGAGTATGGCTCAAGGCTTTCCCCCCACGGTGATAATGGTTGCCACGCCTTATATTAGGACCGCCATGCCAACTAACGAACAGAACTTGCCCATTGCTGCTCGTGTTTTGAGCGGGGTTACTCAGGCTTCCAGAATTCGAAGAATTGATAAGCGTTTCGGGTTTCTGGCCTTAGGCACCATGCCGAGAAGCAGAGGCGTGCCCAGGCGGGGAGGGAGGTCTGGTATCCGAGTTGGTCCTGAAATGGAAGAACTGCATCCAATTTCGCCGATGGCCTCCGCTCCGCCCTCGTCCCCTAGCTCAGAGCAGGAATGCCTTGTTTCGCAAGGAACCTACTAGACTTTTCGTCTCAGGTTTCCTAGCCAGCTCGTCAGACCAGAAGTGGTTGTCAATCTCACGGTTTACATTTCTGAGCAAGAGCCCAGAGATCCCAATTCAACCTCCCCTGCCTCTGCAAGTGTTTAGGACAGTGACATTCTCCTGGGCGACATGAATGGACTGGTGTATAGAGCTCACCGTTTTGAGGAGGCCCCGACCCAGGACGCCCTGGTTCAGAAAGCACCGGCTCAGGAGGTTTCGGGTCTTGATGCTTTCATGCAAGAGGTTCTGCCGCCACCTAATTCGACCATGGAAAGGGAAGTCTTCAACGCACATGCTCAGCCTGGATCGGGAGAGTTGTTTCAGGACGCGGAAGGGCTGGTCATTTGGCTCGACTCGCCTAGTCCAGACAAGGGAAAGCAGCCAGCGTCGCCTAGCCAGCCAGCCTAAGCCTCTTCGGGTGCTCTGTCTAGTTTTTGCAATTATGTCGATGACAATGTTGTTGTTTCCTTTTGTTCATTTCAGTCCAAGGTCTCAGTTTATCTACTGCTGTAAGTGTCAGGCTATTACAGTATGCTTTCTATGTATTAGAGTCAATGATGTAAACTGGTTCTGTCCTGCCAGTAGCAATGGTGTTTTTGTCAGTTCGAGTCCAGGTTATCTGAAGTCCAGGAAAAATCATTATGGACTACGTTTTGTAACTCAGTTAAAGCAGATAGACAGTATAGTCCAGCTTCTACTATTTGAGGATTGGCCTCGGCCTCCTCGGAAGGTCTAACCTTTGTACATATTTTTTCCTTTCTTTATAATAGAACTAGCCTTTACATAGAAAAAAAAAATGTATCTTCATTTTTTTATCAATGTGCACATTCTCAAAAGTATGCATAATGAATACTCATTTGATGTGGAATTTAATTCCTCATCTAGTAAGTATCTACAGTTGAAATTTGAGTAAACCTATATGGAGATAAGCCAAAAATACAATTAGAAGAAAATATTTTTCTTATTTTCCCTCCAAAATATTTACATGCACCTCTTTTCAAATTTAAAGGATTTTCATTAGTTTACATATTATGACATGGAAACTATGTGAAGATTTCAATGGAACATTTACATTAAATTTTTTTCTAATTATAAGTTGACTTGTCTATACCAATCCCTTGAAGAGATATATCCATGGTCCGATGCTACTAAGGGCATACCTTTTGACTTAAAATTCGAATGCATTTTGTAGTATGAAGACAGATTTTCATTTTGTTGCCTCCATTTCCATGTTCTTAGAGAAGGGGTTTTGGAATTTAGAAATCCCTTGAATCGTATTTCCAGGCAACATTGACATTTCTGTTTGTACTCTCAATGACATTTATTGTTCTTTCACTAATCTCCAAGTGACAAGATATGGAGTGCCACATAGATTCATGAGTCAAGAAGCTTGGCTACTATTAAGAAATTGAAGACCATATTTTTTTCATCGTGTGAGGAAGAAGAGAACATAATCCATAGCGATTTCATGTGCATGTGTGTCATATTTTATTAATTTATTCTCAAATACTCCTAAGTCTACCAGTGATAGAAAAAATTGCATCTTTGTGATCATTGATATTCAAAAATGGTTTTCCTTTAATTAGTATTACAAAATTTCATTTTTATCTCTAAATTGTTTTTATATAAAATTATGCAATAGAATCAAACGTGCAAGTCACGAAAGGTATTGGATCCTTAAGTCTCAAAAATACAATATAATGCAACTTTATCTTTGATAATTCAATACTTCCTCTAATGTTAAAATAACCAAAGGAAAGCTAGTTAGGCCTATGATCAAGAGTGGATTAACCAATATGACATATTTTCTTGTAGCTATCTAGCATTAGGAGCTATCTATACTTTTACATGTTTATGGATGCATTTTTAGTTTAAGATGATACCCTTCATCTTTCATTTGCCAATCCTTAATTTCTAAGAAAATGGCCAAAATTAATTGATTATTAGAGTTAGTGAACACTGTAATAGTCTATGTTGTTGATGGTACAGTCAAGATAAACAAATTCATCATCACTAATGTTGAATCTTTTTACAGGATGCATATGACAAGATCAAGTTTCTTCAACTTGAATCACATCTTCATTGAAATGAACTAACACAAAAGACAATATTATATTGGTTATTATTTAATACAATTCTCTTTTTTAAGTTTGAGAAATACTCTTATTAGCAGTCAACAATTCGTCAAATCATTGAGGCCACTTTAGGAGTAGCTGGACTTGAACTTGCACTTCTCAAGCCCATCATCGGACCTTGGGAAGAAGTTATTAATAGTAGGCATAAAATTAGCCTTGAATATGAAAATGATATGTCCTTTCACATTCTAGAATATTCCAAACCAATCGAGTTTCACAGTGCTAGATTCCTTCAGGACACTTCATCTCTGCCCACTCCACATCTCTCTTCTCTCCCACAACCACTATGTCACATTGTCAACTACCAACATTATGATCATGTTTTCCATGTGAAATAATAGTGTTTTTATCTTCACCCATGTGAGAATTGTGGAAAGCATACTCATAATTAAAATAGAGGTTCCAAACATAAGATTCCTACAAGAGAAAATATTAACCTTTGATGGGTCACTTCTTGGAAATTTTCCTCAACATCCAAGAAGATATAGTGCTCATGCCTCAAAATTCCTTCTTGAGTATTGATAGACCTTGCAATGTAGATATATTCATCTTCTCGGCTTATATCTAATGGGGGGGGTGGGGTGGTTCATGGTTATCTACTAGACTCAAAGATATCAGGAAATCTTAAGCCATAGCTTGAACCAAAGCTACTTTCTAGAGGCTAAAACTAGAATAAACCAATGTGAGATTCATATTTGTAGGCATATTGAGACTCATTCAAGAGAGTTATTAGGTTAGTGGTCTGCCTTAAACCATCACCTGTAGAATAATTCAACTTCTAAGATGAATCTAAATAGTTTGTGTTCATTTGTAAACCATCATTAGGGGGCACTTAAACTTTGCAAAAGACTTCAACTACTAGCCAAATTCATACCTTTTTAGGAAATACTTCAAGCCTAGTTGTAGTGTTGGTGGTCATCCTTAAATCACTATCAATAGAAAACACTGGGTTCTTATACCTCATTTAGTTTTTGATCTTCCTAAAACCATCATTTAAGAGAGCACATATAACCATTGGTTTACATATGCTTTTTTATTTTAGCTATCTTATTGGACTTATATACACCCCTTCGTATAAAGGGTGGTAATATTGGAAGCATATTCCTCTTGGCTTATGCAGACTTGACTTATTCACTTGAGAAAAAAGGAAAAAATATTCAAGTGAATGTCAAGAGCTATGGGAAGTACAAGAGATGTCTTGGTAGATGAAATAGAAAGGTCATTAATAATTATATTTATGTGTATCATATGTTTAACTGAAAGTATCAAACAAGTTATATAAATCTTACCTACTACTTTTTTGATTGTTCAATGGACCTCACTATTTTGGTGTAGTTCTTCTTTTTTATTGATTATTACACCTAACTATTTCACATCTTCCTATACTTAAATTTCCTTTTCCTCCATAAATGATGAAAGTATCACACGAGTTATCTAAATATTTCCTATTACTGTTTTGAGTGTTCAATAGGCCTAACTATTCTAGTATATTTCTTCCTTTTTCTTGATGATTACACCTAAATATTTCACCTCTTCCTCTACTTAATTTTCCTCTTCCTCCACCAATGGATGTTTAGTCTTGAATACACTATCTAAGCACTCCTCTTCCATGCTAATTCTCTATTCATGCAACAAATAGATGCCATCAATTCTTCTTCTTTCATTTTCGACAAATATTTGGAATCCTCTATAACAATGACAACCTTATGAAACTTCTTATGAATATTCCTTAAGAACTTTCTCCATAATTTCTTTTATATTTTATCATCTATCCATTGCTAATTATCAAGTTCACAACTCCCATCACTACGGTAATGAACCAACCAATATTCTTTTCCTCCTTCATCTTGAATTTTTCAAACTCTCTCATCGTGGTTTGAAGCTTCACACTCTTCACTTTATTATTACAATGGTATGCTAACTCCATAATATTATATGCCTATTTTTCACTAGCTACTCCCATTATCTTATAAAACATTGAGTCATCTATTTAACTTTTAATCTGAAACTTTCCATTTCTCTCATTTTGTGTCATCCTTGCAAGTTGATTTATGTGGGCATTAAAAATGGACTGCACAGTTAAGTGATATGGCTCTTTGGAGGCATATTCCATTCCTCATCAATGTTCCAATACCCATAGAAAGGTATTCATTGTCATAGAAAAAAAATCATATGTCTTGCCAATACAAATTGATCCATGTGTGTAGGGCCTAGATTACTTGTGGAAGCCATTAAAAAATCTCATAGCATGAAGAGAATTTTTATTTTATCTCTCCATAATATTATTTCTAATACACAGCCAAAATTATTTTACAAATCTTCATGTATCAATTATAAAATCAACAACTTTAACCTACTCCAACATAGATCAATGTCATCAACTTTCTTTAGGGAGCAAACAAAACTTCTCTATACCATTGTTTACTTCCTTTAGTGTGGGACAACAAACCAATAAAGGTAGTTACAACTCTCCCTTATGATGGATTTGATAGCTTTACAAATAACGAAAAACTAATCATGAGAATATTAATGGATTTCTTACCACTTAGTAGTAGTAGTCTTGCTAAAAAAAATAAGAAAAACATAGTTATAACATTAAAATATTTGAATCTCCTTATTGTCTCTCCACTCTATGAATAATATTACACCTAATTTAATACCATGTTAAAGATCAAAATTATATACATTAATAAAACCATTTTGGATCTTGTGGGGCATAGGTTTCCTTCCCACCACTAAATACATTTTACAATACATTAATATTTTTCTGGAATTATCTAGGTCTAATAATTTCTAGAGACATCTAGGACTAATGACTTCTAGAAATATCTAGGACTAACCACTTTGAGAAATATATTGGATGCACAACTAATATTGTCACGAAGCTCCTGCACATATGAAACCAACACATAAACGTCCAAAATCCTTCTTTCAAGACCATGTTAACATGAAGACCATTCATAAACCGATACCAAAAAAACATTAACAACATGTACCATGAATGCAAATAGCCTAAGAGAAGTGGAATTGATATTGCATTATAGAAAAAATGGAAATACATAAAAATTATATCCCAAGCATGAGATGATCATCCTCTTCACCTTACAACCTAGTCTCCTTCTCCTAAAAAGGATAACTTCCCACAAGATCAAATCTCTCATGATATAATATGGACACTAGTTCTAGCTGAGTCTAGCCCATCTCTTCCTGATATGGTGCTATATAAGTAGAAGTAAGGGTAAAATGGGATGCATTCGAGCTAGCAATATAAGTAGAAGTAAGGGTAGAATGGGATGCATTTGAGCTAGCAACTAAGGTAAGTTAAACTTGGGCCTCTCTCACTATAGTGGAATGTAAAATATGGTTATAACATCCACCACAAAAGTAAAAGAAAAAAATCTAAACTTTAAGATTTCAGATGGATTTCAAAAATAATATTTATCTATCTCCACTCTTTCAGGCACTCTTGAAGAAATTAGTGATATTTGGTTAATCGACATTGGTTCTTCTAGGTACATGATAGGTTGACCATATTCTCTCATATATTAGGTAGAGAAGGATTTATCATTACATATGGAACTTATAGATAATTCCAAGTATGCATCGAGAGAAGTTTGGACAACATCATTTAAACTAGATTTTGTATATTCTCTACACATGAGAGATGTATTGTTTGTACCAATATTGAAGAAGAACCTACTCGTTATTTCAACATTGGAGGATAGAGGTTACATAGTTGTTATTTGTAGATGGTGAGGATCTTGTATGGCCTAAGGGGTTTATCATAACCCAATATGACTGATTGGTGTTTGAGAGTGAGGGTTGTATAGATTGTTAGGATGTCTAGCCCAAGCATCAATACATGACAATATCAATTTATGTGATTTATGGAATCAAATATTTTCTCACCTACATTACAGGAATTTTCCAACATTAAAGAGTATGGTTATAGGTATTCCAGAGCTCCTTAGCGAGCATGAGTGTGTTTGCAAGGATTTTTCACTTAGAAAAAATGCAAAGGGATCTTTTTTGAGCATCGATAACAGGTTCAAGGGGATATTAGATCTAGTGCATTCATATGTTTGTAGATCAATGAAAGTATCATATTTTGGTGGTTTCTTGTACTATGTGAAATTAATTGATGATTTCTCGTAGAAGACATGGATCTAGTTTATGAATACTAAGGATGAAGTGTTTAGCAAGTTCTAGGAGTTTAGGGCTCGTGTAGAGAACTTGAGAAGGAATAATATCAAGATTTTTAGGTTAGATAATGGAGGAGAGTATACATTAAGGACCCTAGTGATTTATGTAAGGAGGTAGGGATAAAGAAGTATTTTATAGGTCGTTACAACTCTTAGTAAAATGGGGTTATGGAATTGAATAACAGGTCCATTTTGTGGGCTATGAAGGTGATGATTCATGATTATGATTTACATGTTCTTATGGGAAGAAGTATCCAACATAATAATTTATGTTTAGAATAACAGTTATATCTAGATATTGCAACTCCTAGTGGTACTTTCAGGGAGAGAAAATGATGAGAGAGGTTCTCAAGTTATATGGCATTGATAAGCCACATAATTTATTCCAAACCTACCAGTTATGAGGAGGAAGCATGCCAATATGTTTGCAAGAATTCCATGGTGGAGGAGTGTCAACCCATCATGAACAATGTTGTGTGGGAGATACTTCCAATACTATAGGGGAAGTTAGTAGTGACATCCAAGTGGATCTATAAGATTAAGAATGCAACATATGGAAGCATCAAGAAGTACAAATAAATTTTTTTGGTGAGAGGTTTCTCCTAGAAAGAGGGAGGAGACTTTGATAAGACTTTTTCTCGATTCACTAGGTACTATTCCATTTTGACTATTATTTCTATTGGTTCAATTATGGGTTGGAGATGAAATCAGATGGATGTAGAGACCATGTTCCTCAATGGTATGATTGAGGAGGAAGTGTACATATATCAACAACCTTACAACTTCGTGATACATGGGAAAGATTTCCTTACTTGCAGATTGAAGAATGCTTTGTATGGACTCAGAAGGCACCCAAGGAATAATACTCTATGATTGATGGATATTTATGATTTTGCACATCATCAAGAGTGATTTGGATGCTAACATTTACTAAATCGTTTTTAATGGTGATCCTTTAGTCATGGTGTTGTATATTGATGATCTCTTCCTACCTAGGTGTTATAGACATTTTTGTGCCTCGCATCATGGATCATGGAATGTCAATAATTACAGGGATCCTCAGTCCCTAAACATGTTGTTCTTACCCCTAAAAGAACAAGGTCATCAAACAACAGCACTTCCAATCAGTTCTCCACCTGAAAACACTTCAAAACAGGCTTATTTTGGATCATGTCAGCTGCTTAATTGAGCTTCTGCGCTGTAATGCAACTGTCGCACTCTGTACCTGCGCTGGAAGTCAAAAGTAATGAAGGCTACCTGCGCTGGGCGAGATTGGCCAAGTGGCACAGTCATCCTGCAAGGTGTCAACTGCCCAGGAAGCTTCCAAACTGACACTTGGTTCATAAGATTCGCCCTATGATGAGTAAGAGGTACTTGATCACCATGTGTAACCAAGGATCTCCAAGTGGACTCAAGAACTGAAGATTAACTGAAGAGGGAGAGGACACAAGGCAGCTTCATGTCAGTCTCAAGCTGACTCATCCTCTCTTCTTCTATCCTATATATAGAGCTCTTCTATGAGGTCTAAGGGGGCTGGAATTTTGTGTAAAGAAAGGAGGTGCTGTTGGATTACAGTTAGAGCTATTGGGTGATTGTTTTACTAGAGGTGAAGAGGAGAGTTCTTGCTGCTGGGGAGGTGCTGTTGGATTGGAGCCATCATTGGTTGTAACCTTCTCAGAACCCTGTTACTTCTATCAATAAAGTTTTGCATGTTCTCCTATATACTTGTATTGCATTGATGTATTGTATTTACATGTATATTTGATTCACTCTAATCCATGCATCAGTTATGAGTACTTGTATCTTGTAGTTTCCTCTCTCGTTTTGTGCAGGGCTTGTGTGTAGCTGGACCGGCAAAGAGAGCAAGGAGCTGGGAACAAGAGACAAAGAGAGAGGATCAAGATCGACTAAGCGAAGGATACCAGGTTGGTTGATCATTTCTTCCCCCTCTTTGTACTTTCATAAAGGAAAACATCAAAGCTTTACTTTCAGTTGTTGCTAAAGACTGTCACCTTTAGAGTAGGGATAGGGTCATCCGCATCGGATACTTTTCCCCACAACAAACTGGTGACTCCGCTGGGGAACCTAGTATCTTGTTGGTGTTTGTAGTATTTTGCTATTCATTTCTTGAAGAAAAGAGTACCGAATCGAAAAGCTTTTGACTATATCAAAATCGAAGTAGAGGGACTGCTTCTCTTGCTCATTTGCTGAGCAAATTCAAGATTTGAAGAGCTTATCTACAAAAGACTCTTTACTCTTTGTGATAGATCTTCATCCTCTTGATCATACCTTAGCCTGTACTTGACCTATAGCTTTTTATTTCATCAAAAACAGTGCATTTTTGAGTTTTTTATGACCCGGAAAACTTTGTAGACGAAACTCTCGTGAGCCAGTGCAGGCTGTACACAGGCAGCCTGCATTACAGCGCAGGTACTCCCTTCGGGAACTGCGCTGAGAGTGGAATTGGCAGACTAGAACCTGCGCTGGTCCAGTTAGCCCTTGTCTTGCTCAGTCTTCCTATTGTGTCTTGGCCCTGTTTGCACTTGTTTTTGGCTGATTGCTTGCTGGTTATTGTACTTGCTGTAAGCCACTTCTCCTTGACATTATTCCGCCTCAGTTGTGTGATGAAACTGTGAATGTTCTTTCAGTATTTCTTGTTGCAGTTACAGTTTTCCATTGTGAAAAGCGAACCAGTATAGCTGTGACCTCTTAGATCCTGAACTGTAAAAGTGTCTTTGTGATCTTAAGAGCTAGTTTTATTACTGTTTATAGCTGTTTGAGTTTGTTCGATTTGCATTTCATGGTTTGAATCTATACATTTCCTGTGTTTTTAAACAAGTCTATCATAAGGTGTCGTTTTGATTGTGGACAAGCTTGTTTATTTCTACTTGAAATTAGATTCAAAATCATACAACAGTTTCCTTTTTGTCTAGCATCAACATTAAGGATAACGAAAAGAAATACATGCATTGTGCATTTTGCATTTGACTGTATGCTTGACGATTTAGGAAGATGTGCATTTTAGTGTGTGTTCTTTGATCTGTGGAAAAAGTTGTGTCCTTCTTTTCCCTCAAGTAGATTAAGGTTTTCAAAGTTGAAAGATTGAAAAGATTTGCTTCTCATTCTTAGATTGCATATAGGAAGTTGTATATATACATCTCGTGGCGAACCTGAAAGGCAAACTGTTAAGAAAGATCAACATTAAAATAAACTCAATTTACATAACAACGCTTTGGAATTTAACGCAAACATCTAGAGGTCTAGGTAGAGACGTGTTCCGGCGTCGTTAAACATAGTGACTGTCGATCTCTACGAAGGTGGGTGATTCCTCCTGAGAGTCGGTGGCACTAACACGGACTTGAGCTCCCGCGTACCGTCGCGTATATTGGGAGACCCCTATAGGTTTTTATCCTTTATCCTTAGGAAACCGTGTCGGCCGCCCTACTGATCGCGATGCAGTGAACACAACATTCACGAAGATCGACCACCCGTACCGTAAAACGTATTCTGTGGTTTCGCGAAAGGTTTGGCACACCCTCTGCCTAGATCTCCAAAGCAGTTTCTTTTGGCCTTTTTCAAACTCTATAACTGAAAAAGTCCAACCGAGCATTTGTCACTTCGGGCTCGTTAATACATCGAAGGCGACTAGAGTCATCTTTAGCTTTTTCTCGACTCTTAAAACATGAAAAAGCAAGTTTGTGTCTAAAAGCGTCGTTAATAAAATTTAT
The DNA here is from genome assembly GCA_031772625.1 of Pinus tabuliformis. NCBI lineage: Eukaryota > Viridiplantae > Streptophyta > Pinopsida > Pinales > Pinaceae > Pinus > Pinus tabuliformis. The sequence continues at coordinate 196,192,312 of CM062820.1, read as the reverse complement.
TTTAAAGCGGAACATAATCACCTGTTATTCCCACGTTGATCTTTCAGTTGAAAAGTATGGAGCCCACCAACCAAGGAAGTAACCTTGGCGGAAGTCCAAATCCCTTCTCCTCTTGGGGAGATGTTGGTGCGCCTCATATGGCTACATTGTCGCTTCCAGGATTGACAATCGGCCTCCCTGTATGGCTCTTTTCAACTAATGTAGTCCAGATCGCCACTAATCCTGAGCATTCGAATCAACAGTCAGAACAATCTGGAACTACCCACCAGCCTTCCACTTCTTACGATACTTCCTCTGATCCTTCGTCTTCGCAAGGTAAAGCTGGCAAAAGTCAGCCTCCCAAGGAGAAGAAGGAAAAGAAGAAGAGAGAAAAGAAGCAGAAGGAGCCTCTAGCGAAGGCGACTGGGGGCAAGCAGAAGAAAGCTGACAAAAAACCACACACTGCACCGACCGGGCCTAAATCGCCATGTGTCATTTGCAAAGGGATCCATTTCCATCGTGATTGTCCTTGTATTCCCCGGATACTAAGGGACTGGTCCCCAAGGTTGCACAATCCGGTAGCATCAACCTCTGGTTGTCATGTTGATTGCATTCCGTCAACTAGCGAGAGTGAAGGACGAAGAAGGGGACCAAGATCACCCTGTCTATTGTGTGAAGGTCATCATGCCATCCACAAATGTCCATTCTTAGATGAGGGCAAGAGAGTTTTGGAAGATCGCCCGGTGTCACCGGTGCGACTTCCACCTGGATATCGAAAACTCGCGCCTAATCCCTCGATAGTTGAAAATCCGGTTGAACCACTCAAGTGGTCAGCTGAAGTGTCGGTCATTGAGAATGAACCTACTGAATCTAGACTAGACGAAAGTCTAAAGGTCAATACGGCAGTTGGCCCGGTTCTTCCTTCAGAGGTTCTATCGTCCAATGACCCCGTCATTGAAGACCCGTCTTCAAATGACACCATCGCCGAAGAGTCGTCTTCATGCGACACCCTCACTGATGAGAACAAGGATGACACCATCCAGGTTCTTTTCATCAGCACCGACTCCGATGAGCATCAGGGAAATGCGCCCATTCCTTTATCGCAGGAAGGAACATCATCAGAGTCATATCCGGCCGTATATTCGGTCCCACCGCCAAGCAACCTGGTTGTATCCTTTGATTGGAATCAACTAGGCAGACCCCGGTTACCAGCCAGTGTACCATTCAGAATCATTGTCCAGATCTATAGAATGATTATGGCTGGTACTATCATTGATGAAGGGGCGTCTGTGAGTATCCTTTCCTCTGTTGCTTGGAAAGCACTGGGTTCCCCGGCGCTTTTACCTGAGTTGAGAAATCTCTCAGGTTTTGATAAAGGAACCAGTCGACCATTAGGGATCCTCCCCGATGTACCTGTTACATTGAAGGGGAAGACCGTCAGGATGAACATGTTGGTAGTTCAAGGACCCTTGGATTATAACCTACTCCTTGGACGCGACTATATTTATTGCATGGGAGCGATAGTCTCCTCACTCTTTAGAGTAATGTGTTTTCCACATGAAGGAAGGGTGGTCAAGCTCGTAGACCAACTTTCATTTCCGGGATCTCGCATCGCAAATAGTCAAATACCAATCCTAAATGGTCTGTTCACTCAAGATTCGCCTCCGCCCCCGGTCCTCCTTCCCGATGAGCGCGAGTGATTCAGAAAGAAAGACTAGGACCCAGGGGGCATGCACCCTGGTCTGCTTCGGGCAGAAGAAACTCCGGGTATAAGACAGAATTTCCGCAGGAGAACATGACTAGTCCGTACCCCGTCCGTAGGAAGTGGGGTTGTTCTGGAAAAATGATCTTTTGTTAAAGTTATGTGTTTGGGAATCATTCACCTTTGTCTAAAAAAGTGGGCAATGCCCGAGTAGGAATTCCCTTATTACAACAAGTAGTCACCATCTTTAAATTCAAGCCTCGCCCATCGAAACATGTGTTTTGAAGGATAAGCAGGGGCAGTCTATTAAGAAGGAGACCGTATTGTTGTGACAGAGGGTAACAATCTTAGGACAACCCAATGATAGGCACCGCCGAAGAAAGAGATTGATCTGCGGCAGCAAATCGAACCGTCTTTGGAATAATAAGAAAGAGGCAAGCCTCCCTCAATAATACCAATGTTTTATCTTTGAGTAGTGTTCTTCTATTGTCATAAATAGCTGTTTGTTAAAAGTGGGCCGATGGGAAGCCTGAGTACTGCGTAAGACCCCTTAAAATAACGAGAAGACAAGTATCGTTAGCATTAGATTAGCAAGATGACAAATAAATGTGAACACCCAAAGAAAAGCAGAAGTAGGGGAGAGGAGGGGCAGCCTCGAAATTCTATCCTATACCTGGGGGCATGCAAACTTTCTGGAGTGCAAGCTAGGGGCGGTTATTTATCTGGTTTTAAGATTAGCCGTTTCCAAACTTGCATGAAAGAAAGCCTGTGGGGAAAAAGTAAAATTTGCCAAAAGTGAGCACAGCTGTGGTAAGGCATAAGCTCTATAAAAATTGGTCCTTACGAGAGGCGTTCTTCATATGACTGGTATATCGAGCAGTTTTAGCATATAGTTCATGCTCGTTAAAAAATAAACGCAAATCCGAGCAGTTTTAGGACTGAATTTATGCTCGTTAAAAAATAGAAAAGTGTGAGCAAAAGTTTCCCTCAGAGTTCAAGCTCATGGAAAAAATGAACCGGTAAATAACCTTTTGAGATCATAAATTCATCAGCCATAAGAACCTTGATCGTGTTTTCATCCATCACCTCCACTGTTCATTTGGCCGATCATTCACTTCTATTTGTGTGTTTACCTCTTTTGAGAAACAGCTGCGAAGAGTGATTTCACCTAGCCATCCTTGTGACACTGCCGTGATTGGAAAATTCCAACCTGTACCTGGAATCGGTAGCTATCCCTGTTTATCACTCGTTCCTCAAAAGACGAGTCTTCTTTCAGCTCTTTTCACTGACTCGTAAAATATGAAAAGTTTGCCGAGTTTTGGCCTTCTAGCTCGTTAAATGACCGGAACGCTATCCCTCCTCTAAATTTTAATCTTTTTGGACCTGAGGGATTATTGCACAAAAGGATCGAGCGCTTGTCTTGTTCGGCTCGTTAAAAGTACCGAACAGCCATCCCTTCTGTATTGTTTTATACTTTTTCGGACTTAAGGGATTTGCTGACGAAAAAGGAATCATGGAGTTAACTTTCTGTACCTTTTCAGACTCTCTAAAAATGAAAAGGACCGAGTTTTCTTTGTCGTTAGACTCGTTAAAATGATTAAATAGCGACAAACTTGTCTTTAGACGAGAACGAGTTTCCCTATCGCTAGGCTCGTTAAATCATAGCGATGGGCTTGCCCGAAGGGCAGGTTATAGAACAAGCATATGTTATCCTCCTCAAGCTTGACAAAAATAAAGAGGTACTGGTCAGAAATGACTGGGGAAAAATTGGGAGAACATTCAAAGTTTAATGGTAGCAAGTCACTCTTGAACATGACACTTTTCCTCCGTATCACATCGGGTTGGGTTGTTTCATTCACCGGTCTCATCACCATGGTCCTCGCCAAACCATCCACATTTGGGGTAATGCTACCGATCCATCGCATCAGTGTCGTTATATGTTCAAGAGGGGTCATTCTGAAAGTGTCAACCGTGTCCCATCCACTGCCATACATTATCCTTCATCCATTCATGACCGCCACCCTGAATCATATGTCACAGTTTGTTTTCACCTCCACTAAAGTCATTAGCTCCATTCCGTGTCATTGATGTGGGATTCATTAAGGCCCTCCTTTGACGGATCGCTTCTTGTCGACTTCAGCTCATTATCCAAGAAGTTGATCTAGGAACACCCCCATCAGTACTTTGAAGCTTGCATGCCTCAATGGCAAGTTTCTCACTTCCGGCGACAGGTATACATCGATGACCTTCGACCAGAAGATTTTGCGTGGCGTTCGACGCCAAGTCCTTTATTCACGCCACGTGAATTGTACTGCAGTACCTTGAGGGTCATCGTCATTATTGGTGATTCCTCTCGCGCTTGTTAACGGTTTTCATTATTGACCGGTAATCAAGCGATGTCTTTCCATGTTCGACTTCAGCGCAATTCTCACATGGATCGACTTGTACTTAGAGTGAAGATCGAACGAGTTTGAAGACCCCGGATCTAGTTTCATCCATCCGGGCTGCGATATATATTCAGGAAATATAAAAGCATTTGCCATGTACATCATTGCAGCAGATGATCATCCTACTCAAAGGATGATAATTTCAGCAGAAAATTATCAGTCTATCTTCAGACGATCGTCTGTCATATGTACCAAAATGTATTTATAAAAAGCTGAGCATGGGAATGCCCGCCTCAGCTAGATCATGAGAATAATGATGAATGAAAAATAATGTATTGTATTGTATTGTATTACAGGGCACTCTCCTCAGCACTGGAACGAACTTCGGATCCTCTAGATAAAGCATTTCACCCGATAAACGGCCTCATACTTTAGGGGGCAACTGTTATAGACATTTTTGTGCCTCGCATCATGGAGCATGGAATGTCAATAATTACAGGGATCCTCAGTCCCTAAACATGTTGTTCTTACCCCTAAAAGAACAAGGTCATCAAACAACAGCACTTCCAATCAGTTCTCCACCTGAAAACACTTCAAAACAGGCTTATTTTGGATCATGTCAGCTGCTTAACTGAGCTTCTGCGCTGTAATGCAACTGTCCCACTCTGTACCTGCGCTGGAAGTCAAAAGTAATGAAGGCTACCTGCGCTGGGCGAGATTGGCCAAGTGGCACAGTCATCCTGCAAGGTGTCAACTGCCTAGGAAGCTTCCAAACTGACACTTGGTTCATAAGATTCGCCCTATGATGAGTAAGAGGTACTTGATCACCATGTGTAACCAAGGATCGCCAAGTGGACTCAAGAACTGAAGATTAACTGAAGAGGGAGAGGACACAAGGCAGCTTCATGTCAGTCTCAAGCTGACTCATCCTCTCTTCTTCTATCCTATACATAGAGCTCTTCTATGAGGTCTAAGGGGGCTGGAATTTTGTGTAAAGCAAGGAGGTGCTGTTGGATTACAGTTAGAGCTATTGGGTGATTGTTTTACTAGAGGTGAAGAGGAGAGTTCTTGCTGCTGGGGAGGTGCTGCTGGATTGGAGCCATCATTGGTTGTAACCTTCTCAGAACCCTGTTACTTCTATCAATAAAGTTTTGCATGTTCTCCTATATACTTGTATTGCATTGATGTATTGTATTTACATGTATATTTGATTCACTCTAATCCATGCATCAGTTATGAGTACTTGTATCTTGTAGTTTCCTCTCTCGTTTTGTGCAGTGCTTGTGTGTAGCTGGACCGGCAAAGAGAGCAAGGAGCTGGGAACAAGAGACAAAGAGAGAGGATCAAGATCGACTAAGCGAAGGATACCAGGTTGGTTGATCATTTCTTCTCCCTCTCTGTACTTTCATAAAGGAAAACATCAAAGCTTTACTTTCAGTTGTTGCTAAAGACTGTCACCTTTAGAGTAGGGATAGGGTCATCCGCATCGGATACTTTTCCCCACAACACTAGGGTAGATAGTCTCACTGTTAGGTGGAGGAAGGTGTTCAATTCAAAGTTTGAGATGAAGGATCTTACATTTATGCATTATTTCTTGGGGTTGGAGGTGTCATAGAGGCCATGTAAGATATTCCTTGGAAAAGGGAATTATAAAGTTTAGATCATGAAGATATTATTTATGGAAAGTCCATGGTTACACCGATCGTGATAAATCTGAAGAAGCTGAGTGATTTCACTTCATATTCATACTTGGTGCATCCCACAATGTATAGGAAGTTCACGGAAAATTTGTAAATGACCATGGATATTCGAGTGGATATTTGGTAACAAAAAATCTGATAAAATTATATTTAAAAAAATCTAAAATTTTACACTATTACACTTTTATTTCTCTTTAGATTTCTTGATCTATAGATTAACGTTAATTGAATATGTATAGAAATTAAAACTCTATAGAAAATAAATAAAATTGAAATAAAATATCACAAACTATTATTGACAAAAGATATGACGTGGGAAACCCTTTTGGGAGAAAACACAACTAGAACATGAGGTCGCTTTGCTCTCTTTATATGAATAAAAAATGATTGCGTGTACAAACAAGGATGGCCTAAGGATCTGTTGGGTGTGGAGCCCGATTATCTTCTATATTCAAAGGTATCGTCGTATTCGACACCAGCTCGTAATGGGGCAGCAATGCCGCCCATAAAATATTCACTGCAGGGGATGTCCAGGGGGGTCCAGAGATCTGATGGTAGAAGTTATGTTTAATTTAAGGTTTTTTTGCCTAGAAGGAAACCCCTTCCCACATATGAGGGAATTGTATTACATCTATGTAGATCTATATTCTGAGTGAGAAGGAGATAGGAGATTGAGAGTGAAGAGGGAATTACAGTGGATTTGTTGTAGGTTGTACCTCTTCAGTTTGTTAGATAATATAAAAGGAAGGATGGGTTGTTTCTCCACGAACATATTCCAAACTGGGTGAACCACGTAAATCTGTCTCTCTCTTGTTTTATGCATTTTCTGTGTTTATATTTCTGTAATATTTTATGTGTTCCATTTCTCTGTAATATATAATTTTCTAACAACTGGTATCAGAGCTGAAAGTCTATTTCGTTGATAAACTCACAGGAGAGAAGGGTTCCTAGTTTGAGTGGGAGTAATGGCAGAAGACGGTAGGTTTAGGGTTGAAAAATTCAATGGCAAAAACTACCAGCTATTAAGATGCAGATGGAAGATTATCTGTATCAGAGAGATCTGTATCGACCATTGAGCGGAAAGGCAAAGAATCCGATCAGTATGACAGACACAGAATTTGATATTCTCGATAGAAAGGCACTTCGAACAATATGGCTGTGCCCAACGGTCTCGGTAGCATTTAATATTTCAAAGGAAATGACCCCTCGACCTAAAATAACGTATTTCTTATGAAGAATTTATTTAATATGAAGATGTCAGAAGGTGGATCTATTGTTTATCATTTAAATGAATTTAATATAGTTACCAGTCAGTTAAGTTCTGTAAGGGTAACTTTTGGTGATGAAGTTAGGGATTTGTTATTTCTTTGCTCATTGCCAGAAATATGGAATGGTTTAGTTAGGGCCATTAGTAATTGTATCTCTGGATCTAGTACGTTAAATCTTGATGATGTTGTCGGTGTAATCCTTAGTGAGGAGATGTAATGGAAAGGTCTCGTGAGACATTAGATAATGGTTTGACTACAAAGACTAGGGGAAGAACAATGGAAAGAGGAAAGAGCCCAGGATATCGCAGTAAGTCAATAAAAGTCAGATCCAATTCCAGATCAGGGATAGTGTGCTGTAAATGTGGGAAGAAAGGACACCTGAAGAAAGACTGCAAGTCTCAGAAGGGAAAAGAGGAATATGTGTAGCAAGAAAATAATCATTAAGCAAATGTAACAGGTGATGTTACATAAGATGCTTTGATTCTTTCTTTAGAAAATATTATTGATGCTTGGGTGGTAGATTAAGGGGCCTCATTCCATGCCACACATGATAGGAAACATTTTCATGATTATGTTCAAGGAGATTTTGGACATGTTCGATTAGGTGATGATAAACCCTGTAAAATCATTGGAATGGGTACAATTTTCATAAAACAACAGAGTGGAAATGAATGGCTATTAAAGGAGGTAAAGCATGTTCCAGATGTAAATAAAAAACTTATTTCAACAGGGAAGTTGGGAGGTGAAGGCTGTGTGACTACTTTTATAGACAAAACCTGGAAGGCCACTAAAGGATCCCTGGTGATAGAAAAATGAGAAAAGGTTGGTACATTTTATTTATGCAATGGTATTTCTAATTCTATTAATGCTTTAACCTCTATAGGAGAAAATACATCATTGTGGCATCATAGGCTTGGGCACATGAGTGAGAAGGGGATGTAGATTTTTCACTAAAGAAATTTGTTGCCAGGTTCGAAGCATGTTGATTTAAATTTTTTTGAGAATTGTGTTTATGGAAAATAGAAGAGAGTCAGATTCCTCAAAGTTGTGAAAGAAAAGAAGATAGAAAAGTTAGAACTTGCGCATACAGATGTATGGGGACCTACTCAGGTATAATCTCTTGGTCACTCTCGTTATTATGTTACTTTTATTGATGATGCAACTAGAGAAACCTGTATTTATTGTATTCGAAATAAATCTGATGTATTTCATACTTTCAAGAAATGGAAATATTTGGTTGAAAATGGCATAGGAAAAATGTTGAAGTGTCTCATATCAGACAATGGAGTTGAATATTGCAGCAAGGAGTTTCATAGGTACTGTTCAGAGAATGGAATTCATAGAGAGAAGATAGTTCCATGAACACCACAAGAAAATGGTGTGTCAAAAAGGATGAATAAGACAATCATGGAGCATGCAAGGTGCATGAGATTGCATGCAGGATTGCCTCTACAATTTTGGGCAGATGTTGTAGATATTGATTTTTATATAATAAACAAAGGGCCTTCAAGTTCCTTGGATGGTGGTATTCTAGAGGAGGCATGGAAAAGTAAAAAGGTAAACTACTATTTTTTAAAGACTTTTGGTTGTAAAAGCTTTGTCCACATTAATAAATGAAATAGAACAAAGCTTGAGGCAAAATCAAAGAAATGTACCTTTATTGGATATGGTGTTAATCATTTTGGTTGTCGCTTTCATGATTATGAAAAACATAAAATCGTTAGGAGCAGGGATGTCGTATTCAATGAAAAGGTTTTGTATAAAGATTAGCTGCAGGAAAAGAAACATGAAAAGGAAAATAGAGAATACAGAGTGCTTCATGAGATCACAGGAAAAGTGATGGTGCCTGAAAATCATAATGATCAACAGCTAGAAAAACATCCACAACAGCAACAAGCACCTCAAACACCTGAAAGTGGTGTTAGAAGATCTACCAGGATAAGTAGAACCCTTGAACGATACTCTCCTTCATGATATTACGTATTGTTGAATGATTCTGGTGAACCAGAATGTTATGAAGAAGTAGTGCAGGTAGAAACCAAGAAGAAGTGCGAGCAGGCCATCAAAGCATAGATGGACCCCTTAGCACATAAGCAAACATGGGTCTTAGTCAGGTTGACTGCAAGTCAAACAACATTGTAGAATAAATAGGTTTAAAATTTGAAGGAAGAAGATAGAGGTAGAAAAAGGTATAAAGCTAGACTTCTGGTGAAAGGGGTTGCATAGAAAAAGGGTATAGACTTTGATGAGATATTTTCTCCTGTTGTTAAAATGACTTCAATTAGAACTATTTTAAGTCTAGTATCAGTTGAAGATTAAGATCTTGATAAGTTAGGTGTAAAGAGAGGCTTCCTCCATGGGGATTTGGAGGAAGAGATATATATGCAACAGCCACAAGGATATTGTTGAGCATTGGAAAAGGTATGTATTTACCATTTATCTCTTTATCCTTTCCTTTGAATCATAAATTCTTTACATTCTAAGATGGTAATATGTTAAATAATTATGATAGAATTAAGGAGATTTGTGATTGATGCAAAATGACTAATTATTGTCTTTTTCTATGCAGAAAGTGAAGAAAATGGAAAATCAGTATTCAGGAGGAAAAGAAAAAGTAGAAGCAACTGATTTCCCTTTGAAATGAAGTAGTATCTAGATGAGGAGATCAAGATCAGAGCACATGATCCAGGAAAAGGAAAAGGAAATGCAGCATCAGTGCAAGAAGACAAAATGATAACTAGAGATCAAAGATATAGTGAACCCCTCAAGATCCTTTGATCTTGAGGGATTGTTGTTTCAAGGCTTATCAGTACTATTGATACTTGCACCTGGCCATTATAAAAAGGGATAGTGCTGGTAGCCCAGGGGGCGAATATTATTATCAATTTATAGAACTTACTGTTGTAATCGTAACTTTGATCATCGACTCTCTTCGAAGAGCGATAGCTGTAACTCTGCCATTTATGATTAATATATAACTCAGTTGCTGTTCCATTATCTGATTCTGGAGTAAACGCAACAGTGCCTTCCTAGTGGCTAAGGGCCTGACCCTAGTGGATCCACTTGCTTCTTGTATCATTACTTGACAATTACAGTCATGTGTGGTTTGATTTCCTTTGCATTTCTTTAATTTGATTTATTGAGTAATCTTCTATTCCTGAACATTTCATTGAATTGCTCTATATATCAAAATCATAATTGGATAGCGAGATTATTATTCACAACTTGAAATGTTATGCTATTCATTTTGAAACAATATTGCATTGTCTAATTCATATTCTGTTGTTCATTTACAGATTACTATTGTTGTTCGTTTACAGTTGCGATTGTTGTTCATTTAACTATGGTTCACTTACAGTTGTGATTGTTGTTCATTTAACTACCATTCAATTACAGTTGCAATTTCCATTCCCTTATATCTGTGGTTAATGTCCGTTTTGCTAGAATAAGATTACTGATTCAGTTTTGTTATATTTGTTGTCTCGTTACACTTAATTTGGTTTGTTATTCCTTTCTTATATTGTTGTTCAATTCCTTTCTTAGTTAAAATTGTTGTATTAGTTGAAGGTTGTTGTTCAATACATTTCAGTTAAGATTGCTACCCAATTCAGTCCTGTAGATTAAGCTTTTGTTGTTCGTCCTTTTCAATAGATTTAGTTGTTGTTCATTCTCTGTTAATTGAATTGTTATTTCCAGAATTTTCTTTGGCGTGGATAGAAAGATCTACAACTATAACGAACATTAACTACTACTGTCTAAGTTCTCAGATTGAAGATCCTGTCTATGATTGATTTTCATTTACATGAGTTTACAGGGAAAGAGTTGTTATTACTGCATCCTTGACTAATGATTGCTATAGTTTCTTGAGTGAATGATTTAGTTACAAAGAATTTAAGTTTCTTGCCATTATAATTAGATTTTGTTTCTATCATTCATTTACTTTTGCAAGAACTATAATGCAAACATTATTCTTGACCAAGTGACCACCTCAGACTGAATACACTCTTGAGATAAAAAATCGTACCTCGATTGATAATTAATGTAGGGTAATAGTGTTTAAAAGACGCCTTTTTGTCGCTCAACATTTTGGCACTGTTGTTGGGCGAAGAGTAGCCATTTATTTCTTTTTAAAACGGAGTAGTGTAAGTACCTGCTAGGAGAGAGTTGAGTTTTAAAAACGGAAGGTAAGAACCTGCGTACGGACCATATAACAGCCCTACTCCCCCGACCCTCTTTCCTACAGATTCTTTGATTATTTTGGGTATAAATAAGTATTTGATTTGTGTGCATGACTAAGCAGAAAAAGCCTGAAAAGTATCCAAAACCACTACTGAAGCCTGATAAAGCTAATGGTCCGGTGACCCTTGGCCAATCTACCTTTATAGACGATATCCTTTAAAAAGAAAAATCTTAGCTGTCAGTAGGCCCCAGAAAAGCTACTTCTAGACAACCTTCTAGCTCCCTTTGGGCCATAGAATCACCATCTGTAGCCTTTGTTGAGGTGCACAACGAAACATAGGAGCAAGATTTTCAAGAAATTGAGAATTCTAGCCAAAAATAGTTACAAGAAGGGAACCTTAGTGATCTTTGTGAAGGAAGAGGAGAAATAGGTGAAACTAAAGAACCAAGATCTCCTCTTGGAGTAGTTCAGCCATTAAGCAACCCAGATAAGGGAAGTGTTGTCAAAATCATCCAGAATAAAGTGGAAGAACCTAAAGAGCTAAAATCCCCCCAGACATTAGTTCAGCAAGGAGCTCTCATCATCCTAGACAAAGGAAGTGTTGTTAACGCCATTCCCGCTCCTTCTAACCAGCCTAGGAATACACCCCTAGAAATCCCAGAAGGATATTGGCACATATTTGACCAAATGGCCCAGAACCAGGAAACACCTCAAACCTCGACACTGCAATATTCCATTGTAGATACTACAGTTAATGCACCTATGAAGGCCATTCCTCTCCAACATATTCCTACATTCCATGGCCTAACATCGGAAGATCCAGATGCATTTTTGTTTAAATTTGATGTATTGTGCCGAGCGTATGTCTATACCACCAATCCCCAAAAGTTAAAATTATTTCCCTCCACATTAAAAGGAGCAGCTTTACGATGGTTTATGGGGTTAGGTGGGGGTGTTATAAATGACCGGGATTAGATGAAAGGTGCTTTTCTAAATAAATATCAAGATTATTGTAGGTCTAGAGAATTAAAGGATGAAATATTTTAGGTGGTAGCCAGACCTAATGAGACACTAGAAGAGTATGTTGAATGTTTTCAGCATAATCTTCAGGGATCTCCTTATGCATCATTACCCTTACCTGACAGTGTATTAAAAACAACATTAATTAAAGGAATGAAGGAAAAATGGGTTGAAACACTAAATATTATAGGAAAAGGTGACATCTATCAAGAAAATTTTGCTAACATTATTGATTTGTGCATCAAGAGTTCATGAGGCAGTACAAGGCTAAAACCAGCAGAACATGACATGCTCACAAGGGACAACAAGATATTCGCTGGAGGAGGAAACCATGCATAAATCTTGAATTTACTAGAGAATTTAAAACCTGATATATTGGGGACTTTGACAACGTAGCTCGATATTATGAATGATGAACAAAAATAGGCAGAAGCAGAGAAAAACCTGGCAATATTCTACCCTAGAACCAAAAAGAAACATAGCCATAAATGGTGCCCACTGGATGTAGTTCAATTCTGCACTATTTCTATAAAAGATCTCTCAATAGAGAACTGACCCTCACTTCCATGATTGAAAGCAGTATACAAGGAAGCTGAGGAAGAATCAGAACCAGTGTACCTACTCAATTAGCGCTGTCAATGGCAACAACGACAACCAGATATGCCCTCTGATCCATCTTCTTCTTTCCAACCTCTGCAGTATCATGCTCAACAATATAATACAACGTGGCAAAATCAACCTCACTTTTCAAACTGGTCACAACAACCATTTCCTTCATCACCATGGCCAAACCAAACAAACCAAACTAATTGGCTAGATTTTCCCTACTCTCCTCCATATTATCAAAACAATGCATATCGAACACAATGGTCCCCTTCCACTTCGCAGAGTCAAGCCTGGTAGTCAAACTAGCGAAGATGGATGAATTAGCCAGCTGGAACCATTCCTCTCCCTTAAACCACATTGCTAGCACCATATACACTACAACAAAATCCCTAGTCCAACTTAAGACCGTAACTCCCAGCCCAACCCAACCTGAACCCAAATAATAGACTGATTCAATCTGTTCAAATAATCGAAACACTAGAACTAGAAAGTGATGTAAGGAAGTGCAACGACCTTCAATTAAGCTCTGGGCGCATAATAGGAAGTAAGGGAGATAAAAATGATCAAGTTGAAAATCAGTTACCCATAGAACAACCACTACAAGAAGAGGATGTGGTCAGACAACAAACTCACAACCAAGCAACCACATCTTCTCCCCCATTCCCAGAACAATTAAGCATACCACACCCTATAGAACATCCTAACTTTGATATTCTAGGAGAACTAAGAAATTTGTGTATAAAAATACCACTCCTCCAAGCTATCCAGGATATCCCAATATATGCAATAACCATCAAAAAGTTATGTATAAGAAAGCCAAAGAGGAGAATAACAACTAACCCAATAGTCGAAGTAGTTGGCACCCTATCTGATTTGTTATCAGGAAGAGAATCACCTATCGAATATGAAGACCCACGGAATCCTATAGTGACGGTGCAAATCAATGGACAACCGTTTTCAAATTCCCAAGTTGATTTAGGGGTTGTAATTAATATTTTAACAACCACCACTTGTCAAAAACTTGGCATTACATCAGTGGAACCAACCTCCACCTTATTGGAATTGGCTGACCAATAAGTAGTTAGGCCAGAAGGTACACTGCATGATGTAATGGTATCCGTAGATTCTTGGGAATACCCTACCTACTTTCTGATAATCAACCACAAAAATTGACTCGATGGACACCCCTTAATCATAGGTAGACCTTAGCTTGCGACTGTTGATGTTTACATTAGCTACCAACAAGGCAATATGGCTATAACTAGAGGGAGTAATATCAAGAATCTAGCTCTATACCATCCAGCCTAGCCATGTTTAACAATAATAAAAACTAACAAACAACTCATATCATACCCCACATAGAACATTAGGTCCCCATTAACCATAGAAGATGCCCTTGATTTTAAAGACCAAACAAAGGATGATATTATTAACAACTTCATGAAACAATCCAAATCCAGATCCCATGTACAATGTCGGATGATAGAGGCAACATCTGACAATGAACTAGAAGAAGATCCCCTCAAAGACACTCATGATGAATCAATACCCACTACCTCTGTTTCAAACAACAAAACTATAGAGATTGAGCAAGGAAAAACCTTGAAAATTAACAAAAAGCTGACTCCTAATCAAGAAAAGCTAGTCCACCTACCGAGAAAATATAAGGAAGCTTTTGCATGGTATTATCCATACATGAAGGGAATTGATCCCAAATTATGTACGCACCACATTTATACAGAAGAGGATATTAGACCCATTCACCAACCCCAACGGAGACTCAACCCTCACATGAAAGATATTGTGAAACCTGAATTACAAAAACTTTTGGATGTAAACTTTATTTAGCCAATCTCCGATAGCAAGTGGCTCTCTCCACTAGTAGTGGTGCCAAAGAAGAACGAAAAGTGGAGGATTTATGTAGATTACAGAGAATTAAACAAAGCAACCCATAATGACCACTTTCCCCTTCCATTCATTAATCAGGTATTAGACACATTGTCAGGAAAGAAATTTTTTTCCTTCTTGGATGGCTTCAGTGGATGCAATTAGATTCAGAGTGCCCCTGAAGACCAGGATAAAACTACTTTTACCTGTCCCTGGGGAACATTTGCCTATAGAGTCCTACTCTTTGGCCTATGAAATTCCCCTACCACATTTCAGAGGGCCATCCTCAACATATTTTCAGATTTAATGAATGGAGGGCCTGAAGTATATATGGATAATTTCACACCATATGGAGATGATTTTGAGCCAACACTAGACATGTTGGAGAAGGTGTTGCAATGACATATTGCCACCAAGCTTTTCTTGAGCCACGAAAAGTGCTATATGATGATGACTGAAGGGCTCATCCTAGGTCACTATATCTCAGTAGCTGGAATACAGGTAGATCTGGCCAAAATTCAAATAATTTTGTTAATACCTACTCCTGCCACACAGATAGAGGTACATAGTTTTCCGGGATTTTTTGGTTATTATAGGAGATCCATAGAACATTTTTCTCAAATAGTTGCACATCTATACACACTGATAGGGAACGTTGATTTTGTTTAGACAGATAAATGCGACCGTGCTTTTGAGGATTTGAGAAAGCTTGTCTCAACAGCCCCAGTGCTCAGAGGCCAAAATTGGAACCTGCCATTTCAAATTTGATCGGATGCTTCAGACATAGCTATTGGAGCAGTCTTTGGGCAGAAAGAAGACAAAAAACCATATGCAATCTATTATATTAGCAAGAATTAATCTCCTGCTGAGCTAAAGTATACCATAACTGAGAAACAGTTTTTAGCTATAATACATGCTATAAATAAATATAGGAATTATATCACTGGATATCCTGTTGTTCTATATACAGATCACTCTGCCATAAAATACTTAGAAAATAAATATGTTACAAAGAGTAGAGTAACAAGATGGTTGATTTTATTGAAGGAATTTGACATCACAATAAAAGATGGACTTGGGAAAGAGAAGCTTGTAGTTTATTTCTCTCAGGAATTCTGAAGCCAGCAGATGTAGTAGCAGTTGAAGATCAATTCACAGATGAACATTTGTTTGTTGTTATTGTCAAGACACCCTGGTATGCTGATGTTGCAAATTATTTAGCAGTAGGCAAATTACAAAATCATCTAATGCCCAATGAATGAAAATAGATTGTGCAATGTAGTACTTGATTTTCTTGGATTGGGGGCTACCTATTTCATATAGCACATAAATGCACATCAGAAAATGCATCCGTGAAGATGAAATATTTGACATTCTGAAAGCTTGTCATGAGATACCATGTGGCGGACATTTCACAGATCGCAAGATTGGTCACAAGGTTATACAAACAAGTTATTACTGGCCCACAATCTTTAGAGACGCTAAGAAATTTGTTCAACCCATGATAGTTGCGAAAGGGCAGGACACCCAAGATAGTCCGAAGAAATGCCTTTAAACCCATAGTTAGTAATTGAACCATTTGAGCATTGGGCGCTCAATTTTGTTGGTCTGATCAACGCATCATAAAATCAGAAAACATATATTCTAGTGGCAACAGAGTATGTTATCAAATGGGTTGAAGCAGAGGCACTTCCAAGAGATACAGAGGACTCTATGATTCATTTCCTATTTCAAATATTTGTGGGATATGGCATCCCAAGGGACATAATCATGATTTGAGGACTGTAGTTTGTAGGTAATAAAATTTCCGCAACGTTAAAAAATTATCACATTCAGCACAAAATTACCACTCTGTATCACCCACAGGAAAATGGCCAAGTAGAGAGCATGAATAAAGTGATAGAGGCAATATTGACAATAACCATTGCATCACATAGGCGTGATTGGGCTTCAAGATTGCCTAAAGCCTTGCGGGCATACCGAACAATGTGGAGAAACATCACCAGTTATTCACCATATCAGCTAGTATTTGGAAAAGAACCCATCTTTCAAATAGAGTTCGAAATACAAACATTAAGAACAGAATAGGAGATCGGTCTGAATTCAAATGAGGCCTGGACTAATAGACTACAGCAAATTAATGAGCTAGATGAAATTAGGCTCTCAGCTCTTCAACGCACTGCATTAATTCAACAGTAGAGAGAAAAATGGCACGACGCCCTGATCAAAAAGAAAATATTCCACGAAGGAGATTGGGCACTCCTATATGACTCCAGGTTTCAGGATTTTCCGGGAAAACTGTAGACTCGATGGCTTGGATCGTATGAAATATAGAAGGTGCATGACAATGGCACCATTACTTTGACTATTATTGATGGATCTAAACACACCTTTAAAGCAAATGGTCACCGAGTGCGACTATACCATAAACCGCTTACTCGGGAATTATTTTACTAGCAACTACGGGAAGATTTTGATATGCAGATTCTTACTGAGGAAAATAATCCTTCCTCGACATTGGTTCATTAAATAATTTCATTGTTCTTAAATTTTGTACATAAGTTTTTCTTTTCTGCTTGTATACACTACTTTTTGTACAGATTTTTGCATTTCTACATTTCTACATTTTTTGTTTTTTTTGTTGTTCCTTTCTGAAGGAACAACACTTTCACATTTTGCTATTCCTTTCTGAAGAAACAACATTTCTACCTTTTTGTTGTTCCTTCCCAAAGGAACAACACTTTCACATTTTGTTGTTGCTTTCTGAAGGAACAATATTTCCACATTTTTGTTGTTCCTTCTCGAAGGAACAACATTTCTACCTTTTTGTTGTTCCTTTCCGAAGGAACAACACTTTTGCACTTTTTTGTTCATTTCTTGAAGGAACAACATTTCCGCCATTTTGTTGTTCCTTTCCAAAGGAAAAACACTTTTGCATTTTGTTGTTCCTTTCGAAAGGAACAAAATTTCCTCCTTTTTGTTGTTCCTTTCTAAAGGAACAATGCTTTTTCATTTTGTTGTTCCTTTCTAAAGGAATAGCATTTCCACCTTTTTTCTATTCCTTTCCGAGGGAACAACACTTTTGCATTTTGCTATTCTTTTCTGAAGGAACAACATTTCCACCTTTTTGTTGTTCCTTTCTGAAGGAACAACACTTTTGAATTTTGTTGTTCCTTTCTAAAGGAACAACATTTCCATTTTTTTGTTGTTCCTTTCCGAAGGAACAACACTTTTGTATTTTGTTGTTTCTTTTCGAAGGAACAACATTTCCGCCTTTTTGTTGTTCCTTTCCGAAGGAACAACACTTTTGTTCTTTTTTGTTCCTTTCTAAAGGAACAACATTTCCGTATTTTTGTTGTTCCTTTCCGAAGGAACAACACTTTTGCATTTTGCTGGTCCTTTCAGAAAGGAACAACATTCCCACATTTTTGTCATTCCTTTCCGAAATAACAACACTCCCGCTAGATTGTTTTGTTGTTCCTTTAAAGGAACAACCCTCTTTCACATATTTTTTCCTTTTACCGTTCTTTGCGAAGGAACAATAGTTTCTATTTTGGATGATCTTAGGTTGTTCCACCAAAGGATTGGTATTTTATTTTATGCTTGCTTTATTTACTGTTCTGTTTAAGGAACAGCTACTGTTCCTCTTAAGGAACAACAGTTTCGAGTGTATTTTTTTCTTTTGTTTGAAAGGAACCACGGTTTTGTGTGCAGATGTTTTTTTTCCTATCCCTCTTAAGGAACAACAACTATTCCATCTAAGGAACAACACTTTTTGAGTGCATTTTTTCGTGTGTGTGTTCCTTAAAGAACATAATTTAGAGGATTTTTGTGAATGATGGTTCACTATTTATCATCCCTTTAAAGGCACATGTTACATTTATGCAAGAATACAAAAACTAGAGGATACTAAAATCGGTAAACCAAAGAAAAATTGTTATCTTTAGAGAAATTACTTTGTATCGATAAAAAAAAAGAGAGAGGAAAATGACACAACTATTTATATCACTTTGTTGTCTTTATTATAACTAAAACCAATTTGATTGATTATTTTTATCATGTTGGTTATTTAAAAAAAAAAACCTTCATAATTCTCTTTGATCATTATTATTGAATAAGAATAAGGGCATATTTTTCTCTATTGAGATGTTCAGACTTCTTCCACCATCCCTAATATTAAAGAGTGTCAAGCCATCCTTTGTATATAAATAGGAAAGTTCTATATAAAATAAAATAAAAAAGAAAGAGAAAAATATATATCTATATGATTACTAACATAATTTTTCAGAAGAAGGATAAGGGGTCTCATCGAGAGCCAGCCTACCGTGATCATAAGGAAGTAGTGAAGTGGCATTCCCACTATGGCCACCACACCAGGGATTTGATCTAAGAGGCATATCAAAAAAATAAAAAGAGTCCTTGGAACAAGAGGTCTCATCGCGAGCTAGCCTACCCACCTTTCACTCCTTCTTGGTGAATGGCATTGTGATTCATCTCATTACCAATCAAGCACAATGGCCTCCACTCTGACATCACACAACGCTCTCCTAGCCATACATGAAGGATTATGGTTTTAAGGGTGAAAAAAGAAACTCTGTCAAGGTTATGGACACTTGTGGGCAACAAAGCTCTATTGATGGTATTCAAGTCATACTTTCATACACCAATAGTCATTATAAACCCTTTTCTTGTATCTCTATCTTGATTTCAAATGAGATTATGTTATGTAACCTTTTCGAATCTCTTACACATGAAAAATCATTTATAAATCAATCATAATGGTTAAAGTGGATAATGACTGCATAAGAATTTTTACTTACATCAGTTGTCCTCTCCTATATTTTTCGCATCATTTCACAAGCATTTCGATATCTAATCACAATTTCCATCATAATCCTTGATTTTAGTAATCCGTTGCTTTTTGTAATCATTTCATGGATATATACGCCATTCCTTTATTTTACTGTACGACTACAATCTAGCATGCTGCTCCTTCATTTATTAGTTGAGGGCAACCTATCACATTTCCGGGGGACATGGGTGACCTCCATAATACACTGGCATACATGTCAACTGCTTATTTGGAGGTACTATGACTCCATTAGAACTCGGGAATTGCAAGTTTAAGAGTATCGATATTTCCCAATATGCACAACTTGTTGTTCCATTGTCATTTCTGTGTTTTTTCTCCGTAAAAATTAACAGTGTGCTAAGCTTGAACAACTTGTTGTTCCATTGCCATTTCTATGTTTTTTCTATGTAAAAATTAACAGTGTGCTTAGCTTGAACAAAATGGGAGGCAGATCAATATGCAGTGAACCACAGGTGTTAATAATCTTTGACACTGCATGCGAATTTTTTGTCAAAGCAGGATGGATTGCATACCATAACTGACTACAACAGTCTCATGAAATAGTGGCTATTGAATTTCTGTAGAATTTGGAGGGAGATCATTCCATGGTGAGGGGGAGGCAAATAATAGTAACAGATTCAATAATTGATAAACTATCGGGACTACCAGCTGTTGGACCAGAACGCCATAACCATCTTTCAAGATGAAGGACAAAGCCTTACTATCAAAGGAAAATGAGTCCTGCCTACAACCTTGGAAGAACCATGGGTAGAATTAGCCAGAATTGTGCAAAGTTACATCACATGTGATGGGAGAAAAGATGTGGTAAGACCACACCATCTCAAATTATTAGTTGTATTAAAACAAAAATGTGCTATAAATTTGCCCGCATACTTAAATTTTTTATTACATGATGCTTTGCGGAGTATAAGAAAATCTCGTCATGTAGAAATGATAGTAAGTCAGTCAGTTGTAGTCTCGCTCAACAGTAGATTACTTGGGAAGAGTTAGTATTCTTAATAGATGGGGGATTGGCATTACCAGGTCCAAAACGAAAAAGAACTGCTAGCACATCAATTAGACCATAGAAACGAAGACACTCTGCCAAATTGGGGAGAAGTAAGGGAATGTTGGGATGTCCCCAAGAAAATAGTAGCCAACCATTGGAGATATATGACTCAGAGTATGAGCAACCCCCATAACTTGAAGGAGGGGAAACAAAGAAGAAGAATTAGAAGAAAATGTAGAAGAGGAACTGGAATAGGAAACTGAACACTTCGGTAAAAAAGAAGGGGAGGAAGCAGAGCTGCCCAGCAAAATCCCATTACAATACCCTCTGCAAGAAGATGAATTGGCCCAAATTTTGGCCAACATGGGGGAGTATATCTAGCCCCACAACCCACTCAAGCTCGATATTGAGGTAGGATAGTCGGAGGAACAATCTGCTAACAGCAAAAGTGCATCTGAAGAAATGAATGATGAGGAAGAAGTAGAAGAAGAAGTCACCCCGGAAATAGCAGGTCAACCCAGGGTTACCTGCCCTGAAGCACCTAATTAGGAGGATGATAAAACTGAAGAAGTGTTCCAGGAAGAGAATATGGAAATAATCCAGGCGAGGACATAATCCCTGGAGAAAAAAGCCCTGGCCCAAGAAAAGAAACAGTTGTTCCTTCGATGAAAACGAATGAAACAAAAGGCTGCGAAAGGAATAGCAAAGGCTAGTAAATCTAAAACAACTCAGACAAAAAATAAGGGTCCTAAAGATGAGAATCTCAAAAAGAGCCCTTGGAACAAAGGATATAGCCACCAAGATAAAAACCCATAAAATAAAGGCCAAGGGGACTCAAACCAAACCCATTATCATTCAGGACCATAAGGGACAACATTCGGCTGTTACAAATGGAGAGACCTAAACAGAAAATCCACCTATGTGCAACAAGGACATTTAGATAGAGGCATTGTCCTCTAGCATCATGACCAACCAGATAGTTCATGAGAAGGAAACGTAGACTATAGGAACCAGATGTCGCAATAAGGAGATCCAAGTAGATCTCCAGCCCAAAAATGCTTTGATAGAAAATGATCCTAGGATAGTGAGACTTCAAGAGGATTTGGTACAGGCCCAACAGACGATAGAAAAGCTCACAGAAGAAACTGTTCCTCAGGAGAAATATCAAAAGTTACAACATCAAGTAAAGAACATCAATGCATTGGAGAGTGAGGCCTTCGATAGATATCAGAGGGCAGAGGAGAAAGTTAAAAAGGTAACCAATAGACTAGACACAGTTATGAGTCAAATGGATACTTTACGTTCTCTATATACTGATGTTCTAGCATGTAGGGTGCCTGCCAAAAATTATGCTTTGTTTTTTATGGAAATGTACTTACAATTAAAAATTAAGGCTTGTCAAAGAAAGGGTGCCTATAGTGTTAAAAACTATTCATGATTTTATAAATTGTTGTAAACATTATGGGGTGAAAGTCCAGCGATTGCTATGTGAGTTTTATTTGCATAATTTTGTGTTAGACGATGAAATGGAGGAGAACCCTACTCCTTTTGTGGGTCATATCCAACTTTAGGCATTCATCTCTTTTGCTCTTAACCAGATAAAGTGGCTTAAATCCCATAATACCTTTCAGAGACAGGAGAATGGGTTATATCTGTGGGTAAGGGGTGAACCACGAAACCCATTACAACTATGGGATAAGCATAGAAGCTCAATGGGATAGAAGGGTGTGATCTAGACTTTGGGACCCATTGACAAAGAATTTGTCAAGCAAGGGGTAGAATACTTCCTATCCATCAAAGACCTTGCCATAGCAGCAGCTAAACTCTGATGGAAGACTTCCAATCAGAATGTGCAGGACTGAGAGGCATTCAATTATGAAAATTTTAAGTTAGCTTCTAGTCTCTTGGTTACCTATAGTAACCTCATATTGAAAGAAGGGCCATATTGGCTAGGTTGTACGTTTCGAAGTCCAATTGTCTATTATCCTGCAGCAGGATATAAGGCCCTATACGAGTTTCCTGAAGGCCAGACATGGCATATTTTTGAAGTTTTAGCTAGACATCATGGTTTTAGACCACTGCATGAAAATCCGTCTCCAGCTTGTTCCCTAACATCCTTGCATATCAATTTCAATGTTTTCATGAGGGCATGCAAAAGGGTAAGTAGGGGGGTGTGTTGAGAATTGGAAAAGGTATGCATTTACCACTTATCTCTTTATCCTTTCTTTTTAATCATAACTTCTTTACATTCTAACATGGTAATATGTTAAAGAATTACAATAGAATTAAGGAGATTTGTGATTGATGCAAAATGACAAATTATTTTCTTTTTCTATAAGGAAAGTGAAGAAAATGGAAAATCACTATTCAGGAGGAAAATAAAAAGCAGAAGCAACTGTTATCCCTTTGACAGGAAGCTGTATCCAGACGAGGAGATCAAGATCAGAGTGCATGATCTAGGAAAAGGAAAAGGAAATACGACATCAGCGCAAGAAGACAAAATGATAACTGAAGATCAAAGATACAACGAATCCCTCAGGATCCTTTGATCCTGAGGGATCGTTGTTTGAAGGCTTATGGGTACTCTTGATACTTCTGCTTGGCCATTATAAAAAGGGACAATGCTGGTATCCCAGGGGCAAATATTATTATCAATTTATAGAACTTACTGTTGTAATCATAACTATGATTATTGGCTGTCTTTGAAGAGCGATAACTGTAACTTTGCCATTTATGATTAATATATAACTCAATTGTTGTTCCATTATCTAATTCTGGAGTAAACGCAATAGTTCTTCCATGGTGGCTAAGGGCCTGGTCTTAGTGGATCCACTTACTTCTTGTATCATTACTTTACAATTACAGTTGTGTGTCGTTTGATTTCCTTTGCATTTCTCTAATTTGCTTGATTCAGTAATCTTCCATGCCTGAGAATTTCATTGAATTTCTCTGTTTATTGAAATCATAATTGGATAGCTAGATTATTATTCACAACTTCAAATGTTATGTTGTTCATTCTGAAACAATATTGCATTGTCTAATTCAAATTATTGCTATTCATTTACATATTACTATTATTGCTCGTTTACAATTACGATTGCTATTCATTTAACTACGATTCACTTACAGTTGTGATTGTTGTTCATTTATTGTTCATTTAACTTCCATTCAATTACAGTTGCAATTTCCATTCCTTTATATCTGTGGTTAATGTTCGTTATTCTAGAATAATATTACTAATTCAATTACCCTATATTTGTTGTGTGGTTACACTTAATTTGGTTTGTTGTTCCTTTCTTAGATTGTTGTTCAATTCCTTTATTAGTTGAAGGTTGTTGTTCAATACATTTTATTTAAGATTGCTGCTCAATTCAGTCCTATAGATTAAGATTTCTTGTTCGACCTTTTCAATAGATTTAGTTGGTGTTCCTTTTCTATTCATTGAATTTTTATTTCCAGAATTTGCTTTGGTGTGGATAGAGAGAGCTACAACTGTAAAAAACGTTGACTATTGTTTTCTAAGTTCTCAGATTGAAGATCTTGTCTGTGATTGATTTTAATTTACATCAGTTTAAAGGGGAAAGAGTTATCATTACTGCATCCTTGACTGATGATTGTTGTAGTTTCTTAAGTGAATGATTTAGTTACAAAGCATTTATGTTTCTTAACATTACAATTAGATTATCTTTCCAACATTCATTTACTTTTGCAAGCACTATACTCCAAACATTACTCTTGAACAAGCGACCACCTCAAACTGAATACACTCTTGAGATAAAAAATCATACCTAGATTGATAATTAATGCAGGGTAAATAGGGGTTAAAAGACACCTTTTTATCACTCAACATATATGAGGTAAAAGGGAAGGAGAAACTAGTGTGCAGGTTGAAAAAAAGTTTTTATGGCTTAAAATAGTCTCCAAGGCAGTGGTATATAAAATTTGACACGTATATGTCTAAACAAGGTTATACTAGATGTCACTCCGATCATTGTGTTTATCTCAAAAGGAAAAATGATGACAACTATATCATATTTTTATTGTATGTAGATGACATTCTTGCAACAGGTTCTAACATGCGGGAAATAAATGTGCTCGAAAGAAAATTGGAAAACTCATTTTCAATGAAGGATTTGGGTGCTGCAAAACAAATCCTTGGTGTGAGAATAACTAGAGACTGGAAGAATCACAAATTAACATTGTCTCAAAGTGAGTACACAGAAAACATTTTGAAAAGGTTTAATACGTAGAATTCAAAACCAATTATTATATGTTTGGCTACCCATTTCAAATTAAGTAAGGAGAAGTGTCGCAAGACTCAGAAAGAAATGTCTCATATGTCTAAAGTTCCATATACATCAGAAATTGAAAGCTTAATGTATGCAATGGTCTACACAAGGCCTGATATTGCACATGCGGTGGGATTTGTAAGTAGGTACATGAACAATCCAAGAAAAGTACATTGGATGGCGGTGAAGTGGATTCTCAGGTATTTAAGAGGTACCAAAAATCAAGCATTATGCTTTGGTGGTTCAAACATTTCTCTACAGGGATATGTTGATGCAGATATGGCGGGTGATAGAAATAACAAGAGGAGCACAAAAGGGTATGTGTTTACTATAGGTGGAACTATCAGTTGGGTCTCAAAATTACAAAATGTTGTTGCAATCTCAACAACAAAAGCAGAGTATGTTGTTGCTACAGAGGCTAGTAAAGAAATGACTTGGTTACAAAGGTTTCTGGATGAATTGGGTAAGAAGCAAGAGTTGGGCAAGTTATAAAGTGATAGCTAGAGTGCCACACATCTTGCAAAGAACTCTACATTTCATTTCAAGACTAAACATATATAGCTGAAGTACCATTTCATATGGTCAGTGTTGCAAGGTGGACACTTGAAGCTGGAAAAGATACACACTAGCCAGAATCCTGCAGATATGTTAACAAAAGTTGTATCGAGGGAGAAACTGAGAATTTGCTCAATTTCAATTGGTCTTCGGGTATGATGAAGAAGATGAGAAACAACCAGGTCCAAAGTGGAGTCATTCTCTAGCAAATGAAACAACGGTGGGTTTCTATAATCAGTCTCCAAGTGGGATATTGTTGGGTGTGGAGCCCGATTATCTTCTGTATTCAAAGGTATCACCACATTGGTCATAGTTTGTAAGGGGGCACAACACCGCTCCCAAAATATTCACTACAAGGGGGGTCCAAGGGGGGGCATTTGCAACCTATGGGAGACCCCCCCCCAAGTGAGGGGATCGCACCCAGTGCCCCCGAAGCTAAGAATAGATGTAAAATTTCCCTGTAAAATGTTGTAATTTCATAGTCAATATGGGTCGTCCATTAGGCAGAGTTATGATGGTAGAAGTTATGTTTAATTTAGGGTTTTTTTCCCTAAAAGGAAACCCCTCACTATATATGAGGGAATTGTATTGCATCTATGTAGATCTATATTCTGAGTGAGGAAGAGAGAGGAGATTGAGAGCAAAGAGGGAATTATACTGGATCTACTATAGGTTGTATCTCTTTCATTTACATCAGTTTATAGGGGAAAGAGTTATCATTATTGCATCCTTGACTGATGATTGCTGTAGTTTCTTGTGTGAGTGATTTAGTTACAAAGCATTTATGTTCCTTAACATTACAATTAGATTATGTTTCCAGCATTCATTTAATTTTGCAAGCACTATACTCCAAACATTACTCTTCAACAAGTGACCACCTCAAACTGAATACACTCTTGAGATAAAAAATCATACCTAGATTGATAATTAATGTAGGGTAAATAGTGGTTAAAAGACACCTTTTATCACTCAACAGATATGAGGTAAAAGGGAAGGAGAAACTAGTGTGCAGGTTGAAAAAGAGCTTGTATGGCTTAAAATAGGCTCCAAGGCAGTGGTATATAAAATTTGACACGTATATGTCTAAACAAGGTTATACCTGATGTCACTCTGATCATTGTGTTTATCTCAAAAGGAAAAATGATGACAGCTATATCATACTTTTATTGTATGTAGATGACATGCTTCCAACAGGTTCTAACATGCGGGAATAAATGTGCTCAAAAGAAAATTGGCAAACTCATTTTCAATGAAGGATTTGGGTGCTGCAAAACAAATCCTTGGTATGAGAATAACTAGAGACTGGAAGAATCACAAATTAACATTGTCTCAAAGTGAGTACACATAAAACGTTTTGAGAAGGTTTAATATGTAGAATGCAAAACCAATTATTATACGTTTGGCTACCCATTTCAAATTAAGTAAGGAGGAGTGTCGCAAGACTCAGAAAGAAATGGCTCATATGTCTAAAGTTCCATATACATCAGAAATTGGAAGCTTAATGTATGCAATGGTCTGCACAAGGCCTGATATTGCACATGCAGTGGGATTTGTAAGCAGGTACATGAACAATCCAGGAAAAGTACATTGGATGGCGGTGAAGTGGATTCTTAGGTATTTAAGAGGTACCAAAAATCAAGCATTATGCTTTGGTGGTTCAAACATTTCTCTACAGGGATATGTTGATGCAGATATGGCGGGTGATAGAAATAACAGGAGGAGCGCAAAAGGGTATGTGTTTACTATAGGTGGAACAACTATCAGTTGGGTCTCAAAATTTCAAAATGTTGTTGCACTCTCAATAATAGAAGCAGAGTATGTTGCTGCTACAGAGGCTAGTAAAGAAATTACTTGGTTACTAATGTTTCTGGATGAATTGGGTAAGAAGCAAGAGTTGGGCAAGTTATAAAGTGATAGCTAGAGTGCCACACATCTTGCAAAGAACTCTACATTTCATTCCAAGACTAAACATATATAGCTCAAGTACCATTTCATATGGTCAGTGTTGCAAGGTGGACAGTTGAAGCTGGAAAAGATACACACTAGCCGGAATCCTGCAGATATGTTAACAAAAGTTGTAACGAGGGAGAAACTGAGAATCTGCTCAATTTCAATTGGTCTTCAAGTATGATGAAGAATATGAGAAACAACCAGGTCCAAAGTGGAGTCATTCTCTAGCAAATGAAGCAACGGTGGATTTCTATAATCAGTCTCCAAGTGGGATATTGTTGGGTGTGGAGCCCAGTTATCTTCTGTATTCAAAGGTATCACCGCATTGGTCATAGTTTGTAAGGGAGAACAACACCACTCGCAAAATATTCACTACAAGGGGGGTCCAAGGGGGGGCATCTGCAACCTATGGGAGCCCCCCCGCCCCTAGTGAGGGGATCGCACCTAAAAATACATGTAAAATTTCCCTGTAAAATGTTGTAATTTCATAGTCAATATGGGTCATTCATTAGGCAGAGTTATGATGGTAGAAGTTATGTTTAATTTAGGTTTTTTTTCCCTAAAATGAAACCCCTCACTATATATGAGGGAATTGTATTGCATCTATGTAGATCTATATTCTGAGTGAAGAAGAGAAAGGAGATTGAGAGCAAAGAGGGAATTATAGTGGATCTACTATAGGTTGTATCTCTTCAGTTTGCTGGGTAATATAAAAGGAAGGAATGGCTGTTTCTCCATAGATGTAGCCCAAACTATGTGAAACACATATATCTATGTCCCTCTTGTTTTATGCATTTTATATGTTTATATTTCTGCATTTTTTTATGTGTTCCATTGCTCTGTAATATGTAATTTTCTGTGCTCTGTCTCCTATTCCTCTCAGTAATTTTTTCTCATCTATGGAACAAATGCACTTGACAATAATGGAACCTATTTTCCTCCTAGTGGCCCAATTATAAGACATCCTAATAGCCTATTGGTGGCTAGGATTGACTACCCAAACTATTCAATACAATTACAGTAGGGACTTTTATAGAGTCTTATTCATCATAATCATGTGGATAGATCCTTTTCCATGAATAATGGGGGTTGACATGCCATCCTCTCAAATTATGGTGGTGAGAACTGGAAGGTCGAATTTTGAGTGCCATAACTTTTGCATACACACTCCAATTGAGGTGATTCTTGTGTCATTGGAAAGGTATCAATGTGTATAAATTGAAAGAAAAGGTGCAACACTAAAGAAGAAAATTTTTACCCCCGTATAACATCATATGATGCCTCAAAATTATCTTTGAAGGTTTTATAGTGTGATTTGTGAAACTGTGTCCCACTAATAAAAATGGTCATGAGCTTAATCGTCCACTTTTTCCACTCTGAAAGAATCTTGATGGATGAAAAATATATAATGACCCAATCTGAGTCATTGGATCCATGATGTACATCATTCAAACTTGACCCTATATTTTCTCTCCAATGAACACATTGAGCCAGTCTATGGTTGAGTTGAGCCATGTAAATTGGTTACAACAAAGCATGTGCCGATGTACATGTGTGCAATATATGGATATGGAATGAGATATGTCTGAGGTTATGAAGTGAGACTACAGGGATCAATTGATTGTGATTGGGATAGGACTACTATGGATGGAAAGATCACCTTGGGGTGGTGCTTTAGCTTGGGATCAACTATGATATCCTAGATTAGCAAGAACCAGACTTCTATTGCACTCAATACAATAGAAGTGGAGTATATTGCATCCACTATTGTAATTCTGGAAGCAGTGAGGCTTTTCAAGATTTGTGCAAGATTATTTGATAAGGTTCTAGAGATGAACTTAATATATTATCATAATCAAAGCTTTGTGAAGCTTTTAAAGAATTCAGTATTTCATGAGAGGCTGAAGCACATTGAGATAAAATATCACTTCATCTGGGCACAGAGTAGTGAAGCTCTAACACATATCCACAAATTAGAAAACTGGAAACATTCTCACCAAGCCTCTATCTTGGGGGGAGTTTTCATACTTCGGAGATAATCTTGGCTTGATGTATAATCTCTCCCTCGCTAAGAGAGAGTGTTGATGTTTCTGCAACATCAGAAACACATTCTCACATGGGTTAATGATGATTGCACTAGTTTTATGAGAATATTGACCAACTTTGACTAGTGATTCAACTTCTAATATTGGCTTAGATTTCTAGAGAAATTTTTATTTGTAAACCTTGTTTAATAGATAATTTTCTTCAAGAAATGATTACTAGTTTTTCTCCCAAGGTTGGGTTTCTCAACGTAAAAATATTGTGTTTATTATGCATTGCTATCTTTCTATGATCTTTGTTATTTTTGTTGCATTTCCAATAAATATTTTATTTGTGTAAATATTCAATGATATCAACGTTTGCTATCTAAGGCTATATATAGCTTCATGACATCCAAAATGCTAACTACTCATGGTCCCTTGCATAATACAAGATAACCACCTTATTTATTAACTATGATCCATTTATAACTAATTGTGGCCCCTTTTCCATAATGTAGGTCAACCACATACAATCATTATTAATTGTATAACCATTTACAGGATTTATTAAATCAACTAACTAATTATGACTCTAACGAGGCCCCTTGGGCTTATTACAAAAATAAAGGGGTTAGGGGTGGACCCTAATGATGCCCTCCTCCATCAAAAGCAACCTTGACCTCAGGGTTGAAGCTGTGAAAGCTACTGAAAAATAGTGGTTGGTTTCCATGTCGCATCTTCTAGAGAGGTATATTTCAACTTGATGAGTAATTCCTTGATTATGCAATGACATAGATGTTCTTCTCGAGTCTTGGGACCTGCTTGGGTCTAAGCCGAAGTGAACCTTCCTCGTCCAATTATGGAAGAATTGTCTGAATGCTACAACTATTCCCCACAACTTTCTTGAGGTAGGATACATGGAAGACTCAGTGGATTTTTCAAGTGGCTGAGAGTTCTAGTCTGTAATCTACTGCGTTCATACATTGAATTACCTGATAGGGCCCATAAAATTTCGAGGCTAATTTATGGCAACCCTTTTCTTGACAGTGGTCTACTTATAATTCTAGAGTCACAAAAACACATCATCAACCATTTTAAATGATCTCTCTAAATGGTGTTCGTCAGCGTGTTGCTTCATCTGATTCTAAGCTTGATGGAAATTATCTTTGAGATTAGTGATCATGTCGACATTGTTCTTAAGGAGCTTATCAACTGCCTGTACTCTGGAAGATCCTAAGAGATAAAAAGTTGGTGAAGGTGGGAATTAGACATACGCTACCTCATATGGCGTCATCTTGGTGGCTTCATGACAGTTAGTATTATACCACCATTTAGCTAAATTCAACCATTGTAACCATTGATGTTGCTTTCCTGAAGTGAAGCATCGCAGATAGGTCTCCAAACATTTGTTGACTCCCTTCTATTTGACCATCTATGTGCGGGTGATAATCGGTACTCATTTGGAGTTGTGTGTCATGTACTTTAAATAGCTCTTGCCAAAAATTGCTAGTGAAAGTGGGGTCTCGATCAGACACAATGGAAGTCAATATGCCATGCAGTTCAAATATTTCATCCATGATGACCCTCAACAACCACCATGATGACTCATTTGTTTCGTGACTTTAGGAGACATGTAATGAAATCCATGGAAACATCTTTCTATATAGAAGTAGGGGGTGGCCAAGGTTGTAACGTGCCTAGTAGCTTGATCATTTCCCCTTTCTTGTGACTTTTCTTTCAACATAAAATTTACAAGCATTTCTTACACAAATATTTAATTTGTGTATTTCTAGTTATCTATATTAATATTATAGGTGTACATTCCTTTTCCATGGAATGACGTTTTACCTTGTTTACTTTCTAGATTTTACATATACTCTTATGACTTGACACCTATTTGCATTGTTTTGTAGGAGTGTTAAACAACATTCTAATGCACTATTGTTAAAAATGCAATGTTATGTATTAAATAAAATGAAACCCATTGGTCAGCTCTATGAAAGAGAATCTGAACCAGGAGAGTCTTGTGCTGAGGAATGCTCTACTTTTTCCATGTACATCACACATTATATAGTAATCACAAATTTATGGAAGCTAGAACCATAACCTAAAATATAGAATCTAGTTCCTATCCTTAAGTCTCATGAACCAACTCGCTATTCTAAGATATTCTCCATTACCTCCAACACAACCCCTTAATGGAGAAGGGGTTCAAAAATATGCCTAAAATCTCCCTAAATAGTTCAAAGTTGATTTTGCCAAGAGGCCTAGTGAAAATGTCTGTAACATTATCACATGTATTACAATATACCAAATGGATTTCTTTTGATTGCACTTTCTCCCTGACAAAGTGGAATTGTGTATCAATGTGTTTAGTTTTTTTCTGAAACATCGAATTATTAACAAGTTTGATTAAACTTTGATTGTTGCATATGATTGTTGTTGCATCCTTCTGTTCTTCGACGACATCCTGGAGAAGTCTCTGCAGCCAAATTGTCTCACACATTGCTCCGCACATGGCTTGATACTCTGCTTCCTCTGAAGACAAGGAAATTATGTTTTGTTTCTTGCTACTCCATGTAATCACCCAGGATCCAATGTTGAATGCATCGCCTATTGTGAATCTGTGTCGTCTACAGTTCCAGCGAAGTCTGAATCTGTAAATCTTGTCAATCTAACATCAGAGGAATCAATATAAATAATACCATAATCTATCATACCTTGTAGATACCTCAAAACACATTTCTCTACATTTGAATGACTCTCAAGTGGCTTGGACATGTATTGACTTAGCACACTCACTGCATAAGCCAAATTTGGTCTAGTAGTGGTCAGGTAGATTAGACTCCCAACCAGCTCTCTGTAAAGTGTCACATTTGCCTCTTTAGAGTCATCCTCACTCTCTAGTTTGATGTTCTGTTGTAATGGTACTGTTGGAGGCTTGCACTGATCCATCCCAAATCTTTCTAGTAGACCTTTGACATACTTACCCTCAGAAAAAAAATGCTTATCTTGAATTTCTCTAGATCTCAAGACCGAGACAGTATCTTAATTCACCAAGGTGTTTCATTTCAAACACCTGTGACATTTGTTGCTTGATTTCTTTGATTAGAGAAATATCATCACCTGTAATAATTAAATCATCTACATACAAAGAAACCAACAATATGCTCCCTTGTTCATCTTGAATGGTATACAGATTAGGGTCGTTTTTACTTCTGTTGTAGCCAAATTGTGGAAAAAATGAATCAATCTTTTCATACCAAGACCTGGGTGCTTGCTTTAGTCCATAAAGAGATTTCTTTAATCTATAGACTAAATTTTCTTTCCCTTTCTGGACAAACCCCTCAAGTTTATCTAAATAAACCTCCTCTTTCAATTCTCCATTTAAAAATGCAGACTTTACATCTAGTTGGTGAATCATCCAATGTTTCTTAGTAGCTAAAGCAATCAACATTCTGATGGTATTTAGTTTAGCTATGGGGGCAAAGTTTTCTTCATAGTCAATGCCTTCTTTTTTTGAATACCCCTTTGCTACCAATCTAGCTTTTAATTTATCTATGGTTCCATCTACATTAATCTTTGGCTTATACAACCATTTACAACCTATGGTTTGTTTCCCTCTAGGAAGTTCAACCAGTTCCCAAGTGTTGTTCCTGATTATAGATTCATATTCATGTTGCATAGCTATTTTCCATTCACTACATTCATTTGCTTCCTTATAACTAGAAGGTTCAAAAATGTTCATCATACTAGTTATAAAAGCATTTTCCCTATATCTTGTAGGCAATTGAGCTTTCCTACCTAATCTCCTGAGTGGTGGGGTAGCTTCAAACCTTGTTTGATCATCATTTTCTTTTTCTTCCCATTGCTACTGTTGTATCTACTGTTGTTGTTGTTGTATCTATTGTTGTTCATGTTCTGCCTTTGTCTGCTGATGCTGATTGCTTCCTATTTCTTCGCTTTCTTCTTCCACCAGGAATGGAATATCCAATTCCTCATTATGCTTATCAGATTCCTTATGACCTTTCTCATGGAATATGACATCTCTGCTAACAAAATTATTGTGTGTAGAGAGATTAAATAATCTATAAGCTTTATATTGTGAACAATACCCTATAAAGGTACATTTGATGGCGTTTGAATCTAGTTTTCTTCTATCCTCCTTTGGAATATGGGCAAATCATTTAGACCCAAATACTCTTGAATGTTTTACTGTAGGATTAAATCCATATAATGCTTCATAAGGAGTTTTAAACTCAAGACTCTTTGTAGGACTCATAGTTTTAAATAAACCACATTATCCAATGCTTGAGCCCAAAAACCATTCGAAAGATGGTTACCTTTCAACATGCTTCTAGCACATTCCACCAATGTTCTATTTTTTCTTTCTATTACTCAATTATACTAAGGAGTATGGGGTACTGTGAATTGTTGTAATATCACATTATTTTACAATACTTGATAAGCTCATCCTTCCTATATTCTTCCCCTTGATTGGAGTGAATAATTTTTATATGCTTCCCTCTTTGCTTTTCAATCATGTTTCTGAACTGCTTCAAGTATTCAAATGTGTGACTCTTCTTAATCAAAAAATATACCCAAGAAAACTTTGTGCAGTCATCAATAAGCAGTTAAAAATATAGTGCACCTCCTAATGACATTGTTTGCATGGGTCCACAAAGATCTGTGTGCACTAATTCAAGTATAACTTTCTGTTTTCTCTCTACTTGAACAGGGAATTCTTCTCTACACATCTTTCCTATTTTACATGCATCACAATATTTATGCACTTGTTTTAACATAGAAATATCTCTTACCATTTTTTTTCTGAAGTAACAATAAATCATTGTAGTTGACATGACCAAATATCTGACGCCACAACTCTTCTCTAGTCAAACCAACTGTTGTTAAAGCTTTAACTGATGCTGGTCTTACATCCAATTTATACAAACCTCCTATTTGAATTCCTGTAACAATAGTCTCCATGCCATCTAGCAGATCTTTAATATAACAATTAGATTTAAAAAATTCAACTTTAAGATCTTGATCTGTAATCATGGATACATAAATAAAGTTCTTTGTTATGCCGGGCACATACATGACATTATGAATTTGTCTTACAGTGCCATTAGGTAAAATGACAGAAATTTTCCCACACCCTTCGATCTGATGACCTCTATCATCACCTAGGTAGATTTGTGTTGTGTCGTTGACTTCTTTAAAATCTTCGAACCATTGTGTGTTCCCCGTCATATGTGTTGATGCTCTCGAATCTACATACCAAATGTTTGCATCAACATTCTCATCAAAATCTGCCATGAACAATTTGAAGTTATGCTCATGATTATCATTTGCGAGATGACGTGCATGTCATTTTTGCCTCTGTTGTTCTTCATGATATTTCTTCTTCCTGTACTCCCTAGCTATATGACTAAGTTCTCCGCAATAAAAACATTTAATTACAGAGTTGTTTCTATTTAGATTCATACCTTGGGTCGGATTTGGTCTTTTCTGTGAGCTTCCTCCATTTTGCTGTTGTGGATTTCCTTTTCTTTTGAAGTTCTTTTTTGCCATCAATGCAAGATCAGCACTCTAGGGCTTCAGAATCGATCTTATTTCTTCTTGCATCAGTATTCCTATCAGTTCTTCAAAGTTCAGGATTTTCTCTCTCGCATTTATCCCAGTGATGAACATTTGGTAGTCATCGGTCACACCATCCATGGTAATGGTTACTAGATCTGTATCTGCAAGTCTATCACCAATGTCTAACAATTTGTTCTTCAGACCTTTGCTCCTCGCTATGAAGACAGCAACTATTTCATTATCCTCCAACTTCAGGAATAAGATCTTGCTATTCAGAAATAGAAATAGAAGACGATTTGTATTCGTGATCTCATACAAATCCTTTAATATAACCAAGATTTCGTTTGCTGATTTACATTCTTTGATATGTGGTATTATACAGTCTTTCACTGACATCTTTAGTAGCGTCCTTGCTTTACCTTCTCGCTTCTCTTAATTTGATGTTCATCCAGCTGTTGGCTTCATCTCATCCCCATTTGCAATTGTCCAAGCACTCTACACTCTTAACACAGTTTGCATCTTGAATTTCCATAATTGGATCCATCGAGCTTGTTATGCTCATTCAAGGATGGTTCAAACATTTGATTATTCATCTTGGTGATTAAAAAAAAATGATAGCTAGTCTCCAATACTGTTTGATCTTGCAACACACGCAAATTATTGTGACTTCCTTCACGACATCTACCATGGCCTCCTTGGCAAACCTCGGGCGAGTTAGCAGTTGCACACTTCAGATCTACGATGTGCTACAGTGGGAACCGCGCTATTAACCCTCCAATCCATGTGCCTTTCAAATCTTCCACTCAGAGTAGAGGTTCATTGGCCGTGAAGCTCTCATACCATGTTAAAAATGCAATGTTTTGTATTAAGTAAAACTCAGTGGTGAGCTCTACGAAAGAGAGTCTGAAGTAGGAGACTCTAGCTCTGCACAACTCTCTCTTTTGTCCATGTATATCACATATTATATAGCAATCATAGATTTAGGGAAGTTAGAACCATAACCTAAAAAATAGAAAGTAATTCCTATCGTGAGGTCTAGTGAACCAACTCACTATTCTAAAATATTCATTATTCTAAGATATTCTCCATTATATCTAACAACTATTACAGCCATCTTTGCTGTTCGTAATTTGTTATTCACTGTTTTTAAATGTAATCTCTGTGGTCAAATGTACTGATTACGAAAGATGTATCGTGAATATCTTATTGTGAATATGTTATTGTCAAGCGAACATGTATTTGGTACATCGTAATCAGAAACTAACCACAACGTCGGATCGTGTGTTTGATACATCGATTGATATGGAGGCTTGACAATGATATTGAAGATGATTTTCAAGCGAAAAAAACAATATTTCGGCTCTCCACTTTCGAAACTAAATCATTATTATTGGGTCATCCCTTCCCTACGAACTTGTTTGAAACGCACATTGGTGAGCGGAAATCGTGCTTGAAGACGGAATTCAACGTTTCGCATTCGCCTTTTGAATTATAATTGAAATTGCTTTCATTTCTCTTCACGAAAATGGAGAAGGCATGTTTGAAGAGGAAAACCACCATTTTGCATTTACGTTATGGATTGGAGACGACGTTAACTTTAATTCGCTCTTTAACTTTATTTCGCTCTTTGCCGAAACAGATTATGCATGTGTGAAGCTAAAATTAACGATCTAAAATTAGGTGAAACAGATTATGCAGGTAGGAAGCTAAAATTATCGATCAAAATTTCGCGTCCAATGTGGCCTTCGCCGCCCGCAAAATAATGATAAAGTTGTGATGTATTTTGCCAAGACAATGTCGTCGAATATTTCACGCCCAACATCCCTGTTGTAGTCGTCACACTTTTGGTGAAAGTCAGTAAAATGATTAAGTGAGAGGGAATGAATGAGCTGCCCGTCTGTCTGGTGCCGTCCATAACCGGGCTGCCGCTTGTTTATCCCTTGACACGGCGTTCGTAAAGTCTGCGACAGCCAACCCGACAAAGGACAATGACTTTCCCACTCAGTATTTCATTAGCAGCTTTCGGTCGTGACGGGTTTTGGGTTTGCGTTAAGACAATCAATATGCATGCACTTCAGAGAAGACGTTCACTCCTTATAAGTACTCGCATTCCTTCCTTTGTTTCACAACCCAACTCTTGCAGCTCTCTGAGTCCTAGTTTTCCCATCGCAACTGAATTCTCTCTTCTCCGCCAAATCCATCAGATATCATATTTTCCATTTTCTAACACTTTTATTCGCTCTTTCACTTCATATACTTTGTTGCTAACACCGAGCTTTCTTATGAGGAGCAGTATAATGGCCCCCTTCATTGTGATCTCGTTCCTTATCATTCTAGGCCGTAGCAATGCCAGGTTGCTGGTCGACCCTGACACTCTTTCCACTTCCGACCGCAATACCGGTACGCTTTTCGACGATGATTCCTGCTTGCACACTGCCAACGGTCTTATGGAGAAGGATGTGGTGGACTACGTCGAGGACATGAGAAGCAGCTCGTCGGCAAACAGTGCCACCAACGAGAAGACGCTATCGCTC
Source organism: Pinus tabuliformis (assembly GCA_031772625.1). Taxonomy (NCBI): domain Eukaryota; kingdom Viridiplantae; phylum Streptophyta; class Pinopsida; order Pinales; family Pinaceae; genus Pinus; species Pinus tabuliformis. Next base: position 196,154,784 of record CM062820.1, on the reverse strand, counting down.
AGGCTGAGGCCGAGCGTCCCAAAGAACTATGAAGGAGACTCGGCGACGTCGAAGAAAGCCATGAATGTGAATTTTATGGTGACCGAACAGCAGCTCTCCACATCCAGTAATAGCCCTGGGATCGGTCACATGCAAATGATCCCGCGTAGTTCTTAAACCAGAAACGTCGACAAATCCCATCAAAGCAATGGAGATGAACACCTTCAGCCAGAAAAGAGCAATAAGCGCAAACTGGGTTCTACTCCAAGCCCGGGAGACGGCCATTGATGGTTTGAACGTAATAAAGTATATTAGCGCAGCGTTTAAAGCTAATAAAGGAGGTTACGTATGCGTAAACAAATAAAAAGTGCAAGTACGACTTGATTATGCCCGTAGATATATAGATATTTTATAAGTAGAAGCACCGTTAGAATCATCTTTATGTATGAGAGAGAGATATAGAGAGGGCAATTTTTTTTTAATTTTAAAATTTGGAAAAAAATTGCATCCTTTTATAAAGATAAGAATATTCTTTTGAAGATCTTTTGTAAATAGGGTAAGTCAAGGTTTCTTTTGAAGATCTTTTGTAATAAGGTAAATCGAGGTTTAATGATTTAGGAAGATAGACAAATATAGATCTATAGGACTATATTGTATAGATGAAATAAGATATATATTTGTAGTGGTTTTATTCAAGTTATAATTTTTAAATTGTACTTTTGAATGTTATATATAATACATAACTAGATATTTAAGTTCAAAGTTTTTTTGTCAAATTTTATAGAAAATAAATATACACACATACATGTATATCTATATATATGTAAACAAAATGTAAAATAGTGGACCTCAAGCTTTTCAACCATCAAAACTATTTTTTCAATTGCTTTATATGATATATACATAATTATTTTTAGACAATATATAATATATACATGGTTGATATTAAAATAATTTAGATAGTATTGAGATGTTATTAATATATTTTTAAGTATATATCACTACAGGATCTCCTTCTCATTATTTTTATTAAAAACGTTGAATATTTTATTATGTACAACATATATATATATTAAATTACATTTTTTAATGCATAATTTGATTTATCCACTTGAAAATCCTTTGAATACAGAGAATAAAATAGCTTAAGCATACAATTCAAACAATATCACTATATTAAAAAAAAATACTTAATAAAAGTGCGATTTATATTAATAGTGGGAATGTTATTTCTAAGATGATCCCATATGCCTTATTTACTTGTACTAAAAATCATGATGATGATACTCTTAATGGATTATGATGAGTAATCACTATCTAATATCTTATTAAAAGGATTAAAGCTTATGTGCCACATGAGGATGGCACCCGTTTCTTATACTGCATTATATTATGTTGATGTTTTAATTTGACTATTAGGAGATGGAGTCCTAAACATAAGATGCCTCTTTTGCCTTCTTCTATTGATGATTGATAATGATAGAATAAGAAATCTATGTGATAGTCTATATTGTGATGAGGCTTGAGCTACTCCATTATATTACGATTTAATTTACATTAATATTTTATTTTTTATGATGATTAGCATGATTAATAGTTTTGATGATGTATTTGATATTATATATGTTTGTCATTTAACATATCTATTGATATTTTGAGGTTTTATATTATTGATGATGATATTTCATGAAGCATTAGTATGCTTACCATTGACTCTAGCATTTTCGGTCATGACGATGATTACATAATTGATCCTTTTGAATCATGTTCTTGATGTACTTCATGTTAAGATGTTGTATATTTGTGATGATATTATGTTGTATATCTTTGATGATAGTGTTACAAATACATTGTTATTTTGGAAATAAAATCTATAATAGGTTGAGACACTATTGGAAATGAAAAGGAAATGCATTCAAGGGGAGGGATTATGGTGAGGATGAACTCCAATCTAACTTATGTAAATTGAAAAAGGGAAACAGATTGTAACTCACTATTACGCTATTCCTTAGAGTTTTAAATTACCGTCAAGATTGATTTCACCATTAAATGAAAACATGAAATAAAAGTTAAAGTATTTAGAAGATGTTACATTGAGATTGATTGAAATAAATGATGCTTTCCAAATGATAAATATAGTTGGATAATGAGGAAGTTCTCTATAATCTTATCGTTGTTATGTTAGAACTTGTGAAGTGGGGTTTATGTCATTGGTTGACAAAAACTACAAGCTTCTCTAATATAGTCTATGTGGACGAAAGGGTTGGGAGTGTCTACATGACTAATGACTAATTAATATCAATTTTATCATGGTTTCTTATGCTCTTTTTAATCCAAATATATGGGATGCCACTACCAAGTATGATGGTAAGCACTAGATGATAGCTGCTATATTAATATATTTAAAGAGTAGGATAAATTTGACATGTATATTTGTGATGATGAGAAAATAAAAATGGTAGAAATATGTTTTCTCATGTGGGAGCTATTTCTATGTGTCATCATGATAAAAAGTGATAATGGTTGTAGTAATAAATCTATATGGACAAAGCACATGAGGTTTTATAACCTATAATTTTATGGTCCTGTCCATCATAGAGAGTTTAATAAAGTAATAATATAACCTATGATAATCCTTTGGGATATATTTCAATTAATTGTAGAGGATACCACCTTTGACTATGGTTTGTTTTCACTGGAGGAGAGAGTACTAGAAAGATTCCTACATTTTATAGCCTATGGTATGGATGTTAGAAAAAATATGAAGCGAGGGGCACGGGGGATGAATCCATATTTTTTGTTCACTTTAACTTCCAATTTCACATTCAAAATTATGTATGTTACTATTATTCATGCAACATATCTGTGTATTCGACTTTAATGAATGGAACCTACATATGTTAATATTACTTACTTTTCATAACATCCATTAGGTGTTTAACCTAATCATTACATTAATAGTTCATTAGCCTATACAATAGAGAACAGATAAATCACAACACATAAGAAACAAGTCAAGACATATGAGCACCAAGATTTCAAGTGAAAACACAATGTGGGAGAAAACCACCACTACTACCGTCTATATATTCTTGATTTATTATAATGGAAAATAATTACACCATTATCTTGTGATGGCAGAAACTCTTACGAACACGTAGACACCTACCTACAAGAGGCTACAACCTCCATTGGTTCTGTAACACCCACTGGAAGAGAACTACAACCCCGTGATCTTGTTTATGAGCTCCTAATGGAAGGGAGATCCTACCCCATCATTGAAGGTTACAACCCTCAGTACATTGTCGACCATGTTTCATAGTATTTCAAACTGGATCCACCTATCAATCAATCATCAAAACATGTAGGCCAACGTTAATCAAATTTTAATGCTAAATCCATACAACCAATAAGCCTAAGCCATAATATTAGACCAAAAAATATGAATCATTAAAGTGTTGTAAACAATCTAATCACTGAAACATTAAGCCATTGAATACTGAAGCAAACCAATCACTGAAATGAATATCAAATCAATCCAATACCAAATTATATTGTGACACGTCAACCATTCAATAATTCAGCTATTAATAACACTATTAGATACAAGAAAATCATCACAAAAACAATATGCAGTCACTACAAACCTTGATCAATATCAACTTTAGAATGTACACAACTATTCTGAAGTATACCCATGTATATACATGCCTTCTATGGATAACATCTGCATACAAATCCCAATTCTATGAAACTTGTCAGATTATCAAATTGAATAATTGTATCAATCATTGAATCGGTGAAATAATGAGTAATAATATAAACTAATCACTCACCGAATGCAACGTCATCATTGATCAAAATACCAAGCCAAAACCAAATCAAGTCATTCAAAAGTTCTAGACACAAATTATCATGATCAAGACACCATTAATAGACAATAACAAATAAAACAAACATAATCAATTGTCAGCAGCAATTTAAACACTGATCAAATTCAACTTATAATGTATATGCGACAGTATTTAACTAGATCTATGTATATACACTATTATCATGAATAAAACCTACGTATATATTTCAACATACTGGAATCCAAAACCTTAATAGAGTATCAATATAAACAATTTATTTCATAATATATATGCGACTATTACGAGGCATACCCAAATATGTACGTGACTATATAGAACCAAAATTGAATACATATATTTAAATTACTGAAACAAAAATTCACTGGAAATCACCTGTTAAACCAATATCATTGCACACGTATTGTCAAAGGCTATAGATCTCAGCAGATATATTCATGATCCTAATTCTACCATAATCACAAATATTGCATTCTTGGACATTTAGACAAGCAATTCAATCGATCATATATTCACTACAACTTCATATCTCTTAGATCTAAACCTTTTCCTTGCTCCTTCGTGCATGCCTATTCCAAATTATATCACACAAGAATGACTCATTACATTTCACAAATATATCCTTAATATCCATCTCATTATATAGTTTTTTTCCTTTACCATTACCTCAGGAAAATCCTTTGGTTATGTCGTTAATATTCATTGATGGCATCAAATAGACGTTTTTGTCATAGTTACTATGGGAAATTACCATGGTAATCACCATGGTATCCAGTTTTACATGGATTAGATTATGTACGTGCATTTTTTCACAGGCCCTACATATGTACACAACTTTTCTTCACATGGGTCACATATAGTTTTCAAACTTCACAATTCCCATCTTTTCTTATGTGAAACCTATATCAACATTGCTCACATACTTCCTCATTTCTGAAATACCTATACAAACATCTGTTTCATCTGTATTAATTCCATGACCATCATATTATAGCGAAGTAGACATCAATAATATATTTCGATCAAGGACAACACATTAGCCATAATTCCAACAATCTCCCCCTTTGAACTTGATGGAAACCACTTGCAAACATAAAGTCTTCTATCACCCTTTTACATCAAGGGAAAATCATTGAACTAGGCTGAATGAGGTACTTCCCTTGTAGATTTGAATATTGTAAGTCTTATTTGTTGATATGAAAAATGAAATTTTTATACTAATCATGCTCCCTTGAGCATATGCTAGTTTTACAAAAGATATATAATAAAATAATAAGGCTATCCATAAACAAATATGACATTTCCTATCACCAATGACTCTATGATCCACCATCCAACATAACAGAGTGATATATTTGACCCAAATTTTACATTAATCACCCATAATAATGGGTACATACATAGCAGAATTTGATCTCAATAGCCCATACATGACAAAATATTACAATGATTACAACATGGATGTTTCCAAAACCTATAGAAGAGTTGACACTAGTACAAAATGGCTAATTAATTACTAAAAAAAGGACTAAAATTTGCATATAAACTACCATTTTTTAGTCGGTGACTAGTAGTAGCTAATTTACAGTATCTTATAACGCAATCAACTCTTAGTCTTTTTTAGCTTAGTCATTAATTGGTTGTCTCAATTTTATCATCTAGTAGTATATTTAATGATAAATTTGGTCATTAGTTTAGTCATTGATTTAGTAATTAATTTCCACAATTAATGACCAAAGAAATATGCCCAAAATGTTGGTTGTGTTATAAGATACTGTAAATTAGCTACTAATAGTCATATATATGCAAATTTTAGTCATCGTCTGAAACCAATTGACCAGAAAAATATGACTAAATTTTGGTCATGTTATAAGATACTGTAAATTAGCTACTAATAGTCATATATATTCAAAATTTAGTCATCCTTTGGAATCACAAATTTACCATTTGAAGTAGTCATTTATTTTTTTGTAGTTTCACATTTATTATATAAACGACTAATTTAGTAGTTTATATTCATTTCATTTACTTTCATTAATAATCATTATAAATGACTAATTAGTTGTATATTCTTTATATTTTGTGTTCATCATTAATCAATATAAACTACTAGTTTACTAGTTTTAAATTGATTTTATGTATTCTTGTTTGGAATTCTTAAAACATTTGATTTCCGAAAATAACGATGAGGTGAAAGAATCACAAGATTAAAAACCATAGGAATCCCTACTTGAAACATTTCCAAAATCGATGGCTCGGGTTCCTGGAGGACCTCTAACAACAAATGAATCATATCTAATACATGCTCTGCATTATCTCCCCATCCTTTTTCCATTCACATTTCCTATAACATTGATCCAGGTGGATATTTGTGGCCACCCGCTAATTCCACTTGGATCCCCTCTAGTGCTTCTTACAGTTTTTTTTAGTTTCCTTAATTATAGCACAATTTACTATTTTTAGCAGTTTTTCGGGTCCTAAACTTCCGGAGCCGTTTTGAGGCCCTAAACGACGTTTTTTGGGAACTCCACCACCAGCGATTTTTTTGATAAAAATTGTCTTTTCCATCATAGTCCTCGTAGAGATCTTTCCAACAAGCTATCATGCACGTCAAATGGAGATAGTACGACCAATTCGCGACCCCAGGAAGTTGATGTACCAACTTACCCAAAAACGGGGCCCACAATTTGGCGTTTCATCTTCTAGGGTTAGGTTTTGGAATGTGAAGGGTTTTCCATTGTTTCTCAACAATAAATAGGCCTTCGAGCCTCATTGTAAGATAGTTCAGAGGCATGTAGCCACCACATCTCCTCTTAGAGATAAGCTACCATCGCCCTAGCTGGTTTATTTCCATTTCTGTTTGTAAGCATATTTCAGTATTTTACAGTAATGAATTGAGGTATTATTTCTGCTGCATATCGGTCTTTATGGTTATCTTTGTATTTTATTGCGTTCCTGTTTAAATCCGGATCAAACATGGCCACAACAGAGTGAAGTAACAACCAAACAAAGACATTGACATTTGATTTTATCTTTTATATCTATAAAATTTGAATCTAATTTGTTTCAAGAACATATTAATTCATATTTAATGTATTTCTTAATGTTGAGCGTTGGATCCCTCAAGGGCAGTTTTGGGGCTTAAAGCACAGATTTTGGTCCAATTTTGTAATACAAATGTAAAGACCCCACATTTTTTGGGTACGGAGCACGTAGCTGTTAAAGAGTCATAGGGTTATCTCCCTTTATTTTGATAATGTAATATCGGTTGTAAAAGATCTACCCCTGGTCCACGGACCATGGGATTGTATAAATAGAGCAAATCTCTAAGTAGTCAAAGGCATCTAAGGAAGAATTAATTGAGAATGAAGATGTATGCGGGATATTTCTGAAGTTTAAGTCTAAGTCTTAGGTTGTAACGTAAGAAGAGGCTCTGCAGCTAAGTGCACAAAGGCCTAGTAGACCACAACTAAGCGTGTGAACCCTTGTAACTAAGTGTGCAGGGTGATTCAAGTCTGTAAGCATCTAGAAGTATTAATAAAGAGAACTTTTCTATCATTCTTGCGTATTTATTTCATGTTTATGCATTTGTTATATTAGGTATGAATTTCAGTTCTAGTGCTTATATGATGCGTGAATGTGTATAATTGTATTGGTTAAGTGAACACAAGTAAGAACATCTATTTACGTGAAGCTAACTAAGATCTGTTCATAAAATAAGTACCATACTTAGCCTAGTTTGGGAGATATCACAGTTCTTTGCCTTAGCAGCATGGAAGGACTTCAACCCCTGGTTAGGGCTGCACGGAAGCCGATTGTAACACTTTGTGAAGGTACTGAAGGGTAGAGACGAGGGTTAAGCAACCTGCGGGAAGGCCGGTATAGTTGGAATAAACCAACATTGCAATCATCTCAAGGGTGCAAAAACTTGGTTCCAGCATCCCCCCATAATACATCAGGTGAGACTTCAATCCATGCTTCGTGGGCTAATGCAAAGAGGGTCAGTAGTGTAGGGATTTGTTTGGCTAACTAAAAATGAACATGGGCCACGCGCCCTCAAGCCAAAAAATGGTTACGTTGCTGGGACCAGAATCTGCATAAGAATTGTGTGATGTCGTATCATTGGAATCCAACTAAGAAAGAAAGAAAAGGCTGATTGGACAGAAGGATTCATGAGTTCGCGGTACAAGAAAACAGAAACCCACGACTGTCAAAAGAACAATGGCCAAAGAGTTACTTGTATATGGAGATCCATGAAATATTTTTTGCGTCCTTCCCTATAGGGCTATACAAGTGGATCGTGAAGCTAGTAGATAGCCAAGGAAGATGAAAACTTGATGGTATTATTGTGTGAACCCTGGAGCTAGTGCAAAGGTTGGAAGCATCAAAGGCACTATTGATCATTGGATCGATCGTATTATTGGATGATTTGTTACTGAGTTCACCGTCGACACCTTAGTCAGGTACAACAAGGTAGAGCGATGCTTCCTCAAAGGAATGTGAGGTAAGTATGTAAAATATTTGAATACTTGGATTAAAATGATGTTGTGTGAAAAGCGGGTTATGCAATTACCTTGATGTTCGGGACTACATGAAGCAGAAAGGTTTAAAGGAACGAAGGAAATAAGGGTCTTAAGAATAGTCTCTTGATTTCACCTCCATGAGAGGACGAAGAAGGGCTCGCGAAGGTCTCTCCATGAAGTGCTATTCATCTGATAAGACAAGGAATTCTATGAATACCACCTATGCCCACACCACCGCTAGCTTCACCACCATCACCCCCATCTTTGCCCGTACCACCTCCACCACCACCGAAATTTGGTATCATGAACACAATGAAGTTTCCTTTGTTCAAAGGCTTGGGAAATGAGGATACAAACCAATTCTGGTTCGTAGTGAAGGTTGTATGGAAAGCTCAAGGTTTTATAGATGACCATATAAAGAAAGAAACACTGGTTAGCACCCGGAAGGATCACGTGCTGACTTGGTATATTAAGTAATCCAACGATAACCCAAATGCGAGAGTAGCGAACATCGAAGCAACACTGAATAGGGAATTTAGCAGGCCTAAATCTGAAGTGCAGTCAATTGTTGGATTCAATGAAATCACGATGCTACCAGACGAGATGCCTTGGGAACTAGATCAGAGGCTGAAATGTACGATTCGCGAAGCCAATATGAATCTAACAGATGGACAACAGCGCAAATGTTTTGTAGCTTCGCTATTACCACACCTAAGGATATTTCCATGAGACTCCATGAGACTACATGAGACCTTGATGCAAGATCATAACCTAAGAGTTCAGTAAATCCACGTGCAGCTGAAAAATTTGTGCCTTGAGATGCAAATCTTGAAGCAGGATAGGACAGTTCAACTAGAGGTGCACGAAGAAGTATGGTGCATGAAATGCAAGAGTTAGGGTCATGAAAAAGACCACTGCCTAGTATTTACAAATTACCTTGCAGGAGGAGGACCGATGCCTCTAAGGCTAGAAGCTCAAGCAAGACCTAGCATGGCGCCTGCTTTAGAGTGCGCTATCTGTCAAGTGCCACTTGTAACTTACAGAATTATACGAAAACTTCACAACATTTGTTCTGTAACTTTTGTAGATTGATGGGACATGATGAGCATACTTGCAGAATCTATGAATTGATGATGGATAAAACTCCCGCCTATAGGGTCCAGGATGAAATGTGGCCCCTTGACCATAATGTAGGGATGGCGCGGATAGGATTTCAGCGGCACGGATGAGGCCGAGGTGGAGGAGGACCTGGTAGAGGTTGCAGACAATTGATTTGCCACAATTGCAGAGGGCCAGGATACTATGCCAACGATTTCACTAATCCAATGCACCCATCGTGCAAGTATTGCACGTTGTTTGATCATGCGACAGAAGATTTTCCTACACTGATAGATAGGATCTATGATAAAGGAGCGCTACCATCTCCCTCGACTTAGAACCTACAAATGATCAGGTCTGAGCCACACCAGGAAGATCCAAATGTAAATATAGTGCTCCGAAGTGCAATCACGATGGGAGATGACAAGGGGAAACAGCCAGAAGATAGTACCTTGGGTTTGCAAAGCTCTGGTGAAAGAAGCTGAGTTTGATTTGGAGAATGCTTAGGAAACCTTCATGGGAGCTAAGAAGAGCTTTGCTAAGGCCTCCACTTCAGGAAGCAAAGATAAGCCTGAGCTGGAGATTGACCCCTCCATGCTCACAACTTTCCGAGAAACCTGTATGAAGTTACTGCGTGACAGTAAGGCTGTCAAAGGGTTATAGGAACTTATCAATAGGTGTGCTGGGACTAAAACAGGTGAACCGTGTGTAGTCTGCAAGATCAGAAAGCATAAGACAAGGAAGGGATGTGAAATGAGACTCACCACACAAATTGGGGAATGCGAGATGGATCAAATCATTCTAGATTTGGGATCAGATGCGAATGTTCTACCGAAATGGATATTGGATCGAATGGGAAGACATGCACTACAATGGTCTCTGATTTAGCTGAGAATGGAAAATCAGTAGAAAATCATACCCATGGGGCGATTGCATGGAGTAACCATGGATATTGAGGGAGCGAGCGCGGTGGCAGATTTTGAGGTAATAGAGATTGTTGGTGACAGTAATCCCTACCCCAAGCTCCTGGGAATTGACTGGGCTACTGATTTGAATGGGGTAATTAATCTGAATAAGCAAAAGATGATATTTGAGAAGAAGTCACTGCGCGTAATAATACCCCTGGATCCTGCTAAGGGATCTCACTATACGGAATCGGTCTATGACTATGAGAGTGACGATGATCTAGACTGCATCTACAAGACAATAGCACGAGACCAAGACTGGGTGAATCCCACCGTGGATGGGTGGCTTACATGGGAGCGTGAGAGTTCTTGCACTTCAGATTCTGACAAAGAAGTAGAACGATGGCAGAATCAGTTACACGATGTAACTACGTTGAATTGCAATATGATGACCTAGTCGATGCACTGTGTGTTTTCAGAGGAAAGGAATCTACCTACTTATGATGGTCTAAATGAGGTAGAGACCTTCTTGGATGCATTTGAAAGGGAGGTACCGGAAAAGCAATGCTTCAAGGACTTGGACTGGGTACTGCGTGCTATGCCCGCAAGATGGTGGGGTATGCACAAAGAAAGCTTTGATGATTGGTGCAAATGTAGGAGAATGATGCGAGCATGATTTGGGAAGCCTAAGATGCAATTGAAAAATAATTATGATGGGCAGAATGATCTGCGCACATGGATGCATGCCTATGACAAAAAGCCCCAACTTAAGCAGGTGCACATGTACTCCGCACTAAAGTACCTTATCAATAAGCCTGTTTTGGGGGGGCGAATTTGCAAATGGCTCCTATTGTTCTAAGAATATAATTTTGAATTTTTTGTGAAGCCATGATGATTGAACGCAGGAGCAGATCACTTGTCCCGCATCGAGATAGGGGAGGAACCTACTAGTTTGGAGGAAGGATTACCTGACACAAAGCTCTTTGTTGTGCGCATAGCAGATGGAAATTTTGAAGATATAATACACTTTCTAACAACTGGAACTATACTGGAAGGATAGTCTATCCAACAAAAGAAGAAATTATTGGTGCACATGGAAAACTTGTTTGTCATTGCTGGGCATCTATACAAGATGGGGAATGATGAAATACTGGGAAGGTATGTACCTGAGTTTGAATGAAGTAGCATCCTCATGGACACTCATGGGGGTGTCGCGGGAGGACATTATGTAGTAAGAGCAATCACAGAGAAGATTATATGCCCAGGGTTGTGGTGGCCATCCCTTCATCAAGATTCAAAAGCATATTACAGGGCATGTGATATATGTCAAAGAACACGCTGAATATTGCAGGGCGATGAAATGCCTTTGAATCCACAAATGACATTACAGCCTTTTGAAAAGTGGGAAATGGATTTTGTACGACCAATCAAACCTCAAGGAAAGACAGGGACGAGGTATATTTTCATGGGGTCAAAGTATTTGACTCGTTGGGAAGAAGCGTAGCCAGTGAAGGATTGCATGGGTGAGACTGTCGCAAAGTTTCTATTTGAGCACATACTGACGCTATTTCGCTGTCTGAATATCTTGATGAGTGATCATGGTATGCACTTTCTAAATGAAACGATCAACGCACCAACATGGGAATTTCTGGTGTACCATCAAAAGAGCACACCTTATCACCCACAGGCTAACAGGACAGTGGAGGCATTCAACAAAGAGCTTGAAAATGAACTCACCAAGGTATGCAATTCTCAGTAATGTGATTGGGAGCTACACATAGCTGCAGTGTTATGGGCTTATCGGACGACATGCAAGAAACTGACCGGACAGACACCTTTTAGGCTTGTCTAAGGAGTGGAAGTCATAATTCCTATGGATTAAATTGTGGCTAATTAATAGTGCTCACAGGTATGATGGATTGTAGAGCCCTCGAAGAGAGGCTCATGCAGTTGGAGGAACTAGAAGAAGAGAGATTTTTGGAAGGATTTCACCAGCAGGTCCAAAAGAAGCATGTAAAGGAATGGCACGACTGACACATCAAGCTATGCACATACAAGGTAAATGATCTGGTGTTGTTGTATGATAGTAAGTTTGATAAATTCATAGGGAACTTCAGGATTCATTGGTTAGGGCCGTATATTATTAAGGAGATTCCCAACGGAGGTGCAATACATCTAGTCAAGTTAAATGGAGAACCCTTCCCAGGAAAGGAGAATGGAAGTCACTTGAAGCCATACATTGGCGATCCAGCAATGTGACTATATGAAAGTAACATAGTCTTATCTCTCTAGGTAGCTGAAAGGAGGCATGGGACTATAAACCACATTGTGGGGGAGCTACACTATGCCAGGACTGCACGCAGTATTGAAGTGTCACAGGGTCTGCGACAACACGAAGATAGTTTCGATGGCACACAGGTTGGCCAAAAAGTGACCATTAAAGTCACTATTCATGATTTGATGGTTGGTTTGAGGCCAAATGGAGTATCTGATACACATTTAAGGCAAGCTTTATGGGCTAGATTTTTGAAAATCTGCCACCAATCTAGCATTAACGGATAGAATGTGGGTGGCATGGTCGAATTCAAATTCAAAAGGTCGTATAAATTACAAGTGGTTGCGAAGGAAAAAACGCTTGGAAATTTGAGAACTGAGCTATTGCACTATCGAGTGTGTATTGACTTATCAAACATTGAGGCTTTGAGAGCAAGTTAAGTGTTTGAAACATTTACAAAGGAGACGCAGGACCTTCTAACTAGACTGATGTCGACACCCCAGGAAGATGCGTAGGAAATTACTAAAGTAGAAGCCCTAGAGAATGCTAGAATGATAGTTGAGGTCCCTAAATCACCCCACACACCGACACTTCAGAAGGACAAGCACACTATGATCCTGGTGTGCGTCAAGTCAAGAAATCCACAGGGGAACAAGCTCACCTTGCAGGAATAGGGGAAGGCCATTAATGTAGAGGTTGACGAAGAGGAGTTTGAAGAAATCCTAGTGGATGAGGAGGGTGAGGATGTAGAGATGGAAGTTGAAACCCAAGGTGTGGACCCTATTACTTGGTTACCTGAATATGTTCAGCTGCGCAAGGGTAAAGTCAAGGTGCCAAAGTGTATAGATGTTAGCAAGAGCTCTCTGCACACTCTCCTGCTCCCAGATGATATTATTTTGAGGGACCATGAGAAGTTCTTGCATTTAGTGATTGAGAACATAATGCGCTAGAAGATCGATGAAATTGGTAGAATGATTGAATTGGAGCTACACAAATGGCTCAAAGGTGTAGAGAAGGTTGGGTTGCTAAACCTACTCTGGGTGATGCATTAACACTGCGCCCTAGTGATTGTCTTCATCATCAGGTAGCTACTCTGCTTGGTGCATGATGGGTTCTTGTGGCTAGAGGAGCCCATCCCCATCACAAACCATCTAATTCACTAGATTACATGGCTACCTTGCTCAGGGAGGACCCAACAAACATTTTAGAGGGAAAAGGTGGCTAGTTGGCCCTCGTGGAGGCAATGAAAAAGAAGTTTAAGTTGGAGAAGAAAAAGCGAGGTTATGCCATCTCCAACATTAACAACCCTGTAGTCAAGGTCGCGACACAAATATTCGCAGGGAAGGTGATGCAGAAGTGCCACGCGGATGATTTTCCCACGCTAGTGGTGCACTAGTAGCACAATTCGTAGAAGGGGTCAAGTTCAACTGGGCGAACTATCTATGCGGTGAGTTCCTTGCGAACTATCCTGAGGCATAGGAGTAGGGAAAAACGTTTTACTACGCATGGCTCCTATTGTTGATAATACAGGTGGCATGGGAGTTGCCCGAAGATAGCCAGTTTTCTTCAGTCGCGCTAGACCTTCCAAAGGCAATGAAGTACAGTTTGTTGTGGGTAACCAAGGATGTGTAGCATATCAGAGAGAGTAAGATGTTTTGGGTAATAATGGAAACTAATATCCAGATGGGAATCAATCCCAAGCCATGGTTATCCCTCACAGTCTACAATAGTTTGCAGAGCTTTACAGAGTTTAAATCAGATTTCCACCATGTCTTCATTAGGGCACGGAAGGACCCTATGAAGACATGGAATTTTTTTACCATATTTGGCAACTGGAAATGTCATATTTGTAGTCCTTAAGCCTTGGCCACTAGCCTAGCATGCTCCAACTGGCCCCGTGGTGGAAATATAGAATTCCATAGTGCAATGGAAGAAGGAGGAGACAAAGCTTTGAATGGCATAGCTGGTGGAAAAGCGCAGGAGAGAGGAAGTAGTAGCTAAGGCCCAGGTAGCGCGCGATGCAGCAAAGTTGGTGGAATGGTAACAAAAAACATGACAAGAAGAGCATGAAGAATAGAAGTCACCTTCGCCCAAACTAGAGATAGACACAGAACAAGGTGGCACAGACCCACAGATAACATCCACCCAGCTCAAGCACCCACGACCATGAGAGTAGATAGAGCCATGAAAGAAAATAAAGGCATCGATGACATCGTTTGACCGAATCACGCTCACTGAGGGGGATTTGTATGATATCGGAAAAATGTTGAGGGATATCACCACGGAGGTCCTCTAGCAGTTTGAGGAACAAAAATAGTTGGTATTGGGTGCTCTTTGGACAAAGTTGTAGGAGTTACAGGTTCACACTCCACAGGTTGGCGTAGTGTCCATGAGCCTCATAGTCGGCACTTCAGCTATCGAGGAAATGTTGTGCACAAGGGTGACCAATACGATAGTGCCACTAGATTGGGCACTTACTACAGAGAAGGAAGCCGACAGACCCATGGTGACTTGCTTGAAAGGGGTAGAGTTGAACATGGCTATGCTCCCTCAGGAGACACTCTACCTCTTATAGGATGGACTCATCGCAGAACTCAGGGCCAGGGAGAGTCACGCTCTATAGGTAATGAGTGAGCAGCGCATCAACATTGAGCAGTTGGGTCTGCAGCACAACGAAGCAATGGAGTAGAATAAGAAGATAATGTAGGTTGTAGAGGAAGCCTGTCGGATGGTCCCAGAGTTGGACATTCAGGGAGAAGTACTAGTGGAGGCGTGCATCTACAAATTGACCACAGGGGTGCACAACTCTAGACAGAGATGGCCAAGGTTCAACTGGAGTTGAACCTATAGATCATAAAACTACAATTGAAGTCTCGGCCTTCAACTCCACCAGAGATAAGGGAACAATGAACCACTATTGTTACAACAACAATAGTGGTGATTGACAGTGTAGTGGCAGACTGCATGCAACTATTCGAGCAGTCATTCGGGGTCCTAACCACCATGCAGGAGGACCCAAATTTAGAGCACCTAGAGATAGAGGCACACGAGCTACGTCATAAGTATGAAGAAGTAAAATGGACTGTGCAGACAGTTTCCTTTACACAAGGGCTTGCAAGGATGCAGGAGGTAAAGTCGCTCAAGGAACAGGTGGATATCGCTCGGCATAAGGAAGTAGTCTTAAAAGCACGCCTACAGCCATGGATCGATGAGGCTTATAAAATTACAGCCTCCAGTGAAGAAAAATTTACGCAACTAGAAGCAACTCAGCAAAGGATTGAGGGCAGTAGTTCAATAGCAACAGTCACCGAACAACACGTGGAGGAAGTCCAACAGGTAGTTGCTCAGTGCGTTGTCGAAGTTCCAATGATCCAAACAAAGCTAGGAGGTCTTTGTGCTAAGATATCCGCACCTACAGAGTGACTCGGGGGGCGAGTCGTGATGTTTGTGTTAGGGGCCTGTTTGGCGTGGGATCCCCCAAGGGCAGTTTTGGGGCTTAAAAGCTTAGATTTTGTAATACAAATGTTAAGACTCTGCACATTCTGGGTTTGGAGCATGTAGTTGTTAAAGAGTCATAGGGTTGTCTGCCCTTATTTTGATAATGTAATGTCGGTTGTGAAAGCTCTAAGTAGTGAAAGGAATCTAAGGAATAATCAATTGAGAATGAAGATGTATGCAGGATAGTTCTAAAGTGTAAGTCTAAGTCTTGGGTCATAGCGTAGGAAGAGGCTTTGTAGCTGAGTGCGCAGAGGCCTAGTAGGCCACAGCTGAGTGTGAGGACCCCTACAACTAAGTGCGTAGGGCGAGTCAAGTCTATAATCATCTGGAAGTATTAATAAAGAAAGGTTTTCTATCATTCTTGTGTATTTATTTCCTATTTATGCATCCATTATATTGGGTATGAATTTCACTTCTAGTGCTTATATGATGCGTGAATGTGTATAATTGTATTGGTTAAGCGAACGCAAGTAAGAACATTTTTTTATGCAAAGCTAACTAAGATATGTTAATGAGATAAGTAATATACTTATCATAGTTTTGGAGATATCGCAGCTTGTTGCCTTAGAAGAGTAAAAGGACTTCAGCTCGTGGCTAGGGCTACGCGGAATCTGATTGTAACACTTCGCAAAGGTATTGAAGGGTAGACATGAGGGATAAAAAACTTGCGTGAAGGCAGGTATAGTTGGAATAAACTGACATTTGAACCATCTCAAGGGTGCAGAAACTTGGTTCCAACATTCCGCCATAATGATTCGGGTGAGACTTTTGTCCCCGTTCCGTGGGTTGATGCTGAAAGGGCTAGTAGTGTAGGGATTTCTTTAGCTAACTAATGTTGAACTTGGGTCAGGCCTCCTCAAGCCAACACTGACATATGAGAAGGTATCAATCAAATATGACATAAGAAAAATCGACCTCAATGAGGTCCTCTAACAATTTCTACAATATATTTTTCTTCCTATGATATCTTGGGTATAAAAAAGAACATATTTGCAAAAGAAAAATCCATATATTACTTATTTTCAAACTCTATATATGGTGTATTCTTAGGCAACTTTTTAAGATGTTCGTCTGCCTTTACCAAAGCGAATTGTAGTTTGGTTAAATTTTGTATCCTTTCATTGAGCATCAATTTCTGCAAGATAAACGTCACACATTGTTCTTTCCATTTCCCAACATGCTACATATGATAAATTAAGAGTCACATAAAACCAAGAGAAAAACCTTTTCTAACCAAAGCAAACAAACAAACAAACAGTGCCTGTAATAAAACTTCATTCTAATATCAATAGATGAAAAGAGAGTGGACCACTTTTGCCGCTTGACTTTGCCTATTTTTGATATGAAAGTGCTCGAGCTTCAAGAACCAACAAATGTGAGGGAAGTTGTAAATGTGAAAAAAAGTATGTTTACCTTTGTAGACTTCTTCAATATTATGTGAATGAGGCAATTTTCTGATGTTTTGAATCTCATAATAAGAAATGGCCACATTGGATGCAGAGATTAAATATAAAAGCATATGGACATGGCATGTATTCTAATAAATTTCTTTGCAATGACTACCATGGGCCTCCATGGGTTACAACTACTCAGTGTGTTAGTCTTGATGATGAAAGAGAGATGTAAATGATAAATATCGGTGGTCCTAGTTTGTATGGTAGATATCTTCAAACCAAGGTCGTCATCTTAATGAACTTAGGTTCTGACATGGTAAACCTAGATCTGGTCCTCACCCAAGGTTTATCAAGGATATTTTCACAAGAGTCTCACAATTTATCCAATAAATAAACAATTAAATTGTATATTAAAACAGATTGAAGCGAACTGCTCAAAATCCTCTTAAGTGGGCTGTGGTCAAGCAATTAAATCAAAGCACTTTTAGTGCACAAAACTAGGTTCAAAGCCACCCGAAGATATGATATTGAATTAATATGGCCAACAAAGTTATTTACCTCATCCAAAAGTGGGTGGAAGTCTTAACAACCTTGATAGCCCATGGTTGTGGTCCGTCTCAACAAATGAGGAATGATGCAAGTATTGGATGAATTTAATGTGGGCAACAGAGTTATCTATCTCATCCAAAAGTGGGTGGAAGTATTATCAACCTTGATGGCCCATGGTTATGCATATCTCAACATACGAGGAAAGATGCAATCTTGGATGAATTTAATCGAAGAGATACCCTTGGCGATTGCCTCCAAGAAAAGCTATAGCCCAATTCATTAACAAATTTCCATTTTTCCAACAGCAAAAAATAATATCACAAGATCCTGAACTGGATGGAAAAATACCTTTGCTATTGTAGTTGTCAAGTCATGCATGGAATGTGTGGCCTCGTAGGCCTCAAAGAAAGATGCTTCTTTAGACTTTTCTCTGGCACTTACATACACGTATGTAAAAGTACATTAAATCAACTTTGAATATGAGATGGAAATAAAAAAGAAATATCAACTATGGTTTTAATATCAGTCGAAAGAAAAAATTATTATTCGCTAAAAATCAACGTGTTACAGACACAATAGTGCCAACTATTTTTCTTGCAGAAAAAGGACAACCAATTGGATCAACTGAAGGTCGAGCAATGATGCTAACTGATGTCGACAACAAATTTGGGAAAGTCAACACATCCTCAAATTATTAATTCAATTAAAATGGGAAGGTCTAAGCCCTCATACAGTCAATTTCCCTATCATAAGTGTGCTGAGAAGAAATTATTTTACATAGATTATGAAGAGGAGGAAGAAAAGGATCAAGAAACAACAAAAGAAGAGGATATACACTAGGAACCAGCCCCAGAGAGAGAAGAAATGAATCCGACCATATCTTGTAAGGCATTGGCAAGAATTACCACTCCTCAAACTCTCAAGATAAAAGGACATATCAAGAAAAAGGTTCAAGAAGTGAAAGATCACATCAAGAAAGAAGAAATCAATCCAACCATATCTTGTAATGCATTGGTTAGAATTACCAATCTTCAATCAAGATAGAAGGTCATATCAAGAAGAAAAATGTTCAAGAAGTGAAATATCATATCGAGCATCAAGAAATGAATCCGACCATATCTTGTAAAGCATTGGAAGAAATTACCACTGCTCAAACTCTAAAGATATAACGACATATCATGAAGAAAAAGGTTCAAGCAGTGAAAGATCACATCGAGCATCAAAGAAAAGTTCTCCAACTTTTGAAGGATAATGCCACTTTAGTATAGAATCGAATGAAATAATAGGTAGATCAACATCACAATGAAAAATATCATGACGTGGGTGATTGGGTATTTTTACGACTACACCTAAAGCAAGCTATTTATAAGAAGGAAATGTTGGCAATACTACATGCACTTAAGAAAGGGTGACCTTACACAATGGGAAGACACTTCAAGGTAAAAATGGATCATGATAGTCTTAAATATTTTTTAGAGAAAATATTATGTTTAGAAGAACATAAAAAATGGGTCACAAATATGTTCGGTTATGACTTTGACATCATCTATAGAAAAGGGAAGAAAAATTTTGTTGCAGATGGAGTCTCAAGAAAGTATGAGTATGTGGAAGCATTGTTTTGTACTTTTCTATTATCCAACTGGATTGGATAAACGAAGCAAGGTATGAATGGAAGAAGGATGAAGAAGTGTGGACACACATTCAAAAGTTGCAAAAGATCCAAATTCAAACAATATTGCGATAACTTGAAGAGGAAGGAAAAATCATATTGGAGTGTAGAGCAGTCACAGAAACAAAATCTCGACAGCTACGAAATCGATCAATTTCAGAGTATCTCATCATCTGGAAGAACTTACGTGCTGAATATTACACATGGGGGGACAATAATTTTATACAGAAGCATCAAGAACTACTCAAGCATTAAGGACAACACTTTTTGAAGGAGAGGGGCATGTTAGGCCCCTATACTACTAGTGTAACCCCTTATTGTTATTAGTACAACCCCCTTATTATATTGTTGTACCCATGTAGTCCCCATATTATTACTATTGTGCCGCATAGAAGCCCACTATGATTATTATTGTACCCTTACATTATTGTTGTTATGTCAACGTTGATTATATTTTGACCCCTTAGACTCATATATATAGAACGAAGGTCTTGTCATTTGTATCATCCAAGAATTGTTCATTTGTGTAATGTAAAGGAGGTTGCCACCTCGAAGACGCTTATTTATAAGGCGTTCATCTATCTTTTCTATCTTTTTGTGAGCTGGTTTCATAACACATGAAGTGAAAAATTAGTGTTTTTTCGATACCATAGTCCAAGATGTTGAATGCCTTGTAGGTACTTGAATATATTCTTGACTTCTTTGATATGTGATTCCTTAGGATTTGCTTTGAATTTTCCAACTATGATGACTACATGGATAATGTTTGCTCTTATACCAGTAAGGTAAATCAAGCTACCAATCATAGATATTTATTCAAGTTTAATAACTAATGGAGAGTCACCATTTTCACTAAGATTGAATCATGTTACCATTGGTGTGCATAGATGTTTCTAGTCTTCTAGTCCATATTTCTTCATAATATGCTTGAGATACTTGGTTTGAGAAAGGAAGATACCATCCATAGTTTGACCCATATAAATTTCATCTTGCATGGATGAAGCAATATTTGACCCATATATTCAACATTAGTTCCAAATATGTTGTCGTCAACATAAGCCACTACTACCAAAATTTTGTCTTTGTCATACTTGATATATAGATTGCTATATGTAAATCCTTTCTTGACTCCTTGTTGCTAAAAAGATCTGTCAATAGGATAATACCATGCATGAGGAGCATGTTTTATCCCATATAATACCTTATTAAGTTTGCAAATAAGATTTTTATCATTGATAAGTATGAATCCTTCAGGTTTTTCAATATAAATTTCTTCTTGTATGTCCCCATTTAAAATGCAAATTTAACATCCATTTGATATACCTTGAAGTTACAATAGTTGGAAAATGCATGAAACAATCTTATGGCTTCAAGTCTAGTTAAAGGTGTAAATGTCTCTTCAAAGTCTATCCCTTCCCATTGAGTGTAGCCTTTGCATACAAGTCTTGTTTTGTTTCGAATTACTTCTCCATTTTCATTCAATTTGTTTCTAAACACCCACTTAGTCCCAATTACTTTTTTGTTATGAGACTTTCGTACTAGTTCCCATGTATGGTTCTTTTCTATTTCATCAAGTTGTTAATTCATTACCCTAACCCAACATTTATCTTTTCTTTCTTGATTCACATTTTCAGGTTCCATTGTGGATAATAAGGATAGGTGTCTAGATGATCCAAACAATGTTCTTCTAGTTTGTATTTATACTTCTTTATCACCTAGAATTTAAGATTCAAGAGGATTTTTTTGAATGTACCTTGATGGAGTCTTTTCTGACACACCTCAATTTTCATTTCCTTCTTCTAAATCTTCTCTTTTTTCTCTAAGAAGTATTCCTTCATCACGTCTCAATACAAACTTTGCAAGCTTATCATCATTTTTCCTTATAAAATATTTTCTTCCAAAAATTCTAAAGTGTTTGAGAGTTGTAGGTTTTGCATTCTATATTTCATATGGAGTTTTATCACAATTTACTCGAACATGGGCCTTCTCAAGTATATCGACAATTTTATGTACTACATCTCCTAGGATTGTGAGGTGTTATTGTCACATTAAGCATGGATCGTGCCATTTGTTGAATTATTTTGTTCATTATTTCTGCAACTTCATTTTGTTGGGGAGTTTTAGTTATGGAAAATTCTATTTTTATACCATGTTGCTCACAAAAATTGAAAAATTCATCTGATATTAACTCTCCTCCTCTATCAAATCTAAGACATTTGATTTCTAAGTCCAATTCATTTTCCACCATATCCTTGAATATTTAAAATATTTAGAATGCCTCATGTTTATACTTTTGTAAACCAACCCAAAACATTCTTGTAAATTCATGAATTAATAGCATGAACTATTAGTCACCATGAGGAGACTTCTTTCTCATAGGTCCACATAAATCAATATTGAAAAGTTAAAGGGGTTTATCTGAAGTTAATTCTTTAGATTTAAGTTGAAATATGGATTTCTTACCAAATTGGCATGATTTTCAAATACTATTTTTAGGTGGAGATATGTCTGGAAAGTCATGAACTACTCCCTTCTTTCCTTATTTGTATAGTTCAGAAAAGCTAAGTTGTCCCAATATGTTGGGCCAGAGCCAACATTCTTCATATATTCTCAAAACGTAGTCCTCTTTTCCACCTTCTAGGAGATATACATTTCCTCGAGTTCTGATTCCATTGATTATAGTCTTACATGTATAAAAATTTCTTACCTCACAATTCTTTGACCTGAAAATAACATCATGCCCTTGATCACACATTTGACTAAAACTTAACAAGTTATGTCTTATCCCATCAAAAAATAATACATTCTCAACTTTGACCTTTTATTTTAATACCACAGATCCCTTTCCTTTAATGGTAGTAGGTGAATTATTACGAAAAGTCACATTTTTTATTTGTTAATTTATGTTATGTAACTAGCTCACAAAATAGATGAAATGATAGATCAACGACTTCAAAATCAACCTCATGAAGGGGGAACCTCCTTTACAATACACAAATGAACAATTATTGGATGATACAAATGACAAGACCTCCTTTATATATAAAGGAGTCTAAGGGGTCCCAATACAATTAGAGCCTACATAAAAGTAACATTGTAGGGGCACAATAATAACAATAGTGATCTTCAATGGGTTACAATAATAAAAACATGGGCACTACATTGGCACAATAATACAACAAGGGGGTTGCACTAATAACAATAAGGGGTTACACTAGTACTATATGGACCTAACATGCCCATCTCCTTCAAAATATGTTGTCCTCGATGCTTGAGTAGTTCTAGATGCTTCTATATAAAATTCTCATCCTCCCATAAGCAATATTTAGCAGGCAAGTCCTTCTGCTTAATGAGATACTCTAAAATTGATCGATTTCATAGCTGTCGATTTCTTGTTTCCATGAATGCTTTAGGTTCCAATATGATTTTTCCTCCCTCATGAAGTTTTGGAAATTGTTTGAACTGGGATCTTCTCACCTATAATCTTATTTAAGCATGGAACATGGAAAACTAGGTGCACTCGGGAAGATGCAAGAAGCTCCAATTTATATCCCATAGTACCAATCTTTTGTAGCACCTTGTATGGACCATAATACTTTGGTGAAAATTTCTTATCCTTCTTAGTTTACTTAAGGGAAATTTGTTTGTATGGTTGTAGTTGTATAAATACCATGTCACCTACATCAAAACTTCTTTCGCTACTATGTTGATATGCATGTTGTTTCATTCTATTTTGTGCCAAAGTGAGGTTATCCTTCAAGAGTTTGAGAACTTGTTGTTGATGCTCGATGTGATCTTCCATTGCTTTAACCTTAGAATTTTCTTTTAAATATGATGTGATGGATGATGGATGATAGCCATAAAGTGACATAAATGTGGTCATTTTTGTTGTAGTATGGAAGGAAGTGTTATACCACCATTCAACTAGAGGTAACCACTTGACCTATTGTGTCTCTTTATCAGATAAAAGGAAACAAAGATATCCTTCCAAACATTTGTTCGCTATCTCAGTTTTCCCATCAGATTGAGGATGATAAGATGAACTATGAGCTACTTGAGTACAGAGACAAGAAAATAATCTTGTCCAAAAATTTCCAGTGAAAATTGGATCTTTGTCACTTACAATAATCTTTGGGTTTCCATGTAGCTTTTGAATTGTTCCATAAATGTAGTAGCAAAGGTAATGGCTTTAAATGGATGAGATAATGAAAAAAAGTGTGCATACTTGGTAACTCTATCAACTACCCCCATCATGACACTCTTTCCTTTGGACTTTGGTAAACTTGTGATAAAATCCACTGAAACTTCCTCTCGACATTGACTTGGAATGGATAAGTTTGTAACAGACCTGGGGTCTTAATTGTCTCAACTTTATTTTGTTGGAAAACCAAACATTCTGCCACAAACTTTTGAATATCAGATTTAAGGCCATCCCAAAAAAATAATTTCTTAACCCTGTGGTATGTTTTGAAAAATCCTTGTGCCCTCCTAAGGGAGTGTTGTGAAATTCCATAAGAACATTATGTTTGAGTTGGGAATTCTCACAAAGGTATAAGTGATCTATGTACCATAACAAATCATTTTTCTAGATAAATGTATTAGATGTGTTGGGATCTTGTTGCAACATTTGAATGAGTGCCCACACTTATTCTTCATTCTTCCATTCATCCCTTGCTTCATTTATCCAATCTGGATGGATAATAGAAATGGCACAAAATAATAATTCCACATCCTCATCCTTTCTTGAGAGTGCATCTGCAACACTATTTTGCTTCCATTTTTTGTAGATGATTTCAAAGTCATTACCCAACATATTTGTGACCCATTTTTGTTGTTATTTTGAAGATAATATTTGTTCTAAAATGTATTTAAGACTATCATGATCCATTTCTTAAGTGTTGTAGCATTTCCAACATTTCCTTCTCATAAATAGCTTTAAGTAAATACTTTCCTTTGATTGGACGACTTTCGAAAGCAGTGGGTCTTTTTTATTGCATTAAAACAAAACCAATTCTATTTCCTGAGGTATCACATTCCACAATAAAGGTTCTTGTGAAGTTTGGCATAGCTAAGACTAGTGCTTGGCACATTGTCTCTTTATGGTGCTCAAAGGCCTTCGCTGCTTCTAGAGTCCAAGAGAATGCATCTTTCCTTAGTAATGTTGTTAGAGGTTCTGCTATTCTTCCATAATTATTAACAAACTTGCAATAATACCATCTCAACCTAAGAAATCCTCACAGATGCTTTATGGATGTCATAATTTTAAATTCCTTAATGGCTTTAGTTTTGCTAGGATCTACCTTAACACCTTCATGAGATACAACATGACCTAAATATTCCACCTCTTATACTTGAAAGAAACATTTGGAGCTTTTTGCATATAATTTTTTCTCCTCCATTAGTTTGAGCATCCTATCAACATGTTGAACATGATCCTTCCAAAATTTTCTATAGATTAGTATATCATCAAAAGATACTAACACAAATTTTCTAAGGAAGGGCTTCAAAATGGAGTTCATAAAAATTTCAAATGTAGAAGGTGCATTGGTAAGGCCAAAAGGCATGACCAAAAATTCATAATGAACCTCATGAGTTATAAATGTTGTTTTTGGAATGTCTTCAGTTTTCATTATGATATGATGATATTCTGAATGAGGATCCAACTTGGTGAAGTAAATTGCTCCATGTAATTCATCCAATAATTCATCAACGACAGGAATGGGAAATTTATCTTTAATAATAAGATTGTTGAGCTCCCTATAATTTGAACACATGCGCCATGATCCATCCTTCTTGTGTACCAATACCACTGGAGTAGAGAAACAACTTTGACTAGGTTGAATTATACCAACACCTAGAATTTATGCAACCATATGTTCAATTTCACTCTTTTGGGCATATGGATATCTGTAAAGCGTAATGTTTCGGAGTCTCAAATACCTTGGAATGATTGTCCAATTTTTTTTGGATATCTGGAGAAATAGATGATTTCAATGTGGGAACCTCTTGTGAACATAATTGTGAAATTACACCCCATTGTTCTTTATTTAGAAGATTTTTCATGCTATTAGATTTAATTACCTTTCTAGATTTCCCTGTGATACCCCTTAATGCAACTTCCTTCCCTTCCCAAAAAAATTTCAAGAAAGGTTTTTGAAAATTAAAAGCTATCATACCCAAAGATTCTAGTCATTGGACTCCTATTAAAATATCAACAACACCCATTGGAATGAAAAGAATTGAACTATTCATTACATATTCTCCCATGGATAGCTTGATATTATGGCACTTTCTAGAGAAATTTATGGTTCCTCCATTTGCAACCATGGATTGAAACTCTAGTGCTAGATATAGGAAGAAATTCATTTCCTTGGCTATATTACAATGAGTAAAATTATGGGTACTACCCGAATAAATCATCACTATGATGTTTTTCCTCTTTATATGTCCTCCTCTATTGAGAGTTTGAGGAGTGCTAATTCCTACCAATGCATTACAAGATATGGTTGGATTCATTTCTTCTTTCTCTAGGGTTTGTTCCTGGTGTATACCCTCTTCTTTTCATGTTTCTTGTTCCTTTTCTTCCTCCTCTTCATAATCTATGTAAAATAATTTCTTCTCATCACAATTATGACCTTTAGTGTACTTTTTATCACAACCATAAAAAATCCCCTTTTCTCTTTTTTCTTCCAATTGTTGTGGTGTCAACATTGTAGGTTGTGGAAGGCTAGGCGAAGCAACACTTCCATCTTTATAGTTGTGAGTGGTAGAATTCCTTGTTGCCATGATTTTTCTTTCAATTTTTCTTGCCAATTTGAATTCCTTCTCCAATGAATCAGGTTCCCAAAGGTGAATGACATGTTGGATGTTTTCCTTTAAAGTCCCTATGACCACATCAATTATATGCTCCTCTCGAATATATTCTACCCTTCTATTCAATTTTTGGAATTCATCAACGTGCTCCACCATTGAAGCCTTTTTTTTAGATTTATCAATTGGCTAAAGAAGGTGTTTTTTTTGTATCCTCATAATGCGCTATCATTTCCTCCATAAAAGTTGACCAAGTGAGAATTTGTTTATGAAATAAAATTCATCAATACCATACAAACTGATTGTGTTCTAAATATATATTTACAATGCATACCTTTTATGTGTTTTGCACATTATGGAGATCGAAGTACTGCTCAATCTGTAGTATCCATGTTACGGGATCCTTTCCATCAAAATTCCTCATATCGATCTTTGGAACATGGTGGGTCTTTAATCCAACATTAAATTATATGGAATCATGATTAACGTTTCTTTTGTTATCATCATGAGTTTCCTCTACTACTTTTTCACTATTGGGAAGCATTTCTTGAAGCAACTTTGCCAAACCTCCTTTCAAACCTGCCATGACTTTCTTCAATTATTCAATGTTTACTTCTAAACCATCCATCTTAGATTCCATGCCATCAATATTAGATTCCATGCCATTCATCTTATATTCCACGCCTTTCTTTAAACCATCCATCTTAGATTTTGTTACTTTTTGTGAGAGTCAAATTTGTTGCACTTGGTCTGATAATTTGGAGATATCATGTTTCATTTCTTCCTCTTCTTCATGAGCCATGATAATGATTTCAAGTTTCTTACTAGGTGCTTCCATTTTATTTCTTCGGGGAGTTCATTAATGAAAATCATGCTTCACTACATGCTTTGAATTACTCCGATCTATTTTTTCAAACCAAACTTATGTGAATTTTAAAAGGACTACACACCTTTTTTTCACTTTGTAGGAGCTTGATATTGATTCTGTTGTATCTCTATAATTGTGAATCTCCAAGGTCTGAAATTTTGTCCTGTGGTAGCCCTCTGTGTCCTCTTTCCAACCCCACAAGTCTAATCAAGATTGAATTCTCCAAGAAAGAGTTATTCCAAATATCCCATGATGGTCTGATTATAGACTGGTTCAGTAGAGCAAACTTGTACAAAGTGCCATGTGTCAGTGTTTCGACCTTCAGACCTGGAAATGATAAATAGAAAACTACCATCCGTTCTCTTTATATTCTATGAAATTTCAATCTAATGATCAGGGACAAAGTTGTGAAAATTTTCCCTAGGTCACCTATTTGAGATATAATTTAGGAGTATGCAAAAACCCTAACTTCCATGGATCATATCTCTGAAAATATAGGGAGAGAAGATCTAAAATTCAGACCAGAGGTTCATCACAATTTCAACTCAAATGGGTTTTAATTTAAGCTTCTGAAACTTCGTAAAACTAAAGTTATAGTGAAAATTCCATGATGACCTATTTGAAATAGTGAAACCTTATAATCCAAAGCTTTGATACCAAATCTTATGCAACCAGCTCACAAAATAAAGAAAATATAAATCAACAACTTCACAATTAGCCTCTTTGATGGGGCAACCTCATTTATATTACACAAATGAAAAATTCTTGGATGATACAAATGACAAGACCTCCTTTCTATATATAGGAGTCTAAGGGGTCCTGCTAAAATCAGAGCCTACATAGCAATAATATTATAAGGGCACAACAATAGTAATAGTGGGCTTCTATGGAACACTATAATAACAACATGGGGACTATATGGGCACAATAACACAATAAGGGGGTTCCACTAATAACAATAAGAGGTTAGATTAGTATTATAGGGACCTAAAATTTTCATTAAAAGAAACAAACTTATCTCTATCACCTATCATATGCTTTGAACAATAGCTATCCATGTACCATAAATTCTCTTAATCTCCTACATACAATGCTAGACAATAATTTTCATAGGAAGTAATTTCATTTTTTCTTACTTTGGGAGGTTCTGACTTCAGCACATGTTGATAAGATGAATTCATATTGCCTCTGCATTCAGTTCCTTCATGAGAAAATTTATTGTAAATAGAACATTCAACTTCATTCTAAACAACAGAGAAGGAATTATAAGAATACTTCATTGGAATATTTTCATTATGTTGTTTTCTTTCTTCTCTAGTCATAATCATTTTATAAGAAACATAATGAACTTCTTTATGACCAAAGTTGTGACAAGTAAAGCATTGACCATTGAAGTAAGAATACCTGGGAGTATAATACATTTATGAGTATCTTTCATTTTGTTATGTGAAATGTTTTCTTTCCTTAATATAGTTTAACCCTTCATTCTATTGTTGAGTCCTACTATTCTGATCATTGCTTCCTCTTATAGCATTGATGTAGATTTTTGAACCATTTTCAGAGGATTTCATAGGTTCTAATGCTTAAGCATTTGTATTATATCCAAGACCTCTATTTATTAGAGGAGAGTGGTAAACCTTAATGATATCCTCTAAAGGCTCATATTGATGTAGGAAAAACCACCTAAAGGGAATTTCCCTGGTTTCCATAATCACCTTACGTGAACCTGTCATTTATCGCCCACCTCTATAAGTTGAAAGCATTTAAATTGGTGGGTTTTAAACAAAAACCCAACCAATCACCAAACAATAGTTTAACATAATCCTCCAACGAACGTTGGTCCCACCTGAATGCACAAAATCGGACTCCAAATAAAATAAACTCGCGTCCATACACTTCTCGGGTTTGCTCAGTAATTGAACAACAATTGAACATCAATTGAATATCAATTGAATAGCAATTGAATAGTAACTTGTACCACGTTGACTTCCCACATTGACCTTCCCTTTTTTCACAGGTGTTTCACTCTACGTCATTGATCTTCCCATTCAATCCGACAGTCATTAGTCACCCGATCATCGCACATCTCATATCGCAATTTCTCCTAGCCATGGTTCATTCACTCATGAATGATGCGATGCGATATTAATCTAACAGTCAACATCAATAGTGATCCAATTGTCTGTGGCCCTTCAACTAACACACGGGTTAAAAACAGGCCTAACTCTTGTTGTTGACTGTGACGTAACTAACCCCACGATGACCTATTTGAAACAATGAAACCCTAGAATCCAAAGCTTTGATACCAAATATTATGCAACCAGCTCACAAAATAGAAGAAAAGATAGATCAACGACTTCACAATCAGCCTCTTCGATGGGGAAACCTCGTTTATATTACAAAAATGAACAATTCTTGGATGATACAAATAACAAGACCTCCTTTCTATATATAGGAGTCTAAGGGGTCCTAATACAATCAGAGCCTACATAACAATAATATTATAGGGGCACAACAATAGAAATAGTGGGCTTCTATGGTGCACAATAATAACAACATGGGGACTATATGGGCACAATAATACAATAAGGGGGTGGCACTAATAACAATAAGGGGTTACACTAGTATTATAGAGACCTAAAATTTTCATTAAAAGAAACAAACTTATCTCTATCACCTATCATATGCTTTGAACAATAACTATCCATGTACCATAAATTCTCTTAATCTCCTACATACAATGCTAGACCATAATTTTCATAGGAAGTAATTTTATTTTTGCATACTTTGGGAGGTTCTGACTTCAGCACATGTTGATAGGATGAATTCATCTTGCCTCTACATTCAGTTCCTTCATGAGAAAATCTACTGTAAATAGAACATTTAACTTCATTCTAAACAACAGAGAAGGAATCATAAGAATACTTCATTGGAATATTTTCATTATGTTGTTTTCTTTCTTCTCTAGTCATAATCAATTTATAAGAAACATAATGAACTTCTTTATGACCAAAGTTGTGACAAGTAAAGCATTGACCATTAGAGTAAGAATACCTGGGACTACAATACATTTATAAGTATCTTTCCTTTTGTTGTGTGAAATGTTTTCTTTCCTCAATATATTTTAACCCTTCATTCTATCATTGAGTCCTACTATTCTGATGATTGCTTCCTCTTATAGCATTGATGTAGAATTTTGAACCATTTTCAAAGGATTTCATAAGTTCTGAGGCTTAAGAATTTTTATTATATCCAAGACCTATATTTATTAGAGGAGAGTGGTAAACCTTAATGATATCCTCTAAAGGCTCATATTGATGGAGGAAAAACCACCTAAAGGGAATTTTCATGGTTTCCATAATCACCTTACATGAACTTTGTTATAGACATTTGTGTGCCTTACAGCATTAAGCGTGAAATGTCCATAATCTAAGGGATCCAAAGTCCCTAAACATGTTGTTCCTACCCCTAGAGGAACAAGGCTAACAAACCACAGCAATTCACAGAAGTTCTCCACTAGAAACTGCTAAAAAACAAGTCAATTCGGGATCAATTCAGTGGCTCCACTAGCTGTTTGTGCTGAATGTCAAATCCAACACTGGCTACCTGCGCTGAATGTCAAAGGAAACACTGGCTACCTGCGCTGAGCGAGAGTGGACATGTGGCAAGTTCATTCCACGAGGTGTCAAAACCCAGGAAGCTTACAAAATGACACTTGCCTCAGGGAATTCGACTAGTGATGAGTAAGAGGTTCTAAATATCCAAGTGGAAGCAAGAACCTCCAAGTGAAATCAAGAACTGATAGAGGGAGAGGACACTAGTCAGATCTCAAGTTGACTCATCCTCTCTCCAAACATCTATATATGGATCTCTCCTCCATGAGATCTAGAGGCGGGAATTTTGTTATTGCAAAGAATTGCTGTTGGTTTGAGATTGGAATCAGTGGGTGCTTAATGATTTGAAGGGGGTGAAGATAGGAATTCCATTTGCTGGGAGGGAGATGCTGGATTGGAGCCCTCTGGGTTGTATCTCTTCCTGAACCTTGTTATTCATCAATAAAGCTATCTTGGTTTCTCCTATATGCTGATGTATTCTTGATGTATGATTGCATTAGTGTATTTGGTTTATTTCTAATCCTAAACTAGTTATGAATGTGAATATCTATCTTTGTGTAGTGTTCTTCTCTTGTCGCAAGTAGCTGTTCTCTTGTGATCTTGCAGGTACCCGGTGGAGCTGGACAAGCAAGAAGGCAAGTAGCTGTTCTCTTGTGATCTTGCATGAACCTGTTGAAGCTGGGCGAGTGAGAAGGCAAGTAGATGTGAACTCCCAAAGAGAAGAGAGACTGGATCGAGGGACAAACGGAAGACACCGGTAAGTCTATTTCTCTCTCTTCTTTCACATTTCATAAAGGAAGAAACCAAAATAACTATATCTGTTTGTTGCTAAGACACTGTCACACCTTAGGTGGATAGGATCGTCCTGCATAGGCATTTTTCCCCACAACAAATTAGCGACTCCACTGGGGAGAAATTGTTTAGTCATTTTATTTGTGTTTCTATCATTGTTTGTTTCATAGACTCGACAGCAACAATCGAATTGCATCTGCTATTCTCGGATGCAAAGTAGACAGTTGCTGCTTTTGTCCAATCACTGGACTTGTCTATGATCTGAACAATGGACTCACAAATGATTTGATGATACTTTGTGATAGATCTTAGTACTCCCTCAAAGCATCCCTTTGATTGTACCTTGCTTGTTGCTTTTATTTGGCCTGAAACTGTAGATTAAATACCAATCTGTGACCCAGAACCCAGTGAGAAACTCTCGTTTCTCCTTCAGTGCGACAACTGTGAAGAGGTTCTACATTTCAACGCAGGTCCCGTGAAGGCTACCTGCGCTGAATGTCAAAACCCCTGTGTTGAGGTTGCGTTGAACCAATTTGGCCTTGTGCAGCTGGGGTTCTCTGCTATGTTTTGCCTTGTTTTGATCTCTGATTTTTGCAGCCTGTAACCAGCATAGGTACCAGTCTGATAACTCCTTTTCTCTGCTTAAATTCCGCCTCCTTTTGTACAAAAATATTGTGAGTGTTTTTATGTGTTTGTGGCATCATTTGCAGTTTTCCTTTGCATGAGTGAAATAATCATCCTGTAGCCCTTGATTCAGATCTGTTGATTGTGATCTTAGGAGAGAGTTCATTGGCTGTTTGCAGTTGATTATACATTTACTTTTTCATTTGGTTTGAGTTTGTCTCTTTTAAGTGTCGAAACAAGTATTCATTTCGGAAATCGTTAAGTGTTGTAATCTCTTCTACCCTCTCTGATTTCGGAAAAGTAAACTTGTTTGTATTTGTCATTTAAAAGTAAATTCAAAGTTGTACAAAAATATTTCTTCGTAGGCATCAATACTAAGAAAGCAGAAAACAAACACCTGCATTGTGCATTTGCATCTTGATAGTTTGCATGTCTGATTTAGGAAAAGTGCATTAGAGTGTGCTGATTTCTCTTTGAGAAAAGATGGTCTCTTTCTTTTCCCTTAGTAGCTAGGATTTTCATAAGTTGAAAAGATATAAAAAGCTTGCTTATCATCTTTAGACTGCATTTAGGAATTGTGTCATACATCTCGTGGTGAACCTCAAAAGGAAAACTTCTAAAAAGATCAACTTAAAATAAATTGAATGAACTTAACAACGCTTTGCAACATAATGCACAACATAGAGGTCTAGGCTAGAGACGTGTTCCGGTGTCGTAAAGCCTGGTGACTGTCGATCTCACTGATGGTGGGTGATTCCTCCTGAGGGACGATAGCGCCAGTACGGATTGTGCTCCCACATACCGTCGAGTATATATTGGGAGACCCCTATAGACATAAAACCTTTATCCTTAGGAAGCCATGTCGGCCACCATACTGATCGCAATGCACTGAACATAGCATTTGCGAAGATCGACCACCCGTACCTTAAAAAGTATTCTGCGGTTTTGCGAAAAGTTTGGCACACCCTCTACCTAGAACTCTAGAGCAATTCCTTTTGGCCTTTTTCAGACTCTATAACTGAAAAAGTCCATCCAAGCATTTGTCACTTCGGGCTCGTTAAAACATCGAAGGAGACTAGAGTCATCTTTTGCTTTTTCTCGACTCTTTAAAATTGAAAAAGCAGGTTGT
The DNA here is from genome assembly GCA_031772625.1 of Pinus tabuliformis. NCBI lineage: Eukaryota > Viridiplantae > Streptophyta > Pinopsida > Pinales > Pinaceae > Pinus > Pinus tabuliformis. The sequence goes on along the minus strand of CM062820.1, from coordinate 196,121,185 downwards.
GTCTAAGCGTCTTTAAAATTTATTTTAAACGGAATAATCATCACCATTCCCTCGTTGATCTTCGAAGTTAGTCTCTTTTCATCACAAGTTCTTGTAGAATCGCTAAGAAAATATTTTGGATAGACTAGATATGTCTGAACAACCATCGACTTCCAGGACTGTGTCGTCCGACATAGCAGCGGCAGAGCCTCCTGCTGCTACTCCAACGATTTTCGCTGGTATACCATCTGTCCCGGCAAATTGTCAACAACAAGCTGGAGTGCAACCAGAGACTGTTTCGACGACATGGTTAGTTGCTATTTCTTTATCTCGATTATCATCTAGTATTTCTTATGTTGAAACTCAACAAATTGATCCAATGTGTCTTCAAAGGCCAATCTACCCTTTAAGTACTGGATTGCCACCATATGGAGGGCAGTATGCTTTTTCATTGTTCCCTCCTGAAGAACAACCATATGGGATTTTAGAACAAGGTTCAGGTCAGACTAGAATTACATCCAGCGATTGGGTACCAATACTGCCTCAGCAACCAAGGGTTGTATATTCAATGCAACCAGTCCACCCTGTGTTGAATATTCCCACTATACCTGCTATGGTGACTGCGTCGCAAGTACAAGCGCTACCTGTTGTATGTCAACCCCAACAACCTCAGGTTGCAATACAACATTCTCTTGTCTCAACGACTCAATCACAACCTCAGGTTAGTGCCTCCTTATCTGGAGCGACTCAGGATCAAACAAGTACTGTGACTCCTCATCTTGGTCAATCATCCAGTATTGGTCAACAGCAAATGGTTCAACAACCAGAGCTGGTTCAAACTCAACAACCCCCATTCCAGCAATCATATCAAGGACCTTAGCAACAAGTCTTTGTAAGTAATGGGCAATCGCATTTCCAAAGCGGTAATCAACAACCATATTATAATGGTTATGCCCATCAACCTTGTCAAAGTTGCCAGCATCAAATACATTATGCTGGTATGCAAAGACCCAATGCTCAGGCGATTCCATCTTATCCTAGGTATGCTTCACCTAACCTGAATCAATAGTTGCCCTTTGTAGCAACTCTAGAATTACCAGATCTAAACTGGCTGATGAATAATCCAATAGCTTATGCCCCTTCGTGGCCAGCGATTCCGCATAAACTTCCGTCAGATATTCCTAAATTTAATGGAAATCCAGGTGAAGATCCATCGAATCATGTGATGACATTTCATTTGTGGTGTTCATCAAACACCCTGAATGATGATTCGATAAGACTTCGCCTTTTTCAGAGGATGTTAACTGGTCCAGCGGAAAAATGGTACATCGAATTGCCTAGAGCTTCATTCGACAACTTCAGTAACTTAGCCACGACTTTCTTAACCCATTTGCAATTACCGATAAGGTATGAAACGGGAACGGAACTCCTAACCAACTTCAAACAGACAATGGCCACTCACATATCTGATCATATACATGAGTGGCGGCGTCGTCGTAGGATGGTAAAAACATACGTTCCCGATCAGCTATTAGCTGAATGGTTTATCAAATCCTTACTTCCTACAATCACGGAAGATGTGGCAAAGGGGGGAGTCGTAATGGAAGAGCAAGTCATCGCTCGTGCGCAATATCTGGACTTGGTCTATACTCATTCTGGCACGCTCTACGACAAAATACCTGACGCCCCTAGACTGGAATTCTCAATTCCTCCTCCTCCTAAATCAAACAATGACTCTCATGCCATCGATGGCATGATTGGCACGACAGACACGAAATCGACAAAGGCTACATCTAAAAGGGCCCGTAAGATTTCCAGTCAAAATGCAAATGAGGAACTTCTTGCCTCGGAAGTGAATGCCGCGTAAGGGCAAACAACTGAAGCAACCAGGGGGAAAGAAGAAAAAGAAAGGGAGAAAAAGGAAACCCCCTGCGGGGTGTCATATATGCGATGAGAATCATTGGACGAGAGATTGTCCACATATATCTGAAGTTAAGAAACCCTTTAAGAGTTCAAAAACCTCAGCAGTATTGACTGATCCATTTCCAAGCCCGGGTACCAAACTGGTTGCTAATCAAAATGCTTCCCGATCCCAAATGCTTATGTTCTCTATCTCAAAGCAGCAAAATGATGCTTTGGGAAGGAATAAAGATTACAGGAATCCACAAGTGTCGAATAACAAGGCTAATGAACAACCTAGTAGTTCGACAACAACTTTGACCAAATTTGTGCCACCCACCATTCCTGAACAAATGATAAAGTTGCCAAAGGGAGTAGTGTACAATTCGACATTTAATCCTCATGCAAAAATAGCATAGAATTATAATATAATAGAGGACCTGGCCCAATCGCTGTCCGCTATGTCGACGCTTGAGGTACCACAAAATTGCCTCTCCCAAGAGCAAGCTTTATTATCAGCAATAGGTGAAATTGACCCAACGGACTCCAATCTTATGGCCCTTGATCATAAAGGATATGACCCTCAGTTACCAGCTCAACTAGCTTTCCTTATTCAAGTGAAAGCCCTCAACAAAACTGTTCATCGAACAATTATTGATGAGGGGGCATCTACGTGTATTATGTCGATGAGTTGCTGGAAGAATTTAGGCTCACCACCCTTGTCGAGATCGTCAACGACGTTAAAAGCATTTGATGGACGATCATACTCTCCATACAGGATTTTAAGTAACTTGCAAGTTGAACTAGGGGGAAAAACAGTAGGAATTGATGTTGAAGTAATTGATGGAAACCTCGATTACAACATCCTACTGGGAAGGCCTTGGATATATGCCATGGCCGCAGTTGTGTCGAGCTACTTTAGGAAGATTTCATTTCCCTTCAAGGAGGAATTACAGTCGTCGACCAACAAACTTTCCTCCCCGACAGTTCACAAGTTATGGGAAGCATTCCAATGATCCATGAAAGCAATCATTCACTTCAAAATATTGGAGTAGGTCTCCTAAAAGACCCTGCCTTAATGGGTACTTTTGCCCTACCGCCTGCAAGTAATCTAGCGGAAGTGGCCACAGTGGAAACCTACAATATGAAATCTTCTATATCTAATGGATTCAGAAGATTCTTAAACATTTTGTCAGCGTGGATCATCGTCCTAATAGAAATACTGTAAATATAGTGGGCTCCGAGGACAGTTCTTATCTCGTGTCAACCTCGTTAAAAAATGAAACAAGGAGTCATGAGGATAGTTCTTTTACTATGTCAACCTCATTAAAAAATGAAACAACTACCCTATCCAAATCTCAAAGGTAAACCTTCATTCCAACCACCAAGTTGAATGCAATGAAGCTTGGGGGGCATGCACCTCGATTTGCGTTGTTATGCTGGGGGCATGCAAACTTAAGAATCGAGCAGTTTTAGCACACAGTTCATGCTCGTTAAAAAATAAACGCAAGATCCGAGCAGTTTTAGCGAATAGTTCATGCTCGTTAAAAAATAAACATAAGATCGAGCAAATTTTTCCACCCGCGTTTAAGCTCGTTAAAAGATGAACCTACCCGGTAAATAACCACTGTGAATGTAACCTTGTCAGCCATTAAAGCCTTGGTCATGTTTGCACCGTCACCTCCACTTTTCCATTGGCCGATCGTTCACCTCCATATGTTTGTTTACCCATTTTGAGGAACAGCTGTGAAGAGTGATTTCACTAGCCATCCTTGTGACACTGCCGTGATAGGAAAATTCCAACCTGTACCTGGAATCAACTGCTAACCTGTTTCATCACTCGTTCCTCAAAAGACGAGTCTTCTTTAAGCTCTTTTCATCTGACTCGTAAAATATTGCTGAGTCCTTGGCCTTCCAGCTCATTAAAGGGACAGGAAGTGCTATCCCTCCTCTAGATTTTAATCTTTTTGAACCTGAGGGATTAGTGCACAAAAAGATCGAGCGCTTGTTTATTCAGCTCGTTAAAACTATCGAAACCTCATCCCTTCGGTATTGTTTTATACTTTTTCGGACCCAAGGGATTAGATAACGAAAAAGGAATTTTGGAGTTAACTTTATGTACCTTTTCAACTCTCTAAAAATGAAAAGGACCAAGTTATCCTTGTCGTTAGACTCGTTAAATGCATTAAATAGCGACAAACTTGTCTTTAGACGAGAATGAGTTTCACTATCGCTAGGCTCGTTAAAACATAGCGATGGTCTTGCCCGAAGGGCAGGTTATAGAACAAGCATATGTTATCCTCCTCAAGCTTGAAAAAAATAAAGAGGTACAGGTCAGCAATGGCTGGGGAAAAATTGGGAGAAACACAAGAAAACTTTGATGGTAGCAAGTCGCTCTTGAACATGACACTTTTCCTCCGTACCACAATCGGGTTGGGTTGTTTCATTCACCGGTCACATCCATGGTCTCGCCATACCATCCATATTTGGGGTAATGCTACCAATCCATCGCATCAGTGTCGCCATATGTTCAAGAGAAGTCGTTGAGAAAAGTCAACCATGTCCAATCCACTGCCATACATTATCCTTCATCCTTTCATGACCGCCACCCTGAATCATATGTCACAGATCGTTTTCACCTCCATTAAAATCATTAGCTCCGTTCCGTGTCACTGATGTGGGATTCATTAAGGACCTCCTTTGACAGATCGCTTCTTGTCGACATCAGCTCATTATCCAAGAAGTTGATCTAGGAACAACCCCTTCAGTACTTTGAAGCTTGCATGCCTCAATGGCAAGTTTCTCACTTCCGACGATAGGTATACATCAATGACCTTCGACCAAAAGATTTTGCGTGGTGTTCGACACCAAGTAATTTATTCACACCACGTGAATTGTACTACAGTACCTTGAGGGTCATTATCATTATCGGTGATTCCTCTCGCGCTTGTTAATGGTTTACATCATTGACCGGTAATCAAGCGATGTCTTTCCATGTTCGACTTCAGAACATTTCTCACATGGATCGACTTGTACTTAGAGTGAAGATCGAACGAGCTTGAAGACCCCGGATCTAGTTTCATCCATCCGGGATGCGATATATATTCAGGAAGGATAAAGACATTGACATGTACATCATTGCAGCAGATAATCATCCTACTCAAAGGATGATAATTTCATCAAAATTATCAGTCTACCATCAGACGATTGTCTGTTCTATGTGCAGAAAAATGAATTTATAAAGTTGAGCATGGGAATGCCCGCCTCAGCTAGATCATGAAAGCAGTATGAAAAATAATGTATTGTATTGTATCTTATTACAGGTCTCCTCCCAGCATTGGATGAACTTCGGATCCCCTTGATAAAGCATTTCACCCGATAAACAGCCTCATACTTTAGGGGGCAACTATTATAGACATTTTTGTGCCTTACAACATTAAGCATAAAATGTCCATAATATAAGGGATCCAAAGTCCCTAAACATGTTGTTCCTACCCCTAGAGGAACAAGGCTAACAAACCACAGCAATTCACAGAAGTTCTCCACCAGAAACTGCTCAAAAACAAGTCAATTCAGGATCAATTCAGTGGCTCCACTAGCTGTTTGCGCTGAATGTCAAATCCAACACTGGCTACCTGTGCTGAGCGAGAGTGGACATGTGGCAAGTTCATTCCATAAGGTGTCAAAACCCAGGAAGCTTCCAAAATGACACTTGCCTCAGGGAATTCGACTAGTGATGAGTAAGAGGTTCCAAATCTCCAAGTGGAAGCAAGAACCTCCAAGTGGAATCAAGAACTGACAGAGGGAGAGGACACTAGTGAGATCTCAAGCTGACTCATCCTCCCTCCAAACATCTTGTCAGGCGGAAAGAGTTATTTGTGCAGACACAACCAACCTCCGTAGGAGCCTAAGACTCTCTAGTGACAAACAAGACAAACAAGAGCAATCCTTCTCTAAACATGCATTTACTATACGGGAAATCAAGTGTTTAGATCCTACTTGTAATCCAACGCTGTTGTAGCAGTCCAGCTCCGCTGATCCGGATGAGCTCCTCCTTCACTTTGAAACCTGCATACACTAACAATCAAACGATTAAATAACACTTGATAATCTCATAGAATAAAACATATTTAACACATAGTCCAAGGAGTACATGAAACAACTCATAAATAACAAGTTATTGAGAAGAATGGACTCATTTGCATTAATAGGTAACAAAAGGAACAAATACAATCTGAGCCTTGGTGTTGTGCAAGTCCCTCCCAGGGTCCATCAAGAGTTCTCCTTTACTTTGACAAAGCTCACCCACTTCCAAATAGAACAAGCAAAGATGGCAATCTCTCCTCACAAGCTTCTAAATGGGAGTCCTAATTCCTGCAGCATTTACCCTTAGAAATGTATAGCTTTCAACCTCTCCTCCTTCTGGCCCAATGCCTATATTTATAGTGCTCAAGAGGAAGTTAATCAGGTCCACCATCAATGGGATAATCCCCCATTTGGATGGGATAGCTCCCTTATTGATGGGATAAGTTCCTCTTTGGTAGGAGTGCATGAACCATCTGGAGGCGCTCAATACACGTCGAACAACCTTCTAGAATGCTCTAGAAATGACCACAAGTGACTTTTTAAAGATGAAACTTGCGCATTTTAACCTTTTTAGGGGGACGCACCTGCACCTTTACATACAGAGCGTCCAAAGACGCAGCTTTTTTGAACATTGGGTGCGTCCCCGCAGGTAAGGTTGAGAGAAGCTGCGTCCCCAGAGATAAATACATTTAGAAAGACTTTCTCTCTTTTTTGGAGTTTGACATGGAAAGCAGAGGCATAAGACTTGCCTAAGAGGGTAGCATGACTGTTGATAGAGTCATCCTAACTGTAAATAGTCATGGTGACATTTTTTAGTGTAACAGATTGCCCCCTAAAGTGCGAAGCCTGAAGTAGATTAGGGTTTTGTATTATCTAGGAAGGGTGAAGCGCTTTATCATTTCAAGGATTATCTCGTGGAGAGCCTAGTCAGAACCTGCAATTTTCAACGCAAAATACATGTATAAGATTATATCATCACTGAGGTAGGCATTCCCATACTCAGATTAAAACTTTAACTAACAGACTAACTACTCTGATACAGGAATGATCTTGCAGTACATCATAATCATAGACTTTTGTAGACACAGTATGGGCGCAACCATCTGTTTATGATTAGTCTACTTAGATAATGAATACAAAACTCCTCGCAGCCTGGATGGTGGAAACTAGATCCAGGGTCTTCATTTCTACTTCCCGAATTGGTACGATTCTAGCCATGCGAATAAATGAGTTGATGTCGAACATGGTAGAAACCACTTGATTACCAGTCGATGATGAAAACTATTAACAAGCGTGAGAGAGACCACCAGTAATGTCAATGGTTCTCCAAGTACCCAGTACAATCCATGAGATGTGAATGAATGAGTTGATGTCGAACATTTCACGGAATCCTTCGATCGCAAGTCAATGATGTAAACTGACGTCAAAGGCGAGAAACCTGCCATTGATGCATGCAGACTTCAAGGTACTGACGATTTATAAGTCATCTATCTAGATAATGTGCTGATGTAGATAGAAAGCGACCCGTTGCAGGCAAGCCTGCAACACGAAATCATTGTTCAAGTTGAAGAAATGTTGCTGTAAGGACTGACTCAGGGATGGTCAAATGGATGACAATTATTTTGCAGATGAAAGTTTTGCTTGCAGACCTCTTGAACACATAACGACACGACAGATGGCTTGGTGCTGAATAACTCAAATTTAATCTCCGGAACCCGGCTGAATACTTTCAAAGTGGTTTGGTTAACTGTAAGGTAAAGAATTTCCCAACCCAGGAGAACGCAAAGTGTCGTGTTCAAGAGTGGTAATAAAGTTTCTTCTGAGACAAAAGGTAACAATGAGGCTCATTCTTCTCTCTTTTCCCCCACCATTTCTGGCAAGTACCTCTTTATTTTTAACAGGCTTGAGGAGGATAACATATGCTTGATTATAAGCTCATCCTTCGGATGAGTCCAACCTAGTTTTGATTCGAACGCTAGGAAGGAGTGGTTCGTTCCTGTTTGTAATTGAACAAGTCCTTTACTGTGAAATGTTTTAACGAGCCCAGTATAGGAGAAACTCGACATTTTTAAATTTTAGAGAGTCTGAAAAACTTAAGAAGACTCCAAGTTGAACTTTTTCATAGATTTGTGTCCCTCAAGCCCGAAAAAGTATAAAATAATACCTGGGGGAACCGCTTGATCTTGCGACCAAGGAGTACTTTCATAATTAGTGTCACTGACCTGAAAAGTAAAAAGCGATCAAAGACACGTCGTTTTATTTCCGTATCGAGTTTGAAACGACAAAAACCCAGCAATCTTTTCCTGATTCTATGGTCAGAAAAGAGCTATAAGGGGACCGTCTTTTAATTCCATTTTAACGAGTGTAAAAGAAACGATCGGCAATCTTTTCATCTTTTAGGAGTCAGAAAAGGGCTTAAAAGATGACTCTGATATTTTGGTTCGTGAAAAATGAAAATTTTCCCTCTAAGTCCCTTTGTCTTGCACAAAAGCAACACATTACTCATACCTGTTTAAGATAGGCAAAAATACATCGAAAAACATCCTTCCATGGTGAAAAATGAACAAATTCATCCAAAAAACCTATAAAAAGGCTTTTTACAATGTCATTTTTACCGTTTGACTGTTGAGGTTGAAAAAAGAGCTTTTGGCAAGAAACTTCCCGTGGTTGCTGCGGAAAATCCGACCGTCAGAATCGAACGCCGTCTCTTCCAGGTATTTTACAACATCCTACTCTTCAATTTCATCTGACTAAAGTTGATTTTTAGGTTTTAGTTTTGTTTTTTGGGGGGGTTTAGGTTTCAAAATGCGCCCCTCGGTGGACGCAGGTGCCCTTCGGGTGACCTGCGTGCCCCGAATTTTTCCTATACAGGAAAATGGTCGGGGGACGCAGCTCACCTTCAGGCCAGCTGCGTCCGGACGCCCTGTGTTGTAAACGTGGGGTGCGTCCTCCGTGAAAGGCGGATTTTAAAACCCCAATCTCCACAAATAACCATTCAAATTTCCCCAAATCAGATCTAATCATTATTTCTTGGTGTGTAGGGCACTCACCATGTTGGATTGGAGAGAAAGAGAGCACGAGGACAATGATTTAGCTGCAATTGAAAATCAACCTTCCATTGATGCCCTAAAAGAATGCGGGCTATATAAATATTGGGCCATACCTGGCATGAGGGCTCAGGTGAGATTCTTAGAATGGCTGGTTGAGAGATGGAACATTCAAGAGCAATGATTTTACATAGGAGGGCACCAGCTCGAGATAGAGCCCTCTGATGTATACTTTCTCACTAGCTTCCTAAATAGAGGCGAGCAACTCAATCTAGTCGGGACTAGGCCGGGTGGCCAATCCCTTGTTAGTCTCCGGGAAGATTGGTGCACACCCGGTGCACACCATTCGAAAGGCGTGGAGATCAAACACATCTCTCTGCGTGAACTGAAAGTTATAGCTTTCATGGTTACCAGAATTTGCGGCACAGTCGCTTTACACATTGCTTCCGGGTCCCAAATGCGGATGGCAATTGACTGTTACCAAGGCACCATTTTCAACTGGTGTGATGATGTGTCGGCTAATGTGAAGAGCCCACTGACTAAGGCAAAGAACGGGCGACTGAAAACTTTTGGATATGGGCCCTTAGTCCTGAGCTTTTCCTTAGAGAGAGTTCCAATGCTGATCCCTCAGCAACTCACTGTTGATATCTTGGGTCCTCGGGAGCCAAAGCTGGTACGATGGGTTGCGGTGATGGCCCGGCATCCTGACGAGGGCGCGGCAGTTGTTCGATTTTCTGATAGTTATTTTCACTGGTTGGAGGACCAGGTTTTCTCGATCCAGGACTTTCCGTATGCCGGAGTAGATTTTCGAGGTGATCCGGACATGGTTCTTCCACAGGGAGAACAATGGGATGACAGAGGTACTTTATTTTTCACAAATTTTCAAATTATGTATTTTTTTTTGTTTTTTATATATATCGTCTCAAAACTGACAGTAAAAATTTTCAAAATGCAGATGTTGGTCCACAGCGCCCAGCCAACCTCCGGCCTTTTGAGAGGAGACATCCAGTTGCACCGGTACCGGCCCCACAGGACGCAGCGGCTGCAGAGGTACTAGCTGAGTTGGAGCATGATCTAGAGCGTCTGACGGCGGATATGCCTGAGACTACTATGGATGATATTCCTATCAGGCTTCAGCGCTATGTAGTCATAGTCCCTGGACCGTTTAGGAGATTTTTGCGTAAGGTAGCCTGTGCAGTGGTGTCGTATAGGGAGCACCACCAGTGATTGGCTAGTCACTTTGTAGACACATGTGACATTTTTGACTTTTTGTACTTTATCATTTTTGCCGATCATAAGGTGTTTTTCAACCTATGATCGAAGACGATGTATATTTTTGACACACTCCTATCTATATATATATCACTATTACCGGCTTATCTTGTTTAACATATGTGATGAAATGTTTTTAAATTTACTTGCATGATTATCGTAAATGTCTGTCCAACACTCGAGAAGCAATTGCATCTGCTAATGTATTTAAAGACCTTGGAATATGCTGATATTCAATGTAATCAAATTCACGTTCCAAGAGACGCACTCTCAAAAACAACCTTAATAACACAGGATTTCTAATGGCATAAACTCTATTAAGCTGTAATACAACAAGTTCAGAATCTAACCTCACTATCAAACGTCGAATTCCAAATGAAATAGATTCGGATAATAATTCAACCACTGCACTGTATTCTGCAATGTTGTTCGTTGTTTGACCGAGGCTTACCCCATGCATAGAAAATAACTCGTCAGAGGGTGAATAGATAACCCAAGCTGCGGAAGAGATATTCCATGTACTACGACAAGCACCATCATCGAATCCAATGTATGTTTGGAGAGGCGTCGACATCTGCAATATCAAGAGTAAAACCAAGATAAGCCAGAATAACGATGAAAAACACACTCGCTAAGCTAAGCACACTGACTAACTAACAAACATACTAGCTAGAAAGAAAACCTAACCTAACTAAAACTTCTCCATACCCACCATTTAAGCATAATACCTCTTTAGGTAAAGTCCATTTCTGGGTTTACCCAAAGAGTCCCCATCAAAATCTACTAGCTCATAAGCCCCTTTTGCTAGCTTTCACTTTACAATATAGGGTCCATGCCACATAGGAACGAATTTTCCAGCACCTAGCTTATCGTTAGCTTGATCATATAATAGCACTAGGTCTCCCTCCGAAAAACTTCGAGGGGTCACATTTCTATCATACTGAGCTTTCATTCGCTTCGCATGAGTCTCGATTGCCAATGCAGCGTCACGTCGAGTCTCATCTAATTTAGCTAAGTACAATAAACGTTTCTCCTCTTCGGAAGTAGCTGGGAGTAATTCGACAGCCATTTGAAGTGATGGGATTTCGCATTCAATGGGTAACACAGCTTCCAAGCCATAAACTAGCTGGAAAGGAGTGAACCCTGTTGAAGTTTTTACTGAGGTTCGGTATGCCCATAGCGCCGAAAATAACATGTTGTGCCAATTCGACCGATGAATACCAATGGTTCGTCGGATCATGATAACCAGAACTTTGTTGATAGACTCAACCAAACCGTTGGCTTGCGGATAATAAAGAGTAGAGCTATCATGGCGCAAACCAAGCTGGCTTGTAAGCTCAGTCATCATGATGTTTCGAAAATGGCTCCCATGGTCAGTAATGATTGCTTGTGGGACACCAAACCTAGTTATAATATGATTGAATACAAAAACTGCAGTTGTTTTGCCGCTTGCGTCGAATGTAGGCATCGCCTCGGCCCATTTAGTGAAATAATCAACCGCGAGGATGATATACGCATGCCCCCCGGCCGAGTGAGGGTTACAAGTAATAAAGTCGATACCCCATTTGGCGAATGGACCAACGACAATTATAGGGTGGAGAGGAGCAGGTGGTGCGTGCATCTTTCGATCAAACACTTGGCAGTTGTGGCACTTCCGGACTGCAATGATACAATCTTTAAACATAGGTGGCCAGAAGTAACCAGCGCGCAACACCTTCTGAGCTGTGGCATACCCAGACATATGACCGCCACATGCTCCAGAGTGACAATCATTCAAAACCCTCTCAGCCTCTTCATGAGTTAAACAACGTCGAAAAACTAAGTCTGCCCCCTGGCGATAAAGTGTATCTCCAATAATTTTGTATTGCTGGGATTGAAACCGAATTTTTCGACGTTCCGCTTTTGAAGCTTCAGGCCGAAAGGTTTGGGTTTGGAGATAGATGATTATATCCCCGTACCACGGATCTAAAGTACTGATAAGAAACAAAGATTCGTCCGCAATGGACTCCTCTGCCACAGTCTCTGTGTCAGTACGCGGGAAATCACACATCAATTCTGCAAAAACTAAGGATTTCTTAGACTTGGACTTCTCGAACTCCAAGTCGAACTCTTGCAGGATAACGATCCATTTAGAGTACTTGCCCCCTAGCAGTTGTTTTGTCAAAATGTAAATCATAGGGTTGCAATCCGAAATAACTGTAGTTTTACGGAGAAGAATGTAGTGACGAAAACGCTGGACAGCTTGAACGGCTGCCAGGGCCAATTTCTCCACATGCGAATATTTTAGCTCAGTGGGATTTAAGGTCCTACTGAGATAATATATCACATGTTCCGCTCCGAATTCATCTTCTTGAACTAACACCATTCCAATGGTGGAATGCGAAGCTGCGAGGTATAAGAAGTAGTCCTGGTTGTAGTTGGGAGGATGCAACAACGGTGCATGGGTCAACGCATGTTTAAGTGCATCAAAAGATTGTTGGGCAATCTCGTCCCAAAAGAATTGAACGTTCTGTTTCAACAACCGTGTAAAACCTTTAGTGACCTCGGCGTAGTTTGGGATGAATCGGCGTAAAAAGTTCGCTTTCCCTTGCAAAATTTGGAGTTGGCGCAAACTCGAAGGAGGAGGCAATTTGATGATAGCTTCGACTTTCGAGGGATCGACGCGAATGCCGGCTTTTGAAACAACAAATCCCAGCAATCGACCTGTTTCTATACAGAAAACACACTTGTGGGGATTCAACCGAATTCGATAATGCCTACACCTCATAAAGATTGCTCGTAGGTGGACAAGGTGATCAGCTCGATGGAATGAATGAGCAGGCAAATCATCGAGATAGGGTTGCACAATGTGCTTGATATCATGAAATGCGTAAGACATCGCCCGTTGAAAAGTGGCCCCGGCATTCTTAAGCCCAAAAGGTAATTTTCAATAAGCAAATGTCCCCCATGGACAAATGAATGCCGTTTTTGGTTGGTCGGCAGGTAGAATATTGATTTGATTATAGCCCGAAAAACCATCCATGAAGGAAAACATTTCACTTCCGGCACAATCATCAATAATTTGATCGATATAAGGCGTAGGATAGTTGTCTTTTGGACAAGCTCGATTGATATCCCTATAGTCGATACAGATTCTTATTGTTCCTTGTTTCTTGTTGACCGGAACAATATTCGATACCCAATCCGTTAACGGGATCGGATAAATGAAACCTGCTTTCAACAGCTTTTCGACTTCTGCTTTAATCGCAGCCGCTTTTCGAGGGTGAATCTGACGCAACCATTGCCGGACAGGTTTAGCATCCGGGTAGGTCTTTATTTCATGAACAACAATGGCAGGATCGATTCCCGGCATTTCCTCGTAAGACCAGGCAAACACATCGCGGAATTCTTGGAATAGGGCCTTGTAAGTTTGGATTTCATCTTCTGTACATGCGGCACCTATATGAATGTTCTCCTCAATTCCGAGCTTCACTGAAATATCAATGGGAATAGTGCGAGAAATATTCCCTAAATTCAACTCTGAATCAGAATGTTTCGTTGGATCCTGAGCGTCTTTGACATATTCAACGGTAAAGATAGATGAAAAATCATTTTCAAATAGATCATCCTTAGGTAAAAACGAAGATCTGTGATGGAGATCTTCCCATGGTAGATCGTCTACACTTAGGATTTCGCGAAGTTGTTCGTCAGATGACACGACTTCGGGAAACGCTATCCGTTCTAAGGTTGAGGTGAAAAGTGATTCTTCACTGACCACATTCATTTGGTCGATCTCGGTTGAATGAGAGTCGGTAAAAGACATGACAGCTTCATAAGCAATTTCATATGGACTCAAAGGCATAGCATCACCGAATGAGTCTATCTCAGAGTTAGATGGGACAATCCAAGGATCATCATAAATAATGTTTTCTGATGTAATCATATGAATTGTTGCAAATGAAGGTTCTATGCTGAGTGGAGGGATAGGAAAAGTTCCCAGTAAACCGGAATCCTTAACTAAACCTACACCAACGTCCCTATAAGGGATTGTCGTCTTACCGACATGCTGGATACTCTCTGAAGAGGCTGGGTCGGATGAAAAGTATGTCAGCTGATCAATAGTCACGATCTTACCGTTATGTGGAAACTTAATTACTCTGAAGACCGATGAAACGACCGCCGTCATAGCATATGACCAACTTCGACCCAAAAGAAGGTTGTAGTCTAGAGGGGCATCAACCACTTTCACATCCAGACTAACAGTTTTACCTTCTACCCCTATAGGCAATTCCTGTAGAATACCAAACGAACGGAACCCACGGCCATCAAAGGCCTTAAGGATGGTGGGGGATTGGTTCAACGAAGGAGAACCAAGGGATCTCCAACATTGAATCGACATAATACACGTAGAAGCTCCCTCATCAATCACAGTCCTATGAATAGGCCTGTTTTTGACTATCACTGGAATTTGGAAAGCCATTTGATGGGGGAGACGCGGTGTACTATTTTCTAGATCGAAGATTATTAGATTCGGGTCCTGAACATCAACAGCTCCTATAGCCGACAAAAGTAATTTTCGTTGTGCTGGGCATGATTGCAGCACTTCTAACGCCGACATTGCTGAGGGTGAAACAGCTAAGTCCTCAACAATGTTGTAATTCTGGGCTGCTCTCGCATGTGGATTGAAAGCAGACCTTCGAAGTACACCCTTGGCGGGCGGTTTAATTACTAAGTCCGGGTTAGGTTTTTCGATCTGTAGTGGATCGGAACCAGGAGCTGAGGTTGATGGGTTAGAGTGAGAAGATTCTGCTTCCTTACCATCAACAGGATTCTTACTACCATAATCTTGCGATCGAGTCGCAATCCTCACATGAGACATCATCAAAATGGGTTCTTCACTGGCATTCGAGGAAGAACCTATCATCTTATTCTCCTGCTCCGGAAATGGATTTTTTAACACAGCAGGAGTGGGAGAACCTTTGACTATTTTCACAACCTCGGCCCGATGAGGGCAATCTCTCGTAAAATGATCCTCTTCACAAATAAGACAAGGATATCGAGGTTTGCGCTTTTCGTCATTGGTTTCCGACTTTTCCATTTTCTCCTTCGGAGCCTTGTCTGCTTTAGCCTTCTTCTTTCCTTTCTTCTTTCCGCCATTTTTTGATTTGGCCGTAGATGACTCTACAGCGTGAATATCGGCGGTAAGTTCAGGAGAAGACTCTCCTGTCGGGGAATCGGGCAAAGTGATAATAGGAGTAGTTGAAGCCTTGGAAGACTTCTTCTTGCTCTTTGTATTCACGATACCAATCATACCATCAGCGGCATGAGATCCCGAAGGAGCAGCAGCGATTTGATTCGACTTTGGAAGATCCGGAATCTTCTCGTGTAACGTACCTGACTGAGTGTAAACTAAGTCAAGGTATTGTGCCTGAGCAATGACTTGCTCCTCAGTAACTACTCCGGCCTTAGCTACATCTTCAGTAATCTTCGGTAATAATGATTTAACAAACCATTCAGCTAAGATTTGGTCCGGGATAAAAACTTTCACTAGCCTTCTTCGACGTCTCCACTCATGAATGTGATCAGAAATATACGTGGAAGTTGATTGTTTTAGTGAAGTTAATAACTTTGTGCCGTTATCATATCTG
The DNA here is from genome assembly GCA_031772625.1 of Pinus tabuliformis. Classification (NCBI taxonomy): domain Eukaryota; kingdom Viridiplantae; phylum Streptophyta; class Pinopsida; order Pinales; family Pinaceae; genus Pinus; species Pinus tabuliformis. The sequence continues at coordinate 196,105,275 of CM062820.1, read as the reverse complement.
ACCGGCAACTGGAAGTGAGTTAAGAATGAGGTAGCTAACTGGCTAAAATTTTAAAAAGAGGCCCGTGGTAACTCAATGTACCACTTGGCCGCGAGACCAATGAGTGTACGCTGGAAAAGACGTAAGCAGATCGAATCATCCGAGATAGAATTTGAAGCACACCAGAGGTGGTAAGTCATCACGTGATTGGACGGATCCTCTCCAGACTTACCTTCGAACTTGGGTATATCGCTGGGCAACTTATTTGGCATTGGCGGCCAGAACGGAAGATATTGAATTGGATCATTCGTTAGGCGCGTCAAGTCTGGTAAATCCAAAGTTGCGATAAACGGTAACTGCCGGTTAGGATCTCTAAAACTCTGGGTCACAATACCAGCCCCAGGAGGAGGATATCCAGGATAACTAGGAACAGGAGTCGCATTTGGGATATTATATCCTCCTGGAAAACCAGGATTAACCGGACTATACTGGGGTTGTTTAGGTTGTTGATAAGTGTACCCAGGATACGGTTGATACTGGTAAACTGGTTGTTGGACAGCTTGCCCAGGTTGGTACTGTCCCTGGTACGGTTGGTGAACAAATTGAGGTTGAGTAGTGACAACCGTACTTATACCAGGCTGGCCTGCAGGCATCTGGACCGTGGTTTGAATCGTAGATCCAGACAACGGTAAAGATGTCTGAGGAGTGGTTACAGAGACAGTAGAAACTGGAGCTGTCGATACTCCAGAAGGAAGTATGGTAGATGTGGCGGTAGTTGCAGCAGCCGTTTGAGATGGAGTACTAGGTGCAATTGGTGGCTGAGTAACTACCGAAGTTACAGAAGTTTGAACACTTGACTGGACAGGTTGCGGTTGCTGGGGTGGACCAGAAACTACGGGTTGTCCAGCTTGAGGTACCAACTGTATACTTGGCTGCAACACCTGTTGACCCTGTGACGGATCCCACACTAACATTCCACGGTATTGACCCGTAACAGGTTGAGGATATTGATATCCATAGCCGGATTGAGGATAGGATTGATAACCGTAAGGTGTAGTTCCCATACCTTGACCATATGATTGACCTTGAGGTGGTTGATAACCTTGACCTGAGTATTGACCTTGAGGTTGGTACCTTGGGGTTGATACCCTTGGGGTTGATACCCTTGGGGTTGCCATCCTTGAGGTTGCCATCCTTGAGGTTGATATTGATACTGAGGTTGACCCTGGGGTACATATTGAGGCTGGGGTTGACCTTGAGGTATGTATTGCCCAATAGGCATGTATTGACATTGAGGTTGCCCCCCAGACACAAATGATGTACCTTGAGGTTGCCCCCCAGGCATTAACTGAGGCTGCCCCCCAGGCGGTAATTGGCCACCTTGAGGTTGGGAAACGGGAACTGAACCTGACATCATGTAAATGTCTCCTACACCCAATGGTACATTACCACTGTTTCCAACTAATAACCCATGATCAACGGGTTGAGGAGATGCCCCTGCAAAGGTACCAGAAAGAGATTGATACCCAGTGGGAACAGAAGGACCACCATGTAAAAAAGATTCAGAACTTTGAGAAAACACGGACGACGGACCAGCCATATTTACAGGAGTGTGAATACCTCCAGGTGGAAAAGGAGTACGAGGTGTAGAAAAACCTAGCCCAAAGTTGTCTAAATAATTGGTTAACGAAAGGTACCAAGTAGTACTTCTAGGAGGACTGTAAAAGATAGATTCACGCTCCCTTAGATCAATAGTAAGTTGATCTTCAGGATTAGAGACGCCTATTTCTTCCTCTGGAGCAAGTTCTTCGATAGCAATCAAACCAGTAGGAAGATTTTCGGTGATAATTCTTTCTATTCTTGGTGAATCAGGAACACTAGAAGTCGGAGTAACAGGTTCAGATATTTCTGGTTCTTCGCCTGTATCACTAGCAGATGAAAAACTACCAACAAGCTCAGAAACTGTAACAGCTTCGGGATTATAACCTGTCTCTAAGCCTTGGTAATCTGAATGGACTACCAAGGAAGATTCTCCTTCTTCAGGTGAACCTACTCTACTGCCACTAGGAGGAGTTACAAGGACCTTCAAACCTTCTAGATGACTGGGGTCGTCTCGAGGAGGTTCACCCCTAAGTCTACGGGATCTTCTCAACAATTCAGCCACAGAAACAACTTCAGGAGACTGGCCCCGAAGTCTACGGGACTGTCTGGGTAATTCCTCCACAGCTAAAAATCTTTTAACTACTACACACGAAAACAAAATAAAATTTCAAATCAAACCACCTAAAGTCTCTAAAGAACCAAACAAATTTGAATCACACGCCTAAAGAATCTAGAGCGTCAAACCAAGCACAAACAGTAGCCTTCCAGACCGAAAGCGCTAGTTGGTGATGAAGCCCAACATCGCTGGATTCAGTACAGAAGTGGCGGGTGGAACAGTTACCCCGGCAACCTGCTTAATGAATAGACTGGACCAAGTTCCTCCACTTTAACCGTCTCGAGTGAAGTGAACCCCCCAGAAAATCCAAGTGAGTCTAGCCAACGTCTGCTCCAGGTACAGTGGGATCTTCCCTCCACCGTCACCTCGGTAGAATCCTAAAGATAATGGTCACTAAGGTTACCAACCACAACAAATGCACCTGGGGGAACAGTCTAAACTCCGACAGCACACAAGGGAAGAGTAGCAAGCTCAATCCCCTTGCCAGCTCCTTGACAATAATCCAAGGTTTACCAACAAGTGACCCTTGGCTCCTCGACAATGGTTAATCCGAGGTTTACCGTTTGTAATACGTGCGTGTCTGGCGTCGTTCCCATGAGGGGGGATTGATCCCCTCACTGGTTCGGACATGAGCTCGTGCTTCTCCTTTAAGAGGAGCTTTCCCAGAGTACAAGTGAGACAATTGGATTTATTCTATCACAAGATAAGCTACTTGTTTGGTTTTGTTGTCTTGGAGAGTTAATTACTCACCTACTCCAAGACACTAGCCTGATCTAAATTGGTGTTTCAGAGCCCTAGTAAATAAAAGTTACTACGTCGATTTTACTTTAAGCGTTAATTTTATGGTTTTTCTTAAAGACAAGAGGTAGCGGAAGTGAAACCAATGGTGTGTAGACTCGACTCAAACCACTACAAAGATGCACCTAAGATGGTTCACGCTACTTTCCTTTTTCAATGAAATTCTTGACTAAGAGAGTTGAGAGATGCAAATTTTATAGAAAACCACTTCCTTAGAAAAGACAATCAAAGAAACAATTCTCTTTATCTTTCCAAGCATACAAACATGACCACTCCTTACGTGCACGAAAAAAACTCTTTTTCTTTCAAAACTTTTCAAAGCTACTTGAAACAAAACTTTTCAAAGGAGATGTTTTTTGTATTTTCTCTTTTTAATAAAGCATATAAACCTATCTTAACAAAAAACAATCTCAAAAGCTATAAAATCTATGAAAACTTGACTCACAAGCAAATCAAAAGGAAAATTACTCTAAGAAAACCTAACAAGGCAAAAGCTCACAAAGATGATTCTAGGTTGTTTTGCTTGACCAAAATCAAATCAAGGACCAGCTAATGCAGAATCAAAAGACTAGTCAAAACAAAACTCAAATCTTTTTGTTCTTTTCGTAAGATGGAATTCAAAACTTAATCAACAAGCACTTCGAAATTTGCCCAAAGAGACAACTCAATGGTAAGTTGCTCTCACAGGTAGACTTTATGACAGGTCTGACTTCTTAGAATGCTGACAAAACCAGAGAGATCTAAGGCTTGACAACTTCTACCGCCAAAGTCACTACAAGACCTACTCAAAAATCAAACCCTAGGTCTTACACTTCGATGAAATCCACTAAAACACTCAATGCTATCGAAACAAGTTCAGGTGAAGATCTTTGACAAGGGACTAATGAATCTGGGCAGTAAAAACTAAGAAAAAACAAAATCTAAGAGCAAAAATGCAAAAAATGGGATTTTCTCAAATTTTAGTAGGGGACGCAGGCGACCCGTTAGCAAAGGTGCGGGCCCGCTCTGTGCACACAGCGACAGTGCGTCCAGGGACGCACCGTGCAACACTCAGAGGGTGCGTCCTACTGAAAAATTGAAGAAAAACCAAAAAGAATCTAATCCTAAGCTAACCCACCCACAGACAAAGTCACAGAGCCAAAACCAGAAAAATAAACCAATTTTCTCAGAGCAAAGTTCACACAAAGGAAAAGACTTTTCACATCAATGGAATCCCCAGTGGAGTTGCCAATTTGTCAGGCGGAAAGAGTTATTTGTGCGGACACAACCAACCTCCCTAGGAGCCTAAGACTCTCTAGTGACAAACAAGATGAACAAGAGCAATCCTTCTCTAAACATGCATTGACTATACGGGAAATCAAGTGTTTAGATCCTACCTGTAACCCAACGCTGTTGTAGCAGTCCAGCTCCGCTGATCCGGATGAGCTCCTCCTTCACTTTGAAACCTGCATACACTAACAATCAAACGATTAAATAGCACTTGATAATCTCGGAGAATAAAACATATTTAACACATAGACCAAGGAGTACATGAAACAACTCATAAATAACAAGTTATTAAGAAGAATGGACTCATTTGCATTAATAGGTAACAAAAGTAACAAATACAACCTGAGCCTTGGTGTTGTGCAAGTCCCTCCCAGGGTCCATCAAGAGTTCTCCTTTACTTTGACAAAGCTCAGCCACTTCCAAATAGAACAAGCAAAGATGGCAATCTCTCCTCACAAGCTTCTAAATGGGAGTCCTAATTCCTGCAACAGTTACCCTTAGAAATGTATAGCTTTCAACCTCTCCTCCTTCTGGCCCAATGCCTGTATTTATAGTGCTCAAAAGGAAGTTAATCAGGTCCACCATCAATGGGATAATCCCCTCTTTGGATGGGATAGCTCCCCTATTGATGGGATAAGTTCCTCTTTGGTAGGAGTGCATGAACCATCTGGAGGCGCTCAATACACGTCGAACAACCTTCTAGAATGCTCTAGAAATGACCACAAGTGACTTTTTAAAGATGAAACTTGTGCATTTTAACCTTTTCAGGGGGACGCACCTGCACCTTTACATACAGAGCGTCCAAAGACGCAGCTTTTGTGAACATTGGGTGCGTCCCCGCAGGTAAGGTTGAGAGAACCTGCGTCCCCAGAGATAAATACATTTAGAAAGACTTTCTCTCTTTTTTGGAGTTTGACATGGAAAGCAGAGGCATAAGACTTGCCTAAGAGGGTAGCATGACTGTTGATAGAGTCATCCTAACTGTAAATAGTCATGGTGACATTTTTTAGTGTAACACATCTATATATGGATCTCTCCTCCATGAGATCTAGAGGCGGGAATTTTGTTATTGCAAAGAATTGTTGTTGGTTTGAGATTGGAACAATTGGGTGCTTAATGCTTTGAAGGGGGTGAAGATAGGAATTCCATTTGCTGGGAAGGAGATGTTGGATTGGAGCCCTCTGGGTTGTATCTCTTCCTGAACCTTGTTATTCATCAATAAAGCTCTCTTGGTTTCTCCTATATGCTGATGTATTCTTGATGTATGATTGCATTAGTGTATTTGGTTTATTTCTAATCCTAAACCACTTATGAATGTGAATATCTGTCTTTGTGTAGTGTTCTTCTCTTGTCGCAAGTAGTTGTTCTCTTGTGATCTTGCAGGAACCCGGTGGAGCTGGACAAGCAAGAAGGCAAGTAGATGTTCTCTTTTGATCTTGCATGAACCTGTTGAAGCTGGGCGAGTGAGAAGACAAGTAGCTTTGAACTCCCAAAGAGAAGAGAGATCGGATCGAGGGACAAACGGAAGACACCGGTAAGTCTATTTCTCTCTCTTCTTTCACATTTCATAAAGGAAGAAACCAGAATAGCTGTATCTGTTTGTTGCTAAGACACTGTCACACCTTAGGTGGATAGGATCGTCCTGCATAGGCATTTTTCCCCACAACAAACTTGTGGGTTATGGCCCACCTCTACAAGTTGCAAGCATTTACATTGGTGGGTTTAAAACAAAAGCCCAACCAATCACCAAACAATAGTTTAACATATAATCCTCCAACGAACATCGGTCCCACCTGAATGCACAAAACAAGACTCCAAATAAAATAAACTCGCGTCCATACACTTCTTGGGTCCGCTCAGTAATTGAACAACAATTGAACAACAGTTGAAGATCAATTGAACAGTAATTGAATAACAATTGAATAGTAATTGAATAGTAATTGAACAACAACTGGTCCCATGTTGACTTCCCACATTGACTTCCCCTTTTCTCACAGGTGCTTCACAATACGTCATTGATCTTCCCATTCAATCCAATAGTCGTTAGTCACCTGATCATCGCACATCACATATCGCAATTTCTCCCGGCTAGGGTTCATTCACTCATGAATGATGCGATGCGATATTAATCTAACGGTTAGCATCAGCAGTGATCCAATGGACTACGACCCTTCAACTAACACATGGGTTTAAAATAGGCCTAACCCCTGCTATTGACTGTGACGTAAGTGTCTAGGATTCAGTACGGTGCTTCAACCCCGATGAAAGCAACCGTAGACTCCTAACCTCGCAAGTTACACATTTCTCTTCAGCTTGTTTCACTTTTCCACCAAACTTGGTGCTTCCACTAAATTTCCTTCTCACCTCCAGATTGACTTGTTACCAAGTTCAACTCTGCCAACTGCTTTCTCCACTTAGAAACAATTTGTCGAGATTTCTCTGATTTCTTTACTCTGCCTTGCAACTATACCTCTATTTCTTTAACACCACTTCGAACTGGATTACATAATACTCTCTGTGTTAATTTCCTTCTTCCATATTTCATAATTCATTCTTTACTTGACCTGTACATACATCTATCAAATCCAAACTAGAATCACACAGATTCTACCAAGACGGTAAGTCTTTTTTCACTCAGAAAGACTTTCAGAAATTCAACTTAAATTCATTCATCATGGTTTATCACACAGAAACCATAAATTCCGAATTACGGATCACTCAGCACATAAAAGGAATGACACACACAGTGACAATGAATTCAACTTCCTTATTCATTAAACAAATGTAGAAATACAAATAAAAACCTGTTTACAATCTAGCTTTGGCTTGATCTACCTTTACATGGTCTGTATCAATGGCCCTTTCTCATTTCAATGCACATAGTCTCACAATCCAACTCTCCTATCTATTTCCTATCTAAGGATTATTATTCATTCAACCTTTTTTACCTTATGCCTTTGAGGTTTACATTTATAAAAAAGGATTTTGTTTCCAATTCTGGTTTAGATCCTCAATCTTCTCAACTAAATCGTAAGAATCCTCTATGTCCTCAATTAATTCCGAAAATATCTTCCTTATCCCTTGAGGATCTCAACATTCAAATAATCCTAAGGATCCTCCATAAATCATGAACTACTTTCTAAGATTTACAATATCTCAATCCATACCAATTACTCATCATCACTCATGTTCTTCTACATTCGAGAACATTTACAAATATCCTCACAATATTTAATTAACTCCTATTCTAAATGTCTCACCTAAATCACTCAAAATGTTTAAAATTACATGAATTAAATACTTAGGAAAACCACTCTTTTGACAACACAAGACCACCTAGATTCTACTAATTTTATACATTTTCAGAACCATGATGCTCTAGCATCAGACTCCCAAAGTAGAAAATAATCATGATCTCCAGATCATGTGCTTCTAATCTTTTTCCTCCTGGATCCCATATTTTGTTTTGTAATTTATCTTTTCCCATTTCTTTTCCTTTTAGTTGTTTTGTTGTTGTTGTCTGCTATTGTTTTCCAGGTTTCCATACCTTATTCTGTAATTCTCCACTTGATATGCTTTCACATTCTTTTGTTGTCTTCCTCTTACTGTTGCTTCTTTGCTTTCCTGTTGTTGTCTTCTTCTGAGACACCTTTATAATTATCCTTCATATCAATTCAATCTCTCTGTCGAGTATATCCTTTGTCTGTTGATTGCCTTCAACTCTTAATTGTTGAATTTTCATTTTTACTATCACCCTTTTATCCTTACTCTCTTGTTCACTATTGTCTTGCACCTTTTCAGCTGCTACCACACTGTTTTCCAAGACAATTTTCTGCTTCTATTTACTGTATCTATCAACTTCTGCTTGACTGTCATTTATGACAATTTCTTTGTCATGCTTCATCAGCAATTTACTCTTCATATTTATCCTCTATTGTTCTAGCTTTTTCCTTTGAAGGTCTAACTTTCTATATAACTCAATGATTTTACTTGGAGTAAAATATGGAAATTTTACACAATCTCCCATTTCTTCATTTGCTATTTACCAATCATCAGATGGTCCTTCTTCCTCTGCTAAAGATTCCTTAACATCTTTTAGTAGATTTTTTTCCCTTCTTCTTTCATTTGGCTATCCACCTATGCCAAATATGTTCCAGTTTCTACAACAAAATCTACAATGATAGGACAATTATCAAAATAAAAAATATAAGGCCTTTGTACCTCTTCTTCCTCTGGCAAACTTTTAGTATGTTTCTCTAATGATTTCTTTAACTCGCTGATTCAAACTCAGAGAATCCTTGAGACTATCAACAAGTCTATTTTCCACACCATCTGTTTTAATTATGCCTCTTTGCACTTGTTCACTGTAGTGAATTGTTTCTTCTCCAGTCTCATTTTCATACTCTGCTTCAAAAATTTCATCCTCTGGAAGGTATTCTTCCATGTTTCAGACAACTTTAAAAGACTTTCTATCTTCTTCCAAACCTACAACCATAGACAAATTATCAGTTTTCAAAACACAGGACATTATGGTCTCATTTGATGCTTTAGTCATCAAGTCTTTTAGCTACTTTGAATCATTCATATGATTCAACTCCTCTCTCTCTTCATCACTTTCAAAAACTAATTGTCCATGTTCTGGTTCACATACCAAAACTTTGACACCTTCTCCAGCATTTTCCTTTTGTTGTAGCTCAACTCTTTCGAGCTTCTCTATCTCCAATTTGACATCTATAATCTTTTCAAGTTCCCTCATCTGCTTTATTAACTATATATTTTCTTGCTGATTCCTCTTCTCTTGTAGCCTCTGCCACTTCACTTTCTTCCTCATGACATAACCATATTTCTGGTCCTTCTCATTTCTTTGCAACATTTCCATTAATACTTCAAGCTAAACTGCCATCTCAGCCATTTATTTATCATATTTTTTGTCACTCATTCTCATGACATTTGCCTTGACATATTTCCTCTTTTTTACTTTCCTGTGATCTCTTTCAAAACATATGCTATGACTATCACTAGTCATCATTCTTTCCATCTCTATGAGTTCCTTACTCACTTCACTATGAGTTGGGCAAGCCTTTGCAACAACAAGTTTTCCCTGCTGCCCCTTACCTCACCAAGTTTTCCTCTAGACTTGGTCTTTTGGAAAGTACTGGTCCTCTGTCTAGAACCTCCTAGATAATTTTCCTCTACTCCTTCTAGGCCTCAACTCATCTGCACTTTAAGAACACAACTGTCCTCTCACAACGGAATACTAGGTTCTGACCACCTCTTCTTTCACTTAGAAACTCTTACCAGCTTCCTTCATCCCTTAGCTATTCTACCCACATCCTATGTGGAATTGCCTTTGTGAGCTGCAATAAAACCCCTGTAGTAACAATTCTCCTTCTTGCTACATATGCCTCAATAACCTTCTCTCCTCTGAGCTCAGTCTATTAGCATTTATCTAGTTCTTTCCTATGGAACCAAATAAGCACTCTTTGTTCTAGGTCGCTGCAATATTCTCACCTTCTTATGTTGCTATCTATGCAACAATATAAAAACCAAAAACTCTCTAATCTTCAAATCAAATTAAAATAAAAACAATCATCTCACCTTCAAGATCTCTGCATGATCTTGTTCTACCATTCACCTGTACTTTGAATGGATTGTTCTTTTATGCAACCTTTAGTTGTATCTTCAAACTTTGCTGATTCAAGAACTTGAAAAGTTCCCTCTTACAGTTTGACTATTGTAATCCTTCTCCAAAATTTCAATCATTCAATTTATGCTAATCATTAGGCAAACTTTCATTCCATCGCCTGTCTTCAGGATCTCATCACTCCTGTAAATTTGTTTCAGTAGATCTTCATTCTTTCACTGTCTAAATTTTCAACATTCAGATATTGTCAATTAGATTTAGAATCTAATTCTTTCTTTCAATCTACCAAATTTATCTTGGTATATCTCAAACTGTCAGTAACAATTACTCCTTCATTGAGTTTTCTTTCAATGTTTCATTCTTACCTTGAGTTCTTCAAAAAAATTTACTTGTTCCTTTTGCATGGAAAGTCCTATTTCTACTCGCAAGAAACCTTTCCCTACTATGATACCACTTTGACACAGGAAAAACTGCCTAAAGGTGATTTCCCTAGTTTCCATAATCACCTTACATGAACCTATGGTTTATGGCCCACCTCTACAAATTGGAAGCGTTTACATTGGTGGGTTTTAAACAAAAACCCAAGCAATCACCAAACAATGGTTTAACATATAATCCACCAATGAACGCCGGTCCCACCTGAATGCACAAAACCAGACTCCAAATAAAATAAACTCATGTCCATACACTTCTCAGGTCCACTCAGTAATTGAACAACATTTGAACAACAATTGACCAATAATTGAACAACAATTGAACAACAATCGGTCTCACATTGACATTCCTTTTCTTCACAAGTGCTTCACTCTACGCCATTGATATTGCCATTTAATATGATGGTCGTTAGTCACCCAATCATTACACATCGCATATCATAATTTCTCTCAGTCAGGGCTCATTCACTCATGAATGATGCGATGTGATATTAATCTAATGGTCAACATTAGCAATGTGTTGGGTCCATATAATACTAGTGATTACCCCATTACTATTGTAGTTGTATCCCTTATTAATATTGTTGTGCCCATATTCTCCCCATATTGTTATTAATGTGCCCCATAGAATCCCTCTATTGTTATTTTTATGGCTTATATTATTATTTTTATATTGTGGCTCCTTATACTCCTATATATAGAAATAAGGTTTTGTCATTTGAATCATCGAATAATTGTTCATTTATGTAATGTAAAGGAGATTTACCCCTTGAAGAGGCTGAATTCTGAGCAGCTGATCTATCTTTTCTATCTTTTTTTGAGTTGGTTTCATAACATTTGGTATCAGAGCTTTGGATTCTAGGGTTTCTCTGCTCCAAATAGGTCATCGTGGAATTTTCGCTATAACCTTTTTTTTCTGACGTTTCAGAGGCTAAAATAGAAACCCATTTGAGAAGAAATCAAGTTCCACCTTGGGTCCATATTTTAGAGATTTTCGCGCTATATTTGCTGAGATATGATCTGAGGAAGTTGGTCTTTTTGCAAACTCCTGAATTACATTCCAAATAGGTGACCTGGGAAAAATCATCATAACTTTCTCTCTGAGCATCAGAGTAGAATTTCGTAAGAAGGTACAGAAAGAGGACGGACTGTAGCTTCTTATACATATTTTTCAAATCCAAAGGTTGAAATAGTGACTCGTGGCATGTTGTACAAGTTCTCTCTACTGAGCTAGTCTATAATCAGGTGACTGTGGGAGATTTCACATAACTCTTCCTTGGATAATACAATTTGGATGAGAGTGGTGGCATTGGAAAAATGATACAGAGGACTACTTTAGGATGCAATTTTAGAAATGGATGATTTGAAAGTAGAGAGATACGTCAGAGGCAATATCGAGCTCCTATAAAGTGAAAAAGGTGTGTATATTTTTTTAAATTTTTTCTTTAGCTTGGTTTGAAAATTTATTTTGAAGGAATTCAAAGGGAATAGTAAAGCACTCTTATCGCTAACTGATGCCCCAAGGAAAGAAGATGCAAACACCTAGTAAGCAACCTGAAATCTCTAGCATGACTCATGAAGAAGAGGAAGAAACATTACATGATATATCAAAATTACAAGACCAAGTGCAACAATTTTCACTCTCAAAAAAGCTAACACAAGCTAAGATAAATGGTGTGGAATCAAAGATAAAGGGAATGGAAGCTAAGATGCACGATTGGAAGATATATTTGAAGACAAATTTGAAGAGATACATGGCATATTTGAAGATAGATTTGATAAATTTTCTACAAGAAATACTTACTAATGGTGAAAAGGTAGTAAAGGAAACTCATGATGGGAACAAAAGAAATGTTAATCATGATTTCATATACTCTAATGTGGGATCAAAGACCCACCATATCCCAAAAATCGATATGAGGAAGTTTGATGGTAAGGATCCCGCAACATGGATATTACAGATGGATCAATTTTCGATCTCAATAATGTGAAAAACACACAAAAGGTACGTATTGCAACTTTATATTTGGAACCAAATCAATTTGTATGGTATCAATGGATTTTCTCTCATAAACAAATTATCACTTGGGCAAGTTTTACGGAAGAATTGACAGCACATTATGAGTATACAAAAAGCAACACTTTTTTTAACAAATTGATAAGTCTCAAACAAAAGGGTTCAATAATGGAGCAGATTGAGGAGTTCCAAAAATTGAACATAAGGGTAAAAAATATTCTAGAGGAGCATAGGATTGATGTGATCATAGGGACTTGAAAGGATAATATCCAACATGAGTTCGCCTTTGGGAACTTGATTCATTAGAGAAGGCATTCAGGTTAGCAAGAAAAATGGAAAGAAAAATTATGGCAACGAGGAAACATACCACTCAAAACTATAAAGATGGAAGTGTTGTTGGCCCTAGTCTTCCACGACCTATAAGGTTGACACCACAACAATTGGAAGAAAAAAGAGCAAAACAGATTTGTTACAGTTGTGATAGAAAATACACTAAAGGTCATAAGTGTGTGGAGAAGAAATTATTCTACATAGATTGTGAAGAGGAAGAAGAAATGGAGCAAGAAAGATAAAAAGAAGAAGATATACTCTAGGAAAAAAGCCTAGATAAAGAAGAAATGAATCCGAACATATATTGTAGTGCATTGGCGGGAATTAGCACTCCTCAAACCATCAAGATAGAAGGACAAATCAAGAAGAAAAAGGTAATAGTGTTGATTAATTCAAGAAGTACCCACAATTTTATTCATTGTAAGGTAGCAAAAGAATTGAATTGCTTCTTATATCCAGCACTACAGTGTTAAGTGATGGTTGTAAATGGAGGAACAACAAATTTCTCTGGAAAGTGCCATAATATCAAGCTATCCATGAGAGAATATGTATTGACTAGCCCAATGCTTTCCATTCCAATCAGAGGTGCTGATGTTGTAGTAGGAGTCTAATGTCTACAATCCTTGGGTATAATAGATTTTAATTTTCAAGAACCTTTCATGAAATTTTCTATGTAACGAAAGGAAGTTGAATTAAGGGGTATTGCAGGGGAACCAGGAAAGATAATCATCTCTAACGGTATGACAAAGATTCTAAAAAAGGAACGAAGAGGTGTAATTGCACAATTATGTTCACTAGATGTTTCCACATTGGAACCATATATTTCTATATATCTTCAAAAAATCTTGGACAATCATTCCAAGGTATTTGAGACTCCCAAAGGTCTCCGACCTATTCATGATCATGATCATGCTATTCATTTGATTCCAGGAAGTGTTCCTCCATATATCAGGCCGTACAGATATCCCTATGCCCAAAAGAGTATAATTGAATGTATGGTTGCAAAAATGCTAGAGACTGGTATAATTCAACCGAGTCAAAGTTCTTTCTCTGCTCTAGTAGCATTGGTGCACAAGAAGGATGGATCATCGTGCATGTGTCCAGATTATAGGGAGCTCAACAAGCTCACTATTAAAGATAGGTTTCCCATTCGTGTCATTGATGAATTACTGGATGAATTGCATGGATCAATTTACTTCACCAAGTTGGATATTCGTTCAAGATATCATCAAATCATAATGAAGACCGAAGACATTCCGAAAACAACATTTAGAACTCATGAGGGTCATTATGAATTTTTGGTCATTCCTTTTGGCCTTACTAATGCACCTTCAACATTTCAAGGTTTGATGAATTCCATTTTCAAACCATTCCTTAGAAAATTTGTGTTAGTATTTTTTGATGATATACTAATCTACAACAAGTCTTGGAAGGATCATGTGGAACATGTTTATAGGGAACTACAACTATTGGAGGAGAAACAATTATATGCAAAAAGATCCAAATGTTTCTTTGGAGTACAAGAGGTGGAATATCAGGGTAATATTGTATCTCATGAAGGACTTAAGGTAGACCCTAGAAAAATTTAAGTGATTAAGGAATGGAAAATCCCCACATCCATAAAGCATCTCCGAGGATTTCTCGGGTTGACAGGGTATTGTCACAAGTTTGTTAAGAATTATGGGAGAATAGCAGCACCTCTAACAACATTATTGAAGAAAGATGCATTTTCATGGACTCTAGAAGCAACAAAGGCCTTTGAACATATTAAAGAGGCAATGTGCCAAGCATCAGTATTAGCTACACCGGACTTCACAAAAACCTTTATTGTTGAATGTGATGCTCTAGGAAATGGAATTGGTGCTATTTTAATGCAAGATGAAAGACCCATTGCTTTTGAAAGTCATCTAATCAAGGGTAAGTTTTTACACAAAGCTATTTATGAGAAGGAAATGTTGGGAATACTTCATGCACTTAAGAAATGGCAACCCTACCTAATGGGAAGACACTTCAAGGTAAAAATGGATCATGATAGCCTTAAATACTTCTTAGAAGAAAGATTATCCTCTAAGGAGCAACAAAAGTGGGTCACAAAGATGTTGGGTTATGACTTTGAAATCATCTACAAAAGAGGGAAGCAAAATGTGGTGGCAGATGCACTCTCAAGAAAGGATGACGAGGTGGAAGCATTGTTGTGCACCATTTCTATTATCCAACCAGACTAGATAAACAAAGCAAGGGAGGAATGGAAGAATGATGAAGAAGTGTGGGCACTTATCCGTAAGTTACAACAAGATTCCAGTATGTCTGGTAGATTTAGCTGGGAAAATGATTCGTTATGGTACAAATATTGCTCATACCTTTGTAAGAATTCCCAACTAAAACAAAAGATTCTTATGGAATTGCACACTTCTCCCTTAGGAGGGTACTCAGGATTTTTAAAAACTTACTACAGGGTTAAGAAGGAATTTTTTTGGGATGGCCTTAAATCAAATAATCAAAAGTTTTTGGTGGAATGTTTGGTTTGACAATAAAATAAAGTTGAAACAATTAAGAGACTGGGTCTATTACAACCTTTATCCATTCCAAGCCAATGTTGATAGGAGGATTCAATCGATTTTATCGTAGGTTTGCCCAAGTCTAAGGGAAAGAGTGTCATCATGGTGGTAGTTGACAGACTTACCAAGTATGCGCACTTTTGTGCATTATCACATCCATTTAAAGACAATACAATTTCTACTGCATTTATGGAAACAGTTGAAAAGCTACATGGAAACCCAAAGATTATTGTAAGTGACAAAGATCCCATTTTCACTGGAAATTTTTGAACAAAATTATTTTCTTGTCTTGGTACTCAGTTAGCTCATAGCTCATTTTATCATCCTCATTCTGATGGGAAAACTGAGATAGTAAACAAATGTTTGGAATGATATCTTCGTTGCTTTGTATCTGATAAACAAACACAATGGGTCAAATGGTTGTCTCTTGTTGAATGGTGGTATAACACTTCCTTCTATAAAACAAGAAAGATGACCCCATTTATGGCACTCTATATCAGCCACCATCCATCAAATCATATTTAAGAGAAAATTCTAAGGTTCAAGCAGTGGAACCTCGTGTTGGCACATAATAGAATGAAACAACAGGTAGATCAAAATCGCAGCGAAAGAATTTTTAATGTAGGTGATTGGGTATTCCTACGGCTACAACCATATAAGAAAATGTCCCCCAAGCAGGCTAGTAAGGATAATAAATTATCACTAAAGTATTATGGTATGTACAAGTTGTTGCAAAATATTGGTACTATGGCATACAAATTCGAGCTTCCTACAACTTCTCGATTGCACCCAGTTTTCCATGTTTCATGTTTAAAGAAGGTTATAGGTGACAAGCTCCGAGTTCAAACAATATTACCAGAACTTGATGAGGAAGGAAAAATTATATTGGAACCGGAAGCAGTGACAGAATCAAGAACTCGACAGCTACAAAATCAATCAATTTCTGAGTATCTTATCAAGTGGAAGAACTTATCCATTGAAGATTCCACATTTGAGGATGAGAATTTTATACAAAAGCATATATAACTACTTAATCATTGAGGACAACACTATTTTGAAGGAGAGGGCATGTTGGGTCCCTATAATACTAGTGATTACCCCATTACTATTGTAGTTGTATCCCTTATTAATATTGTTGTGCCCCTATTGTCTCCATATTGTTATTATTGTGCCCCATAGAATCCCTCTATTGTTATTTTTGTGGCTTATATTATTATTGTTAGGTCGGATGGGTTATATTGTGGCTCCTTAGACTCCTATATATAGAAAGGAGGTTTTTTCATTTGAATCATCAAAGAATTGTTCATTTATGTAATGGAAAGGAGGCTGCCCCCTCGAAGAGGCAGAATTCTAAGGCGTTGATCTATTTTTTCTATCTTTTTTGAATTGGTTTCATAGCACAATGATCCAATGATCTACGACCCTCCAACTAACACACATGCTAAAAACAGGCCTAACCCCTGCTGTTGACTATGACGTAAGTGGTTGAAATTGAGATCGACGGCTAGGATTTCGTAAGACGCTTCAACCCCGATCAAGACAACCGTAGACTCCTAACCTCTGTAGTTACACATTTCACTTTTGCTTGTTTCACTTTTCCACCAAACTTGGCACTTCCACTAAATTTCCTTCTCACCTCCAGATCGACTTGTTACCAAGTTCAACTCTGCCATTTTCTTTCTCCACTTAGAAACAATGTGCCAAGTTTTCTCTGATTTCTTTACTCTGCCTTGCAACTATGCCTTTGTTTCCTTAACACCACTTCGAACTGGATTGCATAATACTCTCTGTGTTAATTTCCTTCTTCCAAATTTTGTAATTCGTTCTCTACTTGACCTGTACATACATCTATCAAATCCAAACTAGAATCACACGAATTCTACCCAGATGGTAAGTATTTTGTCACTGAGAAAGACTTTCAGAAATTCAACTTGAATTCATTCATCATTGTTTATCACACAAAAACCATAAATTCCTAATTAAGGATCACTCAACACATAAAAGGAATGACACACACAGTCACATTGAATTCAATTTCCTTATCTATTAAAAAAAGTACAGATACAGATAAAAACTTGTTTTCAATCTAGATTTGGCTTGATCTACCTTTACATGGTCCGTATCAATGGCCCTTTCTCATTTCAATGCCCGTAGGCTCACAATCCAACTCTCCTATCTAATTCCTATCTAAGGATTATTCTCCATTCGACCTTTATTGCATTATGCCTTTGAGGTTTACATTTATACAGAAGGATTATGTTTCCAACTCTGGTTCAGATTCTCAATCTTCTCATCTAAATCGTAAGAATCCTCTAAGTCATCAATTAGTTTGTAAAATATCTTCCTTATCCCTTGCGGATCTCAACTTTCAACTAATCCTAAGGATCCTGCATAAATCATGAACTACTATCTAAGATTTACAATATCTCAATCCATACTAATTACTCATCATCACTCGTGTTCTCCTACATTCGAAATATTTACAAATATCCTCACAATATTTAATTAACTCCTATTCTAAATGTCTCACCTAAATCACTCGAAATATTTAAAGTTACATGAATTAAATACATAGGAAACCCACTCTTTTGAAAACACAATACCACCTAGGTTCTACTAAATGTATACATTTTAGGAACCATGATGCTCCTGCATCGTATATCCTTTAGCAAATATAAGATTTAGAGCCTTTGTTTTCTCTACTTATTTTATTTGACCCATAATTTCAAGTTCTAAATTTTCACAGTGTTTTTCCCTTTCCTAGAGTTATTTCTTAAAAGATGATTCTACTAATTTAGCATCTTCTAAACAAATATTTAGCTGGTTTATTTCTTCAACTAGGTTATTTTATTTTATACATAATGATTTCCTTTTGGTAATTCTTGTTTATGGCCATAAGTCTATTAATTTCTTCTAGAGCATCCGTAAAGTCATAATTATCATCAGACTCATATGTACATTATTCTTTTAATTCCATAAGTAATTGACAATATTGATCTGATTCATCATCCTCATTATTGGAACAATATTCACTATCTTCATGTGTATAAATTTTTTTCTTGCCAGCAAAACCTCTTTTAATATTCTTCTTTGAAACATTCTTTCCTTTTCCATGATTTTATTTATAAGGACACTTAGAAGCATAGTGACCTAGTCTTCCCCAAGCAAACAAATTGAAAGGAAACTTACCTATGAACCTAACCGTTCCTACATAGAGCTTCTTCACAAAATAAAATTCTTCTTCATATGAAATATAACTTGTATCTTTAGTCACTTCCTTTTATTTTCCTTTTTTTGTGGATTTGAATGTTTCTTCTCTAACATTTCATGTATCCCATTCTCTCATCTCATAAGCTGTCAAGATAACTTGCAGTTGTTTAATGGTGATATTCTTCAAATCTTGCATTTCTTCAATGGGAGAGTCTTTAGAATCAAGGTTTCAGGTTAGTGATCTCAAAATGTTTTCAACAACAATAATATCATTTATTTCGTCACCAATATCTCTCATATTGTTAACAATCTCATCTACTATAATGAAAAAAGTTGTAATTCCTTCATCACCATGCATTCTAAGTGACACATAATGAATTCTATAAGAATTATGTTTAGAACTTTTTACCTTAGAGTTACCTTCATATATTTGAACAAGATTAACCCATATTACCTTTGTGGTGCCCAACTACATGACTTTCACAGACTTAGATTCAGCCAATTCTCCCAAGATATAATTTACAACCTTTGCATTATTCTCATATTGTTTCTTTCTTGCATCATCTGTGGGAATGGAGGATGGATATTGATATCCACCTTCACAAATTCCCCATATATTAGCTCCTAGTTCTTGTAAATATGATCTCATTTTGACTTTCCAAACCATAAAGTTAGTTCGATTAAACAAAGGTATCTTGGTAGAAGATACTCTCTTTGGACTGCTCATCTTGATAGATCTCCCTTTAAGTGATCAAAAATCTTCTGAGGGACCTGCTCTGATACCAAATGTTAGGAAAAATACTTGGGGGGGATGATCAATATTTTTAATTCATTTTAAATTCCTATTTCACATTCAGAATTATGTACGCCATTGTTATTCATGTAACCTGCATGTGTATGTGACTTTAGTGAATGAAAACTGTGTATGCTCAGATTACTTAATTTTTCTAAACATCCATTAGATGTTTAACTTAATCAGTAAATTATTAGTTCATTAGCCATATAGTATGCAATAAATAATAAATAAATCATAACACATAAGAAACACATCAACCCATATTAACACTAGGATTTTTGGTGGAAACTCAATGTGGAAGAAAACCACCATTATCGTTGTCTCTATCTTATTCTCTTATTATAATGAAAAATAATTAAATCATTATATTGTACTAGTGTTTACTCTTTCCAGAACACAAATCACCTCTCTACAGGAGGCTACAACCTTCAATCATTCTCCAATGCCCACTGGAAGGGAGCTACAACCCCCTAATCTCATTCACCAAGTCCTGCTAGAAGGGAGGTCCTACTCCCTCACTGAAGGTTGAAACCCTTAGTACTTTGTGGACCATGTTTCATAATATTTCACACTAGATCCACCTATCAATCAATAATAAAAACATGCAAGACAACTCTCATCGAATTTTCCCACTGGACCCAGAACACCAATAAGCCCAAACGAAAATACTGAATCACAAAATTTGAATCACTGAAACATTGAGCCACTAAATATAGAATCAAACCAATCACTGATATGAATATTAGATCAACACAATACTAAATAATATTGTCACACATCAAATATTCAACCATTCACTAATTATCACGCTATTAGATACCATAAAATCATCACATAAACAATGTACAATCACTGCAAACCCTGATCAATATTAACATAAAAATGCATATGTGACTGTTCTAAAGTATACCCATGTATATACAAATTTACTGTGCATAACGCCTGCATACAAATACCAATTCTATGAATCTTGAAACACTATCAAACTAAATCAGTGTATCAATCATTGAATCAATGAAATACTAAGAAATAACAATAACTAATCACTCACTGAGTACAATATCGTCACTAATCAATATACGAAGAAACAAGAAAATCAAGAAAATCATATTTGCGAGACACAGATTATCATGATCAACACATCATTAGGAGAAAATAGAAAATACAATAAGCATCATCAGTTTTCAAAAAAATTCAAACCCTAATTTAACTTGGAATCCATACGCAACAGTATTTAACTAGATCTGTGTATATACGCACTTATCATGCATAAACCATGCATATATCTTTGAAGATAGTGAATACCAAAACAAATATTAGGAAGAAATCTAAACAAATTATTTCATAATATATATGTGACTACTACAATGCATACTCGCCTATGTCCGTGACTATGTAGAAGCAAAAGTGTGTATAGATATTTAAATTAATGAAATAAAACTTCATTGTGAATCACTTGTCAAACCCAAGTCTCTAAAAACATATTGTCAAAGGCTACATATCTCACGAGATATAGCCATGATCATAATTCTACCATAATCACAAATATTGCATTATTAGTCATTCAAACAAGAAATTCAATCAATCATATATTCTACAAGTTCAAATCTTTTAGATATGAACCTTTTCCTCACTCCCTAGTGCACTAATGCTCGAAATTATATCACACATGAATGATTCATTAGATTACACACATACCTCCTTTATCTCTATCTCCTTATATAGATTTTTCCTTTTCCAATACCTTAGGCAAATCCTTTGGTAATGTTGTTAGTATTCATTGATGGGATCAAATAGACATTTCTACCACAATTAATATGGTAAATTACCATGGTAATGACCCTTGGTATCTACTTTTCCATCATTCAGATTATGTATGTGACTTTTGTTCACAGGACCTCCATAATAAGGCGATTGTTCTTCACAAGGGTCATGTACACCTTTTGAACTTGACAAATCCCATATATTCTCAAGTGAAGCATGTACTGAAGCTACCACCATACTTCCTCATTTTTCAAATACCTATACCAACATCCTTGTCATATGCATTAGCTCTGTGACCATCATATTATATCTAAGTTTACATAAGGAGCATATTCCTTTCAAGGACAACAGATTAGCCATAATGCCAAAAATGGAAATTTGTTATCTATAGAGAAAATGGTTATATTCATTGAACATAGTCACCTAATATAGCTTTATCCTTACCCAAGGACTGAGATGTGTAAATGGGGTTGCATAGAGGAGAAACAACCCTTCGAGTATCTCTTATACCCCATTTCTTTTGGTTCAAGATGAATTCATGTGATCTCATCAAATATCAATGTGTGGGATTTGGAGCATGATTGTCATAGAAATTTCACTTCAATTGGATAAGGGATACAATAATTCTTTTACTTGATTATTTAATTTGTGATTTTCTAGTTATCTATATTAATACTATAGGTGTACATTCTTGATAATTCCTTGGCATAACCCTATATCTTATTTACTTTCTAGATTTCCTATACACTCTCAAGACTCTAGATATATCTTGCATTGTTGTATGTTGTCTTATATATGTGTGTGTGGGGTATGGGGTGGAGTTAGGATGTATATGTGTAGGAGGGAGTTTTTTCTTGGAAATATATAGAGGTGGGGTAAACGAGTATTTCATGATTTTTAACTTTTTTTATGTCTTAAAACATTTTATGCACATAAATTATCAAACAAAAATATTTACATTAGAAACACATGCATTTTTTCTTTTTAAATATTTTGTAAACTTCCTTGTAAAAAGTAAGCACCAACTTAAAACTTTCATAAGAACCAACCTACAAGAGATTCTATTCCACTAGCTAAGCATTACCTTAACAAATGTAGGCACCAACATACAAGAGACATGAATCCCCCCTAGTTGAGCACCAAGCTACATCTTCAAGTTGTTCCTTGGATCAGTCACTAATAACTTTTGGTTGTGAAAAAAGTCTTCATTGAATTTTCATCTCACCATTCAACTCTTAGGTTTGTTCTTTCAAGATCGATCATAGCCAATTGAATTCTACACCCTAACTTTGCATTATTCAAATAGGATTTTTTGACTTCACTCTTTAGACTTTAACTCCCACAACACATATTTCGTTAAACTTGGAAAAATTCTATTAGAAGGACTTCAACAACATTGATTCTTTTGCAAATCACCATATTAACTTAATTGAAGATAAAAATAGTATTAGTAATGACAAACCAATTAAAGACAATAAATAGGTCAAACATGGGGTTGTTATGTACAATAGTGTAAATGCACAATAGGAGTGTGAAAGAAAACTCTTAGAAGAAATTAATTTAAACTAAATCTTATTAGTATGTCTAACATCCAAGAAATATATTATAATTATGGATAATAGAATAGAGTCATCAATGTTTGAACTTTGTTCCTGTTGACTCTAACCTCCTTTCCCACAACTTCTGAGGGAGTTGTTGATTGAATATCAGTGATGTGAAAATCTTAGTTTAAGTGGAAAGGAGGCCTCTACCTTGTATTACATTAAAACTAGTCTACGAAAAACTTAGTAAAATGTTTTTGTGTTAAATTTGCTACCACTTCATGCCTTAATGCAACACTAATGAGGAGGTGATCATTCATCTTCATAGCATCCATGCATCCACTATAAAAGCTAGGAACTATAGATCTAGGTATTTCAAGAAACTTGGGTACCATTGATGTATATCAACTCAAGTCCAAGTACAATAAATGAGAGTTATTAAATTGGTGTTCAATTCATTCCATTATGATGGACACTATCACAAATTGAAGTAAAAACAAATTAATGGCCTTTAAAAACCAATAAACCTAGACAAGTAAGTAGTGGAGGCAAGGGTTTTCAAAAATTAGTACACTTGATGGAAGTCTAGATATTGATATCTCTTTGTCAACATTATCAAAAACCAATAATATTCCTAATGTAATATTGCTAACTAATTGTACAAAAAATGATGGTTTACCATTACATTCACCAGAATCAAAAGAATGATAAGAATTTTTAATGAGGAAGAAATAAATGTGAAACAAGAGTAATGTATTTTAGTTGAAATTTATGCAAGTCCCCTTGCTCCTTAATTATTAAATAATTAATATAACTACTAATATATTATCTTTAATATATTTATTTGGAATATTGAATATGTATTAAAAGCCATTCATCCATGACATGTGATTTTCAGTGTGGTCTAAATAAACCACTTAAAACTTATCAATTAATTATAATTATTTTCATAAAATATATGTCTTTACTTAAATTAAGAATTATATTTCAATAATATATTACATTTATAAACGTGTACCAATACATATAACTAAATGGAATTTAATAAAAAGTTTCAATTCTTGTTAGTTTCTATGAGATTATTTTAATTACAAATAATTTGTTTAAAGATTGAAATTTATAAAATGTTAATATTGACAAGAAAATCATGTCATATAGTGCAAGAATTTTAAAGACACCATTTATGACCCATCTCTTGAACTAGCCTCAATAGTCTACTTAATTCTCATTATGAATTAATTAATCCATGTTTTGATAGGAAAATCATTTTTTCCATATAGAGTTCTCTTTTAGAAATAACAATGTCACATTTATCTAATCATATTAAACCACATGATAGGTAAATACAAATCAATAAATAGTTTCTTTACTCCTTTTCTTATACGACATAATTCTTTATACGACATAATTCTTTATACAAGTAATTGACTAAAAAAATGCATAATTAGAAAAAGTTATCAATTGAAAATAGAATAAAACACTTAGAACTCATCCTTAATTCATTTTTTTTTTTAATTCTATCTTTACATACATTAAGAGATTTATTTTTAAAATATATTACACTCATAAACCTGTATAAATGCATATAACTAAATAGAATTTATTACGTGCTTCATGTCTTGTTGACTTCTATTAGATTACTTCAATTATAAATAATTTATTTACTAATTGAATTTTACAAAATGTTCACAAATATGGGAAAATCGATTGTCATATGTTACAAAAATTTTAAATACATTTATTTATGACACATATCTTGAATTAACTTAAAGAATATACTTAACATTAATTATCAATTAATTATTACTTAAAATCATTTCATTTTACATGGAGTTTTATTTCATAATAAATAATGTGACATTGATATAGTTATAGTAAACTTCATGATAGGAAACTAAAAGTTGATAAATGACTTTATCTAGACCACTTGGAAATCATTACCAATCACTTCTAATTTATACTTATTACTTACTTACATTAGGAGTTACATTTAAAAAATCATCACATTTATAAATTTCTATCAATGCATATAACCAAATAAAATACAATAAATAGCTTCAAGTCCTATTGGATTCTATGAGTTTGTTTAAATTACAAGTAAATTATTTAATAATTGAAAATGACAAAATACTAAATGGATGAGAAAATAAATGTCTTGTGATTTAAAAACTTTAAATACAACCATTTATGATGCATCTATTTGGTGAATGTATATGGTCCACTTAACAAATTGTGAATTAATTATTCCATGTTTTATTAAGAAGAGAGTTTTATTTTACATAGAGTTTTATTTCAAAAAAATACAATATCAAATTAATACACTCATATTAAACTACGTGATAAGGAAATAAAGGTCAATAAATGGATTCCTTATTAATTTATATAATAAAGGTCAATAAATGGATACCTTATTAATTTATATGAGATGAGATGAAATGATTACATACACAAACAATTGACTTACTAATATATAAAAATAGTTATGGATTAAAAATTGAGCATCCTACAAATTAATGAGTTTGAAGTATCCACACATGACCCATGACTCCTTAGCCTAAATAGTCAACTTAATACTTATTGTCAAGAAACTATTAGGTTTATTTTTGGAAGAAATCCATCGGAGTATAGTTTTATTATATATCACATTTATACACTCATATTAATGGAAATAACTAAGTGAGAGTCAATAATATAATTCTGGCTCATATGATATCATTTTTGTTTATTTAAAATACAAATTTACAAAAAAATATCTTTAAATAATGAAATGAGATGTCTTATAGTTGAAAAAGTTCAAAGACCTAATTTATCTATGAGAGTGTCCAATCAATCCTTGATAGTCAAATTAGCAATAAATATTATTAATTATTTTTTTTAAGAAATGAAAAATTATCTGCAATAATGTTTTATGTCAAAAAATTTCATATCACATTAATGCACTCATGTGAAAGAATTTTAGAGGTAAAAAGTCAATAACTGACTTCCTGCCTTGTTGATTTTTAATATGGTATGATTGAAATTACAACCATTAATTGATTTAAGTATATAAATTTATGAAAATTATGGATTGAAAAATCACATATCTTATGCCACAAAAGGTTCAAGGTATTCAACTTTGACACATTTCCCATTACACTGAATAGTGAATAGTGCACATAACATTTATCAAGTAAATTATTATAATTTCTTTACAAAGAATTGCACCTTTGTTTTCAATGAGCTCTATTTCAAAGCTTATATTTCACATTTATATATGAGTATTGATGCACATAAGTAAATATAAGTCAATAAAAATAAAAACATGCCTCGATGCTCATGTAAGATGATTTCAATGGAAAATAATTCATTTAAGAACACACATATACAGACAGATTATAAAAAGAATGTTATCGCAAAAAGAGTTATAAATAATAATAAAAATATATATTAATATAATTGAAAATTCCCATATATTTAAAAAAATTTAAAATCATACAAATTGATTAAGAAAAAACTATGCCCAAATTGTATTGAAAAATTGGAATGTACTTGTGAAAAAATTTATAAAGGAAATTATCTCCATCCATTACAATTAAGTACATGTTCTATTGAAAATTTGAATGTTATTCACGCTTACGACGAAGTGCCATAAGAAAGAGGAATAAAACCTCCATAAGTCAAGTATCTTGATATTTTTCTGTATAGGCTTTTATCAACATGTGGTTTGATCGTTATCTGATGAATTGATAAGTATTATTTTTTATATCTATTAACAATACATTTTCATTTTTATAATTATCTCCATATTGGGACCACACATCAGTCAACCTTTTCTCATAAAATTGTATTGTTAACCCTGCGTCTAATATTGTTTACGAATGGAAATGAGACCTTTCTCATGTGAATTTAAAGTCCTCTATATCAATATTTGATTTTTCAACTACTTGTAGGATCTAGTTGTGAGTGACATTTAATGGCAATATTGCAACATCATAAACTTTTAAGAAACATTTTAACACACCTAGCTAAAAAGACATTAAAAAATAGGACCTATCACAAAATTGCCAATTTGTTTCTCTTTGAATATAAAAAATTTGTTCATATTTAGTTTATTATTGGAAGGAAACTCCTTTCATTTAAAATATTAACATCATCTTTTGACTTATAGTAATGCCCATCTACATCTGCATTGCAACCACATGTATGATATTAACATATCTCCACCTCAACACTTCATTGCTTAAGGACATAAAAACATAACAATTGAAAAATGATGTTAGTATATTATGAATTATTTCCATTTGTATACAAAGGGAATTTTACAATGAGTTTATGGTAATCATAGAATATAATTACAATGGCCCGATTAAAGTGAACAAACTAATGATATGTTTACTCTATACATACAACCTAATACCTGTATTTAATTTGTATGGAATAAGCAAGTCTTATAGGATCACATTGACCCACCATTTAAATCATTGATTTTGAGACCTCTAATGATTTTTTTAATTCCAATTGAAAAATAAAGTTCCAATGGTTTCAATTAAAAGAACTAATTATATATTAATTTCCACATGCAATATAACAAAAATTTTAAGGTTCAAAGCTAATTAATTATATGCTAATTTCTAGAGTCTCTACTTTAGTTGTTTCTCGTGCTTCTTAAAGTACAAATTCAATGCCCATTGTTGGTGCTACATACATCCTAAAATATTTTTTCAACATATATGGAATATAAAAGTTTATAATAATGTACTGAATCATTCTTCACATTACTAATTTCTAATAGGTATGATGATAGCTTAAACCACAATTGAAAGGAAAAATGTTATCAACACAATATCTCACCAAAAATAAAGAAAATAAAATTATTTTATTCCACTGATGACAAACCCAATCAACAATTCTTTTATTATTATTATGAAATAGAAGTGAAATTAAATTTAAAAGGGTTAAAAAATGTAGTAATAATCCATGATGCCATACATATAATAACATGAAATAGATACTAGTCATATTATAGTAGTATTAAATGTGTATTAAATAGATACTAGTCATATTACAGTAGTTCACACGTTTGTTGTGTTATTCAGTTTATTCAGGATTCTCCATATCTCACTGATCAACTAATTATATGCTTTATCTATTTCCATGTATGGAGGGGAAAGAATTACATTTTGTTTTTTATTTTCTTTCACTATCTTAGTAAATCCACATAAACACAAGTGGATCACAAGTGGATTTTGTAATATTTCTAAAACCAATTTTTTAAAACTCTTGTTGTGTTTTGTTTCACATTTGTTATCCAAATTACAATTTCAAGAGATTCATTTTGAAACAAATTTCAATTTTTTATTTTCATCTGGATGAATACAAAATATGTTTTTCTCTATTGTGTAATCTGCATCCGTTCCTATTTTCTGAATATTTCCTTTGTTTGTTTCTTCATCATTGATCCTATGATAAAAAATGCACTTTAATTCAAAAATAAATAATTCCCTTTTAGTTATTTGAGCTGCAATACAATAACAAATAATCTAGTCAAATCAATTTACTCATGGTACAAAAATCACTAAAAAAACTACTCAAACAATACTCTTACCTTGAGTGTTGTTTCCACTATTTATATATGAAACAATAATCTATTTTATCATATTTATGAATACTCGAGTAATTAAAACATTTAAATACCATTAATCAAATTATGTAATATAATATATATTCAATACAAATATGGCAATGATAAAAAACATTAGCAATGTAACCTTTAAAAATAGATACATAAATTATTTTGATTGTTAGTTTTGTTATTTTTATTTGTTCCTATAATACAAATATAAAATGTTATGGTAGTAACAAGCATTAAAGTTTGAAGAATAATAAGAAAAACAAGAAGACACATTATAAGTACCTGCTATGACATTATCTTCATAATTATAACTTTGCACATCATCGTCATATTTGTTCTCTTTATTTGTGTCTAAATTAAACATATAAAATATTTTGAATTGTGAAAAAAATAAAAATCATTAAATAATAAGGAAAACAAGGAGACAAATTATAAGTAACTGATATTATATTTTGTTCTTGATTATAGCTTTGTTTCTCAATCTTTACATTATTGTCTTTGTTCTCCTTATTTGTCTCTATAATATATAATTAATATGCTATAAATTGTGACAATGATTATTTGAATTAAGAAACAAACCACAAAACATTTTAACTAACTAATATGATATCATTTGCTTCATTATATCTTTGTTTTGCATTCGTTTGATTCAGGTGCATATATGGAGCACAAAGTCCGATGAAGATTGGACTAAAGCTTGTCAATGTGATTGGATGGCCACATGAGATGGTAGGAGAAATTTTAAATTTTTTGTAAATATTTACATTAGGATGTGAGTTCACTATAGAATAGGTTGCAGGAAATATTTCCTAATGCAAATGTAATTCTAGTTTCCCTTATTTTCTGAGAAGAGGAAATGGATCATCACTTGTGACTCTTGGTTATCCCATGTAACTTTCTTTTTGAAGAGGAAGAGTGTTTGAGAAAAGGGGTAGTGTGCATGAGAGGGAGAAGAGATAGAGGAGAAGAGAGGAGAAGCACCAGTGCTACGAAAAAAGGAAGAGGTTGAGGGGCTTGGGTTGCACATGCCCATATGGTGTATTTGGTCATTTTAATTTATGTTGAGTTTGATTAATGATCAAATTGTTTAAATTCCTTTGTGTTTTCATTTTTCTGTCTAAAATGTTAATTTTATTTGTTTAGGGTTGCACTTGTTGAGTCAATTTATAGTGAGAATATGGACGTGTTAAGAAATTTCATGGTTGTATGCTTTGATGTCAAATATGTATGTGTCAAGAAATGTGGTGATTATACACCTTAGGAAGGAGATTTATTCTTTGTTCAAATATATTATAGAGTTGAACGTATTCAGCCCTATTCCTACAAAATTATAGCTTCACATGGTTTTCGTAGTGGTTGTTGAAGTGTTTAGAATGTTTGATTTAGAGTCTAAGGATGTGTGTAATCACAACTAGTATATGGTACTGTGGTATGTGATTTGTGAGCGTTTCTGAGTTTTCATATATCTATCCAAAATTAGGCCCTGTGTTATAGTTATTGATGTATGTTTTGATTGCGTTTAAAACTATCGACTCTGTGAAGACCATAAGTTGTGTTATGTGTGGGTGGTTTGTACTAGTTTGTGTAGCGTGTGTATGGTGTGTGGTGAAATTGAGTGTTAATTAAACCATACTATACCTTATATTTTCTGCTAGCACTCGTGAGTTAATTTACAATGGAAGTTTGCACATGGAGGCCCAACCATTGTGTGGTTGTTAATGACTCTTTGCTATTTTGTTTCCAAACCTGTGAAGAATATTCTTTGTGCTTTAGAGCATTAATTTTTAGTATTTATAATTAATAAAGCATTGTTATAGCAAACCCAAGTACCTTGTTGTGGGGACATTGTCAAACCCCTTTTTCTGACTAGTTTTGATTAGCGAATGTGTTAGTTTTTCAATCCCCATGGACCAAGGCATAAGAAAATAATATATTTTGTTAAGGAGTGATTCACAACTATAGATAACTGACCTTGCAAAAGGAAGGTTGATTCAACTTACTGGAATATGAAATAATATAGTTTAATACTAGCCATGAATTATTATATAACGCGTAGGTTTTTTTTCTCTCAAACTCAAAAAGAATCCTTCTCAATTACTTGGTGAAGATATATTCTACTTGATCACTAGATCCACCAAATTGAAGAGATATTTCTCCATTGCTGACAACTGTGAATCAAATGATAGTGAGTGTCAATGTTCTTGCTTTTCTTATGAAACACATATTTCTCTAACAATGCAATTACATAATTGTTTTTAGTTCCACCTTCTAGATCCAACACATTCAGAATTTGATGCGCCAATGTTTCAAACCTTCAAATGAGGTTCATGATTAGTGAGAGAAAATAGAGGTTGTCACTGTATACACATGTACAAGTTCATTCAAAGGCCTTTTCCCTACTACAACATGATCTTGTAGTAGTTGCTACATATTCTACTTGTGCACAAAATATTGAGAAAATTATATGTTTTTGAGAAACCCATGAGATCAAATTTGTTGCCAAATGAGTAATATACCTTGATGTGCTTTTCCTCCCATCAATACTATTGGAAAAAAAATTATTTTTATATATTGCTTGTTTTCTTCAAAACTTATGTACTATAATCCATATTCATTTGTACCTAAAACATACCTCAAGATTCCTTTTTGAACTTTCGAGTGGGTTTCCTTGAGAGACTCCATAAATTTGGAAATATAACTAACTACATAAATAACATTAGGTCTATGTATAGTAAGATACATGGGATTACCTAGAAGGATTTTATACAATGTTGAATAGACTAACAATCCATCATCTTGCTTGCTCAATTATTTTCTATTGCAACAGGCATCTTTTTTGGTTTACATTTTCCCATCATGAACCTTTTTAAGATATTTTTAGCATGCTTCTATTGAAATGGAGATCCATTAATAAGATTTCTTGACTTCAATTTTTAAAAATTACTTCAACAAACCAAGCTCTAACATCAAATTTCGTATATATGTTTCATGTCATAAAAATGAATACAAAATATAAGTATTTAACCTTGCTCTGATTCAGTATAGAGAGTAGGCTCATCAATACTCTCACCAAATCCATTATTCAGCAAATATGAGTCAATACAACTATACTAATCTCTTGGAGCGTATCTCAAGCTAGAGAAGGATTTCTTCAATTTGTAAACTTTGAGCTCTTATCCTTTTACTTCAAATCCTAATGATTGATCAATATACACCTCATCTTATAGTTTTCCATTCAAGGGGGATGACCTCACATCCATCTAGTAAACTAAAAATATGTTTTAGGATGTAATGGCTATTATAGCCCTAGTATTATCCATCCTTGCTACTGTAGAATTTTTTTTATCATAGTTAATACAATGCTATTGACCAAATCATTTAGAGACTACTCTTTCCTTATATTATTCTCCCTCTCCTTCCTCATTTAATTATTCCTTTTACATCCACTTAGTAGTAATGTTGGTTTTATATATTAGGAGACACACAAAATCCCATATCTCATTCCTCTCAATATCTTCAATATCTTCATTCAATCCATGTACCCAAATCTCTTATTTCACTACTTCTTCAAAATAAGTAGGTTGATCGAATAGTATGGATAATTTAGCTTGCTAATGCATGTCATTGTGTTGGGTCCCTATAATACTAGTAATTACACCATTACTATTGTAGTTATACCCCTTATTTATATTGTTGTGCCCCTATTAACCCCATATTGTTATTTTTGTGCCCCATAGAATCCCTCTATTGTTATTTTTGTGGCTTTATATTATTATTGTTAAGTCAGCTGGATTATATTGTGACTCCTTAGACTCCTATATATAGAAAGGAGGTTTTTTCATTTGTATCATCCAACAATTGTTCATTTATGTAACGTAAAGGAGGTTTCCCCCTCGAAGAGGCTGAATTCTAAGGCGTTGATGTCTCTTTTCTATCTTTTCTTGAGCTGGTTTCATTACATTTGGTATCAGAGCTTTGGATTCTAGGGTTTCGCTGCTCCAAACATGTCATCATGGAATTTTCGCTATAACTTTATTTCTGTGACGTTTCAAAAGTCGCAAACAAAACCCATTTGAGAAGAAATCTCGCTGAACCTTGGGTCCGAATTTCAGAGCTTTTCGCGTGATATTTACGGAGATATGATCTGAGCAAGTTGGTCTTTTTGCAGATTTCTGAATTACACTCAAAACAACTAACCTCGGGAAAATTGTCATAACTTTCTTTCTGAGCATCAGATTGAAATTTCATAAGAAGTTACAAAAAGAGGATGGAATGTAGTTTTATTTTATATATTTTTCAGAGTCAAAGGTTGAAACAGGGACACGTGGCACTTCATACAAGTTCGCTCTACTGAACTAGTCTATAATCCGGTCACTGCGGGCGATTGTGCATAACTCTTTCT
Source organism: Pinus tabuliformis (assembly GCA_031772625.1). NCBI lineage: Eukaryota > Viridiplantae > Streptophyta > Pinopsida > Pinales > Pinaceae > Pinus > Pinus tabuliformis. Next base: position 196,072,704 of record CM062820.1, on the reverse strand, counting down.
TGGAGAATCCAATTTGGGTCAGACTAGTGGCATTGGAAAGAGGACATAGAAGGATACTACAGATCATAATTTTAGAACTGGATGATTCAAAATTACAGAGATACATCAGATTCAATATCAGGCTTCTACAAAGTAAAAAAAAGGTGTGTAGTTTTTTTTAAATTTTTGCATAAGCTTGGTTTGAGGGAATTCAAAGGGCATAGTAAAGCATTATTATCGGTAACTGATGCCCCGAGGAAAGAAAATGCAAACACCTAGTAAGGAACCTGAAAGCTCTAGCATGACTCATGAAGAAGAGGAAGAAATGCTACATGATATATCAAAATTACAAGAACAAGTGCAACAAATGTCACGCTCACAAAAGATAACATATGCTAAGATAAATGGCGTGGAATCTAAGATAAAGGGCATGGAAGCTCAGGTGAATGGCATGGATGCTAAAATTGATGGCATGGATGATAAGATGGAAGAATTGAAGATAAATATGAATAAGTTTCTACAAGAAATGGTCACTAAGGGTGAAAGAGTACTAAAGGAAACTCATGATGAGAACAAAAGAAATGTTAATCATGATTCCATAGACTCTAATGTTGGATCGAAGAATCACCATGTTCCAAAAATCGATATGAGGAAGTTTGATGGCAAGGATCCCGCCACATGGATATTACAGATGGAGCAATTCTTCGATCTCAATAATGTGCAAAACACACAAAAGGTACGTATGGCAACTTTATATTTGGAACCAAATCAGTTTGTATGGTATCAATGGCTTTGTTCTCGTAAACAATTTATCACTTGGGCAATTTTTACGGAAGAATTGATAGCACATTATGAGGATACAAAAAGCAACACTTTTTTTAGCCAATTGATAAGTCTCAAACAAAAGGGTTCAATAATGGAGCACATTGAGGAGTTCCAAAAATTGAACATAAGGGTAAAAGATATTCCAGAGGAGCATAGGATTGATGTGTTCATAGGGTCTTTAAAGGATAATATCCAACATGATGTGCGCCTTTGGGAACCTGATTCATTAGAGAAGGCATTCAGGTTAGCAAGAAAAATGGAAAGCAAAATTATGGCAACTAGGAAGCATACCATTCACAACTATAAAGACGGAAGTGTTGTTGCCCATAGTCTTCCACAACCTACAAGGTTGACACCACAACAATTGGAAGAAAAAAGAGCAAAAGGGCTTTGTTACAATTGTGATAGCAAATACACAAAGGGTCATAAGTGTGCTGAGAAGAAATTATTCTACATAGATTGTGAAGAGGAAGAAGAAAAGGAGCAAGAAAGGTCAAAAGAAGAGGATATATTCCAGGAACAAAGCCTAGATGAAGAACAAATAAATCCGACCATATCTTGTAATGCATTGGCGGGAATTACCACTCCTCAAACCATCAAGATAGAAGGACAAATCAAGAAGAAAAAGGTAATAGTGTTGATTGATTCAGGAAGCACCCACAATTTTATTCATTGTAGGGTAGCAAAAGAATTGAATTGCTTCCTATATCCAGCACCAGAGTGTCAAGTGATGATTGCAAATGGAGGAACAATAAATTGTTCTGGAAAGTGCCATAATATCAAGCTATCCATGGGAGAATATGTATTGACTAGCCCAATGCTTTCCATTCCAATGGGAGGTGCTGATGTTGTACTAGGAGTCCAATGGCTACAATCCTTGGGTACAATAGCTTTTAATTTTCAAGAACTTTTCATGAAATTTTCTGTGGAAGGAAAGGAAGTTGAATTAAGGGGTATTGCAGGGAAACCAGGAAAGATAATCAGCTCTAATGGCATGACAAAGCTTCTAAAAAGGAGCAAAGAGGTGTAATTGCACAATTATGTTCGCTAGATGTTTCCACATTGGAATCATCTATTTCTCCAGATCTCCAAAAAGTCCTGGACAATCATTCCAAGGTATTTGAGACTCCCAAAGGTCTCCCACCTATGCGTGATCATGATCATGCTATTCATCTGATTCCAGGAAGTGTTCCTCCAAACATCAGGCCGTACAGATATCCATATGTCCAAAAAAGTGAAATTGAACGTATGGTTGCAGAAATGCTAGAGGCTGGTATAATTCAACCGAGTCAAAGTTCTTTCTCAGCTCCAGTAGTATTGGTGCACAAGAAGGATGGATCATGGCGCATGTGTCCAGATTATAGGGAGCTCAACAAGCTCACTATTAAAGATAAGTTCCCCATTCCTGTCATTGATGAATTACTGGATGAATTGCATGGATCAATTTACTTCACCAAGTTGGATCTTCGTTCGGGATATCATCAAATCAGAATGAAGATTGAAGACATTCCGAAAACGGCATTTAGAACTCATGAGGGTCATTATGAATTTTTGGTCATGCCTTTTGGCCTTACCAATGCACCTTCAACATTTCAAGGTTTGATGAATTCAATTTTCAAACCATTCCTTAGAAAATTTGTGTTAGTATTTTTTGATGATATACTAATCTACAGCAAGTCTTGGAAGGATCATGTTGAACATGTTGACAAGGTGCTACAACTATTGGAGGAGAAACAATTATATGCAAAAAGATCCAAATGTTTCTTTGGAGTCCAGGAGGTGGAATATTTGGGTCATATTGTATCTCATGAAGGAGTTAAGGTAGACCCTAGCAAAATTAAAGCCATTAAGGAATGGAAAATCCCCACATCCATAAAGCATCTGCGAGGATTTCTTGGGTTGACAGGGTATTATCGCAAGTTTGTTAAGAATTATGGGAGAATAGCAGCACCTCTAACAACATTATTGAAGAAAGATTCATTTTCATGGACTCCGGAAGCAACAAAGGCCTTTAAACATCTTAAAGAGGCAATGTGCCAAGCACCGGTCTTAGCTACACCGGACTTCACAAAAACCTTTATTGTGGAATGTGATGCTTCAGGAAATGGAATTGGTGTTGTTCTAATGCAAGATGAAAGACCCATTGCTTTTGAAAGTCGTCCAATCAAGGGAAAGTTTTTAAGCAAAGCTATTTATGAGAAGGAAATGTTGGCAATACTCCATGCACTTAAGAAATGGCGACCCTACCTAATGGGAAGACACTTCAAGGTAAAAACGGATCATGATAGCCTTAAATACTTTTTAGAACAAAGATTATCCTCTGAAGAGCAACAAAAGTGGGTCACAAAGATGTTGGGTTATGACTTTGAAATCATCTACAAAAAAGGGAAGCAAAATGTGGTGGCAGATGCACTCTCAAGAAAGGATGAGGATGTGGAAGCATTGTTGTGTGCCATTTCTATTATCCAACCAGATTGGATAAACGAAGCAAAGGAGGAATGGAAGAATGACGAAGAAGTGTGGGCACTTATTCGAAAGCTACAACAAGATTCCAGTACTTCTGATACATTTAGCTGGAAAAATGATTCGTTATGGTACAAAGATCGCTTATACCTCTGTAAGAATTCCCAGCTAAAACAAAAGATTCTTATGGAATTGCACACTTCTCCCTTAGGAGGGCACTCAGGATTTTTAAAAACTTACCACAGGGTTAAGAAGGAATTTTTTTGGGATGGCCTTAAATCAGATATTCAAAAGTTTGTGGCGGAATGTTTGGTTTGCCAACAAAATAAAGTTGAAACAATTAAGACACCGGGTCTATTACAACCTTTATCCATTCCAAGCCAACGTTGGGAGGAGGTTTCAATGGATTTTATCACAGGTTTACCCAAGTCTGAGGGAAAGAGTGTCATCATGGTGGTAGTTGACAGACTTACCAAGTATGCACACTTTTGTGCATTATCACATCCATTTAAAGCCAGTACAGTTTCTACTGCATTTATGGAAACAGTTCAAAAGCTACATGGAAACCCAAAGATTATTGTAAGTGACAGAGATCCCATTTTCACTGGAAATTTTTGGACAAAATTATTTTCTTGTCTTGGTACTCAGTTAGCTCATAGCTCATCTTATCATCCTCAATCTGATGGGAAAACTGAGATAGTAAACAAATGTTTGGAAGGATATCTTCGTTGCTTTGTATCTGATAAACAGACACAATGGGTCAAATGGTTGCCTCTGGCTGAATGGTGGTATAACACTTCCTTCCATACAGCAACAAAAATGACCCCATTTATGGCACTTTATGGGTATCAACCACCATCAATCACATCATATTTAAGAGAAAATTCTAAGGTTCAGGCAGTGGAACATCACATCGAACATCAACAACAAGTCCTCCAACTCTTAAAGGATAACCTCGTGTTGGCACAAAATAGAATGAAACAACAGGCAGATCAACATCGCAGTGAAAGAAGTTTTGATGTAGGTGATTGGGTATTCCTACGGCTACAACCATATAAGCAAATGTCCCTAAAGCAAGCTAAGAAGGATAATAAATTATCACCAAAGTATTATGGTCCGTACAAGGTGTTGGAAAAGATTGGTACTATGGCATACAAATTGGAGCTTCCTGCAGCTTCTCGATTGCACCCAGTTTTCCATGTTTCATGTTTAAAGAAGGTTATAGGCGACAAGCTCCCAGTTCAAACAATATTGCCAGAACTTGACGAGGAAGGAAAAATTATATTGGAACCGGAAGCAGTCACAGAAACAAGAACTCGACAGCTACGAAATCGATCAATTTCAGAGTATCTTATCAAGTGGAAGAACTTATCCGCTGAAGATTCCACATGGGAGGATGAGAAATTTATGCAGAAGTATCCAGAACTGCTCAAGCGTTGAGGACAACACTTTTTTGAAGGAGAGGGGCATGTTGGGTCCCTATAATACTAGTGATTACCCCATTACTATTGTAGTTATACCCCTTATTTATATTGTTGTGCCCCTATTACCCCCATATTGTTATTTCTGTGCCCCATAGAATCCCTCTATTTTTATTTTTGTGGCTTTATATTATTATTGTTAGGTCGACTGGATTATATTGTGACTCCTTAGACTCCTATATATAGAAAGGAGGTTTTGTCATTTGTATCATCCAAGAATTGTTCATTTATGTAATGTAAAGGAGGTTGCCCCCTCGAAGAGGCTGAATTCTAAGGCGTTGATCTCTCTTTTCTATCTTTTCTTGAGCTGGTTTCATAACACATTGCACAAGTCACATATTTCCCTTAAACTCCTTCTTTTATGATTTCTCATTGAATATTCTTACTCATTGCTAGAAGAATTATTTCTCAAATTTCTCATTTAATATAATAATTCTCCCGTATAACAAGATCTATCATATTATCGTTTATACACCTTTCAAGTCTCAGTGGAGGGACATGTTGTCCTAAAATTTCCTTCTATTATTGGGAGAGATTTATTTCTACTATCCATTGTGACGTTCGCTTATTAACTATAATATTTTTCCTCTAATAATTTCACATATTTTCTCATGAGAAAGTTCTTATGATTGCAATATACAATATGTAGTCTTTGGATAATACAAAAAACATATAAATTGAGGGACATTACACTTTGTGTCACTCCATGTTTCTTAAGGTACTTTAACTTTGACACTATTTGTTGTATTTATATACAATACGTAGAGTAAACAAGCAACATATTCAACCCAAAAATCATTGGAAATATTTCTATCTTTGATAATGCTCCATTTGATGTTCATAATTGTATTATTATTATGTTTAGCCACTTCATTCTATTGTGGAGTATATCTAGTGATGTTCTTCCTTTTAATTCCTTGTTGTCTACAAAATTTTACAAAATAATTTGTGTCCTACTCTTTTCACTTTCATTTTTCTACTACATCTTTAAATTTTGTGAAATTTATGAATGTTTTTTAATTTATTTTTGAGAAAATATGCCAAAACATTTCTTCTAAAATCTTAAATAAATGCTATCAAATAAAATATTCCACCAATGGATTGAGTTTGCATGGGTCCACATAGATCTGTGTGGACAAGTTGTAGATGCTCCTTAGCTTTGTAGGAGGCTTTTGGAAAGCTATATTTTTTATTCTTAATAAGAATGAAATTTTAACAAGTGATGTTTTTCTCATTCAATATGGGAAATCCCTCAACGATTAACTATTTTTTCAAGATATTAAGACGCGTAAAAGAATATATACCTAAAATTCCACAACCTAGTATCATCTATGCTTGAAACATTTTGTGCATATAAATGTGACATATTTACACTTTTCATATTCAATGTGAACATTTTATTCTTGGTAATTTTGGTGTTTACATTAAATCCTATACTAGGTAACTTATCTAATATTGTGTACATGGAGTCTTTGAATATAATATCATAACCATGTTGACTCAACTATCTAATACGTAATATATTATGATTAAGATTTGATAAATAATAGACATAAATAATATATTTCTTCTCATAATTCTTATTTAGGATAGAAATAACACCTTTTCATATAACGTAGACATGATGATAATCTACTAAATTAATTTAGATTGAACAGAGCTATTAAGACTAGGAAACAACTTCTTATTACCATTCATGTGATTGTTTTGGCCACTACATTCCAAAAAAATATTCTCTTTTTGATCTTCTTTAGTTATCTCAAATGAGATGAACATTTATTTAGATGTCCCTTGTTTAGTTTTGGAGAAACTATCTCTACGTTTATTTTGATATGACTACCTATTTCTGCACTCTTTCATACTATCCATATTGTTTGCAGTAGTAACATTATACCTTGGACTTGTCCATCCATATTCTACCTCTCCCGCTTTGATTCAAAGAGTGTCTAGCTTCACCTAATTATCCTTGTTAAAAGCATAATCATCTTGGGTTATGTAAACTTTGATTATTCACTTAAGAGGAAGGTGAAAAACCTTAAGAGAATGCCAATATTATTGGATGTCTGAGAGACCTATTAGTAGATGAAAACCAAGGGTTATTAATAATTGTATTTATATGTATCATATGTTTAATTAAAAGTATCACATAGATTATTGAAATGAGCCTATTATTTGGTGTGTTTTCAATAGTGGTAGTAGAGCATGTCATCTTTGCACCTTGGTGCTCCATGATTCTAAGCCTATCTCTCTATTTCTCATATTTAATAATAATATTTCCTTGTAAAATAACCATGTCATTTCATTTACCTCCTTTCTGTCCTAATGATTAGTTACCTAATGCCCCTACTCACTGCACATTTACTAGTTTGTTTTGTTGTGTCCAAAGTTATCAATTATTATAATAATTGAATAGAATTTTATGGAAATTCATTTATTACCCTATGCTTCTAACCAAAAAAGAAAAAAAGGGAGAGGGTCTGAGAAAATGAGGAACTTTTATATCTTTAATCAGTAATGGGTAGTTTGGAAATTCCTTCATATTAATTGGGTTTTTGGCATTCATATTCTCTACTCATATCCTTTGTGGTGTCTCTCCAATATGTCAAATCTATGTCTCCTTTTCTTTATTCCCCTCACAATTTATTCTCCTACACTTAAATACTAGGAATGACACCACTCTATCTATTACTATATTACTCACCTACTATGTAAAGCATTTTATGGTCTATGATTGTATGGACTAAGGTAAGCATTTGTTGAACCATATATCTAGGGGTCAAACATCATTCGACACAAATCCTATTGGCATCTCAATAAAATATTATGGTCTTTTTCTATTAGATGCTCACGACTATGCCATTGAAATTCCTAGTTTTTTATGTAGTTATTTTCATGGTGTCACCCATTTGATCCATTGTATTTGTTAGATTTTATTTGTCTCTCTCCCAATTTTAAATTAATTTTGGGCCCACCTACTAGATGATGTTGCCATCGCTACTACTAGAGAAAAAAAGAAATATAAGAGATGATGGGAGAGCACAAAGTCATTGTCCTTAACAATACAGGGCTCAATAATAAAGAATTGAAGGAGACTAGAAGAGGATGAATAGTAAAACAAATGAGGATTTCAGCAAGGCACTATATTCATTTCAATGCATGTGTTCCCCTTCCTTGGAAGATGGTTGCAAAATGTTTGGAATGGAAGCCATTAGATTGTGAATATGGTATTGGCATTGAAAAGCCTAACTTTTGATGCATTGGGAAGATTTTGAAAACTTTCCCATGGACCACCACAATACTATTTATCATATCCTTTGATTTGAGCCAAAATATTTTGTTTCTTGTGCCTTAATATTTGCCAACATGGAATTTAATTCTATGGTTGGTGAAGTTCAAATCCTTTATTCACATTTGAACCTAGAAACTTCTAGGGATGTCTATTGTTGTTTCAAAAACTCCTTGACTCGGGTGCTCCTTCTACAAGTACAACATATTTTTCCTCAAAAGACAACATCACCAAGAGGATATAGGAAACCCACCATGATTTCACCTAGTACAGAGGTGGCTAGATGTTACGAAAATAGTTGTAATGCAAATTTAAGTAATTATAAGATTATCATTATCTCCATTAAGTATGGTAGTTTCACTCCAAGGTAGCCATGATCATCGATGGTGGCCTTACTCAATGGTTTTTCCCAAAATACAACATATTTCACATCTTGTTGGATTTTGATGAGAATTGATGTATCATGTATTCCTATGGATTTTTTATCAAACATGAAACTTGAATTATACCTACTAATGTGGAGCGCTTCATCGTGTAACTCCTTAGATGGTTGCTCCAACATGAAACACAACCTCCAACAATTAATATGAAGCATATAAGAATTTTATAGGTCTAGGAAGAAAGAATTAACTAGAGCATGTTACATTAGAGAAAATGTTTGCCTAAAAGTGGCCTCCTAATGAAAAACAATAAAGTAATAGTTAAAATAAAAAATACGAGTTATGAATTTTGGAGTGAACAAATGAAAACTATTTTTTTCTATTGTATTTTTTGTTTATCTCCTTATAGGATTACTCAAATTTCAAGTGCATACACTCGTTGGATGTGGAATTAAATTCTGCATCCAATGAGTATCCTCTATTCATACTTTTGGGAATACTCACATTGATAAAAACGAAAGAGACATTAAAAAATGTGTTTCAACACGTTTCTTTAATGTATGTTCATTTCTTTTATCAATGTGGGTCTTCTCAAAAGTATACATAATTGGTACTCGTTTGATGTGGAATTTAATTCATCACCAAGTAAGTATCTACAATTGAAATTTGAGTAAACATATATGTAGATAAACCAAAAATACAATTGAAAGAAAATATTTTTCTTATTTTCCCTCCAAAATATTTACATGCACCTCTATTTAAATTTACAGGGTTTTCATTAGTTTACATATTATGACATGGAAATTATATGAAGATTTCAATGGAACATTTATGCTAAAATTTCCTGTAATGATAAGTTGACTCGTCTATACCAATCTCGTCAAGAGTGATATCCATGGTCCGCTGCTACTAAGGGCATACCTCTTGACTTAAAATCCGAATGAATTTTGTAGTATGAGGACAAATTTTCATTATGTTGCCTCCACTTCCATGTGCTTAAAGAAGGGTTTTTGGAATTTAGAAATTCCTTGAATCATATTTTCCAGGCAACATTCACATTTTTGTTTGTACTCTCAATGTTATTTAATGTGCTTTCACTAATCTCCAAGCTACAAGAGATGTAGTGCCGCATAGACTCATGAGTCAAGAAGCTTGGCTACTATTAAGCAATTCAAGACCATATTTTATTCATCATGTGAAGAAGAAGAGAACATTATCCATAATGATTTCGTGTGTATGTATGTCATCTTTCCTTAAGTTATTATCAAATAGTCTTGAGTTTAGCAGTGACAAAATTTCTGCATCGTTGTGATCACTCATATTGAAACATGGTTTTCCTTTAATTAGTCTTACACAATTTCATTTTTATCTCTAAATTGTTTTAATATAAAATTATGCAATAGACTGAAAGGTGCAAGTCCCCAAATGTATTGGATCCTTAAGTCTCAAAAATAGAATACAATGAAACTTTATCTTTCATAATTCAATACCTCCTCTAATGTTAAAATAACCAAGGGAAAGCTAGTTAGGCCTATGACCAAGAGTGGATTAACCAATAGGATGTATTTTCTTGTATATGAGGAGCTATCTACACTTTTACATGTTTACGGATGAATATTCGATTTAAGTTGATACCCTTCATCTTTCATTTGCCAATCCTTAATTGTTAAGAAAATGGTCAAAATTAATGGATTATTAGAGTTACTGAACACTCTAATAGTCTTTGTTGTTGATGGTACAATCAAGATAAACAAAGTCATCATCACTAATGTTGAATTTGTTTACAAGATGCATATGACAAGATCAAGTTTCTTCAACTTGAATCACATCTTCATTGAAATGAACTACCACAAAAGAGAAAATTATATTGGTTATTATTTAAAACAATTCTATTTTTTAGGTTTGAGAAATACTCTTATTAGCAGTCAATAATTGGTCAAATCATTGAGGCCACTTTAGGAACAGTTGGACTTGAGCTTGCACTTCTCAAGCCCATCATCAGACCTTGGGAAGCATTTATTAATAATAGGCATAAAACTAGCCTTGAATATGAAAAAGATATGTCCTTTCACATTATAGAATATTCCAAGCCAATCTAATTTCAGAGTGCTAGATTCCTTCAGGAAAGTTCATCTCTTCCTGCTCCACATCTTTCTTCTCTCCCACAACCACTAAGTCAGATTGTCAAATACCAACATTGTGATCATGTTTTCCATGTGAAATATTAGTGTTTTTATCTTCACCCTTGCAATAATTGTGGAAAGCATACTCACAATTCAAATAGAGGTTCCAAACATAAGATTCCTACAAGGGAAAATATTAACCTTTGATGGGTCACTTCTTGGTAATTGTCCTCAACGTCCAAGAAGATATAATGTTCATGCCTCAAAATTCCTTCATGAGTATTGACAGATGTTGCAATCGAGGGGTTGATGGTTATCTACTAGCCTCAAAGATATATCAGGAAATCTTAAGCCATAGTTTGAACCAAAGCTAGTTGCTAGAGCCTAGAATTAGAATAAACCAATGCTAGATGCATAGTTGTAGGCAGATTGAGACTCGTTCATGAGAGTGATTTGGTTGGTGGTCTACCTTAAACCATCTCTTATAGAATAATTCAACTTCTAATATGAATCTCATTAGTTTGTGTTCATTTGTAAACCATCATTAGGGAGCACTTAAACTTTTCAAAATACTTCAAGTTCTAGCTAAATTCACACCTTTCTAGGAAATAATTCAAGCCTAGTTGTAGAGTTGGTGGTCATCCTTAAATCACCATCAATAGAAAGCTTTGGGTTCTTATACCTCATTTAGTTTTTGGTCTTCCTTAAACCATAATTTAAGAGAGCACATATAACCATTGGCTTACATATACTTTTTTATTTCAGCTATCTTCTTGGACTTATATACACCCTTTCGAATAAAGGGTGGGAATATTGGAAGCATAATCCTCTTGGGTTATGCAGACTCGACTTATTCGCTTGAGAAAAAAGGAAAAAATACTCAAGTGAATGTCAAGAGCTATGGCAAGTACAAGAGGTTTCTTGGTAGATGAAATCTAAAGGTCATTAATAATTATATTTATGTGTATGATATGTTTAATTGAAAGTATCACATGACTTATCTAAATCTTACCTATTACTTTTATGAGTGTTCAACAAACCTAACTATTTTGTTGTAGTTCTTCTCTTTTATTGATTATTACACCTAACTATTTCACATATTCCTATACTTAATTTTTCTTTGCCTCTATCAATGTTGAAAGTATCACACAAGTTATCTAAATATTTCCTATTACTTTTTTGAGTGTTCAATAGGCCTAACTATTCTAGTATAGTGCTTCCTTTTTCTTGATGATTACACCTAAATATTTCACCTCTTCCTCTACTTAATTTTCCTTTTCCTCCACCAATGGATGTTTAGTCTTGAAGACATGATCTAAAGACTCTTTTTCCATGCTAATTCTTGATTCATGGAACAAATAGATCGCATCAATTCTTCTTCTTTCATTTTCAACAGATACTTGGAATCCTCTATAACAAGGACAACCTTATGAAACTTGTTACGAATATTCCTTAAGAACTTTCTCCATAATTTTTTTATATTTTATCATCTATCCATTAGTAATTATCAAGTTCACAACTCCCATCACTATGGTAATGAACCAACCAATATTCGTTTCCTCCTTCATCTTGAATGTTTCAAACTCTCTCATCGGCATTTGAAGCTTCAAACTCTTCACTTTCTTATTACAATGATATCCTAACTCCATAATATTATATGCTTGTTTTTCACTAGCTACTCCCATTATCTTATAAAACATTGAGTCATCTATTTAACTTTCAATCTGAAACTTGGCATTTCTCTCATTTTGTTTCATCCTTGCAAGTTGATTTGATATGGTTTTTTGGAGCCATATTCCATTCATTATCAGTGTTCCAATACCCATAGGAAGGTATTTATTTTCATAGAAAAAAGATCATATGTCTTGCCAATACAAATTGATCCATGTGTCTAGGGCCTAGATTACTTGTGGAAGCCATTAAAAAATCTCATAGCATCAAGAGAATTTTCATTTTCTCTCTCCCTAGTATTATTTCAACTACACACCCGAAATCATTTTACAGCTCTTCATATACCAATTAGAAAATCAACAATTTTAACCTACTCCAACATAGATCAATATCATCAACTTTCTTTAGGGAGGAAACAAAACTTCTCGATACCATTGTTTACTTCCTCTAGTGTGGGACAACAAACCAATAAAGGTAGTTACAACTCTCCCTTGTGATGTATTTGATATCTTTACAAATAATGAAAAACTAATCATGAGAATATTAATGGTTTTCTTACTACTTAGTAGTAGTAGTCTCGCTAAAAAAAATCAGAAAAACCTAGTTATAACATTAAAATATTCAAATCTCCTTATCTTCTCTCCACTTTATGAATAATATTACACCGAATTTCATACCACGTTAAAGCTCAAAATTACATACATTAATAGAACAATTTTTGAACTTATGGGGCATAGGTTTCCTTCCCACCATTACATACATTTTACAATACATTAATATTTTTCGAGAATTATCTACGTCTAATAATTTCCAGAGACATCTAGGACTAATGACTTATAGAAATATCTAGGACTAACCACTTTGAGAAATATATTGGATGCATAACTAATATTGTCACGAAGCTCGTGCACATATGAAACCAACATATAATCGTCGAAAATCCTTCTTTGAAGACCATGTTAACATGAAGACCATTGATAAACCGATATCAAAAAAACATGAACAACATGTACTATGAATGCATATAGCCTAAGAGAAGTGGAATCGATATTGCATTATAGAAAAAATGGAAATACATAAAAATTATATCTGAAGCATGAGATGATCATCCTCTTCACCTTACAACCTAGTGTCCTTCTCCTAAAAAGGTTGACTTCCCACAAGATCAAATCTCGCATGGTATAATATGGACACTACATCTAGCTGAGTCTAGCCCATTTCTTCTTGATAGGGTGCTATTATATAGGTTCATTATATCCTTGGAGAGATTGTATCTACACACCTAGGTGTTTGAGATGTTAGGAAATTTCTACAATAATGGACCCCTAGCCGAAAGTGGGTCAATTTGTTCCTCCTGGGAATGACAAACTGTAGAACCCTTTTTCTTCTTATTTCATAATTATGAAATTGTGACAAAATATTTGTGAGAAATTACTCAATTATGTAATTTCAACCTATGAACATGTAATAACTTCCTTCTAATAGCAATATAAGTAGAGGTAAGGGTAAAATGGGATGAATTTGAGCTAGAAACTAATGTAATTTAGACTTGGGCCTCTCTCACTATAGTGGAAAGTAAAATATGATTATAACATCCACCACAAAAGAAAAAAAAATATTTAAATTGTTAGGTCCCTATAATACTAGTGATTATCCCATTACTATTGTAGTTGTATCCCTTATTAATATTGTTGTGGCCCTATTGTGCCCATATTCTTATTACTGTGCCCCATAGAATCCCTCTATTGTTATTTTTGTGGCTTTATATTATTATTGTTAGGTCGGCTGGGTTATATTGTGAATCCTTAGACTCCTATATATAGAAATGAGGTTTTTTCATTTGAATCATCCAAGAATTATTCATTTGTGTAATGTAAAGGAGGTTTCCCCCTCAAAGAGGTTGAATTCTAAGGCGTTGATCTATATTTTATATATTTTGTGAGCTGGTTTCATAACATTTGGTACCAGAGCTTTGGATTCTAGGGTTTTGCTACTCCAAATAGGTCATCGTGGAATTTTCACTAAAACTTTTTTCTGTGACATTTCAGAAGGTAAAAAAAAAACACGTTCGAGAGGAAATCGCATTTAACCGCGTGTCTGAATTTCAGATCTTTCCGCACTATATTTGCGGAGATATGATCTGAGGAAGTTGGTCTTTTTGCAGACTCTTGAATTACAACCTTTATCGATTCCAAGCCAACGTTGGGAGGAGGTTTCACTGGATTTTATCACAGGTTTACCCAAGTCTGAGGGAAATAGTGTCATCATGGTGGTAGTTGACAAACATACCAAGTATGCAAACTTTTGTGCATTATCACATCCATTTAAAGCCACTACAGTTTCTACTGCATTTATGGAAACAATTCAAAAGCTACATGGAAACTCAAAGATTATTGTAAGTGACAGAGATCCCATTTTCACTGGAAATTTTTGGACATAATTATTTTCTTGTCTTGGTACTCACTTAGCTCATAGCTCATCTTATCATCCTCAATCTGATGGGCAAACTGAGATAGTAAACAAATATTTGGAAGGATATCTTTGTTGCTTTGTATCTGATAGACGGAGACAATGGGTCAAATGGTTGCCTATGGCTGAATGGTGGTATAACACTTCCTTCCATACAACAACAAAAATGACCCCATTTATGGCACTTTATGGATATGAGCCGCCATCCATTAGATCATACTTGAGAGAAAATTCTAAGTTTAAGCAGTGGAACATCACATCGAACATCAACAACATGTCCTCAAGCTCTTCAAGGATAACCTCGTGTTCGCACAAAATCGAATGAAACAATAGGCACATTAACATTGCAGTGAAAGAATTTTTGATGTAGGTGATTGGGTTCTCCCACGGCTACAACCATATAAACAAATGTCCCTCAAGCAAGCTAAGAATGATAATAAATTATCACCAAAGTATTATGGTCCATACAATGTGTTGCAAGATTGGTACTATGGCATACAAATCCGAGCTTCCTGTAGCTTCTCAAGTGCACCCAGTTTTCCATGTTTCATGTTTAAAGAAGGTTATAGGTGACAAGCTCTCATTTCAAACAATATTGCCAGAACTTGACGAGGAAGGAAAGATTATATTGGAACCGGAAGCAATAACAGAAATAAGAACTTGACAACTACGAAATCGATCATTTTCGAAATATAGCATCAAGTGGAAGAACTTATCCACTAAAGATTCCACATGGGAGGATGAGAATTTTATACAGAAGCATCCAAAACTACTCAAGCATCGAGGACAACACTTTTTTGAAGGAGAGGAGTATGTTAGGTCCCTATAATACTAGCGATTACCCCATTACTATTATAGTTCTATCCCTTATTAATATTGTTGTGCCCCTATTGTGCCCATATTTTTATTATTTTGCCCCATATAATCCCTCTATTGTAATTTCTATGGCTTTATATTATTATTCTTGGGTCGGTCGGGTTATATTGTGACTCCTTAGACTCCTATATATAGAAAGGAGGTTTTGTCATTTGAATCATCAAAGAATTGTTCATTTATGTAATGTAAAGGAGGTTGCCCCCTCGAAGAGATTAGATTCTAAGGCACTGATCTATCGTTTCTATCTTTTTGTGAGTTGGTTTCATAACATAAACTTTGAGATCTCATATGGATTTCAAAAATAATATTTATCTATCTCCACTCTTTCATGCACTATTGCAAACATTAGTGATATTTGCTTAGTCGACATTGGTTCTTCTAGGTACATGATAGGTTGATGATATTCTCTCATATATTAGATAGAGAAGAATTTATCATTGCTTATGGAACTTATAAATAATTCCAAGTATGCATTGAGAGAATTTGGGACAACATCATTTCAACTAGATTTTGGATATTCTCTACACATGAGAGATGTATTGTTTGTACCAAGATTGAAGAAGAACCTACTCGTTATTTCAACATTGGAGGATATAGGTTACATAGTTGCATTTGTAGATGGTGAGGCTCTTGTATGGCTTAAGGGGTTGATCATAGACTCAATATGAGTGATTGGTGTTTGAGAGTGAGGGTTGTATAGATTGTTAGGATGTCTAGCCCAAACATCAGTACGTGACAATGTCAATTTATGTGATTTATGACATCAAATATTTTCTTACCTACATTACAAGAATTTTCGAACTTTGAAGAGTATGGTTATAGGTATTCCAAAGCTCTTAGTCGAGCATGAGTGTGTTTGCAAGGATTTTTCACATGAAAAAAATGCAAAGGGATATTTTTCGAGCAGCAAAATAGGTCCAAGGGGATATTGGATCTAGTGCATTGAGATGTATGCAGATCAATGATAGTATCATATTTTTTGTGTTTTCTTGTACTATGTGAAAGTAATTCATGATTTCTCGTAGAAGACATGGATCTACTTAATGAATACTAAGGATGAAGTGTTTAACAACTTCTAGGAGTTTAGGACTCATGTATAGATCTTGAGAAGGAATAATATCAAGACTTTTAGGCTAGATAATGGAGGAGAGTATACATTAAGGACCCTAGTGATTTGGGTAAGGAGGTAGGGATAAAGGGGGAGTTTTAGCTCATTACAACCCTTAGTAAAATGGGGTTATGGAATGGAATAACAGGTCCATATTATGGGCTATCAAGGTGATGATTTATGATTATGATTTACATTTTCTTAAGGGAAGAAGTATCCAACACAACAATTTATGTTTAGAATAATAGTTATATCCAGATATTGCAAATCCTAGTGGTACTTTACGGGAGAACAAATGACAAGAGAGGTTCTTGAGTTATATGGCATTTATAAGCCACATAATTTCTTCGAAACCTATGAGTTATGAGGAGGAAGCATGCCAATATGTTTGCAAGAATTCCATGACAGAGGATTGTCAATCCATCATGAAGAATGTTGTGTGGGAGATAGTTCCAATACTAGAGGGGAAGTTAGTAGTGACATCCAAGTAGATTTGAAAGATCAAGCATGCAACATATGGCAGCATCAAGAAGTACAAATAAATGTTTTTGGTGATAGGTTTTTCCTAGAAACAGGGAGGGGACTATGATAAGACGTTTTATCGAGTCACTAGGTACTATTCCATCAAAACTATTATTTCTATTGGTTCAATTATGGGTTGGTGACTACATCAAATGGATGTAAAGACCATGTTCCTCAATGGTATGATTGAGGAGGAAGTGTACATATATCAGCAACCTTATAACTTCGTGATACATGGGAAGGAGTTCTTTATTTGAAGATTGAAGAATGCTTTGTATGGACTTAGAAGGCACCCAAGGAATGGTACTCTAGGATTGATGGATATTTATGATTTTGGTCATCATCAAGAGTGATTTGGATCCTAAAATTTACTACATGTTTTTTAATTGTGATCCTTTAGTCATGGTGTTGTGTGTTGATGATCTCTTCCTTACTAGGGTAGATAGGCTCATTGTTAGGTAGAGGAAGGTGTTGGATTCAAATTTTGAGATGAAGGATCTTGGATTGATGCATTATTTATTGGGATTGGAGGTGTCACAAAGGCCATGTAAGATCTTCCTTGGAAAATGGGAGTATAAAGTTTAGATCATGATGATATTTGGTATGGCAAGTCCATGGCTACACCAATGGTGATAAATCTGAAGAAGATGAGTGATTTTGCTTCATATTCATATTTGGTGGATCCCATAATGTATAAGAAGTTCGTAGGACAATTTGTAAATGACCATCGATACTCCACTGGATATTTTGTCACAACAAATATGATCAATTATATTTAAAAAAATCTAAAATTTACACTATTACTTTTATATCTCTTTAGATTTGTAGATCTATAGATTTATTGACCAAAGATATGACCTGGGAAATCCTTTTGGGAGAAAACCCAACTAGAAGGTGAGGTCACTTTGCTCTCTTTATCTGAATAAAGAATGGTTGTGTGTATAAACAAGGATGGCATAAGGACCATGGGCTACTAAAATGAAAAAAACATTTTTCTGTGCTCTATATCTTATCTCTATCGGTTATTTTTGCTCGTCTATGGAACAAATGCACTTGAAAGGAATGGAACCCATTTTCCTCCTAGTCACCCAATTATATCACATCCTCATAGCCTGTTGGTGGCTAGGATTGACTACCCCAACTATTAAATAGAGATATAGTATGGACTTTTCAAGAGTCTTATTCATCATATTAATGTGGATAGATCCTTTTCCATGAAAATGGTGGTTGACATGCCATCCTCTCAAATTATGGTGGTGAAAAAAGGAAGTTCGGATTTTGAGTGCCATAAATTTTTCATACATACTCTAATTGAGGTGATTCTTATGTCATTGGAAAGGTCTCAATGTGTAGAAAATGAAAGAAAATGTGCAACACAGTGCCACGGGGTAGGCGAGTTGGTAATCGTGCTGCGATGTAGTTCATCTATAAAGCAAACTCTGTATTCGAGGTCATGAGTTCAAATCCGTGGACGTACCTGGAGCTATGTTATAGCAGGCAAGCACAGTTCCTAGGGGTTAAAGTGCTCGTAGCTAGAATTGACCCCGTGTTACGGTAATTGCAAGGCCATCCCAATTGTTTATTCCCCTCTCAACAAAGAAAAAAGAAAGAAAATGTGCAACACTAAAGAATCAAATTTTTACACCCATATAACATCATATGATGCCTCAAATTCTCTTTGAAGGTTTTATAGTGTGATTTGTGAAACTGGGTCCCACCAATGAAAATGGTCGTGTGAGCTTAATCGTCCACTTTTTCCACTATGAAAGAATCAAGATGGATGAAAAAAATATAATGACCCAATATGATTCATTGGATCCAAGATGTACGTCGTTAAAAATTGGCCCTAAATTTGCTCTATAATGAACACACTCAGCCAGTCTATGGTTGAGCTGAGGCATGTAAATTGGGTTACAACAAAGCATGTGTCAATGTACATGTGTGCTATAGATGGATATGATTTGAGATATGTCTTAGGTTTTGAGGTGAGGTTGCAAGGAACAACTGATTTTGATTGGAATAGGAGTACTATGGATAGAAATATCACCTTGGGGTGTTGCTTTAGCTTGGGATCAACTATCATATCCTAGATTAGAAAGAACAACAATTCTATTGCACTCAGTACAATAGAAGTGGAGTATTTTGCATCCACTATTGTAAGTCTAGAAGTAATGTTGCTTTGGAAGCTTTCATGTGCAAGACTATTTGATTAGGTTCTAGAGATGAACTTGATATATTATCATAATCCAAGCTTTGTCAAGATTTTAAAGAATTTAGTATTTCATGATAGGTTGAAGCACATTGAGATAAAATATCACTTCATTTCGGCATGGAGTAGTGAAGCTCTAACACATATCCAGAAATGAGAAAACTGGAAACATTCTCACCAAGCCTCTATCTAGGGGGGAGTTTGCATACTTCAAAGATAAGCTTGGCTTGATGTACAATCTATCCCTTGCTAAGGGAGAGTTTTGATGTTTTTGTGTCCTCAGAAATACATTCTCACATGGGTTAATGACGATTTCAATAGTTTTAAGAGCATATTGACCAAGTTTGACTAGTGATTCGACTTGTAATATTGGCTCAGATTTCTAGAGAAAATTTTATTTGTAAACCTTGTTTAATAGACAATTTCTCCTCAAGAAATGATTACTAGTTTCTCTCCCATGGTTGGGTTTCTAAAGGTAAAAATATTGTGTTTATTATCCATGGCTATCTTTCTATGATCTTTATTATTTTTGTTGCATTTTCAATAAATATTTTATATGTGGTAAATATTCAATGATATCAACGTTTTCTATCTAAGGCTGTATATATCTTCATGACATACAAAACCCTAACTACTCATGGTCCCTTGCATAATAGAGGATAACGACCTTATTTATTAACTATGGCCTGTTTATAACTAATTGTGGCCCCTTTTCCATAATGCAGGTCAACCACTTACAATCATTATTAATGTGGATAACCTTTTATGGCATTTATTAACTCAACTAACTAATTATGACTCTCATGAGGCCCCTTTGGCTTATTACATAAATAAAAGGGTTAGGGGCGGACCCTAACATGCCCTCCTCCATCAAAAGAAACCTTGACCTCAAGGTTGAAGCTGCAGAAACTACTGAAAAATAGTGGTTGGTTCCCATGTTGCATCTTCTAGAGAGGCATATTTCCACTTGATGAGGACTTCCTTGATTATGCAGTGACGAAGATGTTCTTCTCGAGTATTGGGACCTGTTTGTGTATAACCCAAACTGAGCCTTCCTCATCCAATTCTGGTAGAATTGTTTGAACCCTGAAATTGTTCCCCACAACTTTCTTGAGGTAGGATACATGGAAGACTAGGTGGATTTTTGAAGTGGTGGACATTTCTAGTCTATAAGCTACTACATGGTTACATTGAATTATGTGATAAGGCCCATAAAATTTCAAGGCTAATTTATTGAAACCCTTCTCTTCAGAGTGGTCTACTTATAAGTCTAGAGTCATAGAAACACGTGGTCACCCATTTTAAATGATCTCTCTAAATGGTGTTCGTGAGGCTGTTGCTTCATCCAGTTCTGAGCTTGATGGAGATTATCTTTGAGATGAGTGATCATGGCAACATTGTCCTTAAGGAGCTTATCAACTGCCTGTACTTTGGAAGATCCTAGGAGATAATAAATTGGTGAAGGTGGGAGTTGCCCATACACTGCTTCATATGGCATCATCTTGGTGGCTTCATGATAGTTAGTATTATACCACCATTTAGCTAAATGTGACCATTGTACCCATTGATGTTGTTCTCCTGAAGTGAAGCACCACAGATAGGTCTCCAAACATTTGTTGACTGCTTTTGTTTGACCATCTATGTGGGGATGATAATCGGTACTCATTTGGAGTTGTGCGTTGTGTACCTTAAATAGTTCTTGCCAAAAATTGCTAATGAAAGTGGGGTCTCGATGAGACACAATGGAAGTTGACATGCCATGCAATTCGAATATTTAATCCATGATGACTCTCAACAACCACCATGATGACATTTGTTTCCTCACTTTGGGAGACATGTAATGAAATCCATGGGGACATATTTCTATATAGAAGTATGGAATGGTCGAGTTCTAACGTGCCTAATAGCTTGATAATTTCCCCTTTGTTGTGACTTCGCATTCACCATAAAAGTTACAAGCATTTCTTACACAAATATTTAATTTGTATATTTCTAGTTATCTATATTAATATTATAAGTGTACCTTCCTTATCCATGTCACGACCTTTTACCTTGTTTACTTTCTAGATTTTATATATACTCTTATTTTGCATTGTTTTATAGGAGTGTTAAATAACATTCTAATGCACTATTACACCCATCTTTGCAGTTCCTAATTTGTTATTCGCAGTTTTTAAATGTAATCTCTATGGTAAAATGTAATGCTTACGAAAGAGGTGTTGTGACTATGTTATTCTCTAGGGAACATGTATTTGGTACATCATAGTCATAACCTAACCACAACGTCGGATCGTGTGTTTGATACATCGATTGATATGGAGGACGATGATATTGAAGATGATTTTGAACCAAAAAATACAATATTTCGGCTCTCCACTTCGAAAACTAAATCATTATTATTGGGTCATTCCTTCCCAACAAACTTGTGTGAAGCCCACGTTGGTGGGTGGAAGTCGTGCTGGAAGAGGGAATCCTACGTTTCGCATTCACCTTTTAAATTGCAATTGAAATTGCTTTTCCTTCTCTTCACGAAAACGTAGAAGCCACGTTTTTGCATTTACGTTATGGATTGGAGAAGCTGTTAACGTTAACTATCTCCTCAACTTTCCTTTATTTCGCTCTTTGCCGAAACAGATTATACAAGTGTGAAGCTAAAATTACCGATCTAAATTTAGCGGAATCAAACTATGCAAGTAGGAATGAACTGTCCGTCCGTCTGGTCCCCTCCATTCTCGGGCTGGCGCTTGTTTATAGCTTGACACTGCGTTCTTAAAGTCTGCGACACCCAACCCGACAAAACACAATGACTTTCACACTCAGGATTCCATTAGCGGATTTCGGTCGTGACGGGTTTTGGGTTTGCGTTAAGACAATCAATATGCATGCACTTCAGAGAAGACGTTCACTCCTTATAAGTACTCGCATTCGTTTCTTTGTTTCACAGCCCAACTCTTGTAGCCCTCTGAGTCCTAGTTTTCCCATCGCGACTGGTTTTTTTCTTCTCCACCGAATCCATCAGATATCATTTTCCATTTTCTAACACTGTTATTCGCTCTTTCACTTCATATCCTTTGTTGCTAATACCGAGCTTTCTTATGAGGAGCAGTATAATGGCCCCGTTGATTATGATCACGTTCCTTATCATTGTAGGCCGTAGCAACGCCAGGTTGCTGGTCGACCCCGACACTCTTTCCGCTTCCCACCGCAATACCCATGCGCTTTTCGACGATGATTCCGACTTGCACACTGCCAACGGTCCTATGGAGAATGATGTGGTTTACTGCGTCGAGGAGATGATAAACAGCTCGTCGGCAAAGAGTGCCACCAAAGAGAAGACACTATCGCTCACGTTGAGCCCGAGCGTTCCAAAGAATTATCAAGGAGAATCGTCTGCGTCGAACAAGGCCATGAATGTTAATTTCATGGTGACCGAACATCAGCTCTCCACATCCAGTAATAGCAATGGGATCGGTCACATTCAAATGATCCCGCCTAGTTCTCAAACCAGAAACGTCGAGAAATCCCATCAAAGCAATGGACATGAACACCTCCAGCCAAGAAAGAGCAATAAGGGCAAGCTGCGTTCTACTCCAAGCACGGGAAACGGCAATGGATGGTTTGGAACGTAATAAAGAATATTAGGCCAGCGTTAAAAGCTAATAAAGCAGTTTAGATATACGCAAGCAAATAAAAAATTGCAAGTATGACTTGAATATGCGCGTAGATATATAGATATTATAGAAGCAGAAGCACTATTAGAATCATCTCTAAGTCTAAAATTACTCTAGATTCATTTTAATTAGAGATTTAACATGGTTATAGGGATGAAATCTTTTTGGGTGCTCATTTCTTTTATATTAGAAGAATAATTATCTCTTATCTTTTGATAGATCATTATTATATTCAGAGATGAGAGATTTCAGAATTTTGTAATAGGATCAATCAATGTTTGAATGATTTATGAACATAGATAAAGATAAATATCCATGATTAAGTTGTATAGATGACATAACATATGTTTTTGAAGAGTAAAATGTGGGAACAAAGATGTAAGGGGATTGGATTATATTTGGAATATGTAATTGTTTTTGATAATAAAAGTAATTTGGTTTTTTCTTACTAAAATAAAGTCTCAATGAATTTCTAGTGATTCTATTCAAAATATATTTTTTAAATGTTTAAATTGTATTTTTGAATGCTATATAAAGTATATAATTTAAATATGTAAGTTCAAAAAAAATTATAAGATTTAAGGGAAAAATAACACACACACACATATATATATATGAAACTAAAATTAAAAAAAATTAACAGTAAATTTTTTTTTTTCATTTTCTTTCCTTGAAAATCTTTTGAATACATAGAATAAAATAGCTTAAACATACAATTCAAACAATATTTTCTCCACTAAAAAATAACCCTTACCAAAAAAGTTAAAATGTAAAATAATAATACTTGAAATATTATAATAATAAAAAAATAATTTTTCAATTGCTTTATATACTATATAGGTATTATTATTATTATTTTAAACTAGATATAATATATAAACGGTTTACATTGAAATGTCCTCACTTACCCATGCAATGTGGGGGGTGGATGTAATTCAGCTAAAGGTTACAGTCAAGGGAGTATCTATTTTGTTAAAAAAAAAAAAGTTACTGAAATATTTTAGTTTTGGATGGCATTATCTACATAATTTTTTTTCTTATTTATATATTTTTAAATAAATTTCAATGTTATTTAAGTTTATATATTCAAATATTTTATTTATGATGTACATTGCATTTATTTATTTATGATTATATATAAATTTTATATTAAGAATTGATTTAGTTATATATTTATCTCTTAATGTTACAACGAAGGAATTGAATCTTTTTATTTTCAATTACTTCTTCTCTTTCCACATTGAAATACTTTGTTACCTAGTTTATTTACATGTCTAATAGAAACATGAAAATATAAATAATATCAACTATATTTTCTTTTTGTTTTAATTATTTTAAAATGATTTTAAAAGTTGATATAAATTTATTTTCTTTCATATGGACATGGAGATATTTTATTTATATATTAGAGAGAGATTGAAATATTTTTACCATATCTCTTTTATATTGTGTTGTATAAAATTGCACATCATCCTCATATAAACTCAAAATGCCTAATAGGAATTTGAAAATATAAATAATATCAACTATATTTGTTTTTTCTTTTAATTATTTTAAAATAATTTTAAAAGTTGATATAAATTGATCTTATTTCATATGGACATGGAAATATTTTATTTATATATTAGAGTGAGAGTGAAATAGTTTTACCATATCTCTTTTATATTTTGTTGTAATATCAACTACATGGTACTTCGTTTTATAATACTTTTAAGTAAAACTAACCAAATATGTATATTTGTTTTTTATTTTGATTATAATCAACAAAATTTTCTAATTTAAAGAATATTTCAATTTTATTTTAAAAGGGACCCATGTCACTTCCATGTTGACCACATAAAATTAAGCATCATCCTAGTATGACTCAAAAATTCCTAAAAGTTGAAAATAAAACAAAAATTGTTATATATATATATATACGAAAATTGTCAATAATATCTATTTTTATATTTTTAAAATTACTAATTGCTCATAGTCGTGATATGTATGTGGGTGCATACTATGTACCTAATAATTAATAATTAATATTTTTGCATGAGAATTCTAAATGTCTTTAGCATCATAAACTACATAAGAAGGGAAGGTTGGGCTTAAGAGGAGTTTTCCTTAAACTCGACCATTCCTTCTTGTTGTGATTGATACTTTTTGGCTTATATACTATTTAGATATACATTGTGTGATTTATGTTGGTAGCCAGAATGTTCTTTCTATTTAGATATACATTGTGTGATTTATGTTGGTAGCCAGAATGTTCTTTCTAGGATGATCCCATATGTCATATGTTCCTTCTAGGATGATCCCACATGTCATATTTACACTGATGATGATGATACCCTTAATGGATTTTGATGAGTAATCCCTATTTAATATATTAGTAAAAGGCTTATGGGCTAGGTGAGGATGGTGTGAGTCCTTTATATAAACTATGATGAGAATTCAACTACTTCATTATAATATGATTTAATTCATACTAATATTTTTTATGATAATTAGCATTATTAATAGTATTTATGGTGTATTTGATTATATATGCTTGTCATTTAACATGCCTATTCATTTCTTGAAGCTCTATATTGATGGTGATATTCCTTGAAGCATTGCTATCCTTACCATTGACTCTATCATTACTAGTCATGATCATGGTAACATGATTGATAGTTTTGATGATATAATTGAAACATGTTCTTGATGTACTTCATGTTATGATGCCAATTATTTGTGATGATAGTTTTACAAATACATTGGTATTTTGGAAATAAAATCTATAATGTGTTGAGACACTAATGGAAATGACAAGGAAATGCATTGCGGTGGGATTACGGTGAGGATGAACTCTTATGTAAAAGTAAAAAAGGGAAGAATACCGTAACTCACTATTATGCTATTCTTGAGAGTTGTAAATTCACCCTAAAGACCAGTTTCACCATTGTATGAAAAGGTGAAAGGAAAGTGATAGTATTCATAAGATGATACATTGAGATTGATTGAAAGAAATGATGCTTCCCAAATAATGATTACAGATGGATCACGAGACAATGATCTATGATATTATCATTGTTATGATAGAACTTATGAGGTGGGGTTTATGTCCTTGGTTGACCAAAGCTATAAGCATCTCCAATATAGTATGTGTAGAAGAAGGGGTTGTGAGTGTCTACATAACTAATTTCGATTCACCCTCAAGACCAGTTTAGCCATTACATGAAAAGGTGAAACAAAAGTGATAGTATTCATAAGATGTTGCACTGATATTGATTGAAAGAAATGATGCTTCCCAGATAATGATGAAAGATGCATTATGAAGTAGTGATCTATGATATTATCATTGTTATGATAGAACTTGTAAAGTGGGGTTTATGTCCTTGGTTGAAAAAAGCTATAAAATTCTCTAATATAGTATCTGTGGAAGAAGGGGTTGTGAGTATCTACATAACTAGTGTCTGATTATTATCCATTTTATTGTGGTTTATTATGCCATTTTTTATCCAAATATATGGGATTCCACTATTGAGTATGATCATAATCACTACATGATAGATGCTACATTAAGATCTTTAAAATGTAGGATAAAATTTTCATCTATAGTTGTGATCACTAGAAAATTAAAATGGTAGTAAAATGCTTTTTTATGTGAGAGTTATTTCTATGTGTCATCATAACAAAAAGTAATAAAGGTTGTAGTAATAAATCTATATACACAAAAAACGCTTGGTTTTGTAACCTAAAATTTTTTGGTCCTCTCCACCAAAGGGATTTTAATCAACTAATAATCTAACATACGATAATTCTTCGGGTTATATTTGAGTTAATTATAGATCATACCACCTTTGAATACTATTTTGATCAGTATAGATGAGAGTGGTAATAAAATTCCTACATCCCATAGCATAGGGTATGGAAATTTGTTTTTTATACAGAAAATGGTTGTATTCCTTGGACATACTCACCTAATTCAACTTGACCCTTACCCAAGGGCTAACATGTGTAAAGGATGTTGCATATATGAGAAAAAACCCATAGAGTGTCTCTTCTACTCCACTTCTTATTGATTGAATATTGATTCATGGGATCTCATCAAATATCAATGTGTGGGGTTTGGGTCATAACTGTCATAGAAATTTCACTTCAATTACATAAGGGATACACGAATTCTTTTACTTAGGCTTTTGATTTACGAATTTCTAGTTATCTAGATTGATACTATAGGTGTACATTCCTTATAATTCCATGGCACAAACCTATATTTTTTTCACTTTCTATATTTTGTATACATTGTCATGACTCTAGATCTATCTTGCATTGTTTTATGTTGTGTTATATCTGCATGTGTTGGGTGAAGTTAGGATGTATATGTGGAGGAGGGAGGTTTTTTTTGGAAATACTAAGGGGCACAATGTGAATGAATATTTCATGATTTTTAACAGTTTTTATCTTTTAAAACATTTGATACACATAAATTATGAAACACAAATACTTACATAAGAAACAAATTCTTTTTTTCTTTTTAAATATTTTGTAAAATTCCTTGTAAAAAATAATCACCAACTTAATACTTTCATAGTAACCAACGTATAAGAGATTCATTTCCCCTAGTTGAAAATTAACTTAAGAAATGTAGGCACCAACATACAAGGGACACCAATCCACCTTAGTTGAGCACCAACTTAACAAGTTGTATGTACCAACCTACATCTTCAAGTTGTTCCTTACACATGTCACTAATGAATTATTGTCCTCAATAATTTCTTCATTGAATTTTCATATAACCATGTAGCTCTTAGGTTTTTGATTTCAAGCTCGATCACAGGTACTTGACCTTTATACCCTAACTTTCCTTTCTTCAACTAGGTTATTTGCATTCTTTCTTTAGAATTTATTTGCTCCATGTTAGTTCTTTGTATTTGATCAAAAAGAGTTTGACCATATGAAAATTCAACCTCTTTAACTCTTGTTCTTCACTATTCAATTTCCATTGATAAGTATTATTATATTTCAAAGATAAGGTATGGCCATTTGGCAACCTGTACTCAACACTATATATCTAGTTTTTCTACATAACGATTTTCAACATACTTGAAAAAACCAACACTTTACGACCTTAAATGTCTCCTTCCTATGACCTATCAACATGTGTACTAAGCACTCACCTTATATAACCCACAAGGCTACCACACAAATTTTTCATTATACCCTTGTTCCTACTGCACCAGTGTCCATAGTAGAGCTTGGCCCTATCTTCACCTTAACAACATAATTACTTCAATTAAAAACTCCCTTAACTCATCCCTAGGTACATAGACTCAAATGTTAAAGATCCCTATTACATTTTTCCATCTCAGCTCAACCACCTAAAAAATGAAAGCAAACTGTTGGTCTATAACAAGACTCCAACTTTGGCCACAAACTAGACATGAATTCAGCCTTCAAAACAACAAAAATAAGCATTAAAACTAGACTTAAATTTGGCCTTCAGTGCACTAGAACATGGAACTCAAACTAAACCTTGATTTGGCCTTAAAAATTCTAATATTTCAACTTTAAGGTAGGGTTGATGTAAAAAATCAAATAGTAGAATTTTTCCCCATAACATATATGAAACTCGCCCTCAAGGAGACTATAGTTTTGCCTTTGAAAGTACTACAACTTTCGTTAAATATGAACAAAAATTGTCCTTTATAATATCTCTTCAACTTTCCTTCTAACAAAGACAAAAAACCTTCGCAAAGAATGCCAAAAATTCTTCCCATTGAAAACCTCTCTAACTCAACTTCACTTCACTTGGCTCATCTGCACCTTAGAACCACTCCTTCACTTGACTAGATACGCTGAAATTAGGTTAAGCGAGTGAACCCAAGGTTCCTCCATCTAAAATGCACATATATGTATATATATATATATATATATATATATATATATATATATATATATATATATATATATATATATATATATATATATATATATATATATATATATATATATTACACTGGACCCCCAAAAGCATGATTGACATGCCCATTGCTTCGATTAACTTATCTATTGGCTGGGTTGACATAGAAAATTGGTAGAATGTATAATGAATATTCAGAATATCATTTCTTCCCACACATGAGAAGTTAGAGGGAGTGCAATATATCATTGTAAAGGAATCAAAATATGCTTTACAATACTTGAGATTGGTAATTGGAGTAAAAATGAATTTAAAGATATAGTGTTTAAATCACACATAAAAATTATAACATATATCATTAGAAAGGTCTCAAAATATGTTATTTAACTATGTGACTTTCTCTTTCATTTGGACAAACTTTAACCTAAAACAACCATCCTCAATAATTTCACCTTCTTTTATTGATGGCAATACTTTAATTTCTTCTTATGGTACCTACTCCACCTATCTCTATTCTCTCAATACTTATTTTCAACTACTCACCATGTATGCATTCTCTACCCCTTTGGAAACAAGAGTGTGGGATGCTCCCTTTGTCAAAAAATTTCAATAATTCCTGACAAATGCTTTTCTTTTTCTACCACTCAAGACTGCTCCCTCTAAGTTTTTTTTTTCACTCTTCATCTTCATATTAAGGGTTTTTGTTGAGTTTGAAATATGGCCATCCTACTCCATAGATCAGAAAATCATATGTATATATATATTGTCCAACTTAGTTATGTTGAAACCAGTTAACTATCATATGTATCTTTAAAATGTCATCAAGGTTAGACAAACCTTATTCCAGTGAGGAGGTGTCTCCATAGAGGCTATTTTAACAATAGGTTGTTGGATCATGATTTTTGTAGTTTATCTGAACCATCTCCCTCATTGATGAAGTCCTCCCTCTAAGTCTCTAAAGCCTCATTCTAATGTACTTCATGGTCGCCATGATATGTAACCAATAAAAGTTCATATTCAAGGAGAAATTCTTTATGCACACTCGTATCATGTTTTCCTTACAACTCATTCATATTTCCATCTAGGTCAACTAGCTCTTCAAAATCAAGAATTGGAGGTTCTTCTTTGCACATATCCTAATACCCTTGATTTTCTTTTTGTTTCTCTTTCCACTTTATTCCATGTATGAAATATTCCAAATAGGTAATCTCAAAGGTTGTAAATAACGACAAGAATTTGAAAATGCAATGAGTAATTGAAAATTTTTGGCTTCAAGAGCACGATCATTTGATTTAAAATTAGTGAGATAATTCAAGAATAGATGGAAATAATGTCTAGGATGGAATGAAAATGTTTTCCCTACATTCCTTTGAATGCTATGCACATTTCAATGAGAACCTTCTTTAGAAGATGATTTTACTCTTTCCTAGATCCCATACACAATATTTAACCCAAAATACCACAAGCTTTCAACACATGTCAATTCATGTAAAGGAAACACCTTGTGCTATTCACTGGAATGGGAGTGGAAGAGAAATCGACATTAAGATTTGGAAGAAATGGTAACAAACATCATCTCCCTTTAACATCCTACATTATGATATGTAAATATCATATTATTTATCATTCACTCTATAATGACCATAGATACAAGAACAATATTCAAAAACTATTTCCAACCTATTGATGGAAACCAACCGGATCAATTGAATGACCATCTTGGCTCGTTAGTTTTCTATCATCCCTGTTTGCCCCAAATTGAGGAGGAATGCAATTCTTGTATCTATACTTTCTATCGTCATCCTCTCTCACAACTAAAGATTCATTCTGACTATATTTGTTGGATGGAACATTTATTTCATCTTCAATTAATTGTTGCAATGAGGCATTAAAAAATCTAGTTTGGTTGCCTACATTTTTTCTTCTAGAGGGTTAGTAACTGCCTCTATAATCATCATTGTCATATGTTTTACACTTTCTTGCTTTATGTCGAAAGTTTATGCATGAAAGCAATGACCAAGAAATGTAGTTGGATACCTAGTTGAGAAGGATTGTCTTATTGAAGTAGCTCTTGTAAATTTATTATGCTTCGGAGATGATTCAATTCCTTTTTATCCTTGTGGCTAATTTAATTCTAATTGTATTGTATAGGGACCTCTTAAGGACATAAACATAAAATCTATGTGTAGTAGCTCTTCCAAGCTCATCCTATTTTTTTTCCCTTGATTTCACTTTGTGTGAGGCTTTGAATGATATTAGCATCACCTTCATAGTTTTCCTAAATATTATTTTCTAGTGACTTAAGGATTGGAAGCTATTTGTATGAAATATCTCCCACATAACGAAGAAATGTTTTATCATATCGTGGTCTTTCTTTGCTGAGAAGATCATCACTGTAATACTCCTCGAAAATTTACTATGTGACTTTTATTTATCTGTTGGTTGGAAAAATCAAAAGAAATGTGATAAAATACATTGATGCAAATATTATTTTCAATAATGAAATAAATAATTTTTTTCGTGCACTAATGCTCCCAAAAATACATTAAAGGATAAGATAATAGATTAACAACTAATTGTTAAGAAAATGTTTGAAGTCAGCTATGCTTAGTTGGGAAGAAAAAAAAGGAAGCAAATTCCTCATCCTGTCATTATTATTTATGTTTAGGAGAGGGAAAGAAAATAAGTTTTAGATAGAGATAGACCACTATTTAAAAAATTGAAATAACTAGATAAAAATTTCATGTGGTGGATTTTGTACAAGGAACCATGGGAGACTTGGAAAATTAACTTTAAGAGAGAATACCAGTGGGAGAGAAAAACTAGTGTAACCTCGAAGATGAGAAGAACACTACTAAGGATTCAAGAGGTGAATCCTACTCCACATTTTTGCATGGCTTTCCTAATAGCTACTGGTGGAGCAAGATAAAGAATCAGTTCAAGGTTGGGAGGATCATGAAGAACATTAATATATTATAGAAATTATTGAGGATCATGAAGAACATTAATATATTATAGAGATTATTTAGATAAGTGTCTGAGAAATCAATTAATAAGTAGTAGAAATAGAGAAACAAAGAATTTTAGAGTAAATTATAAAGAAGATAGTAACTGTAGAAATTAATGGGTTGAAAATTCATAAATTGTTAAATGAATATGTCATTACTACTGAATATGAGATTTAGTGTTTAGAAAATGTGGTTATTGTCTAGCTAAAATAGTTGTTGAATGTAATGCATATTGGTGTTAGAAAAAAGGTCTTACTAACCCTGATAGTGCATTCCTATGTGATAATTTTCAAAAGAAAATGAGACAAAACTATGTAGGGTAATTTCCATACAATCTCCTCGAAACAAAGGTAGAATCAGGTGGAACACTATACATTTAAAGATAGACATGTACTAATTGTGGGGTTTTCTAGTATTAGAAACCATGTTCTAGAAGCAGTAGTGTAAAAATAAAATCTTAGATATAATTATATATATATATATATATATATATATATATATATATATATATATATATATATATATATATATATATATATATATATATATATATATATATATATATATATATATATATATAATTATATATATAATTATATAATTATATTTGTAAGCAATAATAAGGTTAGTGTTTGGTGATAGTGTACAACTTATACATGCACACCTCCAAGGAACAAGTGATTTTTTCCCGTTCAAAAGACCGAGAAGCAATCCAAATGATAGGGCCCACTGGTGGTGTGTCATATGTGTGAGTATATATATATATATGTGTGTGTGTGTGTGTGTGTGTGTGTGTGACATATATTAAGCCATAAATGTTCTCTTTGTAATGTTCAAGGTGTTACATTCCAAGTCGAAATAATCCGGCCATATAAAATTAACATATCAAAGAAACAGAGAAAACCATCAATGAGGAGAAACCCTCTCTGGAGATCACTAATATTAGTCTTCCATTTATAAAACACATTGATTTATGACTCAAAAGTTTCCCCTTAGGTAACCACCAAAATAATTTTAAACAATAAGAGGTGTGCCTAGGTCCAACCCAAGGTCAAATTTCGTAAACCCTAAATCATAATTTAAAATAACCATAATTAAGACAGAGGGTTGTGATGACATAAATGACCTATCCTAAATTAGAAATATAACATGAGAAAATGTAACTCTAGAGTAAAATGAGAAATCAAGGAAAAGCTTAGTCAATTCCTCTATAAACTATATACTCAAGTCATTGTAGATGCATATTTGTTAAAAAGAAAAATAGAAAAGACTGAGAAAAGTTACTCACATACAATCTCTCTGTAAAAAATATGAACAATAAAAGAATCATACCATAACGGTTTTCAATAAAATTAATTACTTGAGGTGAGAAAATCATGTCACCATCTCTCTTGTTAGGAAAACGAAGTCACATCTTAATAATAATTCTTAGAAAGGAGGTCAAAACAAGAGCTAAATGAGGGAAAATAACATTACAAAAGAGATATTTGAACTAGGGTTTTTTGAAAAAGGAAAAAAAACTGAGCATTACTCTCACTCAATCTCTCCATAAAAATTATGACCAATAAAATAATCATACCATAAGGGTTTTCAACAAAACTAATTACTTGAGGTGATAAAATCGCGTCACCATCTCTCTTGTTAGGGAAACAAAGTCACATCATAATAATAATTCTTAGAAAGGAGGTCAGAAAAATATCTAAATGAGTGAAAATAACATTACAAAAGAGACATTTAAACTAGGTTTTTGTAAAACCCACACTCAAGAAAAAATCAATAAAAATCCCTAGAGTAGGCTAAAAATCATTTAACAAATCATTTCCTTTATATAGAGAGTTGAAATACATGAAAAAAAACCAACATTTTTAGCATTAGAGTGGAGAATGACCTCAAAATAAAATTAATCTCAAGAAATAGAAAAGCAAAGAGTCATGCAAAATTCTAGAAAGATTACAAGAGATGATCATGTGCGTCATTCTAAACATAGATGTAACCCTTATGGAATTTGAAAGGCTATGTTACGCAGTCACTACATAAAAAATCAATGGTAAACCCTTCAAGAATTGAAGGAAATATCTCTTGTTGCGTTAAGGTTTGAACGAAGTTGTAGATCTCCCTTTCATTACAAACCCATCAACACAATGAAACCTCAAGCGTGAGGTTCTGTACGGTAGTTACCCTAACCATCTCTCAAATACTCTACATTATCCATTCAGAAAGATTCAATCTACATGGTTCAAACCAATAACTGGCTAGGGTTCCATAAGAGCGGTCGGGACCCAAGCTACAGGTCGGAGATCATGTGATGTTGTTCTAATGGGTAACTATCTCTGATGGCGTTATATCATAATTTTTATTAAGAATAACAAAGTTTGTCATCATTTCAACCAAAAAATGGATGAATATGAACCGACAGTAGGTAACCCATAACAATATATGGATATATATATATGGTGGGTTCACTAGGGGAGAAATACGATACCATATGTGTTCATATTGGGGGATATCTATCGAGGAAAAAATGACATATTATATTGATCATATAATAGGGGGTAATAGGTTATTATATTGGAAGGTATAAAAATGGGTGCTCTAAGTTAATGTAAAGATACAAAGGGGTATGAAAAATATTAATTGAAAAATAGATTCGTACAATATCTAATCAATGTAGAGGTTTTTTAAATTGGGAAGGTATATTGGACTCATATTGGTAAGGGGTTAAATAATGTGATTTTTAAAGGCACTTTCCAATGTGTAGTCAAATTAAGGGTGTTTTTTAGTGTCACTTTAATGTATGTGATATGTGATAGGTTGATTTAGTGAAGCACCCATGTATATATAAGAGTAATTTGGAATATTTTTGCAAGGTTAAATGACATGAGACTAAGGCATAGAACTAATTTAAAAATTGTAAATATAAAACATAGTTGTGAAGGCCAAGAGGTAATGTTTTGATGGTCCATAAGGAGTGCATAATATATGTATATGGGTTAATATATGTCAATGTTAATGAATATATACCTATGTGTGTGTGTAGATATATATAAATATATCTATATATAGGAAACTAAACACATTCATATGTATAGAGGTAAGAGAAAAAGTGATATAAAAATATAATGGAAAAGGATAACATTGATAAACAAACTTTTATACAAGTGAAAGATAAGCTCTAATGTACAAAATATCTTTCATAATTCCAACCTGAGCAATGATGACAAGAACTTGGTAGACATACATCAAAGATTTGTGAAGGTTTTTCCATGACTATATACAAGAACCAATAGATAATTGACCACCTAGTACCTTATTTAATAACAAAATAAGGCATCAAACTACAAGTCAATTAGATAATTCTTCTAAGTTAAAATAGGGAGATGTTACATATGGTATCAAAGAAAAACAAGCTATAGTATTATGGCCTTTAAGCTCACTACACTTTTGTTAATTAATAAATATTTTTAATTATAGAGAATAGGAGAGGAATTGTAAAGGTGATCAGAATGGTTGAATGGAAAGGAGGCTCGCATATTGGAGAAGAAGAGATGTATGCACATTTGGGACAACAAGCACAAATACCTACTAGAGAGTTGTTAGACATGGATAGAAACTTGCAGACATAAGTGGTAAATTTTCATGTAGGACATGAATAACTCCTAAAATCTAGTGTGGATTAGAAGAAACTCATTAAGTATTTAATCGATAAATCAAATCGGAGTATGGTAGAAATAGTGAGGGGTGAAGGAGGTGGGAGAAAGTAAGGAGGAAATGTTTGAAGAAGTAGAGGAGCATAGTTCCTCAAAAATGTGGGAAAAATTAGGGAATACACCAAAATTAAAACTCCATGGAGAATTTAGAAAGACCAAACCCCCAAATTTTGATCAATAGATGGAAGAAGCCACTTAAGCATGGTTTCTTAACATCAATATATATTTATAAGTGTATGATTATTCTACATAGTTAAAAGTGAAGATGGATACTTATTATTTGTAGGGAAAATCGTCTTTGTGGTGGAAGGAAATGGGAACAATCCATAATTTCTGAGGTAGGGAGGTTGAATGGGAGGAATTCAAGTGGTTGTTTAACAGGAATTACTTGACTAAATTTTACTATGATGATAGAGCTAAATTATTCCATGATTTAAAACTAGGCCATATACCAATGGATGAACTAGTATCAAAATTTATTCGTTTTTAGGCTATGTAGCATACCTGAAAGACAGGAAAGAAAAGGTGTAGTGCTTTTTAGACTTCCTTCCACTCCCTTTCAAAGAGGGAATTGAGTACGCCAATCCAAATACCATGGATGAAGTAATTATGAAGGAAATAATATGTTAGTAATAGGCCACGCAAATAAATAAAAATCTGAGTTGTTGGTCTATTAAGAAGGACAAAATGGCTCATTGTGGAAAACATCGAAAATTTGGGCCTTTTAAACAACCTAGTAAATGTAATCATAACTGAAAAATTAGCAAAAACAATAACCAAGCATGAAGGAAACAAAACATTCCCAAAGTTGGGTCCAAATAGGTAGAAATCAACATTAAATGAGGTAACGGTAAATATAGGGAACCTTTAAAATGTTTTGGTTGTAGAGTAATCTATCTATTACAAAAATGTCCCTATAATACCCAACTTCTTCAAAATCTGAAAAACCTAAAAGAGGCCTCTTTGGTCAATGACGTGGCTAGAAATTTACAATTCTTCAATGCAACTTTCAAAGGACACGAAGCAAAGCATCAATCCACCATGGCGAAAATAGAAGTTACTATTTTTAACCAATCTATTTCAATACTAATGGTCACTGGTGCTAGCTTAAGTTATGTTAGCCCCGAAGTTATAAAATAGTGTAAGTTGAAATATGAAAATAGAGAAATCCATCTTTAGTTTAGTTGTCCATGGGATAGAAGGGAAGTTTACAAATTGGGTAAATGCATGCCAAGTTAATTTAAATGGAAATAAGACCAACATGAACGTGAATATATCCTATCACGTTTTGGTAGTGATTGACTAGCTAGAAGGCCATTGGGAAATTGTGGATTTCCTTGAGAAAATTGTTGTCGACACAACAGAAAATAGTGAAACCCGGATTATAAAGGGCATATTGAGGCCGATTTCCATGGACCGAGTATTAACATTCCAATTTAAAAAGTTTGAAAGCAAGGGATGCCAAATTTTTTCCATTCAAGTAGAGGACCATTCGTAAAGTAGGTCAACCAAATCTGTAAGTGAATTAGAAATTGTAGAAGACTACTTATATGTGTTTTAGAATGAAATTTCTGGTTTGCCACCAGAGAGGGATCTAGAATTTTCCATAGAATTTATACCAGGGGTAGCCCTAATATCAAAGGCTACTTATTGAATGAGCATGTCAGAGCTTATGAAAATGAAGATGCACTTGCAGGAATTATTAAACAATTGGTACATCAAACCAATGTATTACCATTGGGTGTTACCATTGGGTGTTGTAGTTCCTTTTGTTGAGAAAATACAT
This sequence comes from Pinus tabuliformis, assembly GCA_031772625.1. Lineage (NCBI taxonomy): Eukaryota > Viridiplantae > Streptophyta > Pinopsida > Pinales > Pinaceae > Pinus > Pinus tabuliformis. Next base: position 196,035,250 of record CM062820.1, on the reverse strand, counting down.
GAAACTTTTAGGTTTTGTATTGATTATTTTCATCTAAATAAGATGACTCTTAAAAATAAATATCCTCTACCTAGGATAGATGATTTACTTGACCAAGTTAAAGGGGTGACAATATTATTTAAAATAGACCTCGAATCTAGTTATCAGCAACTAAGAATTAAAGAGGAAGAAATACCGAAGAAATTGTTCCGAAAAAGATATAGACATTATGAATTTACATTATTACCCTTTGGGATTACGAATTCACCTTCTACCTTCATGTTTTTGATGGAAAATATGTTCAATAAGTTCCTACATATGTTTGAATTGATCTTTATAGGTGATAATTTAATCTATTCCAATAATCGAGAAGAGCATGAGAAGAACATCAAAATAGTTTTTATGGACCCTATGGGATAGTTGATTATATCCCAAATCTAGCAAGTGAAAATTTTACTAGGACAAGATATAATATCTTGGCCATGTAATTTCAAAAGATGGAATATCAATATATCCTAGCAAAGTGAATACCATCCTTGATTGCCTATTTCAGAAAGATGTGATGTCCATATAAGGTCATTTATAGGAATAACTAGGTGTCATTACAGATTTATAGAGGGATTCTCAAAACTGGCATATCGCATAACTTCATTGCACAAGAATGGAGTAAATATATTATGTACACAAAAATATCAGGAAATTTTTTAGAAGATGAAACATCTATTTCTCATGGCACCTATGTTAAAACTAGCAGACCCAGAAAAGGATTTGATGGTATGTATTGATGCTTGCTTGGAAGGCCTTGGAAGGGTGTTTAGGTATGATGGACACATGGTGGCCTATGAGTGTCGAAAACTAAAAGAAAATGAAAGGATTTATGCAGTGTATGATTTGGAGTTAGCATTGGTTATCCATGGACTTAAGATGTAGAGTCGGTACCTGATTGGTGAAAATTTTACTCTAGTAACAGACCATATAAGCCTGAAATATTTTTTCAACCAACCTGACATGAGTGATAGGCAAACAAATGGATGGCATTCCTAAGTGAATATGGTTTCGACATCAAACAAATAAAGCGCGAAGAAAACAAGGTGGATGGTGTGCTAAGGCAAGTTTGAAAGAGATATGTGAGGTAAGATTAAACAAAATTCAAACAAATTTTGCTGAAAAAAATATAAAAGGAAGCGATAAAATATCAAATTATCATCAAATGCAAAACAACTTCAGGAATGAAAGCGTTCAAATAAAGTAGTTGGATTTCCAAATTAATGAAAAAGGATTCATGATGTGTTAAAATATATTTTTTATTCCAACTGAAGATGAAATTAAAATATTAATATTGAATGAATATCACAAAATGTTGTACACAACACATCTAGGACATTAGAAGCTGATATCTCCTCCTAGGGAGGAAATTTTCTAGTTAGATTGAAGAAAGTTGTTGAATACTTGGAAATGTGTCAAGGATGCCACTTGGGGCACGTAGAGCACCAACATCCAATAATATTGTTGGACTCCCTACCTATACCATATTGGAAGTGGCAGGTAATATCGATTGATTTATAACCTGATTACCTAGAATGAGGAAGCAAAACTCTATCATGGTAATTGTAGATAAGTTTAATTAAGATTCCCATATTATCCATTTAAAATATACCTACAAAGGTGCACTAGAAGAAGAACATGTCTTTAGGAAGCACTTTTTTTGACTTCATGGTGTACCTAAGACAATGATATAAGATAGAGGCACAAAGATCACTTCAAGTTTTTGGAAAGTCTTTCTTTCTAGAATGGTTATACAACTAAACTTCAACATTGCATACCCTCAACAAACTGATGGACAAAAAGTGAGGGTCAACTAGGTCATTGAAGACATTTTATATAGAAATGTCATGAACCAACCCATCAAGTGGAAATATTATATACCACTACTACACCAAGGGCACTTTTAAGACAAAAAAACACTTTTTTATTTTAGTTATTTTACATTAAAATTTAATATCAATTGAATTGTCTTAAATTTAAACTTTAAGACAAAAATAGTTTGATACAAAATTATTTTAAGACAAAACGTTATATTTAAGAAAAAATAATTTAAGACAAAAGCAGTTTGAGACAAAAATATTTTAAGACAACTTTATATTTAAGACAAGAAAATTTTAAGACAAAATTATTTTGAGACAAAACTTTATATTTAAGACAAAAGTAGTTTGAGACAAACATTTAAATACAAAGCTTTATATTTAGGACAAAAACAATTGAAGACAAAATTATTTTAAGAAAAATACAATTTAAGACAAATCTTTATATTTAAGACAAAAACAGTTTGAGACAAAAATATTTTAAGACAAAAAATTATATTTAAGGCAATGGCCACTTTATATGAAACCTATTTAAGAAAATTAACAATTAAGACACAAACATATCAATTTAAATCAATATTATCTAACAACTGCAAAATTGACACTCACTATGCACCCTAAGTCTGCGAGTTTGCAGGCAACGACTGTCTTGCACCTATATCTAAGTTGTTATTTTACTTACCATTCACGTTATCTTATATAAAGATAATGATTTGTCGATATCTTTGTTTTGTGGGGGTAGTCGACTAGGAAGAACGCGACAACTTTACTGACACTATTTATCAGACATCAATTCCTTTTTTTTTACTCTAATATCTACTCATGCAATTAGAGACAACTTGGCTATCGTTGGATTCGACATTGCTACACGGAGGGCGATTTTAATACAATTTTTGAAGAGAAAATAAATATTTTTTCTTCAAATTTTCAATATGAGAAACTAGGAAAAAAGTTAAAGGTAAAGTATTAGAGGTCCATGTTTACATTGTTGATGGCTTCTTTAGGAAGTGGAGTGATGGAGGTCGACAAAACCTAATGGGATTTAGGGCGATGGAGGCCAACAACAGAGGTGTGCTCCATGAGAGGAGCGATGGAGGAACCTTTATTGAACATGGATAAGCAGTATCATAGTTGAATTACTTTTTTCGGTCTCCATCAATTTTGTTTTAATATGCATTTTTTTTACTCTTTCATTTATTCAGAATGCTACGTCTGTCTGTTCGTTGCTATTATAAACACATTATTATGCTTGAACTCTTGACTGTCATTGACAACATGGATCATATTCACCTAAAGGATTGTTGAAAAATGCAGCAATAAATTCTTGATTTGATTGTTCCTTTATTAAATTGAGAAAAAATTAATTTCCACATTAGCGTACAACTTGGATACAATTAACTTGTGGGGCATGCCTTATGTCACCCAGTTTGCTGAGAAAATTTGAGTTAGAGGATTTAGAGTTTAGTTAAGCATCTGTGATTGCTAATTTGTATCAATCACAGTCAGTTATCTCAAGTTGCATTCAAGTAAACTAGTTGTAATTGTTGGAGGAACTCATGGAAGGTCAGTTATGCAGTGGGACTTCAGTAAAACTCACTCATTGTTTAGTTAACTAATCAATCATTTGAAAATAACTAGTAAATGCAAAGAATTTGAGTTCCCTAGCTATGGTGGAGTTTCCAAGGTAGTGTAACATCAGTTGTAGACTAGTCTTGAGTGTACAAGTGTTGCATGTAATTAGATGATCAACATTGGGAATTCCACAATCCATTTTGGAAATTTTCCTAAATAATAGGGTATAAATTTCTCGAGGAATTGTGCAAGGAAATAGGGACTCAAGAAAAGGCATAAATTGACTAAGTCTGGGTCAGAGTTTCTCAATGAGTAGAGAGACAAGTTATTCACTTGCAGGTTGTGCTAGTTGAGGAAAGAAATTGTAATGCATCTATGTTCATCATATTAATGCAAGCATAGATTGGGGTTTTTACCATATTTCTTTCCCCAATAAAGATACATTGTTCATATGTGTTATTTCTTATTGGATGTCTAAAATTTGTGTTCTAAGTTGGGAATTAACTTCCATAGTGTAGTAGACTAGGTTTTTGTCTTGTAATTTTGATTAAAACTTCATGTGTAGTTGAAAATATATACCATAATTTCTACATGGTATTAGAGAAAGATTCACATTAGAGTAGGAATTTCGAAGTTGTTTCTCAGGAGGTTCAAATTTCTAGTTCAGTGTAGCAGGATGTCCTCAGAGCTGAGAATATGACCTTCAATGGGTTAAGGCTAGAGTATGCCTTGGAATGCAACTCTAATTTCATTGCATGGAAGGATCGCATGGAGGATGTATTCGATGACAATGGATTTCTAGAATACATGAAGGGAGATGTTGCAAAACTAGCAAAATATGATGTCGAAAACCTTGCTTAGTGGAAGAAACATGTAACCAAGGTGAGGAGAATAATATTGGAGGGAGTAAGAGACCACATTGTCACCAATCTCCATGGGAAAGAAAATACTTATGCAATGTGTTAGACACTGAAAAATATATTCCAGAATAGTACTGACCACAGGAAGCTCGAGCTCAAGGATAAACTTTGAAATATCAAGATTTAGAAGAATGAATCTATCCCGCAGTATCTGAGTAGGTTCACACAAGTTCATTATGAGCTTGCAATAGTTGGTGTTATTGTTTCAAAGAATGACACGGTAAGCCTAGCCCTTCTTGGCCTTCCCAAGAGCTGGCATAACTATTAAGATTTAGTGAATGGAAGGGAGAAACTATCGAATTGGGAACACTAATGGTCTGATTTGGTACATGAGGAAATAAGGTGGAATACCAGAGATGGGGCCTCATCTAAGGGAGAGGATAAATAAAGATTTGGATTTGTTTCAAAGGGAAATAAGGGAAAAGGGAATAAATCTCAAACCAAACCAGAATCTAGTCAATGGGGAAGGAAGAAATATCCGTAAAAATTTAAATGCTTCCATTGTCATGAATGCAGGCACTATTCCATGAAGTGGCCACACAGAAATGCAAGCAATAAGGCCTTAGGAGGAGCAACATATGAAACCTTGGCTTCATAGTTCGAGCTTGGCTTTACCCTTATCGTATGCATGTCCAGCATAATGATGGGGAGTGTGTGGTACTTGGACGCAACTGCATCATTCCACATGACAAGGTGTAAATTTTTTCAGTGACATGGAGGATAAAGATCTCTAGATTCACATTAAGCTAGGGGATGAAAAAGTTACAATGTGACTAGTATTGGTATAGTCACCTTTTGGAGGGAGTCAGTCTCCCCTCTTAACCTCGAGGATGTCGGGTTTTTTCTAGGCCAAAAGAAAATCTCATCTTTGTTGCAGTTTTGAAAGACAATGGTTGTGAAATGATATTCATCAGAGGAAAAGCATTCCCGAGACACATAGCCACGGGATAGGTGAAGCATATTAGGGTTCGTGTGAAGAACCTATATAAGCTAGATGTGGAAGATTGTGTTTCATTAATCACTAAGGTAGAGAAAGTGCAGGTCGCGATGTCGATGAACTTTGGCACAAAATGCTTGGCCATTTACATCATGGTACCTCGAATATTATACAACAAACAACCACTAGCCTCCCTAAAGGAGCACTTAAGTAGTAGGATGTATACAAAGGATGTATGTTGCGGAAGTACATAAAATCCACATTCCGTGATCAAGACAACAAAGCACATGCAGTCCTAGAAAGGATCCACTATCATGTTTATGGACATTTCTCGACAACCTCCACTATCACACACAAATATTTTGTCATTTTTATTGAAGACCTCTCAAGGAAGTGTTGGATATTATTCATGTGGAAGAAAGATGAGACATTCTCCAAGTTCGTATAATTCAAGACACTGGTTGAAAAATAAGCTAACAAGAAGGTGAAGGCTCTGTTGTAGCAGCTACAACGCCCTCCAAAAATTTTCCCTACACTTAAATTTCGGAGCCCTACTATGGATATTGTGATTTACTGTTATGAAACCAGCTCAGAAAAAGATAGAAATGAGAGATGAACGTCTTAGAGTTCAACCTCTTCGAGTGGGCAACCTCCTTTACATTACACAAATCAACAATTCTTGGATGATTCAAATGGAAAAACCTCCTTTCTATATATAGGAGTCTAAGGAGTCACAGTATAACCCAACCGACCTAAAAATAATAATATAAAGCCACAAAAATAACAATATAGGGATTCTATGGGGCACAATAATAAAAATATGGGGACAATAGGGGCACAACAATATAAATAAGGGATATAACTACAATAGTAATGGGGTAATCACTAGTATTATAGGGACCTAACATGCCCCTCTCCTTCAAAAAAAGTGTTGTCCTCAACACTTGAGTACTTCTGGATGGTTCTGTCTAAAATTCTCATCCTACCATGTGGAATCTTCAATGAATAAGTTCTTCCACTTGATGAGATACTCCGAAATTGATTGATTTTGTAGCTGTAAAGTTCTTGTTTCTGTGACTTCTTCCACTTCCAATATAATTTTTCCTTCCTCGTCAAGTTCTGGAAATATTGTTTGAACTAGGAGCTTGTCGCCTATAACCTTCTTTAAACATGAAACATGGAAAATTGGGTGCACTCAAGATGCTGCAGGAAGCTCCAATTTGTATGCCATAGTACCAATGTTTTGCAACACCTTATATGGACCATAATACTTTGGTGATAATTTGTTATCCTTCTTAGCTTTCTTGAGGGACATTTGTTTATATGGTTGTAGCCATAGGAATATCCAATCACCTACATCAAAACTTCTTTCATTGCAATGTTGATCTGTCTGTTGTTTCATTCTATTCTGTGCCAACATGAGGTTATCCTTTAAGAGTTGGAGGACATGTTTGTTGATGTTCGATGTAATGTTCCCCTGCTTGAACCTTAGAATTTTCTCTTAAATATGATGTGATGGATGGTGGCTGATATCCATAAAGTGCCATAAATGGGGTCATTTTTGCTGTTGTATGGAAGGAAATGTTATACCACCTTTCAGCCAGAGGCAACCATTTGACCCATTATGTTTGTTTATCAGATACAATGAAACGAGGATATCCTTCCAAACATTTGTTTACTATGTCAGTTTTCCCATTAGATTGAGGATGATAAGATGAGCTATGAGCTAATTGAGCACCAAGACAAGAAAATAATTTTGTCCAAAATTTCCAGTCAAAATGGGATCTCTGTCACTTACAATAATCTTTCGGTTTCCATGTATCTTTTCAATTGTTTCCATAAATGCAGTAGAAATTGCACTGGCTTCAAATGGATGTGATAATGCAGAAAAGTGTGCATACTTGGTAAGTCTATCAACTACCACCATGATGACTCTCTTTCCCTCAGACTTGGGTAAACCCGTGATAAAATCCATTGAAACCTCCTCCCAACGTTGGCTTGGAATGGATAGATGTTGTAATAGACCTGGGGTCTTAATTGTTTCAATTTTTTTTTGTTGGAAAGCCAAACATTCCGCCACAAACTTTTGAATATCCAATTTAAGGCCATCCTAAAATAATTCCTTCTTAACCCTGTGGTAAGTTTTTAAAAATGTTGAATGCCCTCCTAAGGGAGAAGTGTGCAATTCCATAAGAATCTTTTGTTTGAGTTGTGAATTCTTACAGAGGTATAAGCGATCTTTGTACCATAACGAATCATTTTACGAGGTAAATGTATCAGATGTACTGGAATCTCGATGTAACTTTTGAATAAGTGCCCACACTTCTTCATCATTCTTCCATTCCTCCCTTGCTTCATTTATCCAATCTGGTTGAATAATAGAAATGGCGCACAACAATGCTTCCACATCCTCATCCTTTCTGGAGAGTGAATCTCCCACCATATTTTGCGTCCCCTTTTTGTAGATGATTTCAAGGTCATAACCCAACATCTTCGTCACCGAGTTTTGTTGCTCTTCAGAGGATAATCTTTGTTCTAGAAAGTATCTAGGGCTATCATGATCCGTTTTTACCTTGAAGTGTCTTCCCATTAGGTAGGGTTGCCATTTCTTAAGTGCATGTAGTCTTTCCAACATTTCCTTCTCATAAATTAGCTTTTTTTAAAAGTGTTCCCTTGATTGGATGACTTTAAAAAGTAATGGGTCTTTCATCTTGCATTAAAATAGCACCAATTCCACTTGCTGAAGCATCACATTCCACAATAATGGTTTTCGTGAAGTCCGGTGTAGCTAAGACCAGTGCTTGGCACATTGCCTCTTTAAGATGTTCGAATGCCTTTGTTGCTTCTGGAGTCCATGAAAATGCATCTTTCTTCAATAATGTTGTTAGAGGAGCTGCTATTCAAGCATAATTCTTAACAAACTTGTAATAATACCCTGTCAACATGAGAAATCCTGCAGATGCTTTATGGATGTGGGGATTTTCCATTCCTTAATGGATTTAATTTTGTTATGGTTTACCTTAACTCCTTCATGAGATACAATATGACCCAGATATTCCACCTCTTGTACTCGAAAGAAACATTTGGATCTTTTTACATATAATTGTTTCTCCTCCAATAGTTGTATCACCCTGTCAACATGTTCAACATGATCCTTCCAAGACTTGTTGTAGATTAGTATATCATCAAAAATGCTAACACAAATTTTCTCAGGAAGGGTTTGAAAATGGAATTCATCTAACCTTGAAATGTGGAAGGTGCATTGGTAAGGCAAAAAGACATCAGAAAAAATTCATAATGACCCTCATGAGTTCTGAATGTTGTTTGCAAAATGTCTTCAGTCTTCATTCTGATTTGATGATATCCTTAATGAAGATCCAACTTGGTGAAGTAAATTGATCCATGCAATTCATCCAGTAATTCATCGATGACAGGAATGGGATACTTATCTTTAATAGTGAGCTTGTTGAGCTACCTATAATCTAGACACATCCACCATGATCATCCTTCTTGTGCACCAATACTACTAGAGTAGAGAAAGAATTTTGACTTGGTTGAATTATACTAGCCTCTAGCATTTCTGCAACCATACTTTCAATTTCACTCTTTTGGGCATAGGGATATCTTTACGGCCTGATATTTGGAGGAACACTTCCTGGAATCAGATGAATAGCATAATCATGATCACGAATAGGTTGGAGACCTTTGGGAGTCTCAAATACCTACGAATGATTGTCCAAGAATTTTTGGAGATCTGGAGAAATAGATGATTCCGATGTGGAAACATCTAGCGAACATAATTGTGCAGTTACACATCTTTGTTCAGTTTTTAGAAGCTTTGTCATACCATTAGAGCTGATTATCTTTCCCGATTTCCCTACAATACCGCTTAATTCAACTTCCTTTCCTTCCACAGAAAATTTCATGAAATGTTCTTGAAAATTAAAAGCTATTGTACCCAACGATTGTAGCCATTGGACTTCTAGTACAACATCAACACCTTCCATTGGAATGGAAAGCATTGGGCTAGTCAATAAATATTCTCCCATGGATAGCTTGGTATTATGGCACTTTCCAGAGAAATTTATCGTTCCTCCATTTGCAACCTTCACTTGACAATATGGTGCTCGATATAGGAAGCAATTCAATTCTTTTGCTACCTTACAATGAATAAAATTGTGCGTACTTCCTGAATCAATGAACACAATTACCTTTTTCTTCTTGATTTTTCCTTCTATCTTGATGCTTTAAGGAGTGGTAATTAAAGCCAATGCATTACAAGATATGGTTAGAATCATTTCTTCTTTATCTAGGCTTTGTTCCTGGAGTATATCCTCTTCCTTTGACCTTTCTTGCTCCTTTACTTCTTCCTCTTCACAATCTATGTAGAATAATTTCTTCTCAGCACACTTATGACCTTTAGTGTATTTTCTATCACAACTGTAAAAAATCCCTTTTTCTCTTTTTTCTTCCAATTGTTGTGGTGTCAACCTTATAGGTTGTGCAAGGTTATGGCTAACAACACTTCAATATTTATAGTTGTGACTCGTATGCTTCCTGGTTGCCATAATTTTGCTTTCCATTTTTCTTGCTAACATGAATTCCTTCTCTAATGAATCAGGTTTCTGAAGGTGAACATCATGTTGGATATTATCCTTTAAATTCCCTATGAACACATCAATCCTATCCTCCTCTGGAATATTTTTTACCCTTATGTTCAATTTTTGGAACTCCTAAATGTGCTCCATTATTGAACCCTTTTGTTTGAGACTGATCAATTGGCTAAAAAAAGTGTTTCTTTTTGTATCGTCATAATGTGCTATCAATTCTTCTGTAAAAAATGCCGAAGTGATAATTTTTTTATGAGAGCAAAGCCATTGATACCATACAAACTGATTTGGTTCCAAATATAAAGTTGTAATACGTAGCATTTCTGTGTTTCGCACATTATTGAGAAAAATTGCTCCATATGTAATATTCATGTTGCGGGATCCTTGCCATCAAAATTTCTCATATCGATTTTCGGAATATGGTGGGTCTTCGATCCAACATTAGAGTCTATGAAATCATGATTAACATTTCTTTTGTTCTCATCATGAGTTTCCTTTACTACCCTTTCACCATTAGTGACCATTTCTTGTAGCAACGTAGTCATATTTATCTTCAATTCTTCCATCTTATCATCCATGCCATCCATTTTAGCATCCATGCCATTCATCTTAGCTTCTATGCCATCCATCTTCACTTCTACACCTTCCTTTAAACAATCCATGTTAGCTTCTACACCTTTCCTTAAACCATCCATCTTAGCTTCTACATCTTTCTTTAAATCGTCCATCTTAGATTATGTTACTTTTTGTGAAATTGATACTTGTTGCACTTTGTCTTGTTGACATGTAGTACCCCTCTACGTCCTCTTTCCAATGCCACCAGTCTGATTCAAATTTCATTCTCAAAAAAAGAGTTATGCACAATCTCCCAAGATGACTTGATTATAGACCTTTCGAGAAGAGCGAACCTGTATGAAGAGCCACGTGTCACTATTTCAACCTTTGCCACTAAAAAATATATACAAGAAACTATATTCCATCCTCTTTCTACACCTTCTGACAAAATTTCAATCTGATGCTCAGAGTGAAAGTTATGAAAATCTTCCCCAGGTCACCTGCTTGGAATGTAACTCGAGATTCTGCAAAAATAACAACTTCCTCGGATCATATCTCCCAAATATAGCACAAAAAGATAGGAAATTTGGACCTGAGGTTTAGCGTGATTTCCTCTCAAATGGGTTTTTTTTTCGCTTCTTAAACATCGCAAAAAAAAATTATAGTGAAAATGCCAAGATGACTTATTTGGAGCAGCGAAACCATAGAATCCAAAGCTCTGATACCAAATGTTATGAAACCAGTTCACAAAAAGATAGAAAAGAGAGATCAACACCTTAGAATTCAACCTCTTCGAGGGAGAAACCTCCTTTACATTACACAAATGAAAAATTCTTGGATGATTCAAATGATGAAACCTCCTTTCTATATATAGGAGTCTAAGGAGTCACAATATAACCTAGCTAACCTAACAACAATAACATGAAGCCACAAAAATAACAATAGAGGGATTCTTTGGGGCACATTTATAAAAATATGGGGACAATAGGGGCACAAAAATATTAATAAGGGATACAACTACAATAGTAATGGTGTAGTCACTAGTATTATAGGGATCTAACATTGATCGTTCCTTAGTCACTTGTTTTTAAGTTGATGATCTCAAGCTCCCCTTTTCGATATTAAGAGTCGTTCGTGCTTTTATATTTACGTAGAATGTGTCATCTTTGGGCATCGGGGTTATTGATAGTCATTCAAAGGGATTTTTGTTTTTATTCAAGGGGAAATCTTTATGAGAATGGGTTTTCCTCACCACATAGACATATTTCACACTCATTTCACACAATCTTACAGAAGTTTCACCTTATCCTCCCAAAGTCTACCATTGGAGCCGCATTTGTTGTAAGTTGCCACAAAGGTTGTTGCATAAGCAAAGTATATGCTAAATGTTCTGGATGGTCTATGTTGTATCCCTATGTTTTCAAGTGTGTGATCATAGTCAAGTTTTGTCACTATTCACATCAGTTCCATTGATCCCACACTTCTCCAAATTTCGGGGTTTTCTTAGTAGCCTACCCTCGTCCAACTTTCCTTAACTGTGCACTTCAATTATGTAACCTTGAATATTTTCCCTTGCCTGTTGGAACTGTGCAATGCATAGAAATCCCAACTCCCCTTAACATTCAAAACTACGTAGTGGCTTCCTCCAATCTCCTTCCCTCTGCTAAAATCCACTATCTCTAGAAACTGTGGAGTTTTGTTCCTTGACTACCCATTCTTCCTTGCATCCTGAAACTATGTATATGTACCCTCCCAAGGGCTCATATTATAGCAGTGCCTTGCATCCTAAAACTATGTAAATGTGTCCTCTAAGGGCCTCATCCCGCAATATTCACTACCCGCTAAAACTACACAATTACGTCTCTCAGGGGCCACGAAGAAGGATGACATGATAGATGAATCTCAAGGAGCTGAGGAGAAAAATAAGTAGACCATGGAACCCAAGGTATGGTAGAATATTGATACCGTATGAAGACTCCATCTGATGCATAACCCTTTGGAGGCTAGGTATGGAAAACAAAGCACATGTTTTGAAATACACCTCTTAGTGTAGCTTAAAAGATTTCTTGTCATTCTCATATCATTATGTCTTCAATCACATGCATGGTTGCAATAAATGAAAGTTATTCCATGTGTTTCCTCTACGTGTCTTTCTCCCTTTCACTTGTTTATTACATAGATTATAATATCAAGAGTATTACCACTTGTTTATTTAAGCTACGGAGGTTGTTACCAAAATGATCTTATGACTAACCAGGAATGATGCAAGGAATCCTAAGTTGGATGAAAGGTGTTTGATGATATCTATATAGTCAGTACACTCCTTTGCATTAATCCTTGCTTTGTATCTTGGATGTACCCTCACTGCTTGTTAGATTTGGCTGCCTATTACCTGTAGTCCCTTAGCTCTTTCCAGACAAAGCAGGGGAAGGAATTTCCTTTAACCTGATTTCTTCAAGGCTCTTAATAGAAAGTATAGAGCTAAGAGAAGGATATGTGGAATCTCACTATCAAATTCTTAAAAATACTTTTCATGTTTGAATATATCCAAATGATTAAGCTACCACACAACAACTATTGCGTCCCTATAATACTAGTGATTACCCCATTACTATTGTATTTATACCCCTTATTTATATTGTTGTGCCCCCATTACCCCCATATTTTTATTAATGTGCCCATAGAATCCCTCTATTGTTATTTTTGTGGCTTTATATTATTATTGTTAGGTCGGATGGATTATATTGTGACTCCATAGACTCCTATATATAGAAACGAGGTTTTGTCATTTGAATCATCCAAGAATTGTTTATTTATGTAATGTAAAGGAGGTTGCCCCCTCGAAGAGGTTGAATTCTAAGGCGTGGATCTCTCTTTTCTATCTTTTTGTGAGCTGGTTTCATAACATTTGGTATCAGAGCTTTGGATTCTAGGGTTTCGCTGCTCCAAACAGGTCATCGTGGAATTTTCGCTATAACTTTTTTTCTGTGACGTTTCAGAAGTCGCAAGAAAAACTCATTTGAGAAGAAATCGTGCTGAACCTTGGATCCAAATTTCAGATTTTTTCCTGTGATATTTTCGGAGATATGATCTCAGGAAGTGGGTCTTTTTGCAGACTCCTGAATTACACTCAAAACAGGTGACATGGGGAAAATCGTCATAACTTTCTTTCTGAGCATCGAATTGAAATTTCGTAAGAAGGTACAGAAAGAGGACAGACTTTAGTTTTCGTTTATATATTTTTGAGAGTCAAAGGTTGAAACAGTGACACGTGGCACTTCATACAAGTGCGATCTACTGAAGTAGTCTATAATCAGGTCACTGCAGGAGATTGAGCATAACATTTTCTTGGAGAATCCAATTTGGTTCAGACTAGTGGCATTGGAAAGAGGACATAGAAGGATACTACAGGTCACAATTTTAGAACTGGATGATTCGAAATTACAGAGATACATCAGATTCAATATCAGGCTTCTACAAATTAAAAAAAGGTGTGTAGTTTTTATTTTTTATTTTTGCATAAGCTTGGTTTGAAGGAATTCAAAGGGCCTAGTAAAGAATTATTATCGGTAACTGATGCCCCGAGGAAAGAAAATGAAAACACCTAGTAAGGAACGTGAAAGCTCTAGCATGACTCATGAAGAAGAGGAAGAAATGCTACATGATTGATCAAAATTACAAGAACAAGTGCAACAAATGTCACACTCACAAAAGCTAACAGATGCGAAGATAAATGGCGTGGAATCTAAGATAAAGGGCATGGAAGCTAAGATAGATGATTTGAAGATAGATTTGAAGAAAGACATGGCAAATTTGAAGACAGATTTGAAGACAGACATGGCAGATTTGAAGACAGATTTGACAAATTTTCTACAAGAGATACTTACTAATGGTGAAAAGGTTGTAAACGAAACTCATGATGTGAAAAAAAGTAATGTTAATCATGATTCCATAGATTCTAATGTTGGATCGAAGACCCACCATATTCCAAAAATCGATATGAGGAAGTTTGATGGCAAGGATCCCGCCACATGGATATTACAGATGGAGCAGTTCTTCGATCTCAATAATGTGCAAAACACACAAAAGGTACGTATGGCAACTTTATATTTGGAACCAAATCAATTTGTATGGTATCAATGGCTTTTCTCTTGTAAACAATTTATCACTTGGGCAATTTTTACGGAATAATTGATAGCACATTATGAGGATACAAATAGCAACACTTTTTTAGCCAATTGATAAGTCTCAAACAAAAGGGTTCAATAATGGAGCACATTGAGGAATTCCAAAAACTGAACATAAGGGTAAAAGATATTCCAGAGTAGCATAGGATTGACGTGTTCATAGGGTCTTTAAAAGATAATATCCAACATGATGTTCGACTTTGGGAACCTGATTCATTAGAGAAGGCATTCAGGTTAGCAAGAAAAATGGAAAGCAAAATTATGGCAACCAGGAAGCATACCACTCACAACTATAAAGACAGAACTGCAGTTGCCCCTAGTCTTCCACAACCTATAAGGTTGACACCACAACAATTGGAAGAAAAAATAGCAAAAGGGCTTTGTTATAGTTGTGATAGCAAATACACTAAAGGTCATAAGTGTGCTGAGAAGAAACTATTCTACATAGATTGTGAAGAGGAAGAAGAAAGGGGAAAGAAAGGTCAAAAGAAGAAGATATACTCCAGGAACAAAGCCTAGATGAAGAAAAAATAAATCCAACCATATATTTTAATGCATTGGTGGGAATTACCACTCCTCAAACCATCAAGATAGAAGGACAAATTAAGAAGAAAAAGGTGATAGTGTTGATTGATTCAGGAAGCACCCACAATTTTATTCATGGTAGGGTAGCAAAAGAATTGAATTGCTTCCTATATCCAGCACGAGAGTGTCAAGTGATGATTACAAATGGAGGAACAATAAATTGCTCTAGAAAGTGCCATAATATCAAGCTATCCATGGGAGAATATGTATTGACTAGCCCAATTGTTTCCATTCCAATGGGAGGTGTTGATGTTGTACTAGGAGTCCAATGGCTACAATCCTTGGGTATAATAGCTTTTAATTTTCAAGAACTTTTCATGAAATTTTCTGTGGAAGGAAAAGAAGTTGAATTAAGGGGTATTGGAGGGAAACCAGGAAATATAATCAGCTCTAATGGTATGACAAAGCTTATAAAAAATGAGCAAAGGGGTGTAATTGAACAATTATGTTCGCTAGATGTTTCCACATTAGAATCATCTATTTCTCCAGATCTCCAAAACGTCTTGGACAATCATTCCAAGGTATTTGAGACTCCCAAAGGTCTCCCACCTATGCGTGATCATGATCATGCTATTCATCTGATTCCAGGAAGTGTTCCTCCAAACATCAAGCCGTACAGATATCCCTATGTCCAAAAAAGTGAAATTGAACGTATGGTTACAGAAATGCTAGAGGCTGGTATAATTCAACCGAGTCAAAGTTCTTTCTCTGCTCCAGTGGTACTGGTGCACAAGAAGGATGGATCATGGCGCATGTGTCTGGATTATAGGGAGCTAAACAAGCTCACTATTAAAGATAAGTTCCCCATTCCTGTCACTGATGAATTACTGGATCAATTGCATGGATCAATTTACTTCACCAAGTTGGATCTTGATTGAGGATATCATCAAATCAGAATGAAGATTAAATACATTCCAAAAATGGCATTTAGAACTCATGAGGGTCATTATGAATTTTTGGTCATGCCTTTCGGCCTTACCAATGCACCTTCAACATTTCAAGGTTTGATGAATTCAATTTTCAAACCATTCCTTAGAAAATTTGTGTTAGTATTTTTTGATGATATACTTATCTACAACAAGTCTTGGAAGGATCATGTTGAACAGGTTGACAGGGTGCTACAACTATTGGAAGAGAAACAATTATATGCCGAAAGATCCAAATGTTTCTTTGGAGTCCAGGAGGTGGAATATTTGGGTCATATTGTATCTCATGAAGGAGTTAAGGTTGACCCTACCAAAATTAAAGCCATTAAGGAATGGAAAATCCCCACATCCATAAAGCATTCGCGCGGATTTCTTAGGTTGACAGGGTATTATCGCAAGTTTGTTAAGAATTATGGGAGAATAGCATCACCTCTAACGACATTATTGAAGAAAGATGTATTTTCATGGACTCCGGAAGCAACAAAGGCCTTTGAACATCTTAAAGAGGCAATGTGCCAAGCACCGGTCTTAACTACACCGGACTTCACAAAAACCTTTATTGTGGAATGTGATGCTTCAGGAAATGGAATTGGTGCTGTTCTAATGCAAGATGAAAGACCCATTGCTTTTGAAAGTCGTCCAATCAAGGGAAAGTTTCTAAGCAAAGCTATTTATGAGAAGGAAATGTTGGCAATTCTCCATGCACTTAAGAAATGGCGACCCTACCTAATGGGAAGACAATTCAAGGTAAAAACAGATCATGATAGCCTTAAATACTTTTTAGAACAAAGATTATCCTCTGAAGAGCAACAAAAGTGGGTCACAAAGATGTTGGGTTATGACTTTGAAATCATCTACAAAAAAGGGAAGCAAAATGTGGTGGCAGATGCACTCTCAAGGAAGGATGAGGATGTGGAAGCATTGTTGTGCGCTATTTCTATCATCCAACCAGAATGGATAAATGAAGCAAGGGAGGAATGGAAGAATGACGAAGAAGTGTGGGCACTTATTCGAAAGCTACAACAAGATTCCAATACGTCTGATACATTTAGTTGGAAAAATGATTCGTTATGGTACAAATATCGCTTATACCTCGGTAAGAATTCCCGGCTAAAACAAAAGATTCTTATGGAATTGCACACTTCTCCCTTAGGAGGCCACTCAGGATTTTTAAAAACTTACCACAGGGTTAAGAAGGAATTTTTTTGGGATGGCCTTAAATCAGATATTCAAAAGTTTGTGGCAGAATGTTTGTTTTGCCAACAAAATAAAGCTGAAACAATTAAGACACCGGGTCTATTACAACCTTTATCCATTCCAAGCCAACGTTGGGAGGAGGTATCAATGGATTTTATCACAGGTTTACCCAAGTCTGAGGGAAAGAGTGTCATCATGGTGGTAGTTGACAGACTTACCAAGTATGCACACTTTTGTGCATTATCACATCCATTTATTGCCAGTACAGTTTCTACTGCATTTATGGAAACAATTCAAAAGCTACATGGAAACCCAAAGATTATTGTAAGTGACAGAGATCCCATTTTCACTGGAAATTTTTGGACACAATTATTTTCTTGTCTTGGTACTGAGTTAGCTGATAGCTCATTATCATCCTCAATCTGATGGGAACACTGAGATAGTAAACAAATGTTTGGAAGGATATCTTCGTTTCTTTGTATTTGATAAACAGACACAATGGGTCAAATGGTTGCCTCTGGTTGAATGGTGGTATAACACTTCCTTTCATACAGCAACAAAAATGACCCCATTTATGGCACTTTATGGGTATCAACCACCATCCATCACATCATATTTAAGAGAAAATTTTAAGGTTCAGGCAGTGGAACATCACATCGAACATCAACAACAAGTCCTCCAACTCTTAAAGGATAACCTCGTGTTGGCACAAAATAGAATGAAACAACAGGGAAATCAACATCGCAGTGAAGGAAGTTTTGATGTAGGTGATTAGGTATTCCTACGGCTACAGCCATATAAGAAAATGTCCCTCAAGTATTATGGTCCGTAGAAGGTGTTGCAAAAGATTGGTACTATGGGATACAAATTGGAGCTTCCTGCAGCTTCTCGATTGCACCCAGTTTTCCATGTTTCATGCTTAAAGAAGGTTATAGGCGACAAGCTCCCAATTCAAACAATATTGCCAGAACTTGACGAGGAAGGAAAAATTATATTGGAACCGGAAGCAGTTATAGAAACAAGAACTCGACAGCTATGAAATCGATCAATTTCAGTGTACCTTATCAAGTGGAAGAACTTATCCACTGAAGATTCCACATGGGAGGATGAGAATTTTATGCAGAAGTATCCTGAACTACTCAAGCGTTGAGGACAACACTATTTTGAAGGAGAGGGGCATGTTGGGTCCCTATAATACTAGTGATTACCCCATTACTATTGTAGTTATACCCCTTATTTATATTTTTGTGCCCCCATTACCCCCATATTGTTATTAATGTGCCCATAGAATCCCTCTATTGTTATTTTTGTGGCTTTATATTATTATTGTTAGGTTGGCTGGATTATATTGTGACTCCATAGACTCCTATATATAGAAAGGAGGTTTTGTCATTTGAATCACCCAAGAATTGTTTATTTATGTAATGTAAAGGAGGTTGCCCCCTCGAAGAGGCTGAATTATAAGGCGTGGATCTCTCTTTTCTATCTTTTTGTGAGCTGGTTTCATAACAACAACATTGTCAATCTTGGAAGACTCAAAAAAGATAACATCTCTAGGTATTATAAACTTCTTATTCACTTCATCATAGAGGTGGTATTCTTTGGAGGTATGAGTACCCAAATAAGATACATTTGTGAATCCTTGCACTGATTTTTTTTATAAATTCCTTAGGTATGAAGGCATAACAGGAGGAACCGAAAACCCTAAGATGCCTCGCCAAAGGAATGTGGCCATACCACATTTCATAAGGAGTCTTGTCTCTGATATCATGAGATGGACATCTATTCTTTATATACACAACACATAGAACCACATCAGCCCAAAACCTTATGAACTTAACATGTGAACAATGCCAATTTCATAGTGAAATTAATACATTCTAGTGAACTATGTGTTGAAAAATGCAGCAAGAAATTCTCAATTTGATTTTTCCTTCATTAATTTGAAAAAAATCGAATTTCCACATCAACAAAGAGCTTGGATGATGTTAACTTGTGTGACATGGCTTGTGTCACATAGTTTACTGAATAAATTCAAGTTGGAGGGGTTAGAGTTGAATTCTGCATATGTGATTGCTAATTTGTAGCAATAAAGGTCAATTATCTCAGATTGTTGTCAGATAACTAGTTCTAAATTTGGAGGAACTAGTGGAAGGTCATTTAAGCAACATGACTTCAGTCAAAATCAGTGATCATCTAGTTAATTGATCAATCAACCCAAAATAGTTAGGTCATGTAGAGAAGTTGAGTGTTGTAAGATTGGTGGAGATTCCAAAGCAGTTTTAATTTCTTGTAGCTCACACATTTGCAAGAACTTACTATAACTATAGTGGAGGAGGTAGCTTCAGTAGGAGCTTCTTGTGAAATTGGAGAGGGAATGATTGTTGATGTGCAATAATAGCCTACCCAAAATTTGTTTGCAGCACACTTCAATGTTTTGGGTAGGGCTTTTGAGGGTGGATACTGTTTTTCTATGCTTTTTGTTCATGCACGTCCTCACTAAATATCTTAGCAGGTCTATAATAGTTCCTTGAAAATTTCAGCTATATGGTCCTCAAATCATTCTAACATCATATTGTCCACAATATTCATCTAGAATTACGAAATATAGCGCAAAACGCTAGGAAATTTGGACCTGAGGTTTAGTGTGATTTCCTCTCAAATGGGTTTTTTTTCGCTTCTTAAACATCGCACAAAAAAAGTTATAGTGAATATGCCACGATGACTTATTTGGAGCAGTGAAACCCTAGAATCCAAAGCTCTGATACCAAATGTTATGAAACCAGCTCACAAAAATATAGAAAAGAGAGATCAACGCCTTAGAATTTAGCCTCTTCGAGGGGGCAACCTCCTTTACATTACACAAATGAACAATTCCTGGATGATTCAAATGAAAAAACCTCCTTTCTATATATAGGATTCTAAGGAGTCACAATATAACCCATCTAACCTAACAATAATAATATAAAGACACAAAAATAACAATAAAGGGATTATATGGGGCACAGTAATAAAAATATGGGGACAATAGGGGCACAAAAATATTAATAAGGGATACAACTACAATACTAATGCAGTAATCACTAGTAGTATAGGGACCTAACATTGATTGTTCCTTAGTTGTTTTTAAGTTGATGATCTCAAGCTCCCCTTTTTGATATTAAGAGTCGTTCGTGCTTTTATATTTACATAGAATGTGTCATCTTTGGGCATGGGGGTTACTGATAGTCATTCAAAGGGTTTTTTGTTTTTATTCAAGGGGAAATGTTTATGAGAATGGGTTGTCCTCTCCACATAGACATGTTTCACACTCATTTCACACAATCTTACAGAAGTGTCACCTTATCCTCCCAAAGTCTACCATTGGAGCCGCATTTGTCGTAAGCTACCACAAAGGTTGTTGCATTAAGCAAACTATATGCTAAATGTTCTGGATGGTCTATGTTGTATCCCTACTTTTTCAAGTGTGTGATCATAGTCAAGTTTTGTCACTATTCACATCAGTTCCATTGATCCCACACTTGTCCAAATTTCGGGGTTTTCTTAGTAACCTACCCTCATCCAACTTTACTTAAGTACGCACTTCACATATGTAACCCTCAATATTTTCCCTTGCCTGTTGGAACTGTTAAATGCATAGGAATACCAACTTCCCTTAACATTCAAAACTACGCAGTGGTTTCCTCCAATCTCCTTCCCTTTGCCGAAATCCACTATCTCTAGAAACTGTGGAGTTTTGTTCCTTGACTACCCAATCTGCCTTGCATCCTGAAACTACGTATATCTACCCTCCCAAGGCCTCATATTATAGCAGTGCCTTACATCCTAAAACTATGTAAATGTGTCCTCCAAGGGCCTCATCCCGCAATAGTCACTACCTGTTGAAACTACACAATTACGTCTCTCAGGGAACACGAAGAAGGATGACATGATAGATGAATTCTCAAGTAGCTGAGGAGAAAAATATGTAGACCAAGGAACCCAAGGTATGATAGAATATCAATACCGTATGAAGACTCCATCTGATGTATAACCCTTTGGAGGCTAGGTATGGAAAACAAAGCACATGTTTTGAAATACACCTCTTAGTGTAGCTTAAAAGATTTCTTGTCATTCTCATACCATTATGTCTTCAATCACATGCATGGTTGCAATAACTGAAAGTTATTCCATGTGTTTCCTCTACGTGTCTTGCTCCCTTTCACTTGTTTATTACATAAATTATAATATCAAGAGTATTACCACTTGTTTATTTAAGCTACGGAGGTTGTGACCAAAATGATCTTATGACTAACGAGGAATGATGCAAGGAATCCTAAGTTGGATGAAAGGTATTTGATGATATCTATATAGTCAATACACTCCTTTGCATTACTCCTTTCCATTAATCCTTGCTTTGTATCTTGCATGTACCCTCACTGCTTGTTAGATTTGGCTACCTATTGCCAGTAGTCTCTTAGCTCTTTCCTGACAAAGCATGGGGAGGAATTTCCTTCAACCTGATTTCTTCAAGGCTCTTCATAGAAAGTATAGAGATAAGAGAAGGATATGTGGAATCTCACTATCAATCTCTTAAAAATACTTTTCATGTTTGGATATATCCAAATGATTAAGCTGCCACTCAACAACATTGTCAATCTTGGAAGACTCAAAAAAGATAACATCTATAGGTATTATAAACTTCTTATTAACTTCATCATTGAGGTGGTATTGTTTGGATGTATGAGTACCAAAATAAGATACATTTGTGACTCCTTGCACTGAGTTTTTTTATCAATTCCTTACGTATGAAGGCATAACAGGAGGAACCAAAAACCCTAAGATGCCTCGCCAAAGGAATGTGGCTATACCACATTTCATAAGGAGTCTTGTCTCTAATAGCATGAGATGGACATCTATTCTTTATATACACAACACATAGAACCACATCAGCCCAAAACCTTATGAATGTAACATGTGAACAATGCCAATCTCATAGTGAAAGTAATACATTCTAGTGAACTATGTGTTGAAAAATGCAGCAAGAAATTCTCAATTTGATTTTTCCTTCCTTAAATTGAAAAAATTCTAATTTCCACATCAACAGAGAACTTGGATGATGTTAACTTGTGTGACATGGCTTGTGTCACATAGTTTACTCAATAAATTCAAGTTTGAGGAGTTAGAGTTTAATTCTTCATATGTGATTGCTAATTTGTAGCAATAAAGGTCAATTATCTCATGTTGTTGTCAGATAACTAATTCTAAATTTTGGAGGAACTACTGGAAGGTCAATTAAGTAGCAGGACTTCAGTCAAACTCAGTGATCATCTAGTTAATTGATCAATCAACCCAAAATAGTTAGGGAATGTAGAGAAGTTTAGTTTTGTAAGATTGGTGTAGATTCCAAAGCAGTTTTAATTTCTTGTAGCTCACACATTTGCAAGAACTTAATATAACTATAGTGGAGGAGGTAGCGTGAGTATGAGTTTCTTGTGAAATTGGAGAGGGAATGATTGTTTATACCATTAATAACCTACCAAAAATTTGTTTGCAGCACACTTCAATGTTTTTGGTAGGGCTTTTGAGGGTGGATACTTTTTTTCTATGCTTTTTGCTCATGCACGTCCTCACTAAATATCTTAGCAGGTCTATAATAGTTCCTTGAAAATTTCATCTATATGGTCCTCAAATCATTCTAACATCATATTGTCCACAATATTCATCTAGAATTACTGTGAAAGACATGTGCATCAGCAAGCACCTCCACGGATATAATCGTTTCCTCCAAGATATCCTAAAGATTATTAATGTGCACTTTAATCTTGTTAATATCTCTCAATTTGTAGTGTTAGGTCATTCAACTACTTCTCACCTTGTCTATTTGTGTCTGAGGCCACTAGTTTCCTCCATTACTAAGTCACAAGGAAGACACTTGCACACCTACCGTCATCATCCTACTCACAATAAGCACCAAGTGTGGGGTTAGGCATGAAAGGATAGCCAAATAATCTAAGTGTGAAAGGGTGACTACCTTCCTTAGGAAGGAGAGTTTAAAACTATAGATGATGTAATGTCATGGTTTCGATTCTCATCGAAACAACTTCAAGATCACCATTATGGAGTGAAAAAGGGAATGGAGAATATGTGCTTCTTGCTTAAGCAATGATGAAGATAATATATTTTTTGATCTCATTATGAAGTAGGTTCATCGGTTTGAGAACCATTTGGTGGATGGTGAGGAGAAACATACTTATGCTTTCAAGGTATTATGTCAAGTGGGTCTAGTTGCAAATTGAAGGACATTTTTGCATGAACATTTGCTTTTTTACTACAGGAAGCATTGAAATTAATATTGTAATTAATGATTGGACAAGGCTAGTGGAGGAAAATAAAATTAGGCTTGAGGACATGGCTTGTTGGTAGGAAGTAATATATAGAAAAATAAAAGAGAAGGAGACAACAAACTTTAAAGGAAGATCGACATGATTAGGGAAGAGAACAAATGATGAAGTATTTGACAATCCAGGGCTGTCATCACAATCTAAGGAAAAAGAGTAGAAATATGAAGAGGCATTAAATGCGACAAAGAATGTTTTAATTAGTTATGAGGTCTTGCTCCAAAAAATATTTGTGAGTGATAATGAGCTAATAAGTTTCACTTGCCTGGTAGCTACATGTCTCAGAAAGGATTTCCCCTTACTGAAAACAACATCATAGCCATGATCCTCCAATACAACTATAGATAGTAGGTTCCTCTTCATCCCAAGTACATACATGACATCTTTTAGATGAAGATGGGAGTTTGAATCCCTCTTAAAGGTTACGATACCAATTCCTTTGGTATTGTACCACCCATAATCCACAATTTTTATGTGCATCTCGAGATGCTTCTCCTCTAGGCTAAGAAATAATTCTTTACATCATGCCATCTGGAACGAGGCATCTGAATATAGATACCATGCACTCCCCATTATAGTGGTATCCATACACGTAAGGAGGGTTAAGCCTAATTTGAATTGTGAGGCAAGTGATTCACCTCTTGCTCCTCTTGAAGGCATCTTCTTATACTTCTTGTGCGAACACTTTCTTCCATAGTGCCCAATTTCATGGCAACGAAAACATTTAATCTTGCTCAAGTCCTTCTTCTTGCAATTGTTTTGACTAGTCTCTGGATTTCTTTGGGCCTACTTTCCCTTGCCCTTATTGCCATTTCCAACAAAGGAAAAATTATCTCCCCCCTCAGTTTTGGATGTTATTCCATCTCTAGTATTCTGTTGAATTCCTTCCTACACCAAATCGGACCGAAGTCTCTCCCAATTTGGTAATTTTTCCCTTCCATTTACAGAGTGCCAATAGCTATGTCCATATTTTAGAATCCTTAGGATGGCTAGGATCACTACTTCTCTAGAGGGAACATTTTCTCCAACTCCTCCAAGCTCATCTCGACACTGAATGAACCTGAGAGTAATGTGAAATGATTTCTCTTTTCCGCAATCAAATTCTTTTGAGCTTGTCCCTCAATGCTAATCCTATTGGTGTGTTAGGATTCAAAGTAAATTTTCCTTCCCCTTATTTAGAGAAAGAAATCTAATTTAGAAGTCTAGTTTAGAGAAATCTAGTTTAGAAATAAATATAGTTTAGAAAACTAGTTTAGAGAAAGAAATCTACCTTCACTACAGAAAGGGGTCAAACAAGAACTCATTTGTTTTTGCAAGGAAAATCCAAATACATTATCACATTAGTTTATTGGTTGTCATTTATAAATATGAGCATGAAAATGAAGAATGGTAATGGAATCCAAAGGAGAGACCGATGAAATTAACAAACCTTCGACTTGGTGTGAGATCTCTGACTTGTACCCTCATTTTCTTAGGAGTTTCTCCTATGCTATGGACATACAGAGAGCCTTTCTGTGATATATTACATGAACAATAGATGATGAACATCAATGTAACTCATCGCTTTATCTAGATTGTCTTGTGCTAAAATATCAATATACCATTCCATTTTCTATGCAAAATCATTAGAGATGTAGGTGGACATGAAAAGGGCCTTTTTTGTGATATATTACATGAACTATAGATGATGAAAATCAATTTCACTCATTTCTTTATCTAGTTTTTCTTATGCTAAAAATATCAACATACCATTCCATAGGTGAAGATATTATTAATAAACCCTAGAGGAACCATTAATGAAGATGATCCCAAATAATAAGCACAACATCTTAGCCCGAAGAGGCTTGGTCTCATGGCTAGTAGATGATCTGCTAAGTCATCCATACCATTGTGCAGGTCATGAGTTCGAGTCTTGTCTTAACCGAGGGCTATTCTTGTGGGCTGGGTGGTTCCTCCTAGAGGTTATAGTGGCAATTGGTGGGATTCGACCCCGTGTAACGTGAGTACGATACCACTGTCGTTGCCAATTTCGGTAGTCAACAAAAAAGAAAAAGGAACAACATCCTTTGTCCAAAGTATCTTCATCCCAACATGATCTAGTTTAGAAAGAAATCTAGTCTAGAAATGTAGTTTAGTGAAAGAAATCTACTTTCACTACGGAAAGGGGTCAAACAAGAAGTTTTTTTTTGGAGGGAAATTCCAAATATATTATCACATTAGTTTATTGGTTGTCATTTATTAATATGAGCATGCAACTAAGGAATGGAAATGGAATTGAAACAAGAGACCATGAAATTA